>JAGPOW010003316.1:106903718-106926741 GCA_030014935.1 Caiman crocodilus | reverse complement strand
TACAAGAAATAATGGCCACAAGCTAGCAGAGAGCAGATTTAGACTGGACATTAGGAAGAACTTCTTCACAGTTAGAGTGGCCAAAGTCTGGAACAGGCTTCCAAGGGAGGTGGTGCTCTCTCCTACCCTGGGGGTCTTCAAGAAGTGGTTAGATAGGCGTCTAGCTGGGATCATCTAGACTCAGCACTCTTTTCTGCCTACAGGGGGTCAGACTCGATGATCTATTGAGGTCCCTTCCGACCCTAACATCTATGAATCTATGAAGGGTGTTTGTTCCGTAAAGCTTGTGAAGAACAACGTTTCCAATTATTTAGTTGGTCTAATAAAATATATCACATGTACCCAAAGAACCTTGTCTGCCTTTAGAAAAAAAATATTTCTTGGCAGAATAAGAGAAACAATTACAGCTAACTTTGAAAATTATTCATATAACAGCTGTGTGAATAAAAATTGATTACTATAGCTTTTTCAGTGTGTACAGAAGAAGTGATTAATGAAGGCTTCTTACTAAGACCCAAATGTTTAATAGCATAAATCATTGTGAGAGCTCTGCAATAAGAGCTATATATATATTTAATAAAAATAGTAGCAATAAGTAGAAATAAAAGCAAAGCTTCATCGGCAGATTAGCTGAAAAAAAATCAAAATTTATTTATTTTTTACAGATTGAAGAGGGCCTCCTGGCTAAAATGGCTTTTTTTTCCCTTGGAGTTTTTCCAAATCGCAATCAAACCCACTCAAAGATTCACCCACTGTTCAGTTGGTAAGTGGCAGATCCTACTTGCTGCAAAATATTGGATGCTGATCTCAAAAACTTTTAATATACTTCTTACATTCTTATATATAGATGACTTTACAGACACCTGAGACATTTTCTTGGAAGGACTAAGCATATTGCATCTACAGCAGTTCATTTTAGTTTGACAGGAAACACCAGTGTTGTAATTAATTAGTACCCTCTCTCCTTTATGGTAGCATGCTGCTCTGAGCAAATGGAGAATGTTACAATCTCTTAACACTACACTCCTTCATTTTGAATTTGAGTTGAGTAAATGAACAAAATAATGCCCTAATGCCCAGAAAGTGGCAGACAGGTGGCTTCACAACATCTCATAGAATCTGTTCCATGAGAAAGAAGTCTTTGCAGCTCAGAAGGATATTCACATCAGAGCATAATTTCATAAGCAGGGACCCTGGTCTTCTCCGATTTAAAAAAATCCCCAATTTTTAGATAAAAAGTAACCCAAAATCCACAGTTTTCCATGATTAAAATTAAATAGCACTAATGAATAAATATTTTATATATATCTCGAACCAGTGACTGAAGCTTCTCACAGCCCTAATATATATATACTAGGGCTGTGAGAAACTTCGGTCTCTGATTCGATTCAGCGGAGATTCAGCCTGATTTGGTGGCCAAATCTCCAAATCCAAATCAAATCAGGAAACCCTTTAATCTCTCTGAATCAAATCAGAACCCCCCCAAATAGATTTGGAGAGATTCGGAAAGATTCAATGATTTGGACATAGACACAGATTTAAATGTTTTTTCTACATACCTCAAGGTACCAGGCAGCTCCCTAAAGCTGAGATGGTGGAGTGGATGGAGGTCCCATGGGAGCACAAGGGGGCTCCCCAGCATACTCAGCAGTAGACCTGGAAGTGGACCAGAAGCACCCCGGCACCCACCCAGCTTGGCAACTGGTGCCTTCTGGGTCTGGAGGCCAATCCATGGCCAATTGCTCTCTGTTGCCATTTGCTGAGCCAGGCGGATTGCGGGGTCAGCCCGCATACTATGCAGTGGACCCAGAAGTGGACTGGAAATACTTCCAGTCCACTTCCAGGTTTGCCGCCGAGCACACAGGGGGCCCCCCATGCTCCTGTGGGATGCTTCATCAGCCCCACCATTGCAGTGTTCACAAGCCGTACCTGGTACCTCAAGGTACATAGAAAAAACATTTAATGTTGCATCTACGACCAAATCACTGGTTCTCCAAACCAATATCAAATCTTCAGATTCGGATTTGGCTGAATTGAATTGGGGACAGTGATCTAAATCAATGATTTGAATCACTGCCCCTGATTTGGGCCAAATCCAAATAAAATAGAGCCTGTTTCCCATACCCCTAATATATCTATATCTATTTGGTAAATAAATAAATTATAGTATTTCATTTTGATCACAGAAAGTATGTGGCTTTTGGGTTACATTTTTAATCCAGAAATTGGGCTTTTTTTTTTAGTAGAGAAAACCAAGATCCCTGATCATAAGGAACAGCAACTCTGATGCCATTCTCTCTGAAAGAGGTTACTTCATTCTGAAAAAAAAGAAAATTCATAGGAAATGAAGCAATATTCTACTCTGAAAGGTGACTGTAAAAATTACACTTTCTCACACAGTAAGCCTAGTTCATTGATGTAGTTAGATACATCTACTTACTTACCTCAGGTTTTATTTTTGTTTACTCCTGTTAGTACTGCTAAGAAAATGTAGCTTACCAAGATAAGTGAATATTCTTGCTCAGACATCAAAAGCAAGCTAATTATTCCTATGACAGAATCCTTTTTGTGGGCAACATTTGAATAAGAAGCAAGCCACCAAGATTTGCAGATTCCAGATTGACTTTGCAGGCCTGGAAATTAAAAGCAAATCCTTTTATTTGTAATCTGAGCAAATTTCAACTGAAAATTGCGAAGACTCAGTAAATATGGAAGCTATTTTGACAAGGTAATTTCTCCAAACTAAGCCACACTTCACAGCAAAGGCAATTAGAATAGGAGGTGAGTGACCTGGGGTACAAACAGATGTTACATTTATCCCAAGAGAATGCCTTTTGTCTCAGGATTGTACAGATGTACATGTCTATTATCTAGCTTCAAGTCCCTCTGAAATGTGCTGGATAAAAACGCATTAATATTTTTCCTAGGATATCCTATTGCACAGGTATCCAGTTGCTGCAGTTCATTCCAGGGACAAGCCTGCTGGGCAGTATACTTTCATTGGCCACCTTCACTGAGAGACATGGGGGGAAAACAAAACAAAACAAAATGGCACTTTACTGGAAGAGGACGAACATTAGTTTGACCCAGCTCCCCACTGTCTGTATAGATCTGGTGCTTCAGTGGGGCTTTTTGGCACTTTTATTCAAAGCCAGTTCAATCAGCTATTAGATAAAAGCACTAAAAATCCCTCCTGAAGTACCTGATCTATACAAATGTTGGGTGAGCCAGGTCAAACTAACTCAAAGGTTCATCCAGGCATGCACTGTGCTTGGTGCAGGGGTGTGCCGAGCTTAAAGTAAAGTGCTGTTTGGGGGGATTTTTGCCATCTGTAACCATCCTTCATGGCAAAGGTGCAACAATGGAGCTTGGAAGGGCAACAGACAGAACTGTGCTGTCGGGCTGTGCAAAACAGCACCATTTCATTTCTACTTCTGTTTCACCATTTCAACAGAATAGTGTTACAGCCCACTAGGGCCATGTTCTGGCGATCCAAATTCAGGGACTCGAGATGAGAGGATTCTATACTAAGTTTTTATTATAAGGATTGATCAAAGTACAAAAAACCCTGATCAATATTGTTAGTATGTATACCTTATTCTATAGTTAGTATAATTAAAGCTTTGCCATGGTAAAATTACAGATTGATCTAAAAAAGAAACAGGAGGGAAGAAAGCAAAGGTTAAAACAGAAAGAGGAATCAAAACAACAACGATGTCAGGCTTAAACTCTATGTCAGTTTCAATTGTGATCGTGCACTGACTAATTTTCTCGTTCTGGCAATAGGGGGCGGTGTCACTCCCATCTCCGGGGAGATTATTCAATCATCTTGTATCTCACACCTTGAGTCATCCCTGTGCCTTTCTGTAAACAACCAGTGCACGTGACCTTCTCGCTTAGGACTGATGGTGCTGCCCCCAGCATGCCACTGTCCCAAACTCCACTGGTGGGGGGAGGTTTAGCATAACTTGGGGCTAGAGTGGGCAGTCACAGACAGTGTTTCATTTGGAATTTTGTTTTATTTCAAAGCACTGTTCTGTTTCGTCAAAACTGTTTTGCTGTTTCAGCAGTGTTTCGATGTTTTGCCCATAAGCTGTAATGGGGAAGCACAAAACTGCCTATAACATTGTCATTTTTTGACAGAATTGGATGAAAACAGCAAGGATGGTAGCCCCTACTGAAGCCCTGAAGCCTGCCAGGTTTCAAGAAAATAGGTACAAGAGTTTCTGGAAAACTGCACTTCAAGCTGCTGACAAGCAAAACTCGTGGCATGAGTGAGTGTTAAATAAGTATTAAGGCATGCCCTCACTGGTGCTGGGGCCTCTACATGACATGTTAGCGTTCCCAATGAGGTCTCCTCCTCCTCTACAGCCTCAGTCCAGTCTACCACTTTAAATGGCAACAGGTAATAACTTAGTAAGTATCAGAGTAGCACTAGCAACATCTCAGGCATCCAAACTCTCACAGAGCCTTTCTTTCCTTTCCTACAGGAGCTTCTTCTCCAGCAGCTTCTAGAGAATTCTTCCTGCCAGCCCTGGGGCTTAGATGTGCCCAGGACCCCGTGTCCTTTTGGTCAGCTGACCAGGGGCAGGTGCTAGGGGTGTTGGTCTAAAGACATGGCACTAGCACAAAAGGTACTTCAGGACCACTTGGTATCTTTTACTGGACCAACTAAATAGTTACCAACTGAATTGTTAGAGAAATATATTTTAGCAAGGTTTGGGGTTGAAAAACCCTTCGTCAGACTGAGGAGGCACCTGCAGTTGGTATGTGTACTGTTCCTGGATGCAAGGAATAGTAAAGAAGCCAAAGGCTGGCATGCAATGCAGGCAAGAAAGCCAGTCAGTGAAAATGGAAATGGAGGCATCAGGGAGTGCGAGATAGGCTGGGTTGTGGGGAGCAGAGATTGATGTAGTAGCACAGGTAAAAGTGCAGAGGTACCTGGGGAGCCAGATGTCCAGCAGGTTGTAGTGTGTCAGAATTCCAGTGTCTATATTGAGGCCATGAGTTTCTGTACCTAGGAGGCTGATGAAGTGCAGTTCATAGGCTCATCTGTGAAAAGTGGTTTGTAAATTCAAACAAGCATTGTACCTTGCTAACCTCACCATAAGAAGCCAACTTCCTACCACCCAAAACACACTAAATGGATCCAGACAATGCCATGACAAGACACACAAAATCTGCTAACAATCTCTCTGATATGGAGATATCTTTACAATACAACACATAGTGCCCTAATAGAAACTATGTGGAGACACCAAGCAACAACTCTGTACCAAAATGAGTGCACACTGAAAATCTATCAAACAACAACAGAAGACCACCTGTCTTCAATCTCTCAGGCCTGATCCTCAAAGGGAATTTACAAACCACTTTTCACAGACAAGCCCATGAACTCCATTTCATCATCCTCTTAGGTACAGAAACTCATGGACTCAATATAGACATTGGAATTATGACACACTACAACCTGCTGGACATCTGGCTCCACAGGTACCTCTGCACTTTTACCTGTGATGCTACATCCCCCTTCCCCCACCACCCCAGCCTGTGCCTCACCCCCTGATGCCTCCATTTTCGTTATCACAGTCCCACCAGATCTCCCTACCCCGGCATGGTGCAGTTTTAGTGGTCATGCCCAGGACCTGGTGCCTCCTCCTTCCCCATAGCCACAGCTCATACCTCCAAGTTCGTCCTGGCATAGGAGCTCAGCAGGAACATGGTCTTCCCCTACTGGTTCATGATGAAGTTGTGAATTCCCATCCAGCTCCAAGAGCAGGGCATTAA
Organism: Caiman crocodilus; assembly: GCA_030014935.1. Lineage (NCBI taxonomy): Eukaryota > Metazoa > Chordata > Crocodylia > Alligatoridae > Caiman > Caiman crocodilus. The sequence continues at coordinate 106,920,954 of JAGPOW010003316.1, read as the reverse complement.
ATGGTTTTAAATTTTTATTTTAAAGGAAATAGGTGCAGACAGAGTGAGGAGGGTGATACTCACTCCATCTGCACTTAAAGTGTGGGGAACCCCAGCAGCGGGGGGTTCACCTTCAGGAAGACAGCTGCTCCACCAAACCAGGATCCAAGTAGATGCAGTGGGGTGTCACTACATCCCCAGTATTACTGTTCTCACTTGGAACTCTGGCTGGTGGATGGGACAGGTGTTTCTGGGCAACTGTGGCCAGATCTGGCCACATTTGGCTGCAGCTTGCCCAGTAGGCCAAGGGGTCACACAGCAGCAGCTCCACATCCTTGGTGAGATAGGCAGCCACGAAAGCCTGAGTGCTACCTGCCTGATGGTGGGGTCTGGTGCCTCTGGACCCCACCATGGAAGCCATGCCCTTGGCCCACATTGGCAGCAGTGGTAGAGGAGGAGACTGGCTTGTGGATGGCATGCTAACATGGAACAGTGGATCCCCCTCTTCCACATCCCCCCATCTCTGCCCTTCTGCCTCCCTTACTTTCTTCACCAGCACCTCCGTCCACTGATTCAGGCTTTGGCTGCTGCATACACTGCCCTTCACCATCAGGTCACACGTGGCGGCCAGCACGTGGACTGTACTGGACCACAAGGGATCAAGCCATTTCCTGATGCCCTCCTTCTGTCGCCTCATCAGTGTCTGCACGTCTGGTGACAGTGGCTTGCCCCACCCAGGAAGCTCTCCATCTGACTCTAAAGTTCCCTCTCTACAGGGATCACCTGGCTAAGGAGGGCATTGCCAGGGCTGAGGGTCGCGGTGGGCTTGAGGACTGCTAAGATCTGGGAGATGGTATCCCACTTAGTTCTGGTAAGGAGGGCCACTGATCCCAATCTCCCCAAGCAAGGCCATCTCATAGATGGCCTTTTGTTGCTCCACCAGCTTCTCAAGCATCAGATGTGTGAAGTTTCACCGAGTCTCCACATCCCGTATGATTTTGTGCTGTGGGATGTTCAGCTCTGCTTGTTTGTCCTGCAGCATCTTGCCCGTCTTGATGGTGCAGTGGAAGTAGCCCAACATCTTCCTGAATTTGGAAATGAGCTTGCTGATGGTGCTGGCACCATCACTGGGAGCCCTGTCCCCTCCAAGGAGTCCCTGACAGTGAGGTGGAACTTGTGTGCCACACAGTGGATGCCAAAAAAGTTGGCATCACAAGACCACCTTAACCATATTGGCCTCATTTTTGGTGACCATGAACCTGTGGGTGAGCTCACCCTGCCCAGTGAGTCACCCCTGCACCAAGCAGTTTATGGCCCCCATGATCTCTGTTGTCGTGTGGGACTTGTTCATCACCTTAGCTTGAAGGAAAATCCATTGATGGCCTGACTGGTTGCACCAGTGCCCTCTGAGGGAGAGGTCTATATGATCTCCAGCTTGGCTGCTCCAGATGTCCAAGGTGAAGTGTAAGGCCATCTGTGGATCTGCCTTGTACAGCTCCTCCCTCAAGTACTCCCTGTTTGCCTCATACAGGAAGGGCACCACCAACTTGCTGAAAGTAGTTCATGCAGGCACTTGGTATGATGGGGCCACGAGCTCCATGAGACACCTAAACCCTGGCCACTCAACTAAGGAGAAGGGCTGGCCATTGACAGCAAGCATCTCCCCGATGCTCTGGGTGATCTCATGACTTACAACTCCCCCTCTACCCTCTCCTCCATGCCTCCCTGAAGGCTTGCCAGCTGCCTTTCCAGCACACTTTCTTAGTGTGTTTCATAGTGTCTTGTCTTTGCCTTTGTGTGCTGGAAAATCTGTCCCTTCTTCTGTAATGTTATCTATCTGATTTATGTAATATATGTAGATATTAAGATAATTGTATGTATTTGTATTTATGTAATGTATGTATGTTTCTATGTATGCATTTGTATAATAAATAAAATAAAAATATATAAATGTATGTATGCATTTTCCTATATAAATTCTATATTATAATATGCAATAGAATTATGCTGTGCTTCCCTGGACAGTGAATGGAATGCACACTGTGAAAGAAAGCACAGATTTGAAAAGAATCAAAATAAACTAAACAAAAAGAGGATTTTTGGGGAGAAATAAATTGAAAGGAATCAATCAATGAATAAAATAATAAAATAAAAGGGTATAAAAGAAAGCAAAAGGTATTGCTAAATCCCATTTACTAGGCTAGCAAGTAGGAAATGAACGGTAGCCTTTGTTGTCTAATACTGCTGGAGTATAGCTCAGTAACTGACCCTAAGGCAGAAAGCAGCTTAGTTCAAACAATGCTGCTTTTTGTGCTGTTTTTCCATTCATCCCCCACAGCACTGGGATTGGAAGGGACCTCAGGGAAGGATCACAGTCATTGGCCAGCTATACAGTCAATATCAGAGCAGTCCTTCCCCCCACTTCTCCCTCTTTCTCCTTTCTTTGTTTCCCTGCAGGCAAGCCCACCTTCAGCTTTGAAACTCAAAATGTTTTGAAAGTTTCGAAACATTTCAACTGCCCTCACTTTGTTTCGAGGCTGTTTCAAAGCCCTTTGTTTCATTTCAATTTCACTGTTTTGAAACAGCCAGTGAAATTTCACACAGTCCTACTGTGCTGCACTCGTTTTAATCAGGCCAGATCCCCAGACAATCAATCCCCAAGTCAAATCAGACAATCCCAGGTCTGTCTGCAGCCTTAAAAAGAACCGTGCTGCTGAATGTGGAAGATAGCAGTATATCAACTGCAACATGGGAGTTTCAAAGTTGTTGAAAAGCAACTAAGTATATTGCATTTACTACTATAATTTGATATTTTCCAGTAATATATATTTTTAAATGACAATTGCTTTAATTTCCCCTTGTTTTAAAGATTCTGTATTTTTATAGTGTGATCCATGTCTTAATAAAAATAATCTAATGGACTGCCTCCTTTCCAGTTTACAATTGCATTATATCATTGTGGCAACAATCATAGCTACTTACAAGGATGAGCGATATTAAAAAAGCATTATTGTATTTTTATCTAATCTAAGATGCTACATTATCCAGTTCCAAAGAACATTAATAGCATTGCTCCACCCAAAATTCACAAACCACAATTTGAAAATTGCTGCCTTATTAGAAAAGATGCTGATGGCAAACTTGAATAGAAATATGGGCATTTAAATCTTGTTAAAGAAAACTACCAAAGTGCTTAATACAGCACAAAAACAGGATGTAAAACCTGCTGCTTTGAAACTTCAGATCAAGCTGAAATTTCTACTACAAGTAGAAGATGATAGGACTCCAAGCAAGGGTCCTCTGGTTTAAAGCAAGCTTGATTGTAACCCTATATAATATTAATTTAACAATAGTAGAATGATGACAATTTTAGAACTAAATCTACACCAGGTTCCATCTTCAATTTCAGGAGAAATTAGCAAATGCTAATTTAATAAACACAGTTGTATTGCATTTGTCTTAAAATATAGCAAAGCAAGTTGCATACTTAACATGGGAAAGATTAGAGAGTTATGCAGATTTGTGGTTTATTATAGACCTAAAAGCTTAGATGTAGATGTCAACATCTACTCTCCTCATTTTTCTTTTAATAATAATATAAAAGAATTGAGAGACAAATGGAACATACTTATATGGGGATTTAAGATGCATATTTGGCATTTCCAAGTGTAGAAAGCCAAATTTTTCTTACTTATTTTCCTAGGTTGTAATTTGGAAATCAGTGTAAAAATCTGTAAAATGGTAAAGTTTACTCAATCAGAAGTCTCAATGGAAGCCTTCTTTTCTCCATATGATTGCAGCCAGCTCTACAAGACTCCTTGTTGGCTTTTTCCTACGTTAAAGTTTCCATTATCATTATTCAGAAACAACTATATATTGGTGGAATTAGGTTCAATATTTTTCTTCTATTTCATAAGATAGTATACACAACAAAATGCCTTAGGAGAAACTGCCTACTTTCAGTAGAAAAGATAATGTTAGTGTGACAGCACAGGTGCACTATAAATAAATCCACTATACCCATGAATAAGGAAGTGGCAACACCACCTTCAGGTGCTGGACTTATACCTATCCTCTATTATGAGCTGATGGTGCTTCTTGCATGTGCAAGATAGGCAGAATAATGAAAATTGTCATGGGCAGAGAGGCATTTTAATGGACCTCTTTTATATGTGTGGGAAAGAGTAGAATCCTTGTTCCTTCAGTTTAATTCGTCCATCAAAATCAAACTTAGCCCTAGATCTATATTACATTATTTCTTCCTAAAATTGTTAATGTAGTTTTATATCATTTCCTGAATTTGAAATAGAATGCCTAAGACACATTCATCCAGTGTATTGTCTGTAATTATTTACACTAAGTATAATTAGAGTGGACATACAATTATCTCTTTTCAATAATGTAAAGTAACATTTTATATCCTTTTCAATCAACCTGGATGTATAAAATTGTCAATTTTTATGATTTATACATGGTACTAATTATAATCCGTTAGGAATATGGCTCTAAAAAAAATCAATGTAAAAAAATAAACAATGACACACAAATGAACAAGAAGCAAAAAGTATAGTAACAAACTATTACACAGATAATGAAAATGGATTTATTGCTCAAGTCTCATATTTCCTTTTATTATTAAACCATTAAGATAGTCCCTTAAGTCTTTAACTTCAGTTCAAAACTGGGAAAGGCACACATACACAATATTCAGTGCAAAAAAATATTAAAGGAACATTATGATAATTTAACTTACAGAATTACTTCTGTTGGGAATTAAAAGCTATGATTCCCTCAGTTCATTCTCTTCACACATGAATGACAACGTTAGTCTATAGGTTATAAAAGTATACCATAATAAGTACATGAAATGTGTCAGAATTATCATCAATTTGGAAATCAGGATTTATGCTCCCCAAGTTGCCTATTTAATTTCTGTCATAATGTTGTATTGACAGAATTTTGGGGCTATCTTTCATTGTTTTAAATATCAATCACAGAAAAGAGGTAGGTCTACATTTAAATAAAAAATGTACCTTGTGGTAGGACTGGGGCAGGGAAGTGGGGAGGGAGGCAGAGAGAAGGGAATCCTGATGCATCTTACAATCAGTCCTGCCACACTGCCCCCTTCAGAAACCCCCAATCCCACTCATCCACTGTGCCTTATTGGAAAAAAGGAATTAATTTGGGAGGTGTCCTACCCCTTCCCAAAGCACAAGGCATGAAAAATCCTAAGACAAGTTCTTACTGCTTGGCAAGGCTCTCAATGTCTTTCTAGCTACTTGGTTTCCTTGCCTTGGTTGTTGCTTCACTACTTCCCCTTTGAAACCTGGCCTTAGCAACTCCAAGCCTTAGTTCCAGAGCTCCTCAAATACTGTCTGTCTTTCTCTCTCTCTTTCAGTCCAGCAGCCACCTCAAACTCTGGGCAATCTCCAAGCTTCTGTCTCTCCAGAGCTAAAACCCAGGACTTTGGGTTTCACAGCTGCACTGCCCAACACCTTGCACCAACAGCAGCAGGCCCTTAGGCAATCCCGCCTGCAGCTCTAGTCTTCCCATAGGAAGTATATTAGACAGAGTACAGGGACACTATGTCATGCAGCCTCCACATCTCCCCTTACTGCTGGTTCTGATCTACTTGGAGGAGGGGCATAAGAAAAAACAAAGAGTTCCCAACTGAAAGTTCTTTTCCCATCTTGGGGTGATGGGGAGTTCTGTCTCAAGGTTCACTCCACAGTCCTGTCAATTAAACAAACCAGGAACGAAAGGAAAACATCAACAAAATGTCCTCCCTTTCCAGCAAAGTCTTTTCTCTACCCCACACAGGCAATCCAGCTCTCTCATTAGTCAGGCCCCTGTTGATCCCTCCTCCTCTTCTGCGTTACCTTTTATCTGTCCTGGCCAGTCTCCTCTCCTGTTATGTGGCTTACTCAACTGAACTTGGCCCTTGCTGGCCCCAAAGGTCCTGGTCCTAAAGGGGCCAGGCCCTGTTTCTGGCCTCTTCTTCCCATTCTTTGTAACAGGGACTAGACTCCTTGTTACGCATCTTACATCAGCATCTGATGAGAGAATCAGATATGCATGTATCTGGAGCTTTGCACCTGTGTATTGAAGTGATTGCATATAATTGACAATGTGATTATCAAATATGTTTCCACATACTGCATATAATTAGACTTACAGAAAGACTGTGTTTAGAATATATTAATGGAGATAAACTCTTTGGGTGACATGTAATGTTATTAACAAAATCAAGATTATTTAACTTCTTATGAGCCAACTTCTCCAATGGCATTGTCTGAATCTATCTGCTTATGGTATTTCTCTCATCAGTCTAATCTTTTTTCTCTTTGCAATGTATGCAGCCAAAATCTTGCAGCATAGAGAACTTGAAAGTTAGACTGAGTATAAAACAAATACCTACGGTTAAATCTCAGAATCAGCTCTATATCATCCTAAGTAATTTCCACATGGTCTAGAAATTGTGCACAAAATGACTGAGTTCTTGTAGATCTCAATTTGGCAAGTCCAATAAGCTAACTTTTATCTTGCTTTCTCTTTCTGTTTTGCTATCTACAAGGAAAATAACTTCATGAGAGTCTGGGAACTGTGTCTAACTTTTCTATTTCGCATGTGTGTGGGGGGCAAGCTCTCATCTTGACACAGTAGAGCCAAATGAAAACTTCCCACCTACTATTTACTAGGAGTTGCAACTTGAGGAGCTTATACATGCCACTGAAGTTTACTTCAGTTTAGTTCTCCCTAAATTGGAATGTGGGTTCTTAAAAACCCATTGTTTCCACTATTTCAGTTTAGGGAGAATTAAACTGAACTAAATTCCCCTGGTATGTACACAAGGGTGGGAGCCTGATTCTTACCTGCCTCTGTGGTGGTAGGGAGAAGTGAGGTATAGATGCTGGCAGGCTGAGCAGTCTCTGAGCTGCATGGGGACCTGGTGATTCCATCCATGGCCGTGGGGAAGTTGGTGCTTCCCTTCACGGCGGTGCCTCCCAGGTGGCACCCGCTTGTTGGCACCTGGCCCTGGTAGTCCTGGAAGGTGCTGCAGACATGGAGGGAAGCATCATCCCTGCCCCAGCCACAGAGGGAAGCACTGGGCCATGGCATAGCTTAGGCAGGCTCCAAGGAGAAAAAAAAAAGATCAGGCTCCTCACCACCTTTTTTTTCTTCAGTCAAGCCTGCCTGTCTGCATGGGCTTCTGCCGGGTTGAACAGCCCGAGCTGCACGGGACCTGGTGCTTCCCTCTGCACCTGTGGTGCCCTCCAGGACCACCTAGGCCAGGTGCCAGCAGGCAGGTGCCACCTGGGTGGCTGCGCCACCACAGAAGAAAGCATTAGGGTCTCCCACAGCTCAGAGGCTGTGACCTGGTGGCAACTCACCACCCACTCCTGCCACAAGAAAGATAGGTAAACTTAGCACCCTTGCTTCTTCCCCGCCACCTTCCTGCCACCTGGAACACCTGGGAACAGCTGGCTTGCCTCTGGGGCAAAGCAGCAAGGTGGCAGGAGGACGGCTGGGTGTGCTGGCGGCAGGAGAAAGTGGCGGGAACAGTGCATGAGTTACTGGAAGCCTGCCAAGCCCCAAGCACGTTGGCTTCTGGTTCCCTGTACACTGTTGCACTTCGTTAGGTAGCAAACTAAAACAAAAATACTTCAGAGGTGTTTTATCTGCTAGGTTACAAAGTCATTTAAAGCAAAATATGTCACTGAGCGTTCAAACAGCCATGCCATGAAAGCAGTGCAAAAGGGTATTTAAGCTGCTTTAAAGGTCAATTCTGTGGCATATACAAAGGCCCTTGGGAGTCCTAAAAGGAAGTGAGCTTACTATCTTGGGTCCCTGTCCTCTCTACAGGTTTCCCTCGATTTAGGCGGGTTCAGTATATGTGAATTCTCTCTTATGCAATGACCCTTTTTATACCCAAACTTCATTATGAGAGGTAAATTCACTCATATGCAATTGGCATAGTTGCGCTCTCTTCCCCCAAGCAGGTACGTCTGTGGAGGGAGGGGAAAGGGCCATGGGGCCGGGGCCCCACTTACCCCAGCCCCTGCTGCAGCTGCTCTGGGAGAGGCTGACACCAGCTGCCTACAGCTGCTGGGCTGCATTGCGCCTTGAACCCCCCAGGGCAATGCTTGTCTCCACAGGCAGGTGGCACTAGCCACTCCCGAGGCAGCTGCAGGAGGTGGCCTGGAAGGCATGGAGCATGGTGAATTTTGTGTTGGCAGCAGCCCCCCTCCCATAGCCACAGCCCATCCCAAGCTGCAGGAAGAGCCCGGTGCAGCCACTGGCCCCAGCCTGCAGCAGCAGCCTGCTGAAGTTCCACACCCAGACCCAGGGGTACGGTGCAGCCCCCCAGCCCCCAGCCCTCCTGGGGTGCATGTTGCAGCAAGAGCCGTGTCCCCCTGTCCCGCACCCTGTACCTACTGACAGCTCCTGTCCCATGCCCCCCTGTCCTGCGCCCATCACCCACTGACAGTTCTTTCTGCTTTGCATCCTGCTGCAACCTGCTAGCAGCTGATGGGCTGCGCCGCACCCGTTCCCCCACCCCTTCCCTAGTCCCAGCCTTACTCCCTCCCTCACCACTGTGGAAATGTATCCCTATTTGCTACTTTATGAACTGGGTTCCCTTTATGCAAATTCGATATATGCAGTTTTTCAGGAATGCACGTACCACATAAAGCGAGAGAAACACTTTTTTTCTTGCCTAAGCCCATTCCTTTCACCTTTTATTAGGTTACTTTAATCAGTTTTTGGATTTGCCTAATTAACTATACTTATCTCCAGCTAAACTAATGTATGCTGAAGTACCTATGGACCCTGGTCAAAACTATTTATTTTAACCAGACCAGTAGGACCCAGGTCCAGTGCTGTCAGGCTGAGGGACACATTTTGCCAAAATCCAACCAAACATGAAAACACACGTCTTCCCCAGTCTCTCTTTTTCAGGGATATATTTGGAAGCTGTGTTAGTCTGAGAAAAAAGAAATACAAAACTAGAACTCTTGGTTCAGAGATTATACCTTTTATTAAACCAACTAAGAAATCACAAAAAAGTTATCTTTTTTTCTGCAAGCTTTCAGACACACGTGCCTTTTCTCAGGCTCAAGGAAGATTAAAGATGGTAGAAAGTCCCCATAGGTAGAACATAAACTTCACTGTTGCACTAAGGAAGCTGAAGGTGTAAGCCTGTTCCTCTGGGTCCATGAGAGTATCTTTGTGAGTTGCTCTTTGATGTGCAGATAAAGCAGGATTCCTTTCATGGTGGTATCAGATGGGAGACAGGCAGGGAGGTGTAAACATGTTCTTGTTGTTCAGCAATGAAGTTTAAATCCAAAATTGGCTAAAATTCAGCATCTTCTATGTTTCAAGGATGTATTTGATAGCCGTGTTGGTCTGAGACAAAAAGAAATGCAAACCTCTAGAACTCTTGGTTCAGAGATGATACCTTTTATTAGACCAACTAAGAAACTGCAACAACAACAACAAATCCTAAGAAATCACAAAGAAAAAGAATACTTCCAGTCTCTATATAGAATTACACATTTTTTATTGTAGTTTTATATTGCCACCCCCCAAAAAAATCCTCCCCCATCTTAGTCTTTTATTCCTTCTGTTACCCTTGCTACATTTCTCAGCACATCATTTTGCAGTAATTAGTAGCTCTTTCAGTGATTACAGCCAGTTCTTCTACTGATTACAACTTTTAGTATCCTAGGGCACTGGTACACGTGTTGGAGGTTTAATCCTCAGGGTTGCATTCTATGCCCCCTAAATTGAAAGTGAGTTTTTAATTGAAAAGGTGGTTTTATTTTTCTATTACTGTATATATGTCATTGTCCTGGTGCTGGAACACTTCTTGCCTCCTGAGGTTGGCAGGGCACAGTGACCACCCACAGACAGCGGTGGCAGGGTAGATGGTGGGGGCATGGCGGAGTTGGGCTGGGACTGCCTGCAGGCAACCATGGCAATATCAGTGGCAAGGTGGGGTGGCGATCAGCGATCAGTGTCAGCAGCAGCCAATCTCAGAGGATGCACGTGCACTCACATACACCTAATGTACTGGTGGCTGCAGGTGCCAGCTGAAGGCAGAAGGGGCAAGTGGCCCAATTCTTGTTTTGTTTATGGTAGAGCCTGCCTGCCTCTCCTATGGCCAGGGTCCATTACTGTCTGTCAGCCTTGGGTGTCTTGGCGGCCGTGGGAGAACCAGGCAGGTTCTGCTGAAAAAAAAGGCCAGGCGCCTCTCTGCTTCTGCCTTCAACAAGTGCCTACGACCTGCCTGTGAATGGGCTGGCTTTCCCCTGAGGCAGCACAGGGGAATGGCAGGAGGGTGGCAAGGGGCTTTGGCAGGGATGGTGCATGGGGACCTGAAGCCTCAGGTGGGCTCTGGGGAAGTTGGATCGTGTGCCTATGAGCTTAGGCAGCACCTGGACATCTAGCAGCCTGCCTGGCTGGCCCCAGGGAAGCACTGCTACTGTGGAGAAAAGAACCAGCCCCCGCTCCCCCTGCAGCTCAGTGGCTGCTTGTCCTGCCAGCAGCAGAACTCCCAGCCCCAGGGTTGATGGGGAGGATCCTCAAAGGAAGGATTGGGCCCCTCACTGATTCTGCTTTAAAGTAGTCTCCTGCGGCCAGCAGGACAGCTGGGGCCACCTGGGAACAGGTTGGCTTGCCCCTGGGGCACCCTGGGAAGGTGGCAGGAGGGTGGCTTGGTGTGCTAGTGGCTAGAGAAGGCATGCCCCTGCACATGAGCTCTGGAGTGTGGCAGATTGCCTCAGGTGTGGTAGGGAGGCTAGGTCCAGCACCTGGGCTGGCCCCAGCAGGCTGAACTGGGGACCTCCCAGGGCTTCAGCGGTAGCAATCTGGGCATACAGAGCCTGACCAGCAGTCAGAGCACGGCTCTGACTAACCAGGCTCTGGTTTCAGGCTGCACATGCTGCAGCTACATGCACCAACCTGTTTTTTTTCACTATATTTCTTTTTTGACACTGGACTCTCTTGATGTCAGAAAAATCCACTGCACTGCTAATTAACAGCAAAGTAAATGCATGCACATGTGGAATTTGGCACCACAACCCACATGTGCATGCTCGTGGGGATGCACCTTGTGGGTCTAAAGACAACAGGAGAGTGTCACAGAAGAAAATAAACCCATTCTGTATGGTAGGAGAAAAATCTGCCTATAGATGATGATGGGCGATCACTCACGAACAAGTAAGATTGTCTTCCAAGGATCTTAATAGTGAGCCTGCAGTGGCTCCATAGCTCAATTCTAGATCAACGTGTCAGTGAGGACAGGTGTTTCCAGGAGGGATGGGCACTGTGTTGCTGCATCGTGATGCTCTTTTCACCTGTTCCTCTTTTCCTCTCCTGCCTGTCGATGAGCTGTTTCAAAGTATTGAGATCCCTCCCAAAGAGCCTTCCTCCATTTTGGTTGGTCCTGAACAAGGGTCTCCCAAGTGTTGTTACACCTCTTCAAGTTTGCCTTCAAGATGTCTTTGAAGCACTTTCTTTGCCCTTCACTACTTCGCAGACCTTTCAGCTGTGAGAAAAAGATTCTCTTTGGGAGGTGGGAGCCAGGCATGCGAGCAGCATGACCTGTCCAGCAAAGTTGGTTTTGGATGATCGTGGCCTCAATGCTGTTGGAATTTGCTTCAGCCAAGATGCTGATGTTTGTGCATCTATCCTCCAAGCTAATCTGAAGAATTTTGTGAAGGCACTATTGGTGGTACTTTTCCAAGTTCTTGAGATGTTTTCTATATGTGGTTCAAGTTTCTGAACCATATGGCAGAATTGGAATGACAATGGCTCAATAAACCAAGAGCTTTGTTTCAGCAAGGATATGATTTAAGAAGACTTTCTTACTCAGATGTCCAAAGGCTGCACTCACATATTTCAAGTGGTGTTTTATTTCCGCGTCGATGTCTGCCTTTGATAAAAGATAGCTTCCAGATAGGTGAAGTGATCCATGTTCTCCAGCAATTCTCGATTGATTTGAATGGAGCGGGGTTTGCTTCTCCATTTGGAGCAAGTTGCTAAAGGACTTGTGTTTTTCTGATGATTTCAAATAGTATCTTCGGCCAATTTATGTCAAGCTAAAAATATCCCAATAATTAGAGAAAACTAAAACTAATTGAAATTAGATCACTATTATGTCTAGAACACTGTCTCCCTTAGAATACAAAAACATGGAAACAAGAGAAGTTCACATTTTAATGGAATGAGTTATATGAAGCAAAAGTCTGATGAGGAGCTGGAAGTTAAAATTAAAATTGTAATATGAACTGTAACTTAGGTCTACTCTTTATAAGAAAATGGGCAAATGAATAGCGTCTATAATGCATGAATTTCTTTATAATAGAACAATACAGCATGACATTGAGATGGGAGGTTCAGCAATGGCAAGCATTAAAAATTAATATGATCCAAAAATAAGAGAGGTTTATAATATAAGTGTAGAACAAGTTAATCCTGTGGAGATTAGGATAGGTATATTAATTTTATTCTTATGGTTTTATAGTTTGTGATCACATGACATCAAAAAGATATAGGATATATTATACAACAAAAATATTGTTTATTGGATATCTGAATTGCCTTAAGGCACTGAAACATACCAATATGAGGGATGCATCACTTCAAATTTGTATTGTTAAAGTTTATATATAGACAGAACCAAACAGTTATATTTTGTGCCTTTTCACAGTGCCTTTTATTTACTAGCATGTTTTGCATACATTTTGATTTGGTATTAACACTATGAGTCAGATGCCTCTATCTGCAAATATTAGAGTTTCTTCTGGGATAGCTCATATTTAAAGTAAAAGGTAAATATAAGCAAAGATGTTTTAATAACTCTATTCAACTTATTGTATAATACTTAGAAGAAAAGAAAATTAAAGGGAAATTATTTAAACAATGCTATATGTATAGATTCCCTATAAATACTTATTTTGAGGTAGAAGTAGTAGTTCAGCATGCAAGATGCATAATCAGAGGAAGTCATTCAACACTGTGTGAAAGTGCATAAAGAACAGATCAGATCAGCCTACATTTACTGAACTTCTTGAAGATCTCTGAACTGTGTCCTGACAAAGTAGAATCCGGACAAAAAAGTACTCTGCAAGTAATCCATAAATCTTGAGTTTTATTTTTAATTGATCTCTTAAAGTCTAAAGTTCTAATTCTGTGTCAGAAAAACATTTTATGTTTGTTATGGATGGACTGTGGAACTAGACTTTACTACAAAGCACAACTGTCCTTCAGTTCAGACATGCATGATTGGACTCATGCATGATTTGAACTCAGCAAAAATCAATCAAACAACAAACAATTTCATTTAGTCCCCTTGTAGCTAGCAGTAGTTTGGATTTAAGTGGCCATCTTATAATATGTTCCCATCCATATTTACAAGTTTTACTGTTATGAAAAAGTAGTTGTTTGAAAGTTTGAAGAAACATTAATAGCTTGTGACTTTCATAGTTTCTAGAGTTGGAAGGGAACTGAATAGATCATCAAGTCTGACCCACTGCCCTAGGCAGGAATGAGTACAGGGATCATAATACCCCAGCCAGGTATCTATCCAGCCTCCTCTTGAAGACCCTCAAGGTAGAGGAGAGGAGAGACCCTCTAGGCTGGGAGCCCATTTCAGAGCCTGGCAGCCCTAACTGTAAAGTAATGCACAATTTGAAAATTACACTCAGCAGAGAATTTGGCTGGCCCTCTTTTTCCCCCTTTTCCTGTCACAGCTCAGGAAGCAGTTTGCCATTACTGTTTTAAACTTTCCATATAATTAAATTTTGGAAGCTCACATGCCAGCAGGAAATGGATGAAGATTAGGCAAATGTATTAATTTTAGGTCATCTTTGGGCCCAGTGCAATTCCAGCTGACTTCAACTGGAGTTTGGTCCCTACCTTATTCCCACTGATTTCCATTGAATGTGTTATATCCATTGAAATGATTTGATACAACTGGTGCAACTCCCAAGGGGCAATATAGCTTGGTGCAATAATTTACATTTCCTGAAGGTAGATATAAAATGCCACCAAATGAATAGCAACATTTTATTCCCTTATAGTAGAAGTGTAACTGACTCTATAAATTGAAAAACAGTAGCGAATTGGTCCCTGTGCAGATGTACAAACCAGGTTCTATTGAGTTTTTGCAGCTTCAAGTAAACATAAGTGAATAAGCGACTGTGGGTAACTGATCTTTAAGAGGAAAAGGCTGGTGTTTCTTGCCTTGGGTTTCAGATGAATTTTGCTAATTCCAGAGGGAGAACCTTCAAAGGCTGCAACCAAGTCCTCATTATATGGCTTATTTTCACTTTATAAATTCCCTTCATCCCAAATATATAATAAATCATTAATCATTTAAAATAAAAGGTTTATTTTGCAGAATTGATATGCCTTTAAATTTCTATCATTGCTTTGTCATTTTCAATACACTAATATTACATCAATTTACATCTCTAAAAGCATTGTACACTGATATCAGCATTAATAATTTTCATTATTTCAAATGCTGCTGAATATTTGGAGATAGTCTGTATTAACAGCATACAAACTGATAGCAGTAGTTTCCTTAAGAATCTAGAAATCCTGTCTCTGATTATATTGCACAGAAACAATGATGATAATGAGTTTGTTCCAGATTAATAAAATCTGTCAAAATATATATGAGTAATTTCACTAAAATTTATTCTGGGTTGGAGTCCAGACACCTGCTATTCTAGGAAACTGCATCATATTATCCCACACACAACTCAATCCCATTTATAAATCATCCTAAGAAGTTGGGGTTTTCCCCCCCCACTTTTAACTTGTCATAGCAGATTGTTCTGATGACTAGAAATTTTCTAATTTTTGAGCTTAAAATGAATTTACATTTAGATTGTAGCAGTTTGTTCTTGTGCCAACATTTTTTTTTAAGCTTAAATGGTTCTTCTGTCTTCCTGGTGTTGAGCCTCCTCATCTATTTATCAAATACAAACTGAATCACATTCCTCTGTTTACCCAGAGTTAGTTTATATCTCCTTTCCAGCAATACACATATAAACAATCTAGTATTTAACAGGAAAAATTATCTTAAATGACAGTACTTTTTCTGTATCCCATTTAAATCATTGCAAGAAAAAAATTAAATCTGTTCCCTTTGGCAGTGCTTTTGCAAAATCTGTCTTACCAACGTATGCTGAAGCCTTAGTGTGTCAGCACTCAGCCAGGGTGTCATGGTACCATGGGATGCTGTGAGATCCTTTTAAGGGCGCATCAGGTTGCCACTCAATATTAGTACTGTTAGGTTTGCAAATACCTACATGTGATTCACAAGATTAAACTCAGAGATTTCTAAGTGGAATCCCCAGTGTCAAAAACACTCCGAATTGTGATCTTTCTGAATTCTTTGCCACAGAATTGCTCTATTATTTTACTGTAGTCAAGAAATGAGTGAAACGTGCCCTTTTCTGAGGGGGACTCAAGTCTAAAAAGGTTGAGAACTGCTGCCTCGTGTGGCAGGTATAGTACTGCATCAAGCAGACAGGGTTTTTTTGCTGCTGCTTATCTGTCATGAGAGCAAGGGGCAAAGACAAGACTGCTTTTGAAGTCAAGAAATGGGAATAAAATATTGTTGCTTGTTAAATTAAGAAAGATTTATAATTCTTTCTTTTCTTCATTTAATTTAAGATGGAAGATAAATTCAGGGGGCTGGCAGCCTCCAAAAATTAGCTGTTATCCCCAGTTAATTCACTCAACACTTTTTAGGATCATTTTGGTAACAGGAGGCCAAGCTTCAGCACCCATTCATGTATAACTACTCCACAGGGCATGCAAGGGCTGGAGACAGGGCAATGAATGAAGAGGGGAGGGAAGGGGAGGGGAAAGGAAAGGAGGACTGAGGCAGGGCAGGTCCTGGGGTTAGAGTAGGGATGAGAAATTATTTGGGCCCACAGGCCACATAGGAAGTTCTGGAGAACTGTTGCATGCCAGTCAGCACCCCTCTACCCAACAGCCCGGAGCCCATGCCCTGCAGCTCCTCCCTGCCACTGCCACCAGCTCCCAGCAACAGCTGAGTGTGCAGCCCCAGCCTTGACCTTGGCCTGCCTTGCACCTGCTCCAAACTTGCTGTGACCAGAGTAGACCAGCTTTGGACCAGTTGGGACCCGCACACAGAGCCCCAGGGCTGGGTCACCCTGTTCCTGTTCCAGAGCGGCCCACCCACATCAAGCAGTGGCAGCAGCCATGCAGAAGTCGCTGATTGGTGTGGGCGAAAAGCAACCGCTTCCCCCTCACCACTACCAGGCCGTTTTTGCTGCCCACACCTGGGCTGTTCTCTCTACTGCCACTGCTACCTCGCTAGGCAGCCTGGTGGCAGCAGTGACAATGGTAGAGGAGCCACAGGGCAGGCTCCACAGGCAGAGAGGAGCTGCTCATCATGGACTAGCTGGTCTGAAGCAGGTATAGGGCTGCCCAGGGTTGGGCTTGTGTGCGAGTCCCAGCTAGTCTGGAGCTGGGACACTTTCACCAGGGCAACTCTGGAGTGGAACTGGGCAGGCTGGGGCTGGGGCTCTGTGCATGGGTCCCTAATAGTATCATGGGGCTGGGGTGAGGGATAGTGGCCAACAGTGGTGGTAGACAGAAGGAACCATGACCACCTGGTCTGTCTATAAATGCAGTCCAGTAACAGAGCTGCCA
Source organism: Caiman crocodilus (assembly GCA_030014935.1). Taxonomy (NCBI): domain Eukaryota; kingdom Metazoa; phylum Chordata; order Crocodylia; family Alligatoridae; genus Caiman; species Caiman crocodilus. Next base: position 106,904,277 of record JAGPOW010003316.1, on the reverse strand, counting down.
CAGCCGCACTGTGAGCCTAGGGGCAGCAGGATGCAGCACAAGCTAGATGGTGTCTGGGCCAGGTGGGACCAAGGGACCCGCCATAGGCTGAACAAAATCCCTCTGTGGGCTAGATCCAGCCTGTGGGTCATATTTTGCCCACCCCTGGGTTAAAGGAATGCACTGCACATTCATAGATTTATAGATGTTAGGGTCGAAAGGGACCTCATTAGATCATTGAGTCCGAGTCCCTGCATAGACAGGAAAGAGTGCTGGGTGTAGATGACCCCAGCTGGATGCCTATCTAACCTCCTCTTGAAGACCCCCAGGGTAGGGGAGAGCACCACCTCCTTTGGGTGCCCGTTCCAGACTTTGGCCACTCTAACTGTGAAGTTCTTCCTAATGTCCAATCTAAATCTGCTCTCTGCTAGCTTACGGCCATTATTTCTTGCAACCCCCAGAGGCGCCTTGGTGAGGAAAGCCTCACCACTTCCCTTCTGTGCCCCCATGATGAACTTATAGGCAGCCACAAGGTCGCCTCTCAACCTTCTCTTGCGGAGGCTGAAGAGGTCCAGGTGCC
>JAGPOW010003316.1:106864727-106887970 GCA_030014935.1 Caiman crocodilus | reverse complement strand
CACAGTACTCCATCTGCGGCCTGACCAACGCCGCATAAAGGGGTAGGATCACCGCCTTGGACTGACTTGAAATGCATCGTTGAATGCACGCTAGGGTCCAGTTGGCCTTCCCAATGCTGACATCTCTCCAGGTCGAGTACGACCCATCCACCACCACTCTCTGGGAGCACTGACTAAGATTAGGATGATGAGGAGCCAGGGCCTGACTGAGTTTGTTAAACCCAAAAGTGGGGATTTTTCTTTTAAATCAGAAAAAACTAGGAACTCTGTTTACAAAGTAACCTCAAATCCACATTTTTCTGTGATTTAAATAAAACAACACTAATATATATATGTGTAGCAGTGTTTCTTTTTTAATCATGGGAAAATGTGGATTTGGGACTATTTTTTAACTGAGAATTGGGGATTTTTTTTAAATTGGGGAGAACCAAGATGAGCATGAGTCATCAATGTGACAAAGTCATCAGTAACCAGCATGGATTCACAGCAGGTAAATCCTGCCTAACTAACCTTGTTTCTTTATGACCAGGTCACAAAATGCTTAGACGCAGGAATCAAGGTAGATGTTATTTACTTGGATTTTAAGAAGGTCTTCAATATGGTATCTCATCCTATTCCCATAAATAAACTGAGTGGCTGTGACAGATGTTTACATGGTTAAGTGGGTGGCAGATTGTCAGCCTGATTTCTTCTATATCTGGAAAGACCATGGAGAAGATCCTCAAGAAATCCATTGTGAAGCACCAGAGGAGAACAAGGCAATCAGGAATAGCCAGCATGAGCAAGTAATACCTAACCAACCAAATTTCATTTGTATGTGTACAGGTCCATGAGACTGGGTACAGTGCACCCGAGGGTGCTGAGGGAGTTTGGTGATGTGATTGCAGAGCTGCTAGCTCTTACGTTTGACAACTCAGGGTGATCGGGAGAGATCCTGGATGGTTGCAAAAGGGGAAATATAGTGCCCATCTTTAAGAAAGGGAAGAAGGAAGATCAGGGAAACTATAAACTGGTGAGCCTCACCTCAGTCCCTGAAAAAATAATGGAGCAGGTCCTCAAGGAATCCATTTCTAAGAACTTAGCGGATTTAAGTGATTAAGAACGGTCTGCATTGATTGACCAAAGGTAAGTCATGCCTGACCAACCTGCTTGCCTTCTATGATGAGATGACTGGCTCTGAAGATGCAGGGAGTGCGGTGGTTGTGGTATGCTATGACTTTAGCAAGAGTTTTTATAGTCTCCCACGAGATTCTTGCAAGCAAGCTAAGTACAGGTTGGATGAATGTGCTATAAAGTGGATAGAAAGTTGACGGAATTGTCAGGCTCAAAAGGTAGTAATCAATGGCTTGATGTCTAGCTGGCAGCTGGTATCAACTGGAGTACCCCAGGGGTTGGTCCTGGGTCCTGTTTTGTTCAGTATCTTCCTCAATGACCTGGAAGATGGCATAGAGTACACCTGCAGCAAGTTTGCAGATGACACCAAGGTGCGGGGAGTAGCAGATATGCTGGAGGGTAGGGCTAGGATTCAGTGACCTAGACAAATTGGAGGATTGAGCCAAAGTAATCTTATGAGGCTCACCAAGGACAAGTGCGAAGTCCTGCACGGAAGACGGAACAATTCCATGAGCCAGTACAGGCTGGGGACTGACTGGCTGCACAGAGCTCTGGAGGAAAGGACAGTAACCTGAATATGTGCCAATAGTGTGCTCTTGTTAAGAAGAAGGCTTCATTAGGAGGGGCATTGCCAGCAGATTGAGGGAAGTGATTATTCCTCTCTATTCAGCACTGGTGAGGCCAGATCTGGAGGACTGTGTCCAGTTTTGGGCCCCCTACTACAGTAAAGATGTGGACAAATTGTAGAGAGTCCAGTGGAGGGAAATGAAAATGGGTTGGGGGCTGTGGCACATGGTTTAGGAGAGGCTGAGGGAGGGGGTTTTATTTAGTCTACAGAAGAGAAGACTGAGTGGGGATTTCAGATGCCTGAAGAGTGGTTCCAAAGAGGCTGGAACTAGACTGTTCTCAGTGGTGGCAGATAAGAGAACAAGGAACAATGGCCTCAAGTTGGAGCAAGGGAAGTTTAGGCTAGATCTTAGGAAAAAAATTCTCAGTAATAGGGTATTAAAGCACTGAAATAGGTTACCCAGAGAGGTGATGGAATCTCCATCCTTGGAGGTTTTTAAGACCTGGCTAGACAATAGGGGTGTGTGAAATGAGCCGTATTCAGTTTGGATTCTGCCTGAATGGGAGACAGTGATTTGATCTGTTGATTCAGATCACTGTTCCGATTCAATTTGGATGAATCCGAATCTGAAGATTCGATGATGGTTTGGAGAATCAGCGATTTGGACCTAGACATGGCTCTAAATGTTTTTTCTAAATACCTTGAAGTACCAGGTACAGCTCATGAACACTGTGATGGTGGGGTGGATGGAGCATCCTACAGGTGCGTGGGGGGGCGGGCCCTGCGGCCCTGTTTCAGCAATCGGCTGCGGCGGGGCCCTGGGTGCCAGGAAGTACCAGTTGCCAAACCAGGAGGTGGAGGGGGGGCAGCTCCCACGCATGCTTCCTGGTGGACCTAGAAGTGGACTGAAAGTGCTTCTGGTCCACTTCTGGGTCTGCTTCTGAGTGTTCTGGGGACGCCCCGCACTCCCATGGGATGCTCCATCCATCCCAGCATCTCAGCATTCACAAGCCGCCTGGTACCTTGAAGTATGTAGAAAAAACATTTAAGGCCGTGTCTGTGTCCAAATCATCAAATCTTTCCGAATTGATTCAGATGGTTCTGATTCAATTCAGAGAGATTCAAAGGTCCCCTGATTTGATCTGGAGATTTGGCCACCAAATCAGGCCAAATCTCTGCTGAATCAAATCAGCGACCAAAGCTTCATGCAGCCCTACTAAACAAAACCTTGGCTGGAATGATCTAGTTGGGAATAAGCTTACTTTGAGCAGGGGGTTGGGCTAGATGACCTCTTGAAATTCCTTTCAACCCTAATTTCATATGATTCTATGATTGCTCCTGTGCCTTTTAAAGAGTCTCCTTCAAAATACAGTTAGCACTCCTGGACTCATTTCCCCTCAGATTTGCTTCCTAAGGGATCCTGCCTATCAGGTCACTGAGTTTGTTAGTCTGTTTCTCTGAAGTCCAGTGTCGTTATTCTGCTGCTCTCCTTCTTTCCTCCCTTTAGAATCTTGAATTCCATTATGCTGTGGTAACCCATAAGAAAGTAATCCCAGTTACTTTCTACCTTCACATTCTTAACCAATTCTTCCCTGTTTGTGAGCAGTAAGTTGAGAAGAGCTTCCTTCCTTGTTGGCAAAGGATAACTGTCTGAGTCAGAAAGTTATTCTGTGACTGACTTAATCAAGCTTCAACGTTTCCAGGGGCTCGACAATCTTCAATTCCTATTGGTGGAGCAAATCCACCAGTTGGAAACAAGCTGGGGGAAAAAGAGCACCACCCCTTTCCCAAAGGGATGGGGAGAGGAGCTCCCTAATCGGACTGTGGACTACAACATGGTAGGTCCATTGGACTATGGGGGCGGAAGCCCTGAAGCGTGTAAAAGGAGAGAGTGCTTGGCATGCTCAGGAGAGAGGAGCTCCTGAGACGACTGTCCTTGGGACCCTGTCTGAGCTTCAACAGTGCATGAATTGGTGCACAATGCTTCAGGCTCTAGGAACCTCTTGAGGTGGCTTGGGCCTGCAAACCCGGTGAGTGGCTGGGGGAACGGTGCATAGATCAGTGCAAAGAAAGCCAGCCCTGGCAGCAGCTTGAGGCTGCTCAAGTTAGCCCCCAGCTCTAGGCCAAGTAAATGGAGCCCTGCAGTGTGGCTCTGCATTAAACTAAAAGAGCCCCTGTGTTCAGAGCAGGACCTGAGAAAGGGAAGAACCCCCAGTGTGAGGCTGGGGAACTGGAGCCAGTAAGGACTCAGCTCCCATAGGAGTGCCCTGGGTGCCCAGTGCACCAGGCCATTGAGAGGAGCTGGAGGCACGGCCAGAGAGAGGACCTCATGGGACTGGACACCAAGGGATGAGCCTTGGCTGCTTCAGAGCAGGAGTGGAAGTTGCTGGGGAAGCGGGTCCCGCAGGGGAGGTGGGCTTAGGAGAGGAGGGTCTGCAGCTTCCACCCTCCTCTGTTGTGGGAGGGGGCTTGTCCGCATCCTAGGGCCCTAAAGTGGAGGGGCTTTAGGGAACACCCTGTGGGGTGCTGAGTGCATCTCCTTATTCTGTGATTAGTGTTGCTTCATAATGTAGAGGTAAATATAGTTATGGGTACTCCTTAAGTCCTATGTAAATAAATTTATTTTTGCAATAAAATTGTATATAGTTAAGCACTTTGTTTTGGCGTGGCTCTATAGAGAAAAGAGAGACCTGCTCCCAGGTGGCAGGACCCTCTCACAGCACGCTTGCCTGGGTGTACCCAGGCTGCAATCCTTTGCACGCTCCAGGAACTTGCTGGATTGCTTGTACACTGCTGTATTTCCCTCACAGCAGATGTCCTGATAACTAGAGTCCCCCATGAGAACCGAGTCCTATGATTCAGAAGTTTCTGTAATTTATTTTTGTTTAAAAAGGCTTTGTTCACATTCCCCTCTTGGTCTGGAGGGCTGTAGCAGTTGCCCACCATGACATCTCCCTTCTGCTTTCCTCTCTGACCTTTAGGCTTGTTGAAAGCCTCTGGCTATCTTTCACTTTTGTCCTGCACCGCCAAATGTGTGCCCATCACCTTTATGTATAGAGTAACACCTCTTCCTTTCTCCTACCTATCTTTCTGGAATAAGCTTTATCCACCTAAGACCGTACTCCTGTCATGTGAACTGTCCCATCATGTATGTATTCCTAATTACATCATAATCCTGTGATTGCACTGGGGCCTCCAATTCCTCCTATTTGTTCCTCACACTTCTTGCATTAATGTATAAACATTGCTAGTATCTGACTGTTTGATCATCTCTCTGAAAACTTTACTAGTGTTTCCATCATTGCTTTCCCCTTACTAAGTGGTGGTTTTTTGTTTTTTTTTTAATCCATGTCTTCAGGATCTTGGACTTTTGTCTCCATTCCTCAGTAAACTTAGTTTAAAGCCCTCCTCACTTAAGTGATTTTGAATTGTCCATACTGATACTGTGGTATGAAATGCCCCTGACTTTTATTTTGCAAATAATGTCAGATTCATATAGTGTATGACCCAAGAATAACTCAGTTAGACTTTCAAACTATTCTAATGAAGAACAAAGATGTCATCAGTATCAATAAGAAGTATGTTAATTATTTTATGTGAGAGAGTGCATGCATGTCTTTATAGGAAGCTGCGTGAGTGTATGCAAAACATTATTCCTGCTTTTATGGGTACGGTTAATTTTGCTTTCACTGAAGTTCTTGGATAACATGGAAAATTACCTTGGTATGGTAGGAATGAAGATCTTTAGTGTATACATTACACTTCTTTAAAACAGCAGGTGGCAACTTTCTCAAACAGAATAAACAATAAGATTGGACAATACCAAAGCTAGATAATTGGTCCAGTGTAGGAAGCTATGAATTACTGGGGTCTTTCTGCCTGTTTCTCCATGTCTCTCATTACTCTATCCCTGCTGCTGAGATCTGATTTTCTCTTAAAAATGCATTGTCTTGCTCTGCACTAAACTGGATATTTTTTTTGTTTCCTAGATGTTATTGCTTCTTTACCAGTAGACAGGGCAATTCAGTTCTCCCAGTGCATATGCAGTTATATCAAAGGATGCATACCATTGTATAAGGGATGCATACCATGAATATAAGGGTTTAAATAATAGCAGTATAATTCTCCACAATTTGACATTTGTTTTGTACTAGGACAGATAATGAGTTGATAACACTAATATTTTGGAGGGTTGGAGGCACATCTGACCAGATCTAGTTGTCTGTCTCTAATGAACTGATCAATGAGATGCAGAACTAATTCCAACTTGCATGCATTTGTATATGGGAATGCAAGGGTATGTGGAGTCTAAATTTAATGGAAGTGTTCTCCTTGATTTATAAGCTTATAACTTTATCAATAATCATATATGATTATGCACTATTAGTAGATTAAACTAATAAACCAGTCTTTTAAACCTCATACTTGAAAGAACATTACATTGAAGCTTTTCATTTAGTAATTATTCTCCTTTCTTTTTTCTATAAGCCATTAACCACTGAAGTCAACATAATTGTATGAAGCATTTGAGTTTTACTGGTAATACATTTTTGTTTTCTATTCTGTCCCTATTGATCTACAATAACTCATCTGTTTGTTTAATTCCATTAAGCTATCCATTTTCCCAGGTCTGATGATAGTTCGTCCTGCATTTCCACAAACTGCTAATGGAATGCAAAATAAATTTACTTGTGAGTTATGCAGCTGGAAAAGTTAAATGGCAGAACTTAGTGGATACCCTCTTCCAAAGAAGTCCTGGCCTTGATTTTTTAAATCTCTCAGTGAGCTAGGCATCATAAGATGCGACAAAAATCCCTTTCCTTGCAACCAGAGCAAGACCATGGCAACTTCTTATCAGGAGCTACAGACTTAATTGTATTTAACTACAAGTCCTTTTATGACTGAAGCGGGTGGGGGGGGAAAGAATTTTCTTGGTAGCAGGAGCATAGTTCTGTAAAAACTTTGCCTCAGCTGTAACATTCTATCAGATTATGGCACATCTTTCAACATTGAAAGTACAGCATCCTTCTTATAGGAAGCAAGTAAAGGTATGATGGAGGAAAAAATATTTTCTTTTTTTTAATTGTTCAAAATCTAATCTGCCAGCTGAGTGTAGTTGTAAATCATTTCATAAGTTGTGTTTTCAACTCAAGCAGCAACTAGCATTACTTTCTGGGAGTGTTCCAGACCTTAGAGGTATAGTAATGTCAGAGTTACCATTGCACTGGCTCCATATACAATAAGTACTGATGTGGAAGTACCGTACTAGTACTTATCCTACCAGGTAATATCTAGTGCAGGGAACACTAGTGCAGGTGGGGAAGATCTTCTATTCATGAGAGCTAGGAGAAAAAAGAACAAAACAAATGTAGTCTTGAGTTTGTAAATTTTTTTTTTTTTTTTTTTTTTTTTTTTTAGCCTAAAGTACTTAGGTAATACATGTATAAAGCACACTACTATATGTCCAGAGGAGAAATAGAAAAGAAGATCTTTAAAAGCAGCACGTCGGGCAATGTGGTATGACGTGTTTATTTAAAACTTTGGATTAAAAAGCAGCAGACTAAACAGCTTCAGTGATGCAAAAAGAAATCAGTTTTGTTTCTACTACTTTTCTTACAATTGTCTGTGCTGTTTGCTGGTGTTTAAGTTGAATGTTTTTTTGAAACTGGATTGAGGACAGTGCTATAACTGCTGTAAGAGTAGGAAAAGCTGAATCAGTATGTTCTGCCTCTTGCTGTGTTATTTCCAAACAGTTAACTTTAACTCTTTAACCAGCATTCAGGAATTAGAGAGCACAGGAGAAAGTTCTTAGTCTTGTATGGAGAGAGAAAGTAATCATCTTGCATTGTCTACTTTAAACTGAAGGTATCCAACAAGTAAAGGGAATTTTAACTAAGATAGCAGCAGCCATGTGGCGAGGTAATCTAGAAGAAAAGTTAGCCTCTAGTCATGTGTCTTTCATAATTTTTCTTCATGGCCAGGGCCTTGATGCTATACTGAAATGAGATGGATAGCTTTATGTTCTAGGTGTAGTAACCATACTAATCCCCCTTTTAGAAAGTCTTGCAGGTTTGTTGTATCCTGAAGAATCCCCAGTCTGCCCTACAGACTGATGTACCATCTAGAAAGTGTGGAAGGACTGTGTTCATAGTGGAATTAATCCAACTCTGGTATAAAGTATATGACCAGTTTAATTGTCACAGCAAATATTATTTCCCCAGTTGAATGGGGAGTAAAGAACACTTAAGTCATGGCCTTTTTCCTTTCCTGGTTCCTGTACATTTCTCTGGTTTTAAATTTAAGATAAAATGTATGTACTTGCAAAGCCACAGTTTTTTCAGAAAAAATAAAAGACTAAAAGTCAGCTGGCATTGAAGGCTTCACAGCACTCAAAATGAAAGTAGGATCGTGGCATATAAAAAAAAAAAAAAATCTTTTTGGTTTCTGCCAGGAGAATCCTCTGCTTCTAATGGGCTTGAGTAGGGCTTTACATGGGGTATGTACAGTGGTGCTTGCACATTTTACAGCACTGTAATTTAGAGTACTTCTTATAGCACTAAAGTTACAGCACTCTTAAACACGACAGAAGTGAAGTGTATGGGGAGGGCGGGGTGCTCTGAGCCTCTCTGCACTTTCCAGGCTAAGAGGCAAGAGGTATTCCTCAGTCTCCTGGGGCTGCAGGAAACTGGGGACAGCAGTAGCTTAGTGAAAAAGTCTGCAGAGCTGGACACAAAACAGGGGCACAGAGAAGGAAAGGTGGGCTGGCAGAAGCAGGTTAGGTAGAGTGAGGTAGGTTGGGAAGAGGTGCTACTCCAGCCCCAGGTCCCTGACTCATCCAGGACCACAGAGGCCTTTCCCAACTGTACCGTGCAGGGGGGGAGCAGGTCCTAGGCGGGGCAGAACGGCATAGAGCCATGGGCAATACTTTCTTCCCACTTGGGCTGCACAGTGCTGAATCAACCTCCTTTCACTCAGTGCTGCCCAGCCCAGAGCCTGCCCCAGCTGCAAGCCCCACTGGGCTCCCACCAGCCTTCTAGGGTGGCAGGAGCTTCCAGCATAGGGCCATCCCTTTTGGCTGCAGAGTGAGGTGTGCTCCTGGGAGCCAGGATGTGCCCTCCCTTCTTCTCCCCTAGTCCCCCCCAGTCTTGTCTGGTCGGATCATTGCCATCTCAGTTAGCTGGTGGGAACAAGATGAGTTACTGGCTTTTGCAGGCTTGTGGAGCGCTCCTGCGCTACCCCTGGTGGTGCTGGGGAGCACTAATCAAGCTCACAAAAACCATGGGATACTGGCAGAATTCCCAGCAATTTGCCCAGCTTACAAAAGTTATTTAAAGCACTGTAGGTTGCTAAAGTGCTGTAAAATGTAGCACTTCAAATTTAATACCTCATTTAGCAAGGGTTAACTTAAAGCGTGATTATCCATTTTAAAGTGCTGTAAAGCTGTGCACTTCTTTTAAATCTTGGCAATAACACCATTTAAATGGTGACTAAAACAACTTCTGTACACACCCGTAATGAATTGTAGAATTCCTTCAGGTTTAATAGCAGCAGCAAAGCATTTCTGAAGCTTTGCAAATGTTTTTTTACGCAGTACATTTAAAGAAATACAAACCAAGGACATGATCTTGGCTACCAATAGCTCTAAGCAGAAAGCTATTTTTTCTTTTCATATCTGTCTGCATTGTTGAATAATTATCATTGTTCAGTCCTTTTTATAGGAAACAGGTTTTCTATAAAATGTTAAAGGACAAAACTGAGATGGACCTGCTAAAAATAATGATGGATGGTCCATTTCTGGAATTCAGTAATAATCCTGGATTTTCCATCTGCATTCTTAACAGAGTAAGCTAGTTCTACGCTTCCTGTATACAAAAAAAAAATGCAGAGAATTGCTATTGAATGTAGATTATCTTGAAGTGTAGTTAAAGATATTGTGCAGCGCAGACTTGGAAACAGTTAAATGCTTTCTACATATTTTAGTTGTCTGTTAATATCAACAGGTAACTCTTTAATGTAGATAAGACATTACATTTATTTAATGGCAAAGAAGAGGGTAAGTTTTATTTCAACAAGGAATGAGGTAGCCAGGAAGTTGCTTGTTTTGTTTTTTCCCCTTTTTTCCCCCTCCAGATGGGCCTTATACTTTTGGCCTCTTTCTGGTTATTTGGTTTGAGGAACAGGTGATGCTCAGGAATTTAGCTTCATGTTAGCTTTCATTCTGCTTCATTTCTCTTTCTTCAGGATAGGAAATATCATTTTCTTTTCCCTTCTCTGTCTTCATTATTCAACTAAATTCCAACAATCATTTCTAGCGACCATAGTCATTTTAGAAATATTCTGATTTGAACATTTGTCTTTTCTGTTAACCTGAACTTTCTGCATGCACTTCTTTTGCAGAAGAAGAATATTATTTAAATTATTACATTGAGGAATTTCAGTAACGTTTTTTATCTGCAGCCTTTTCCCAAATTGTAAATTTTACAGAATAAAATGTGTGGGAGGAAAGGAACTTAAAAACTGTATTCTGAATTTGCCTCTAGAGGACAGATGAGCTCACTCACTTGCTTTTGCTTTCACTCTCGTCTTGGAAGCAAACCTAAGCCACAAGTGTTCCAGTAACATTGGTTTCAGAGTAGGCTCAATAGAGTTTAATTGGCTCTCTTCCTTCTGCTACCTGATAGACATGAAAATGAGTTTCATGTTATTCCGTAAGTCAATAAAAAATGAAGCATTTCCCTATCTAAGATATGGTGATATCATGAATAAACTTATTTTCTATGCAGAAAGGAATTTTGATGGGCAGCATTTCTGGAAATATGAAGCATTGTAACCATTATTTGGTCATTTTGCTGTTATACAGTCAACTGTGAGTTTTGTGGAAAGTGAAATACAATAGAATGTATTTTAATGAAACAAAACCACTTTTGACTTGATCAGGAGTTTAAATGGATTACTTCATAATTCCCACTTAATAAATAGCATATTTTTAAAGCCATTTTAAATTATAGGGTATAGGATGGAGATGGGCTTTTCTCTGTGGCCACAAGGGACAGGGCTAGGAGTAATAGGCTCAAACTACAACAGAGGAAATTTTGGTTGGAAATCTGGAGGGACTTTCTGATTATAAGGGTGGTCAAGCATTGGAATTGTGGAATCTCCATCCTTCAAAATTTTCAGGGCCAGATTTTATAGATACAGGCACTAAAACTTATGACGCAATTGGTTCCTGAAAACCACGTCTTGAGCTGAAACATTGTACTTCGGAACCAATTTTCCCATGGGAACAGTGTTATAAATGAGGGATTGGTTCCTTTATGATGATCGATATTGTGTGCAGCTGGTAAGTGGTAGAAAGGGAGGGGGAATGGAAGGAACATGGTGTGAGCACATAAATGCTCCCTGCAGTGAAGAAGCAGCTGGGGCTGAGACTAGGACTGGAGCAAGTGCTGCCCAGGTGGGGCTGGGAGAGTCCAGGTGGGGCAGCAGCTCCCACTGCTGCGCACTGCTTGTCTGGCGTCTGTACTGGTGCTTCTTGCTGCTGCTTCTGTTGCTGGCCTGGGAGGGCACGAAGGAGAGTGTGTGTGTGCGCGCGCGCACGCACCCAGGGATCTTCACGGGGTGGGGCTGGGGCTGCACCAGGCTGTGCTCTGGGCTGGCACTCTGGGCAGGTGGCAGAACTTATGGCGAATTTTTGGGTGGCTGTAGCCCCCCATAGGTCCTACTCCGCCGCCCCCCCCGATCTGGGGGCATATGCCCTGCCCATGCCCTCAAAGCCGTGGATTGTCTGGGGGGCATACAGGGGTTGGGGGTGGCTCCTGTCACTGCATGCTGCTTGTCTGGAGACAGTGCAGCAGCTCCTCCCCATGCCTATCCTGCCCTGGCTGGGTGAGCAGCGGGAGGGCATGGGGGAAATGTGTTCCCCTGGATTGGGGTGGGGCAGGTGGCAGAGTGGGGGCTATTGAGGGGGCTGTAGCCATCCAAAAATTCACCATAGTTTCTGCCACCCACCCGGAGTGCAGCCCGGTACAGCCCTGGCTCCACCTGCCCCACCCCACAGTGATCCAGGGGCTAACACCCCTCCCCCACCCATGCCCTCCCAGACCAGTGGTGGGAGCAGTGGCAGAAACCACTGGTTGAGCCACCAGGCGAGCAGCACACAGTGGTGGGAGCTGCCGCCTGCCCGGCCCTGGTTGGGCAGTGCTTGTCTGAGTTCCAGCCCTAGCCCCTCCCTCACCACGGGGGCATTGATCTGCCCCCCATGCCCCTCCCCTTCCACCACTTACCAGCTACCTGCAGTGTCGGCTGTCATAAAGGTGAAACCTGTGTCGGAACTCTGAAACGGGGTTGTCAATTTATAAGCATCTTAAGTGATGTTCATTGCCACTCAGAGTCCTAAGTCGAGGACTGTCTGTACTTGCCTGCAATGGTTTAGTCAGGGATGATCCTCCCCTGAACAGAGGTCTGGAGTAGAAGATCCTAGGTTAAACTGATTACTGGTAAGCAATTAGTTTATTGTAGTTAACATGGCATAATACATTTATGCTACAAACTAACATTGATATACTGTTGTGCTGCAAATGCTTAAAGCTCATTTTTATCTCGTTAATGTGTTTTCTTGTAGCAATGTTAATAGCTATAGTATGTAAAGTAAACTCCCACGCCTTTTCATCTTATCCTACTGAAACTGAATGAAGAATATTAACTGAATTCTTGTGATAAGGAAGGTAACAAATCAACAAAACACCTGAGATTAAAGTAAAAAGATTTGGCACACCTGGTAAGAGATGGGGTATTCTGATAAATGTAGGCACTAAAAAAATAAATAAAATGAGAGAGACACAAAAGAGGCCCTGAGCAAATGTGTGTCGTGTCTTGCTGTTCCAGGATAGTATTTTGAATGTAAAAAGAATACTTTAAAGAAATTCCATCTCTTTTATTACACTTTATTGTTAAAAGCATCAACAGGAGTCTTTTTAAAATACGGCAGAAATGTTACTGTTACAACTCCTGCTAAAGTTGGAAACTACAGTTTCTGCACAGATTAATTTGTCTTTAATTAGCAGAAGAAAAAGATTACTCCTACATTGAGCCCCACTATTTATGATACAGGTAATCTAGATTTTGTATAGAGATCTTATTTATACCTTCTTATACAGATGAATAGTAAAGAGGAAAAGTGTGTGTGTACAAATAGTTTTGGTATTTTGAAAGAGAAAAGATTTTTTTTATTCATACCAGGAGACAAATGTCAGCTGATTACTCTGCAATGTGTTTAAAACATGAAAATGACACACAAATAGATAAACTACAGTGATCCAATCAAAGATCAGTTGTATAACTGCCTACAAATGCTAACCAATTACCAAGAAGACAATGCATTTGAAAAGTGAGGTAACTTAAATGCCATGTTGGGAATAACGGTGGAGTAGAAAAAGTAATTGAAGAGCATATTCATACAGATCCATGTGGTGGTTGTTAAGGTTTTTTATTTCCTTCTTTAAATTGGAATTCCAGAGATGGTCACCAGGAACCAGTTTGCCTCTTGAATTAAAAATTCCTTCCAATAATCTCTTAAGGGTATCAAGAGAGGAGCTGATGTTGGAAGGGATCATAATTTGTGTCCAGAAACTCCCCCTCCTCCCCCACCAAATATATGCAGTAACAGGAAGGAGGGCCCCATACAGCAAAGAGTAACATAGGAAATCCCCATAGCATAGGCACAGGACAACTTCCTGGTGCAAGTGCTTGAGCAACCAACTAGAGGCTGTGTTCTTGATCTGCTGCTCACAAACAGGGAAGAATTGGTGGGGAATGTACTAGTAGATAGCATCTTGGGTAGCAGCAACCACAAGTTGATTTTGTTCAGGATCCTGAGGAAAGGAATTATGGAGAGCAGCAGAGAAAGGACCCTGGAGTTCAGAAAAGTAGACTTCGAACTCCTGGGCAGGATCCCCTGGGAAGCCAGTCTGAGGGGGAGAGGAGTCCAGGAGAGCTGGCTGTACTGTAAAGAAGCCTTACTGAGAGTGCAGGAACAAGCCACCCTGACATGCAGGAAGACTAGCATGTATGGTAGGAAGACCAGCTGTTTTAAACCTCTTCCCTGGCCCCAGACCCCAGCTGGAGTTTGCCTGGGGGGTGGGGAGCAGCCCCTGCCAGGCTTTTGTCTACCCCCTCACTCAAGTGGGTAGGGTTGGGGGATAGGGGGAACATGGCCATGCCCCAGCTTGGCCAGCAGGATGAGGTGGGGGAGGGGGGTTTAAGTCCTCTCCATGGCTGTATGGCACCCCTGTTGGGGTTTGCATGGGGGGGAGCTATTACGCTTCTGACCCCAACTTCCTGGTCAAGTGAGGAGAGAGGGCAGCCCCTGATCAAGCAGAAAGTGGGCTTGTAGCTTCTGTCAGGCTTCTGCCACTCTCTGCTGGAGTAGAGAGCATGGCCAGGCCCCAGCCTGGGGCTTGCACACTGAGGCAAGGGGGAGGGGGTTTAATCCACTTTTCTCATCCACATGGTACCCTAGCTTGGTCTTTTGCAAGGCTTCTTCCCCCTTCTTCCTGCTTGTCGGGGTAGGGGTGGAGGGCAGCCTCTGCTAGGGTCCTTCCCCTACCTGGCCAGGCAGACCCAGCTGGGGTCCTGTGAGGGCATGGTAGGGGGTTTAATCCCCTTTTCTCCCACTGGGCTGGAATGTGGCTACCTCCCTTCCACTGCTCCCCCTCCCCAACTTGCCCCTTCCCCGCTTGAGTGGAAAAAGCATGGCAGGGGCTGCCCCCTACTCCCTTGAGTGGGGAGGCAGAAGCCTGGCAGGGGCTGCTTTTCTCTCCTCAGACCTTGGTTGGGGTCCTGTGTGGGCCAGGGAAGGGGTTTAAACCTCCTCTCTCCCTGCCTCTGTGTGTGAGCCTCAGGCTGGGGCATGGCCATGCCCCCTCCTCTCTGCTCAAGTGAGAAGAGAGGGACAAAACCCTGGCTGGGAGTGTTCTCTTCCTCTGCTTTAGTGGAGAGCAATGCTTCAGTGGAGAGCAAGGGGCAGAAGTATGACAGACCCCTGCATGGAGACCCCAGCATGCCCATCCCTCCACCTCAGCTGTCTGGCTCTGGGTTAGGGCATGGCCATATCCCTGCTCTGCTTGAGTGGGTGGTGAGTGGCCAAAAGCCTGGCACCGGCTGCCTTCCCCTTGCTGGCAAACCACAGCTGGGATCCAGGGCCAGAGATGATTTTAACCCCACCTGCTCTCTGTTTGAGCATGGAGGAAGGGTTGGTGGCCTGGTAGGTGCGCCCCCCTGCAGACATGGGCTGGGGCCCTGTCTGGCCAGGGAGGGGGCGGGTTAAATCACCCTGCTCCCTTAGCCTGCTGGCCCTGGGTGGAGCATGGCCACAGACCCTGTTTTCTGCTTGATTGGGGGAAACAAAACCCTGCCAGGAGCTGGGGCCACAAGCAGGCAGGAGAGGGGGTGTGAACTCTTTTCCCTCCCCTCTGCCCAGTGTACCAGCCCCAGCTGGTGAGTGGGGAAAAGCCATGCAGGGGCTATTGCACCCTTGCCTGGCAGACCCCAGTGGAGGTCCTGTGTGGGCAAAGGAGGGGGCTTAAAGCTCCTTCCCCCACCTCTGCCTCATTCTGCTGGCCTGACCTGGGGTCTGCCTGTGGCTGCCCTCCCCACCCAGTTCCAGCAGTGAGTAGTGGGGGGAAAGCCTGTGTGGGACTGCTCTTGCCCTCCCAGGAAGACCTTGCTGTTGTCTGGAGCTGGGTTTCCCACCCCTTCTCTGGCAGCCAGAGCAGTGACAGTGCTCCAGCTAGGGAACAGCGGGGTAGGGTCAACCTTGCTCCTCTGGAGCAGATGGAACAGCCCATCCCAGGGCTGCAAAACATGCTGGGATGCTGGGGGGACTGTGATTTACCTTGAACTAGGAAGGGGTTTGGGACAGAAGTTCCATAAACTGGTTTGGCTGAAGTTAGTTAATTCTGATACTACATTCAACCAGGCTTATCTTAGACCAGTTTTGGACATTTTGAAATCAGTTTATATACACTGAACTTTTGTGTTACAGGTTTAAACAGGTTTCTGATCACAAATTGGTTTATGTGTAATTTCTGTCTCAGCCTAACGGTGTGCATACACTGGTGTTCCCAACATTGACATCTCAGAGCAGCTTGACTGTAGCAGTTGTTTTTACAACTGAACAGTACAGAAGTATGTTTGAAGTTTTTGAAGCTTATGTTTTTAAATCTACATCTAATGAGAATCTGAGCACTTTTGAAACATTTGAAACTGAATTTGAATGGAGAAAGGTGCTGCACTTAGAACCTATCATGAGTTATGAAATAGTTATGTTGTACCAGGAGGATTTGTAACTCCTGTTTTTTTCTCTTATTTAAAAAACAAAATAAAACCCAGTTTTCAGATTTAAAAAAGTAACCCAAAATCCACATTATTCTATGATTTAAAATGATGTTTCACTTTGATCATGGAAAAATGTGGATTTTGGGATACTTTTTTTAAATCTAAAAATTGAGACTTTTTAACGGAGAAAACCAGGATCTTTGTTTATAATCTAGAAGTAATATCCAGCTCATATGTATTTAGTACAATTAACTCTTGTGAACAAGCATTTCCAAGTGGCCACTTTACCCCATTCCAAAGGAGTAAGTAATCGACAAAAAAAATTAAGCAGAATAGAAAAAAATGAAAGGATCTGGTACCTTTTTCAAAAAGGTGAAATGAGACATCACAGTTGTGTGTGTGTGTGTGTGTGTGTGTGTGTGTGTTTGGGGAAGGGGTGAACCTGCTTGTTTAAATTACTAAAGAAAGTTATAACAGAACTTATCCGGCTGTGGTGCTCAGGATGTATACCTCCTGTTTTATTTTGAGTAATGGCATACATCATACCCAATTTGTAGGTGAGAATTCACAGCAACTCTATATACAGAGACCTTTTTTGAACCTGGCTCTTAGTTTCTTGTTCTTTATTCTAACCTAAAGAGGTGTACTACTGCATGTTGACCAGTTGCCAAGGCTGGACACAGTCCTGTACTTCATTTCTCTTTGCACTTTTTCAGATGCTTTTCTTGATAACTTTCTTCACTTCAAGTTCTCCATTTTCAGTGTTTTCTTTCCATTCTGTGGATAGTTCTCCTTTTATACTCAAGTTACCAAAGATTAGCTTGAGGTCTGTATTTACAAACACATATGGATATGATTCTATTGGGGCTGATGGTATTAAATAAAAACAGTAGCAAGTCAGAGGTAGCAATTCTTGATAGTGAATACTAGATATGATGTGATTCATTTTCTCTCTCTCCTTCTCTCTCTCTGGGTCCCTTGTTCTATCTACACAATAGGTAGTTAACTACTTCCTAGTAGTGTTGCCAACACATGGTGTTTTTTTTTAAAGTTGTCTGTGTCAGTATTTAAATAGAAGATGCTGAATGTGCCATAGGGGAAAGAAGCTAGAAGTTTTTCCTAGATCCTCCTGAAGTGGTAACGATTATGTCCTTTTCTATTTCAGTTGCTAATGCATTTGTTCTTCACTTGTTTTTTTGTAAGTTTTTTAAATTGCTGGTTTAAATTACTGATTTTAAATCATGTTTAGGTCTATTCCTTTGTTTTTTTGAAAAAAATACAAAGGGCATTACAAAAGAACACATTCTACAAGTGTGCTCCCTTTATTTTTGAATGAGCTCACAAGTAACCTTATATGTAGTTAGGAGGAATTATTTCCAGTTCATTTTAATCAATGCAGGAAGTGAAAATCAGTTTTGAAAATTGTTTTCCATGTTCATGAGCATAATGTTTAAGGTTACATGTGGGGATTCATCATAGTTACCTTCCTTCTCTTGCCTGAAACTTTTATACAAAGTTATCTTTCTGTCATGTCTTGGGAGGTGACTATTTTTGAAGCTTGAAGAGCCTATTTTGTCACGTGTGGTAAACAAGCCTAATTTAAAATTGATAAAATGTGGTTTGTTTGTTTGTTTGTTTTTTTTTTTTCTCCTCATTCTTCCGTAACTCAAAAGGACCAAGCAAGCTCTATATGGAGTACTCTTAACTTCTGTAGTTAGAATAATAATAAAAACAACCTAAGCTATTGTAAAATTACATCAGAGCACAGTTTTGGGCATAACTTGCAACTTTCTTCTTTAGCTTACGAACAGGCCTAAAAACATGGGGAAGGTGGAACTATTTCACTTTTATTTTTTTCTGCCTGGCCTGACTTCAGTTTCCAAATGCAAAACACCCAACCCCTTTCTTAAAGTCTTTTTTTCCTAGAGAAGTACAAATGGTGTGGACGTAGGGAGGGGTAAATTGCCTAGCATGGTTGGGTCCAGGTCCACCATGGGCTCAAGGCACTGCTGCAACAAATGTAACAAGGTAAAACCTGCCACCTCTAACTCACCTATGCCAAGAATTGTGTATCCAATCAACAGCAAGAAAAAAGGATACATTTTTTTCCTTTGTTATCCAGATCAACTTGAATTGAAATGAAGTGAAATTCACACTGCTATCACAATAAATGCCAATTTTAATATCATTAAGGATATGATTTGAAACCAACTTAGACATAAAGGTGGTGGTGGTGTTAACATGTGCAGTATTTGGGTTGTTGAAATAAAACTAAGATTTAGGAGTGCAAAATTTAAATATAATGATTATCACGTGCAACTCCTCCCCCCCACCCCATCAAAGAAAAGACCTTGCAAAGTTTTAAAGCCCTCAAAATTCCAAAGTTAGCATTGAATCTCAGGAAGTCTTCACTTTTGTATATGTATGTTCTGTGGAATTAGTCTTTGACAGGACAAATGGCCCCCTCCAGTGCACAGTGATGAAAATCTTATCTGTTTGGTGATTTGGTCTGTGAATGCAGTACTCATTGCATAACTTGCATGATAATGAATAAGGAGCTGGTTTGATAGGAATGACTTTGGTTCAAATACTGTACTGGAAATTGGGCAGTTTGGATCTTATTGCTGTTTAATACTTCTGTGTGATTTATCCAAAAAAAAGGTCACCTAATCCCTTTTTGCCTCTGTGTAGTTCAGTGAATTGAAAACCATGGTGATGTTTCTTCCATCCCTTATTACATTTCTGAGTCCTTAGCTGCAGTAGATTTTGAAACTGAGGGAGGGTTATAGCTCCTTTGTCCTCTCTGATACCTTATGGGAGCACAGTATGTGTGCAGGGCTGTGACTTAGCAGAGGTGTTCAGAAAATCTGATTTCAAACTCATGAGGTGCATGGGCATTTATATGTGATATTTACACCCTGATAAAAGCTGAGAACCGGACATTTCAGGATTCCTGAAGGAACAGGAATTGTTTCTTATCAAGGAACAATTTTCTGCCCCCTTCAATATCCTAGATCATGAGTATCGGGGAGTGCATTTCATGGTGGTGGGAACTGGTCACTGAAATTCAATAAAAAGTAGGGGGAATGTTAAGGGTAAGTGGATTTTAAAGATTTTGGAAACTTGAGCACTTGCATTCCTGGTCTGTTTCTTGGATGAAGTAGAGCAGGACTGTCCAAATGGTGGCCCATGAGCTGCATTCAGCATGCAAGGGGTTAATGTATGCTTTGCGGGCTTCTGCCCAACCACTGTCACTGCAGCAGCAGCAGCTAGGGTCTCTGGGGCAAGGCAGCATGGCTAAAGAGGGCCTGATAAGTTTGCTTGCATAGGAGGCAGGGGGAAACGGGGACAGGAACATGTGCTGGTGGAGTGCTAACAAGGCAGTGGGCTCACATGGTGAAGTGCAGTGGCAATGTGGGGGGGTGTCGTGTGGCAGGTATGAAAAAACAACAACAAAAAACCTAAGTTTTTAAAAGATTGAGCAAGGTATTCAACTGATGTAGTCCCTTAACTTGACAAGCTTCATCCTCCCCTTAATCTACCCTCCTACTCCCCCTGAGTGGGGAGAAAGTAGTGATTTATGCAATTTATAGTCAACAAGAGCTGGGCAAAAAAAGTCTGCCTTGATTTTTATAATGGTGACTATCACCTTTCTATGGGAGAGACTTAAAATCGCTTGGAATGACAGCACTTGACTATGGTACCATTCAAGGCAGAAATATCATTGTCTATCCAGTGTCAGATTTCTTCCATTACTGATTTAGAAAATGTGTTTCAGGAGAAAAGTAATTTTTTAAAACAATTCCTGTTGTTATTTTTTAAGACAGGCTTTTCTACTTACAGACTGTAAGAGAATGATGCGTTAAATGTATTATGATAGATTGAAGTAAATATGCTAGTTACTCCATGACTGGAAAATGCTGTAAGAAAACCTTATTTAAAAAATTAGTAATCTATCACATTAATAGAACTAAATTAGACTTCTGATCACATCTAATGATGATTCATTTATTTTTGTCAACATTTTAGTTTGCCCTGTTCCTTTCTTCTCTGTTAGTAAAGATGTTTATGAATCCTTAAATAGTAAATACATTTCTTAAACATTTATTAATAGTCACCTGTTTTTTGGATAGAAGGGCTTGGCAACTTCAAAACCAAATTCTTAAAATTATTGAAATAGTTATTTTCTGCATTTTATTCCATGTTGTTATTGCTAATACTATCAAAAACATACTTGTTAATGTAAATTTTGCAGGAAATCTGCTTAATTGTACAGTAAAAGCTCTGTTATTTGGCATCCATGGGGGATGCTGGTTAATCAATTATGCCATGTGCTGGGAGACAGGGAGTGGAGCAGAGAAGTCAGCTTGACTTCAGTACCTAAGAAAGTACCACAGCAAATTAAAAAAAAAAAAATCAGTTTGAACTGTTCAAACACTTTAGAACATTGGTAGAAAGGGACAAGTTCTGCTTTTTTCTTTCCAAAAGCTGAGAAGAAGAACTCGGCTCACGGTGGCGTCCCTCAGAACGAAGACTTGTATTGACACATGCTGGTTAGTGGAGCACTCTAGATGGTGAAGCGCTGGATAACTCAGCTTTTGCTGTAGATATATTATGGTTGCACTTTAATACACAAGTTTTTAACAATGACATTAAGGTTTGTAAGGAAGAGAAGATTCCCAGATTCATATCAGCATGTCTGACTACTCCATGTTCTATGAATCAGGTTTTTGTCTGTGTATATTTTTATCCTCCATCAGACTTGGGAAATACACATTGTCAAAGTTGGCATGGATGCATGTGTGTGTTGGTTGCAGGAGGAAGGGTTTTAAAAGGGGTGGCTTTAAAACTTGTTTTGCAGTTCATTTCCCTTAAATCACTGGGGTATTATTGGAAGGAATAACACACAGCTTAAGGTATGTCATCACTACAACCACCCCACCACCTTCTGTTTCGACTTTATTTTTACAAAATAAGTTTAAAACTTTTTGAAGAATGTATGACAGATTTCAGCTCAAGTATGGTAGAGTGGTAGCTTTGCTGTAATTAAAAGGTGGTTTTAAAACTGGAAATACCACTTGGAATATCTTTGTTCAGATGGGGAATTTTATAACCCATGAAATGAAGGGATTAACATCAGTTTACTTCAACTGCAATAATTCTCCTTAAAGTCTGGGTCCTACATTTTGTACAGTGACTCAGTACCCTTTTCAACATGTTCTTATGAATGCTGCAGATGAACAAGGTTCCTTGCTTCAGGTAGTCATTGTCTACAGCTGACTTGTATATTGATATGTTCACTGGCATATTAATTTAGATATTGCTGTAGTACCTCTGATGTAGTGATGGATGGGAGATAATCTGCAGACATTTTTCCTTCTCATTAAATCGTCAAATGTCAGACTTTGTGATAGGAAATCATTAACGGATTGGGAAGTCACGAACAGGCAACAAAATGGCTTCCAGCCATTATAGTGCAGAGTGACAGTAAAGTTGATGGACTGAATCTGACAAACAGATTGGATGAGAAGTTGAAAGGTGGTCAAGTAGAAATGCCATTTTGATTAAGGGAGTAGGGGGACTGTTAGCCTTAGCCCGTTTTGTAATTGTATGCTCTTGGGTATCTCTTGCTTCCAAGTGACTGACTATTGTATATGCTATTTGAAACTTCAAAATAATTTGTTTAGCTGTTAGGTAGATAGCTATTCGTCATTTTTTTTCATCAAACTAAAAGTGTCTAAAACTATATGAGGGAATTATGGAATGTTTTAGCTAGTTTTAAATTCTCTTCTCTCTGCATTTTCAGTATAAAAATGCTACGTTATTTTACTAGGGAAAAGTCTCAGAATGAATAGTGAGAATTTTTAGAACAGTGGTCTTACTTCTATACATTAATCCTTCAAAATGCTATATAAAAATGAATTTGTTTAAATGAAATGATTTCATCTCCAAGTGTGTTATGCAGTTATTTCCTACATATAATAGCCCTCTGTACAGTTCCAAGCATATTTATTTAACTTCCTAGAATAGTCATTTGACAAAGAAGCTATCTGTACTAAAGAATATGAATAGGACTTTTTTCTTGTTTATTGATGCCTGCCTGTTGCTGATGACTTCTTGTAAGTGGTAAATACGTGTGAAGACAATAAATAGGAGTGGACAAATAAGTACCATGCTGCTATACCTAGCCAGTCCCTGAAAAGTGTTCTTGCCAGGTAGCATTTTAAAGTACTTTATTATTTATATGTCATCCTCCTGACAGGCTGAAGGATCGATTACAGAAGACACCAAATTATTTTATGAAACAAGAGAATAAAAACAGGAGAAACAAAATAACTTCTAAAAACCGATAGAGTATTAAAATGGCATATTGTGTAAATTCCCCCCTAAACAACATCTAAATGCCTGATCAAAGAGGATGGTCTTACAGAGCTTCTTAAGACTGCTCAGGGTTGGGCTCTGGCAGGCCTCATGGGAGGGATTCCCAGAGTTGAGAATTTACTATAAGAATAACATTGCATATGCTTTCACCAAGTTAACTTGGCATGTTGATGGTACTTTCAGGAGGCTGCTTTTGGCTGATGTTAAGGGATCTTGATGGGGCATAGGGAAAAGTTCAACATATCTAAGGGATTGCCCCTTACGGCATTATAGGTCAAAGCCAGCACCTTGAATTGCAACTAAAAACCTATTAAGACCCTGTGGCAGGCTGCAGTCTGCTACTGGTCAGGCCACTCATTTCCCCCTTCTCTGTCTCTTCATCTGTCTTCCTGGCTTCTTCTCCCTAGGAGCCTTTTGGCTTTCTGAGGCTGCTAATTATCTCTCTCATCTGGTCCAGTCATCCTGAACAGCCTGGTAGTTGGTATTACCTCTCACAGCTAGGCTGGAGCCTTTGGCCCCCCACACCCAGGAAGACTCTGGGGCCCCTGGTCAACTCCCCCCTCATCACCTGGACCAGCACTTGAAAACCCATGTCCCAGGTTCAACATGGCGATGTGGGAGCACCCCAAGGCTGGGAACCTGACAAAGGGAGGATGAACATTTTTAGTGATAGATTTCAAAATCCTCCTCTCCATCCATTTTACCCCCTTATGCAGGGTTATGCAGGCTGCCCTTCATTGTCATTTCACTTCTCGGCCTCTTGAAGGCTCAGATCAAGTGTAGTATCTGTGGTTTTTCAGTTTAATCGCTGGTTAGTCTATTGCTGACCAGTTTAATCGCTGAAAAG
>JAGPOW010003316.1:106846061-106864627 GCA_030014935.1 Caiman crocodilus | reverse complement strand
TCTTGTTAGTCCCTCGCCCGGGCGCTCTGTATTTCCCTCATGGCTTTGTCATCTTTTTGGGATTTTGAAAATCCTTAACATTCACTAATTAAAGTCAATTTGTTAGTTAAAATGTTGGTCCATTACTCATTTTGCTTATAAGCAGGTGTTAATGTGCAGATCTTCTGGACAATGACCACTGCAACTGTGAGGAACAAAATGCTACCCAGAAGAATGTTCCTCTGTTCTCACTGACAGATATTTTGGGTTACTACTGAAGTATTGATTGCTTTTATTGTTTGTGTTTTTGAAGAAAAGAAAATTATTAGTGGGTGGCTTTGGAATAGTGAATACAGGCCTGCTTTATTCTTTACTGTCTTCAAATTAACTGCACAAAGTTGAGAAGTATATCTATGTTGCTCTCACCCCTGAAAAAGGCTTTGATATTTAAATCTTTCATTTCCCAGATTCACAGGCACGATTTGTTCTTTGAGGATTTTCTTAAAATATATCATCTGCAATGATTCTCATAACAAACTGCACAAGTCTGAATAAACTGTTAACAGGAATTGCTTTTGGTTAGCTTTCAAATAAGTTTCAGAAAGAATTTGAGTCTGATAAAAAAAACGCGGGGCAATAACTATTTTATTGTGGATGTGATATTTCTGGTGCCTTTGTTTTCTCTTATAAGCAGTAAAATGTTGTATAGCCACTCTAGTGCTGCTATACAGTATGATGTTCAGGTTTCTACTACCCAGAGAACTTTACCCTAAGGTTGTTTTTTCTCTGTCACGTGGGTAAGAACATTAAATGATTATTTCAAATGTCCAATTTCATTTGCTCATTTAAATATGATGTTTTGATCCATTTTTATGAATAATTCACTTCATGACTGTGCCACAGAAGACCACAGCTTTCTGAAATCATCCTTCAGTTCATTTAGTACTTATTTGTTTACATTTCATTAAAATCTTGGATGCTTTTTAATTTCATGTATTTGATTGGGTGTATTTATGTTCTGAAATACAGGGTATGACAGTGATTTAAGCTATTGGGAATAATAGGTGAAGATTATTTTACCTCATTATTTCCTTAGATATGCCTGGTACCTGTAGTATTATTTTGCTTGCTTAGGGGAAGAGAGATTATAGAAAACTTCACATATTCTTCATTAAACAAATAAGTTAAAGAAGGTTCTTCCCCCGGAAGTTACTTGGTTTGTCACATCAGTGTAAGGCTTCTCAGTGATGACTGCCCAGATAATTTTCTGAAGCACAGAGAGCTGTACTAACAAGTGCATTACAGTCAATGGATGATGAATATGTTGAATCAAAATAATGATTATGGAATATAATAAACTTTGTAGAAAACTTCTTTGCACTGCATGTATATGCGCTTTTTAATCTGTTTTCATAATGAAAAGGAATTTCTGCCTTGGTGAGATGTCAGTGTGAAAAGTACTTTCACATAAAAAGGATGTACTAAGATGCATCTGCTGTGGTAAATCTCATTCAGCTGAAGTTCTGAATCTGCAAATGCTGATAGGTTTTTATTCAACAGTGCATCTGTTAGCAGAGGTGCATATAGTAGCAGTGCTTAGAAATATTACCTGAGAGTTCTTAAATATGTATAAAGCAGAGAAAACATTTACCTTCCAGTTGGAATTTTAAAATAAACTACTCTAGCTCAGGAAACTAGCTCTAAATCTTAAACAGAGATTCATGACTTCTTAAAATTTGTTGGAATTTTTTGTTATACTCATCTGGAAGCAGCATACAAAATGTCTGTTTTTTGCAAAGATCTATATTGATAGTCTTCTCTAGGGCAGGTGAAGGTGAGGCAAGATTAAACCTTTAGTCCACCTCTCTTAGCATAAATGTAGCCTAGTATATTGCTCTTTCATTCTCCATAATAATGCCTCCTGGTATGCAACTTGTGTTGGTACACATCTTAAATTGCTTTGTAAAGATTTTTGTAGCCAATAGATGCCATATCTTCCCTCAAGAACTAAAGAATCTAGTGGTAACCAACTCAACGTAAGCATGGAGAGATGATCCAGCTTTGAGACCAGATGCAGCACTGCTGCCACAGGTGCAAATGCATGAAGTATCTTGAGCAAAAACAGGAGAAAATAGATTATTTATCATTGTTTCTTTAAAATAATCTTCCTTTAAATCATGCTGAATTTTGCAGATACTAAATTTTTCTTGACATACTTGTTGTAAACAAATAATCTCACAAAAAAATTTACATATCAAACTCTGCAGAGAGATTAATGAAACTAAGTAATATATATTTGTCCATAAATGCAGTAGAAAATAAGTTTTATGTTCAGTGTTTTGTTTCTGCATATGTTCCTATATATTTATATGCCCATTCATGTAGTCTCTGTACACCCATATATATATACCTGAACTTATTGATGTCTTATACCAGTGGGGAAAATACTCTTTTAATATATAATTGACCTGCTTTTTCATCCCAGTGCCACCAAACCAGTTTTCCATTTTATTTTATTTTATTTTATTTTTCTCCCACCTCCTTCGATGCTATTTTTATTGTGATTTCAAATGCTATTTGTTTTGCAATTGGAGGAGGTTATGTTCTAATGAAGGTGTTCGCAAAACAGGCCCTATTCAATTTGAATTTAGATTTGGCCTGAATCGGGGACAATGATTTGATCCATTGATTTGGATCACTGTCCCCGATTTCAATTTGGCCAAATCCAATTCTGACAATTTGATGCTGATTCAGTGAATCAATGATTCGGACACCGGCACATCTTTAAAAGTTTTTTCTATATAACTTGAGGTAGCAGCGTGGCTCATGATTGCTGCAATGCTGGGATGGATGCAGCATCCCACAGCAGGGCAGGGGTCTCTCCAGTATGCTCAGCACTTCTGGGTCTGCTGCTGGGTCATGCTTCTGGTCCACTTCTGGGTCTGCTGCCGAGCATGCTGGGGAACCCCCTTGTACTTCTATGGGACACTGTATCTGCCCTAGCATCACAGTGTTCAGAGCCCCTGCTACCTAGAGGTACGTAGAAAAAACGTTTAAAGCTGTATCTGTCTGAATCACTGAATCTGTAGGAATTGGTTTGGAGAATTCCAAATCTATTCGGAGAGATTAAAGGGTCCTCTGATTCGATTTGGATTTGGCCAACAAATTGGACCAAATCTTCACCAAATTGAATCTGGGACCGAAGCTTTACACAGCCCTATTGCTGAACCCCTGGCCCCAATCTCAGCATACAGGAGGCTGGGAGGGGGCAGCCCTGGGATCTAAGCTCCAATCCTGGTGTGGGGGTTTGTGGGAGGTGGTGCAAGGCCCCCTGGTGCCCAATACTTGTGCTCTTGGGCAGGGCTGGGCTCTGTGGGACCTGATCCAAGCTGGAGGGGGTGATTCTGGGCTCCTGGGGACCAATCCCAGCACATGGGAGTAGGATGGGGAGGTTCCAGGCACCACAGCACGATTCTGGTGCACAGGGCTCGATTGGGCCATGGGGCCAAAAGGATGAGTACAACTATTCTAATTCATATCTGTATATATGCAATATAGTTCTACTTTCCTATATAGTTTTATTTTCCTATATAATTCTACAACTCCTTTGCAAGGCAAATGGATATTTTTTTTATTGGAATGGCAATATGTGGAAAAAACAATACAAGGAAAGTGGGTGGAAAACATCCCTGATTACCTTGGGGATTTAGTCCCTTCCCCTCCCAATATCCTCTTGGAATGATTACAGGAAACTTCTACACAATGTCACATAATGAAATTTGACTTCTTCTGTGTATTTTTCCTTTATACATTTTCTGTATATAGAGTCTAGTTATAGGGGGGTCATTTTATATTTGAGTAAATATGGCAATAAAATCTACTTCTGCTGTTTGTTTGTTTTTCTCCCACATCATTTCCTGACAAGTTGGCCAACCCAACAATTAAGTTAACAGTTGGAAAGCTAAATGGTAGTAGATTTTATTTTCACATCTTGATCTTTTGTATGTATAAATTACTTGAAAATGTATTTACAATGAAATGCTTCCATTTTTGCTTCTTTATTGTACAGTGTAAAATCCTGCGTTGTTTACTGTGGCCAAGCGAAATGCCACATTCATTTTCTTATTTGCTTGGTTTAAAAAAACAAATGGGTATGCTCTTACTTCTTGTGTATAATCTTAGTAGCACTATACTCCAGAATATGGGAATATACCTAAAGCACTCTGATTTGGGTAGGAACTAAGGGAATGGAGGAGGCTTTTGGAGGACCCAGTGTGGGGGTATAGAGTCTTAAGAAGGAGGCTGAAAGTCTGGGGGCCTGTTGAGCCCTGGGAGAGGGGCTGAGTGTTTGGGAGACATATTGATGGGTCTGGGTGAACCCAGTGGGTGGGACAGATTATGGGGGCCTATTGAGGGGTTTGGATGAGCCCTGGAAAAGGAAGGGGCTGTATTAAGGAAGACATACAGAGGGATCCAGGTGACCCTAGAGAGAGAGAGAAAGAGGGAGTGATCTATGGAGGGGCCCAAGAGTGCAGATCCACAAAGTCAAGGTATGTCTGGCCAGTATACAAACTTTACTCTGGGATTCTCTCAAATGTCAGCAGCCTGGAGGTTGGAGGCTGAGGCCTGCCCTCCCCCTTTTACCTCCTCCAAGTGCGGTTGGTGAGACAAGCTGGTGGTGTACCCTCTGTCCATAGGTGGCCTCGGGTTCCCCTTTCGGGGTCCCTTTGCTGCTCTGATATCCCTTCTTATGTGTTCTTTTCCCATCCTGATGATTCTTCATTTCTGGCCATTGAGGACTGGTTTCTCAGTGGTTGTCATACTGTCCACATTCTGTCTTGTCAGCATAATCCTTTGTTTAATCCCGTGGCCCAGCAAAAGGCCAGGGCAGATTGGGACCAGAGAGGTCCAGTGGCCCAATGAGGGGCTGGAAATAGAGTGCAGGAGCAGATAGGTCCCAGGGCCTGGATAGTGAGGCCCAGTGAGGGGCCTGAGGCAATAGTGGGGCCCAGTGAGCATAGCGAGACCAAAGGAGTCCAGTGGCCCAGTGAGGGGTTGAGAATAGAGTGCAAAACTGGATGGGTCTGAGGGCCTGAAGAATGTCTGGGAAAGTGGAGAACTGAATGGGTCCAGGATGAGGGACCAGAAGGGGCTGGCAGTCTGGAAAGGGGCTGGGAAAGACAGAGGGTCCTGGTAGACCAGGGAGTGATTGTGTGAGGCTGAGGGATCTGAGGGCGCAGAGAGAGGCCACAGGAGAGATTGAGGGGTCTGGCAACCTGAGCGGGTGTGAGGGAGCCAGAGGTGTGCAACAACCCAGGAAGTGGCTGTGCGAAGAGGCCAAGAGGTCTGAAGACATTGAGTAGGACTGAGAGAATCTGAGGGGTAGGAAAGCCCAGTGAGGGGTTATATCAGGGGTCATATCAATCAGCCATTAATAGAACATCTGTAGGGATGCCATCTGCAAGGCATGGGGCATAGTATAGAGGAGGCACGGAGCCATGCAATTTGCCTATAAGGCCAGGACCACAATCTGGGTGGTCATTATAAAAGACCAGGACAGCCTCCCACACTATTTCAACTTACATGAAGGTGTGGTGGATGAGAGCTGGGATGATTGCCCATAGAGCAGGATATTTCAAAAAATTGTGGGGGTATCCTGTGACACTCCCTTTGTTTGTTCTGTGGAAACAAATGTTCTTATTTATGCACCTCTACAGACTAAAGAAAAAATAGTAAGTTTTCTAATACAAATTTAAATGAAAAATAATCTAGTTATGTAATATAATACATTTGGTTAGAACAAAGTGAAAAAACAGTAATGACTTTGTTTTCCCCATAAATTTTTTTTTTCTTTGTCCATGAAAGTGACACCTACTACATAATTGGAGCCAGAAGAAAGATTACTTGAAAAATAGTGGGCCTAATGAGAAGGCTGAGGTCAAATACCTCCCAGCCTGATCTTAACCCAAATTGATAATTACTTTTGAAAATGCGTCAGATGGGTGGGAAGTTCCTGCAAGGAAAAGCTTATAAGAAAACGCATAGTTACAAAGTCTAAGAAGCAGAACTACAAATGCCATCACCAGGGATCCTGCTTTTCTCTGATTAAATAAAAAAAAATCGCCCATTTTTGGATATAAAAAGGTAACCCAAAATCCACATTTTTGTGATCAAGATGAAATGCCACTATATAAGGAGTGCACTGCTGGAGACTTTTGGGGCCAATACCAATAGCTGATTTTTAAGAAGGCATATTGACTGATCTAATCTGATTTCTGATACCAGCTTGGCAGTTTGAAGAGCAGCGTCCAGCTGGTAAGTCTGTTGTGATGGAAGGTGGGGGGGAGTGGATCAAGGCCCCCCACAGTGATGGAGGGAGTGCGGCCGGGGTTGGGGCAAGCACTGCCTAGGTGGGGCAGGGTGGGTGCGGGATGGAGCTGTTGCTTGTCCAGGGGGTGTGGGGGTGAGGGGGGAAAGCTCCCGCTGCTGTGTGCCACTCGTCCGGTGCTTGCCTGCTTGTCCAGTAGCTCCTGCTGCTGCTCCCACCACTTGTTTAGGACAGCATGGGGAGTGGGGGGGTGCCTCCAGATCTGTGCGGGGTGAGGCTGGGGATGGGGCTGTGCCAGGCTGTGTTTGGAGCAGACGGCAGTGGCGGTGATGCTGGGAGTGGGGCCTATGGGGAGCTACAGCGTATTTTGGGGTGGCTGCAGCAGCCCCCTTCCCTGCTCCATAGCCCCACTCCCAGTGATACTACTGCCCACCATCAGCACAGCCCGGTGCAGCCCCAGCTTCACCTGCCCACGCAGATCCGGGAGTACACAGCCCTCCATGCCCTCTTGGACAAGTGGCGGGAGCAGCAGCAGGAGCTGCTGGATGAGCAGGTGAGTGCTGGATGAGTGGTATGCAGCTATGAGAGCCACCTCTCCCTGTGCTCCCCAGATGAGCTGCAGCTCTGTCTTGTGCCCTGCCCTGCTCAGCCTCAGCCCCACTCCCTTGTTCCCTCACTGTGGAGGCCTTGGGCTTTGATCTGCCCCACCATACCCCTTCCCCTTTCCCCTCCCCTTCCACCACAACAGAATTACCAGCTGGCCACTGCTCTTCAAGCTGCTGGGCTGTGCTCCTTGCCACCTACATGCTGTGCTGCAGCTGCACGTGCATAAGCCATTTATTAGCCACATTACTGGCCATATCAGGCTGATTTCTGATACAATTTTCTTTATATTGGTGCTGATCCAATATCGGACTAATGTATCAGTGCACCTCTGTGTGTGTGTGTGTGTGTGTGTGTGTGTGTGTGTGTGTGTAAACAGATTGATACAGATATAGCTAGATATATGTATAAGCTGTATGTATGTATGTTCCTTTTTGTGTTACAGTTCATTGAAGAAATTGGTATGTAGCCAGGCTGATCTCCTGATGCACTTGCCATTCTTCCATAGCTTTGGGATAACTGGTTCTTGCACTCTTAAAAGAGCTGCCTTAAAGTAGCCAGCTCTCCTGGATTCCTTTTTCCCCTCAGACTTGCCACTCAGCAGTCCTACACACTAGTTCCCTGAGTTTGTTAAAAGTTCAGTGCCTTTTTTCTGCTGCTCTCCTTCCTTCCTTTCTTTAGGATCTTGACCTCATCATTTTGTGGTCACTGTCACTGAATTACCTTCCACCTTCACATTCTCAACCAGTTCCTCTCTGTTTTGTGAGGAGCAAGTAAGAAAAGCTCCCCAGCACCTGGCCTACCTACCATCTGTATCAAAAAGTTATCCCCAACACACTCCAAGAACTTGCTGGACTGCCTACAGATTGCTGTTTTGTTTCCGTCAGATGTCCTGGTATGAAACTCCTCCATAGGACCAGGTCCTGCAATTTGGAAACCTCCATTTAAAGGCCTCATTCATCTCTTCCTGGTTTGGTGGCCTACAACAGACTCTCATCATGACATCACTCCTGTTGCCTATCATGACAAACCTTCCTCCCCCCTGACTTCTGCTTAGAGGCTTTCAAGAGATATAACTGCACCCTGGAACATGCATGCATCTCCTTTATGTATAGGGCAGAACCTCCTCCTTTTCTCCCTAGCCTATCCTTCAATAGATTATACCCATCCATGGCAGTTCACATGACTGGAGTACTGTCCCCCACTACTTCCCTGTAATCTCTCTGTAATTACATCATAACTCCATAACTATTACAACCTCCATTTTTCCCCCAGACTTCTCACATTCATATATAAACATTTTGGGTAGTTAACTGATTGTCTAGTTTCTCCCTGATAATATTGTTCAGATTTCCACTATTGCTTCCCCTTACTGAACATGGGCATAGCTGATACTGAAGCAGCCATATACTGTTTCCACTATCCAAACTAGCTCTAAGTGACTTGGCTTTGGTATCTCTACATGGCAAAGCATTGTGCCATGAAGACCTGTTTTTAACTCTTGTCAAGGAAACAGGCTCCTCTGCAGTTCTAGTGCAGGAAAGGCTGAACAGTAGACCAGAGAGACTTCAGAATACACAAGGCTGTATAAATCACTAATGATTTTCTGAGAGCCTTAATTCAGAAGCCATACTTGAAACTTTCGTTGAGATTTTTTTAACTGTGGCTTTGGAAAAAGAAGTCTGCTTACTTTTATGAAACTCCATGCACATAAGCTCTTTACACAAGAGAGCTGTTTTGAATGGTCATAAAGGGTAGACTCTGATGGACATCAGTTTGCTTAGCTTAAGAAACTCTGAAATATTTTGATTTCATAGCCCTCAAACTGTGATCATTATACCATTAGCAGCTATTTCAGCCCTCACTGTCTCCTATCCATTGCTACCTTTTTGTTTATGCTACAGAATAGCCCAGATATTCTATAATATCCTATATTATATTGCCTATATGCATATTTATATATTTGACTTCTCTCTCATATATGTAGAATATTGTGTATGTGTGTGTGTATTCTAAAAACAAACAAAGAAAAGCCCCCTTTCATTAGATGTCTACTGAAAGAAAGTTTAAGTAATGTTGCAGCCATAAGGTACAGGAAATATGCTAGAAGCAATTTTTGTGGGTGATATCCAGGGATCTTAGTTTCCTTCTCTATATATGAGTGGTGTTTCATATAAGTACAGAAAATCCTCTGATTATTCACACTTTGGTTGGAAAAGGAAGAATTGAAAATTTCCCAAGCAAAAGAGAAAATTGTTGGATAAGAAACTTTTTCTTATGCAAATCTATCATCTCCCTCAATTCTGTGATGCTTGGGAAGTAGTAAGCCATGACTTTGAGTAGAGAAGGATAAAAAAAGGCAGACTGAAATCAAGAGGGAGAACCCCATCAAAGTAAATGTCTGAAGGCAAGTTATTTTTGGATCACCGTATGTGGCATTCTCCTTCTGAGAGAAGCATCTAGTATGGAAAGAAAAATCTACCTTATGGTTGATAAAACTGCAAACAGAAGATCACAGTATTGCCCTGAAGATTTCCTCAGCTGAGTTAAATTCAACTCTTATGGAACTGCAATGTTTCTAGAGATCTTAGAATGGAGTTAACTCCTTCCCAAACAAGTTTGCCTGATCCTTCATATAATTCCATACAGTGCAATTGAATCAGGCCAAGGGCCTGAAGTCAGTTTGGATGACTGAAAATCTTGCATCTTGTTATCTGTCCTGAGGGACATATTGTTACCTGTCCCTGAGGGAACCCTGGCACCCAGCTTGCTGGACTTACAAAGGACTTTTTCTCCTCACTCGCCTCTCCAACATCTCACCTAAGCAGAAGAAAAGTTGAATAGGCATGTTGGGCTGTACATTCCCCGGTCCCAATATGGGAGGACTATTTAAATTCATAGTTTCATAGTTGGTAGGTTCGGAAGGGACCTGAGCAGATCATCAAGTCCAACCCCCTGCAATGGCAGGAAAAAGTATTGGGGTCAAATGACCCCAACAAGGTGTTTGTCTAACCTCCTCTTAAAGACCCCCAGGGTGGGAGCCAGCACCACTTTGCTTGGAAGTTGGTTCCAGGTCCTAGCCACTCTGACTGTGAAGTAGCGCCTCCTGATGTCTAGTCTGAATCTACCCTCTGCCAGCTTGTGACTGTTATTTCTAGTCACTCCTGGTAGTGCTTGGGGAAACAGGGACTCCCCTAATGCCTGCTGGTCCCCTCTGACTATTTTGTAACAGGCCACTAGACCCCCCTCAGCCTTCTCTTGTGGAGGCTGAACAGGTTCAGGTCCCTTAGCCTCTCCTGTTAGGGCCTGCCCTGCTGCCCCCTGATCATGCAGGTGGTCCTTCTCTGAATCCTCTCAATGCTGTCTACATCTCTCCTGAAGTGTGGTGTCCAGAACTGGACTTGATTGACTAAAACTCAGTTGCTGGGTTAGGAAATGCTGAGGCAAGAGACCGAGTCAGAGGGAGTACAGGTGACATTTGAACAATGGTTAAGGGTTCATCACAATGTCTGGCCCTTTGGAGCACTGACCACACATGCTGTCATACTTTTCCTGGGATGACCGGTGGAAGTCCTCCCCACAAAGTTTATGAACACTCCAAGTAATCCCCTTAAGTATGTTGAAAGACCTGAAAAGGTCTGAAAGTCATGCTAAGCTGAGGCTTATTCATAACAGGTAAGATACAAAACACTGATGCTGATTTCAAAATGCAAGCATAGCTAGGCCCTCTGAGAAAAAACAATATGGTATTCTTTCCATTTTATCTTCTATATTCATAATAATTTCAAGCTGACTCCTAGGTGTCTGGTTACTCCTTAAAATGTTTTTTTCCTGGTTGTTAATCAGTTTCTCTAGATGTTCCAAACCAGATAACCCTTTGTCATTGAAAAAGGTAATTCATTTAAATTTGAAACTGTTTTACATAACAGGATTTTCCCTGTCAATTGTGGCTTGGGACCCTCTTGATTTACACAATTAAAAGAGTGCTTTGAAAAGGCTGGACTAAGGATATAAGAAAGCTGTAAAGGAGCGAACTGTGTGTTTCAGGAGGGAGAGATCTCTCTGACCCCATCCGCTGTTGTTCTTGAGAAGCTGTGATAAACAGATAGTCTCTTTTTGTCTCCTGTTTAACCTTCAGCGATCATGCTAGGAACTTTTGCCTGTCAACATACCACTGAAGTGCCTTGGAATGGTGAGATCCCAGCTCTCACTCACTCTCTGTCTCTCTCACTCCCTCTTTCTCTTTTTTGCTCTCTCTAGGCATGCCCTAATGAACTGTATGCTGACCCATGAGGGTGTCAGCTGAATACCCAGACTGATTTTGAGGTATTCTGTTCACCTGTGTGCTTGTCTGGCTGCATTTTATTGTTACCTTAATGAACTGATTTCCTGGCATATGAGGGTGTCAGCCTGTACATGCTGATCAACCTGGTCGGGTCAGGTGTGTCACGTGTGTTTGTGTATGCATTTGACTGATTTGGTGGCTGGAGGAGCCCAACCCTGTTGAAACTGAGTCTGCAAGATAGCTCCACAGTGGGTGAGGACTTGCGGAAAGGAGAGAGACAGCTCTATGTAGAAACACAAAGAACACAAACAGCACATTGATAGAATTACAAAGACCCTAGAAATGTACCCCTAATAAATGAGCACACCCCAAAGTGATAAGCAAATCTGATAATAATCTTTACACATATTATAGATGACTGTAGCTTTCCTGATATTTGTTTCTTTGAAGAAAGAAGTACTTCTATTGGAATTATACTATTTGCTAATTATGTTACAGGATACTTTACCTTAAGTATTTATGTGATGGCCTGGAATCCTGATTTTCTCTAATAAAAAAAAATATCCCCAGTTTTTGGATGAAAAAAGTAACTCAATCCAATTTTTTCTCTGATCAAGATGAAATGCCACTCTGTGTGTGTGTGTGTGTGTGTGTGTGTGTGTGTGTGTGTACACATGCTTTTTTAAATTTGGAAATTGGGGATTATTTTTCTTTATATCTGCTGGGAGGAAAAAACAGTGCATAAGTAGTCCAACAAGTTCTTGGAGTGTGTTGGGGATAACTTTTTGATACAGATGGTAGGTAGGCCAGGTGCTGGGGAGCTCTTGACTTGCTGCTCACAAACAGGGAGGAATTGCTTGAGACTGTGAAGGTGGAAGGTAATTTGGGTGACAATGACCACAAAATGATGAGGTCAAGATCCCAAGGAAAGGAGGGAAGGAGAGCAGCAGAATAAAGGCACTGGACTTTTAACAAACTCAGGGAACTAGTGTGTAGGGTTGCTGGGTGGCAAGTCTGAGGGACAAAAAGAGTCCAGGAGAGCTGGCTACTTTAAGGCAGCCCTTTTAAGAGTGCAAGAACAAGTTATCCCAAAGCTGTGGACTGGCAGGTGCATCAGGAGACCAGCCTGGCTAGGTAGCATTCTCTTCAATGATTTGAAACTCAAAAAGGAAGCCTGTAAAAAGTGGAGTTTAGGAGTATTGCATGGGCATGCAGGAAGAAAACTAGGAAAGCCAAGGCACAATTTGAGAGGCAACTGCCAAGGGACATGCAAAGCATTTTAAGAGGGATTATACAAGTACATCAAGAGTAAGAGTCTAGTTACAGTTGATGCAGAAAAGGCTAAAGTATTTGATGCCTTTTTTTTTTTAATTTCAGCCTTCATAAATGGGGGCAGTTACCAGACGAGGAGCTACCAGGTGGCAGCAAAGATAGGGAGGCAAACCACCTAGAGTAGTGGAAGAACAGGTTAGGGATTACTTGGAGAAGCTAGAGGCTTTCAAGATAGTAGGACCAGATGGGATGCCTCCAGGATACTGAAGGAACTGGCTGAGGCAATTTTGGAGACAGTGGTTATCCTCTCTGAGAACTCATAGAGGTTGGGTGAGATCCTTGGATGACTGTAAAAGGGAAATAAGTGCCCATCTTTAAGAAGAGGGAGAAGAAGGATTTGGGGAACAACAGACCAGTCAGTCTGACCTCAATACTTAGAAAGGTCATGGAGCAGGTCATCAAGAAATCTATTTTGAAGCACCTAAAGGAAAACAGGGTGATCAGGAACAGCCAGCATGGGTTCACCAAGAGCAAGTCATGTCTGACCAGCTTGCTTTTCTTCTATGATAAGGTGACAGCTCTGGATGAGGATAGGGCAGTTGATGTAATGTTGTCAGGCTTGTCAGTTCTGGGGCCATTTGGGGATCAAGGTGCCCACCAGAATCAGGAGGAATGAGTGGAATTCAGGGACAAAGATGGGTCAGGAAACTAAAAGATAAGTCAGAGAGCAGGGTCTAGGAACAAGCTGAGTCAAGAAGCCAGGGGTTCTAGCTGAGAGTGGAGCTGGAGAGGAGCCTAGAGGGGACAGACAAGTGGTCTGGGATCAGGTTGAGCCCTGTATCCCAGACACTTCCTCTTTTATATGGTCCCCCCCCATATGGCTGACCCTGGGTGGCCACTCTGGTTACCAGCTCAGGTGACTAGATACAGGGTGGCAGGCTGAGATGAGCACCTGTGCTGAAGGCAAAATACATGAACTGATACATGATGCTCAACTGTTTATAGATGTAGTAGTTGCAATAAGAACTATTTTTGTAACAGCAGTGTCTTGTTTAAAAGTATTTTGGGAAAGCTGCATTAAAACCAGGGCATTAGAAAATATGCCAGAGGAAGTGCTCATACTTACTATATTTAAACTGCTTTTATTGTCTGTTCTTATACCAGCTTATTATTGTAGCCTAGATGTGTCTTTGAACAAAAATTTATGCATGTTTTGTTGAGTTGTGTACAAATGTATAGTTATATAAGTCTTCCTAAGGCTATTTTCTTTTAATAGTTGTGATGTTGGTCTGAATCTCTGTGCATACAATTTTATGTACAGCTCGATAAACTAACGTGCATTTTAAAAAGTTCTTCAATTAAGCTTCCAGCAAAAGTACATTATTAAACTGAAGGACAAACCTAATGCATAGGTAGACTTGAATAGCTGGGCTGAAGTCTTTGGGTATACATGTATCTACATTGATTTTTTTTTTTTTTTTTTTTTTTAAATATTTTAAGTTATGCTAGACTATACAGCTCTGTTTCTAAACCTATAGTATGGTTAATATGTGCCTGTTGGCATATATTACACACCATTAATACGATACAACAAAAATTAAGACAACATAATTAATTTTGCTAAGTAGTAAAACGTTAGGAAATAAAAACAATTAAGCTTATTGCCTGTGTAATTTTAATTCAGTGCACTTGTGCACATATGTTTTAATAGTTGACAATGATATGATCACATAATATTATTTCTGCTGTCCCTACCCCACAACCTCTGCCTCATTCTGTGGATAGCATGGATGGTACTTATTTTGTAAATAGTTACTCAACATTTTTACCCTTGTCATCCAATATGTGACCTAGGGCTGGCTTACTACATGCCATACAATCCTTATTACAGTATTAACCTTATTGTGACAGTTGTGGTTATATTGTTTTCTTGATGTTTTATGTTGAAAGTGATTTATTTGGGGGTTTTAAGTTTTTTTGGGGTGGGGAGTGTTTTATTCTGGCAGGGAATGGTTAATAGCTGGATAGCAGAGGGACTGGGTGTGACTTGGCTAATGGCACACTGCCTTCTGGACAGTACTGGAAGGATGCCTTTCCTGAGAACTCTGGCTCATTGTAGAAGCTGGGAGGCAGTGGAGTAGGAGAGGATGGACCTAGCATGCATGAACCTGCCAGCCCACATTCTGCTGGAGTCCATGGAAGCCTGCTGGTGTGAAGCCTTAGAGAGTGGAGATGGAGAGTCTGCCATATGGAGACAGCAACTGAAAAGGCTGGAGCTGTGAGGCAGAGGCAGTTTATGGACAAGGAGGAGTTCTCTGCAGAGACAGTGTCACTGGAGCCAACTGTGGACTGTGAAATAAGCCCTGGCCAGGAGTGAGAATGAAAGGTGTTAGGAGATGCACATTTCACACACATTATTTTGTGTTCAGTCTTCCCCAGTTCCACTGTAATGTTTTCCCTAATTATTAAAGTTTTTAATCCCTAAATTTAGCTGTCCTGTAATTGAGTATCCTCACCTCATGAGGAGTTTGTCCCCTCATGGCCTTGGCAGGATTGGGGTCCTGTTATACTAATTATGGGTTTTCTATTGTGGTCATCACTGTAGTATTCAAGTGATTCCTAACAGTAATTTAGTGTCACAATGGCCCTAAAAGGTAAGGAGGCACAATAGGTTTTGTTAATTTTGATATAATAAAATGGACACAAAGTAAAATATATTAACTTTACCCCTTAACTCTATGGATGTAAATAATTAAACAAACTTTAGGTGTTGGGTCCAAAGACCTTAACCTCATTAATCCACAGCATAATATCACCCTTAAAAGTTATATGGTAAACTGTTTAATCTCAACTGAGTCTGAGCCAGAGCCAAAACCAAGACCACCCCTACCTCAATCATTGAGCTCCAGTACACTGATGATGCTGCAGTGTGTGCTCATTCGAAAGCAGACCTTCAGGCAATTGTTAATGCCTTTACTGAGGCATACAAGAAAATAGGACTAATGCTTAACATTCAGACAACTAAGGTCTTCCATCAAGGCGCTCTTAATGAGCAGACCTCAGCACCAGTAATTCAGATTAATGGTGAGACTGGTAAGAATGTTAAGTAATTCCTGTACCTCAGAAGCCATCTCTTGCAGAAGACTGATAGTGATGAATAAATCCAATATCGCCCAAATTTGCAAATACAACCTTTGGACACCTGAGGGAATGGGTGTTTGAAGATCATGACATCAGATCTGAAACCAAGCTCATGGCTTATCAAGCAGTTGTGATCCCCTCCTTACAGTATGGAGATGAGATATGGACAACTTATAGGAGATACCTCAAGTTTCTGGAGAAGTACCATTAATGCTGCCTATGGAAGATCCTTCAAAACCAGTGGGTAGACACATGCACCAACATTAGTGTCCCGTCACAAACAAACATCATGAACACTGAGGTAATGATAATCCAATGTCAACTTTGCTGGGCGAGCTACTTCATCTGGATGTCCGAATTCAGACACTTGTAACAACTTTTATTTTCCCAGCTCAATTAAGTTGTATACTTAAGAGGAGAGCAGAGAAAGTACTTCAGGGACATGTTCAAGGCCAACTTGAAAAAATGCAATATCAATTTCAACTCATGGGGGACTCTCACACAGGACTGCTCCAAATGGAGGAAGAGTCTGCTGCAAGATCTCAGTCCTTTGAAACCTTCCACTGACAATAGGAGATGGAAAAGTGGGAGCAGCAGAAACAGCATGTCACAGAATGAACCAGAAATGTAGATCCATCCACCCTGCACAGAAAAATGTGTCTGAGATGCAGTAGAGTCTGTTGATTCTGGATAGGCCTCGTCAGCCATCTTCAGACCCAGAGATAAGACATTCATGGAAGACAATCATCCTTAACTGTGAGGGATTGTTGTTGATGGTACTTTCATAACCATCTCTCAGGTATATGAAGTCTAGTATCAAATCCTGCTTCAGGCTTTTCTTCCCCAAAATAAGGACTTTCTGTTCTTCTGACCTTTTCTAGTAAATCATGTGTCCTAGACATCTAATTTTTTTTTGTTGATCTCCATTGGATATGTGTCTTTTAGTTTGTTCACTTCTTTTGTGAAGCAGTACTCCAGGTGAAGCCTTATGGGTGCTGAACAGAGTGGAAAAATTGCTTCCATTGACTTGCAAGTGATGCTCCTTTTAATATAGCTCAGTATGATTGCTTGTTGGAGCACATTGTTAACTTGAATTCATCTGATGGTCCACTGTTACCTCGGGTCTTTTTCTGAAGTATTGTACAGTGGAACCTCGGTACTCGACTGCCTTGCAATTCGTCGAATTGGGTACTCGACGCATCTTGACTGGAAATCTTTGTCCCAGTTCTCGTCGTTTGCTTGGTACTTGCCAGAGGCGGCGGCGCCTGCTCCCTCCTGAAGTTCGCTGCTGTCTCTGCTCTGCTCTGGCAAGGCACCGCCGCCGTCGCTGCCCGGCCCCGTGCTCCTCTTGCCCTCCCCTGGCACGGGGAGGGCTGTTTGTTTTGTACTCGTTGTTTTTGGTACTCGTCGCGCCTCCTGGAACCAATTAAGGATGAGTACCGAGGTTCCACTGTAGTTTATTCGTTTGTTCCTATCTATACTTAAGCATGTGGTTGTTCCTTCCTAAGTGCAGTACTTTCCACTTCTGTGGAAATGGAATTGTTTTATGATAATATGAAGAATTGTTGTTAGTTTAGGAAACTGCTATGGTTTCTTTTAGATTTATCTTTCTAGATTTGACCTGGTGACCTTAATTTGTTCCATCAGCTGTGTTTGCCCTTGATCTTGGCTTGGGCTGTTTGTCTCCACTTTTTATTCTCCAAGATTTGCAGGATTTCTACAGGCATATGTCCTGCTTTTTGTGTTTGTGTTCCTGAATGCAGTGCTCATGGGTAAATGTGATTAATGTAGCCTGTGAGCTGAATGAGGATGGTGTTCCTAATTATGGCTGCATAATTGAGGAATGTTAGATAAGTCTAAAGTGTGTTTACTGAAATAAGCTAT
Organism: Caiman crocodilus; assembly: GCA_030014935.1. NCBI lineage: Eukaryota > Metazoa > Chordata > Crocodylia > Alligatoridae > Caiman > Caiman crocodilus. Next base: position 106,847,135 of record JAGPOW010003316.1, on the reverse strand, counting down.
CTCGAGTAGCGATATAGTGATCAGCTTGAAGCAAAGGAGAATTGGAGAGAGAGAGTTCCCTTTAGACTTTCTATCCAACTGACATTTCCAAACCTTAATCAGGTATTCCAAAAGAAGACTAGAGAGCAGAATAATCCTGAAATGGGATTAAGTTGGGACTAGTTAGGATACAGTTTATCTATCTTGATACCAGTGAGTCACTTCAAAAGCTGGTTGATTTTGTTGCTATGGTATAACAAGTCATTGAGGCTAATTATCTTTCAGGACTTAAACATCTATTTGGATGACAGATCTTGCGGGTTAGTTCAAAATCTTATAGTTTTTCTGACAACGGCAAGTTTACTGCATGTGGTTACTGCTTGAACTCTTACAACTAGCCAGATTTGGTATGATGTGGAATTGCACCCTTACGGTCCACCCTCAGAGATTGATCCAGCTGTTGTTGTTATCATGACCCTTCAGTTGGAATTGAGCTTTTCTGTCATGGAACAGGACTTATACGAATGGTTGACATTGATGCATATCCCTCTTTCTTTTATTTTCTACATTGTTTCTCCTTCGTTATTTTCTGTATTATATTTTGCTGCTTTTGCTTCCTACCGCAGAATCTCTCATCAAAGTTGTTTTCTAATTTTCCCTGTCAGTCTCTTGTTTTCTCTCTCCCAGTTAATTTTTAGATACAGAATACAAGTAAAAATCCCCCAAAATCCTCTTTCCCTCAGAACTGCAAAAAAGGAGGACTTGGCTGAGGTATGTCTTTAATTCTGAATTTTGGAAAGGAAAAAGGAGTTTTCTCTCTCTTCCTTCCTGATACTTGTGGGAAAAGTTTTTATAGATCCATAGTTTCACAGTAACTAGGGTCAGAAGGGGCTTAGAGCTGGCCATCTAGTCTGACCCCCCCACCAGTGGCAGGAACGAGTGCTGGGGTCACAGGACCCCAGCCAAGTACCTATCCAATCTACTCTTAAAGACGCTCAAGGTAGGAGCAAGAACCACTTCCCTAGGAAGCCAGTTCCACATCCTAGCCACCCTAACTGTGAAGTAGTGTTTCCTAATGTCCAACCTAAACCTGCT
>JAGPOW010003316.1:106832317-106845961 GCA_030014935.1 Caiman crocodilus | reverse complement strand
TGATTGAAATCCCCCATGACGATGACATCCCTCGTCCTAGCCGCCTCCTTAAGCTGGCCAGCAAGTTGGAGGTCCAGCTCCTCCTTCTGGTTGGGTGGTTATAGCAGACACCCACCATTAAGTCCCTTTCCCTGCTACTCAACTTTGCCCTCCAGTTATAATGAACTGTCTTCACTGTGTATGGGCCACATGGTTAAAGGTGGTGTGGCTGCACCCATGTCACTGATCTTTAATCCTACCATGGGTTTCAAAGATTTGTTTGGGTATTTTCATCCAAGTACATATCAGATAATTCAGATTCATGTTAAATAAAGAAAAGTGTGAAAAGCAAGAACCTGAATAATGAAACACTGGTAAAGGAACCTGTATATAGGAACACAGGACTTGCCATACTGAACAAAATGCCATGGTGCGTCTAGGCATGCCAAAAGCCTGTCTTTAGGAGTCCTCCCTGTCTGAATGCAAGAAGTCTGCAGTTAGAGAGCTGGTGAAACCTGAAAATGATGTCAACAACCCTTCTAAAACTTTTGTTTTAATTACAGTAAATCTGGGCATTCTTGATATGTAAAGAAGTGTCCAATCTAGAGGTGCATTTATACATCGGTCTGATATAAAGAAAATTCAGTGCATTGGAAATTGGCCTGATATGGCCGATTTAATTTGACCAATAAATGCCCATGCATGAGCACAGCTGCAGCTCAGCACGTAGGCAGCAAGGAGTACAGCCCAGAAGCATGGACAGCTGCATGTAGATGGCAAGTCTGTTGTGGAAGGGGAGAGAATTGGTGGGGGGGGAGGCAGATCAGTGCCCCCCACAGTAAGGGAGGGAGTGGGGTTGGGGCTGGAGCAAATGCTGCCCAGCTGGTGTGGGATGGGGTATGGAACAGCCACGGTTTGTTCTGGGGGTGCTGGAGGGGGGTGGCTCCCACTGCTGTGCACACCACAGAAGGGTACGAATGGGGGGACATGTGTCCTGGATCACTGTGGAGTGTGGGTGGGCTGCAGCTCTGGGTTGGGGCTGGGACTGCACTGGGGTCTTCCTGGTGTGTGTGGGGGGGTGGGGAGAAACAGTTGGGCTGGGGTTGTACTTGGGGTGGATGGCAGCAGCTCTGGAAGGGGGGCTATGGTAATTTGGGGGGGGCTGCTGCCCCCCCCATAACCCCTTCCCAGCACTGCTGCCACCCACACCAAATGCAGCCCAATGCAGCCCCATCCCGTAGTGGCAGCCCATCCCTCCCACGCCCTGTGCTGATCTGGGGCACCCTCCCCCGTCGTGCCCTCCCGTGTTGTATGCAGCAGCTGAAGCCACCACCCTCCCCATCTCTCAAACGAGCCATGGCTCTGTCCTGCAACCTGCCCTCACCTGGCTGGGCAGCGCTTGCCCCAGCTCCTGCACCACTGCCTCCCTCACCACCTTTATCTGTTCCCCACATGACTTTTCCCTCCCCACTCCACTTCTACCCCAATAGACTTACCTGCTGCATGCAATTCTCCATGCTGTATCAGAAATCGGATTGGTATTGGCCAATATGCCGCCTTAAAAATCAGCTTTCAATATTGGCCCCAAAAATCTGTGTTGGTACACCCCTAGTCCAATCCCCTTTAAACTTTGTAGGGATCTTTGACGCAATGACCCATTGTACCACTGAGTTTCTTAATTTGTGCAAATGTATTTCTTGTTGTTAATTCTGAGGTTAACCATTTATTTATTTATTTTTAACTTAATTAAATATCCTTTTGTTCCTGTGTTGTAAGACAAAGTTCTGAATCAACCTTGCCATTTATTATCTTGCACGCTTTTATTTTGTTCCTTTTGTGCAGAAACCACTTCAGATCTTTAATTGTGATCTTCTCATTGACTTTTGTTGACCCCACTTTAATCCCAAAATATTCCTCATGAGATGAAGTATCTAGTATTGCACACATTATTTTAAATGAGGCTGCATCATTGATTTAAATAAATGGCATTTATGACTTACATATTGTTCTCCATCCTGCTCCTTATTCATTACATCCTGTGAGTGTTTTGATGGCATCTACACATTGAAATGTTTAGAGTGATATCCAGGTCTCCTTTTCTGATACAGTGAATTTAGAACCTTTATAAAGTATATAAGAATAGAGGTTACCCATATTGGTCCCATATCTTATTGGCACCAATATAAGGAAAATTGATGTTATTGGTACTCAGCTTTTTTTTGCCTGATGTGTCCAATAATGTCGCCGATAAATGCCCCGTACATGTGTGCAGCTGCAGCACAGTATGTCAAGAGCACAGCCTGTAGGCAAGAACAGCAATGTCTGGCTGGTAAGTCTGTTGTGGGGGAAGGGGTGTGGGAGGGCAGATCGATGCCCCTGTGGTGAGGAAGGAATTGGGGCTGGGGAAGGGGCAGACGCTGCCCAGCCAGGGGAGTGCATGGTACAGATCTGTAGCTCACCCAGGGGTCACAGGGAGAAGGCGGAAGCTCCTGCCACTGCACTCATCCCAGGAGGGCATGTGGGGTGTATGCCCCTGGATCTGTGCGTGGGGTGTGGGTGGGCTGCTGCTGTGGGCTGGGGCCAGGGCTTTGTATAAGTTCTTCCCGGTGGAGGGGGTTGGGTGGGGGCTCAGGATGAGTGGTGGCACAGGGAGGAGAGCCACAGGGGGGCTACAGCCACCCCAAAATTCACAGGCCCTGCTCCTAGTGCCACTGCCTGCCCCAAGTGCAGCCTAGCCCAGCCCAGCCCCCTTGCTGGGAAGAACCCGGTTCCAGTCCCAGCCTACAGTGGCAGCCTACCCTCGCCCTGTACACAGATCCGGGAGGACACAGGCCCCTCCCCGCCATTTTCCCCAGATGAGCCATGATTCCGTTCTGTGCCCTGCCCTGCCCTGGCTGGGCAGCATCTGCCCCTGCCCCACTCCCTCCCTCACCATGGAGGCCTCAATCTGCCCACCCCACTCCATCCCTCCCCCATGGCCCTTTCCCTCAACAGACTCACCAGCTGTACACTGCTCCCCAAGCTGCCAGGCCACATGTCGGAAATTGGATCGATATTGGTTGATATGGCTCTTTGAAAATTGGCCATTGGTATCAGCCCAAAAAATCTCTGTCAGTGCACCTTTATATAAGTAGCTTAATTTTTTCACTCCAGTATTCCTTAAATGTCTCTAGATATTCTTTGAGTTTTGGATATGTTCTAACAGGGTACAGGGCTTTTGGTTGTAGCCATTTTGGTCTAAGGACATACACAGGCTAGGTTTTTTTCTGTTGATATGAAGATATATCGACCATCTAAATAGTTGGAAAAATGTTTTTTGCAAGCTTTTGGGCAGAAACATCCAGGCATTGGGAAACTCTTCTGCTGTTACGAGCAGGGACCTTGATTTTCTGTTATTGGTGGAAAAAAAAAATCCTCAATCTTCAGATTTAAAAAAAGGAACCCAAAATCCACATTTTCTGTGATTTTAAAATGAAACACCACTAACCTACATACATATATAGTGGTGTTTCATTTTAATCATGGAAAAAATGTGGATTCTGGGTTCCTCTTTCTTCATCTGAAAGTTGGGGATTCTTTTTTTATCACAGAAAACCAGGATTCCTGGTTATGAAGTCTCCAAGGTAGAAAAGAAGTTAAAGTAAACAAGAAGTCTGTGAAGATGCAAATGAATGGAAGTTTGGAAAACAAAGGGTCTTGGGAAAAGTGTGAAGGAATGGCAGTGGTCAGCCAGAGGCAGCTTGCTTGGTGTGTTAGATGTCAGGCAGGTTGTAATGTGTCTTAAGTCCAGTGTTTATATTCAGTCCATGATTGTTTGTATCCAGTTGATTTGTGAAGTGAAGTTCGTAGGCTCATTTACAAAAGGTGTTTTTAACTTCCCTTTGAAGATTAGAATTGAGAGATTAGAGAGGGAGTGATTGTCTTGCAAAAAATGAGCATTCACAGGTAAATTGGATATTTTTGTCTTTGATGGATTTTTGGTGTGTGTTTATTCTGGTACCAGTTATTGTTTGGTTTCTCCTACGTATTTTCCATCAGGGAATTTAGTGTACTGGATGATATATATTGCATTTTTGGAGGTACAGGTGTAATATCCAGGAATGTTGATGGTTCTGTTGTGGGGTATAGTTATTGTAGGTGTGGTGGAGTAAACTTTTCTTGTTTACTTTAGCTTGTTTTCTACCCTGGAGAACACAGAACAGTAGCAGAGTCTCCCACTGCCTGAAGAAGGGTGTATTTCCACAAAAGCTTGCAAAAAACTTTTCCCCAACTATTTAGTTGGTCTAATAAAAGATATTGCATCTACCCAAAAAACCTTGCATAATAGGATACATGTATTCAGATCCTTAAAACATTCTGACAGTGAAGATGACCCTTGATGTATATTTGAGCTCAAATATACATGTGTAAATGTGACATGGTAAATGTAAATTTTAGTATTCATAATGTTGTTTTGTAATGATTGTGCAATATTAAATGTAGAAGTATGCTGTATACAGTTCAAGAAATGTATTTTCGTTTATACAAGTGTTTTTGTTTTTCCTTATTAGGTTTTGTAACAGGAACAAAGACCAAGACTAAAATTTTCATTCTCAGAAGTGCTGTTTTAGTAATTAACAGGCCTAAAATACATACGGAATACTGCATTTATAATTTTTATTTCATTGTGTAGTTGGTTTCTTCTTTTGGCAGCTAGAAAGATCCCCCCCCATCCCTGCCCTCCTTTTTATTTTAGCAGTGCCAGCCATTGGAATTCATAAAAGTAACAAAGCAGATTAGCAATCTTGCAGACACTGGAAACGACAGATTTACTTTACCAAGGCAACCGATTTTATTCTGGATTGACATTATGTAATGTACATCTGTGATTTCTGTCAAGGGATGCTAGTTCCCTTAACTTAGCCTTTTTGAATACCAGTAATGGAATTTGTAGTGTCAAGTTATATATAAGGCAGAGCCACAGACTTGTGAGCATGAAAGGTATCGTAAGATATTGTTTCTATAGTAGGGCTGTGCGAAGCTTCAGTCCGTGATTCGATTTGGCCTGATTCAGTGGCTGAATCTCTGAATCGAATCAGAACCCTCCAAATTGATTCAGAGGTTCAGACAAACACAGCTTTAAATGTTTTTTCTACATACCTCTAGATAGCAGGTGGCTCATGCATGCTATGATGCTGAGATGGATGAAGTGTCCCACAGGAGTGTGGGGGGCTCCCCAGTACTCTCAACAGCAGAACTGGAAGTGGACCAGAAGCACTGCCGGGTCTGCCAGGGAGTGTGCAACTGGTGCCTCCTGGGCCTGTGGGGGGGCACCTGAGGTCCCCCTGCAGCAGATTGCCGAGCTGAGAGGGCGCGTGCTCCCCCGCACACCCAGAAGTTCACCACTGAGCGCGTAGAGGGCCCCCTTGAATTTAAAGTTGTGTCTATCTTCGTATTGTTGATTCTCCAAATTGGCTTTGAATAGTCGGATTCGACCAAATCGAATTGGGGACAGGGGTATGAATCAACAAATTGAATCACTGTCCCTGATTCAGGCTGAATCCAAATTGAATAGGGCCTGCTTTGCACATACTCCTACTTTATAGTTGCTGTTCCCACCTTTCCAACAGGTTGCAGGGATTCCTTGATCAAAGCCCAAAGTCTTGAAGAATGGCAAAGTCATTCATTCTATTGATAAGAGTTACTTATTTAGATGATTGCCTAAAGCAGTATTTCCCAAAGTTTTTTATTTCTGGGTGGCTACTTAACTGGTGGGATGCCATGAAGAGTGACATAACAAATACAAACTTTGCTTCATAAGTCTATCGGATACAAAAGATCATGGACTCAATGTAGACATTGGTTCTGTGATGCATTACAACCTGCCTGACATCTCATTTACCAGGTACCTGCCTGACCTGACCTCTTACATTCTTCTTTTCTCCCACCTTTTCTCCCCTCCCCTCACCCACTTTTCTGCTCTTTTTCTCCCTGATTTACTACTATTTCCTTCTTCATTAAGAGCCCCTTTCTTATCTTGTAATATTTCCCTTTGGCCTTTCGGTTCCCCTGCTGTCTTCCTCCTCTCTCCCCTGCTTTAACTTTTTGTTTCTTCTTTTTACCTATTATATTTTTGCTACATCCTCTCACACTTTGAACTTCTCTGGGTCCTGTTTTCCTAATCTCCTGCTATTTTCTTTTTAACTGACAGCCTCTTTTCTATCTTATATTCTGTCACTGTAATGTCTCCCTTCAACCTTTTTTTTTCTTTTCCCCTTCTCCCTCCACCCCACCTCTGCTTTACCTCTCTGCTTTACCTTTTATCTTTCTAACTTCCACTTATTTACATTCTCCCTGACATCCTGCCACACTTTTAGCTTCTCTAGTTTCTTGGACTTTCAGAACAGTAGAGACACCCCAGCCCCATGCCTGAAGAAGGGCGACTCTGCCCAAAAGCTTGCCAAGAATTTTATTCTGACTACTCAGTTGATCTAATAAAAGATATCACATGTGTGCAAAGAACCTGGCCTGCCTACGTCCTTAGACGAACACGGCTACAACCAAAAACCCAGTAAAATCAAGTACATCTATCAAACCCTCATGTTTGATAGATGTAATATAATATGTTTGACATCAGTGGTTCTGAACCTTTTTAGATACAAGGCAAACTTCATTAACTTTTGTTAATTGAATGGGCCCCCCCCATTTAAAAAATAAAATATTTGAAGAGGTGGAAAGAAGTACAATCAGCCAGTAGCAAAGAACCAGCACTTCAGTGAGTGGGGGAAGAAGGAGCAAGTGGAAGGAAAGCTAGCATTAACTTCCTCATCTGAGCCTGTGCTTATCTTGCTCATCTCTTCTTTCCCTGCAGTACCCTATGAAGGCTGTTTTGGGACCTTGGTTGAGAATCCCTACTTTACATATACAAAGTTAAAAAGAAGAACCCAGCATTATTACTTACTTCAAGCTTGAGTGGGACTTCTGATGCTGATTTTTCTTTTCAATAAAGCATGTTGGGCCAGCTCGTGCAATTAAATGCATCTTAAAACATTATGGCCATATCAACTTGGGGTTGGAGACCTGGGGGAAATGGAAGCTGCATTCCTTGTTGTGTTGCTTAAATCTATTGCAAAAGGCATCAGTCATTTTTAAGGATGGGTTAGATTTGTTAGTGCCTACTGAACAGGCAGCAATTAAAGCCTTACGGATCAGATAGCTACCCCTGATAAAACTATCATTCAGGTTTTTTTTTGTCGGCTATGTCCAAATGTTTCACGCTCCACATTTTGGAAATCCTATTCTAAAGATTAATAAAATACTAATGGCAGACAGTTAATGATGTCAGGGCAGGGAGGAATGTGTTTTTTCTACTTTTTATATAAGTAATAATATAGGCTGTATTGATTAAATATATCTGCAGGTTCTACTTCTTTTTCATTACTTTAACTAAAATAAAACATTTAGAAATTATTTAAGTCTCAAAAGTCTGCCAGATCTTGTTGTACTTCAGTAGACCTGGACTGTATGCTTCAGAATACATTTCAGTGAATGAGATTTTAATTATATTACAAAAGAGAGCAGTCAAAGTAACAAATCTTTTCTTTCCATCCATACTGGAGCATAATACAGCTTGATTAAATTGAAGGACTGTTATAAAAGATTTTATTTCATCAACCATAATGCACATGGATGCCCAAAATATATAGTGTGTTCATCAAGACTATAGAATTCTATAAACCCAATAGAAAGATGTCAGTGACCATAAAATGTACTTGAACTCTGAGATGCTGAGAGGAAAATCTTGGCTTCTGGAAAAATTAAAGAACTAATACTTGATCGATTAAATAAAACTTTTAAGCATTTTTATTCCCTTCAATGACACTTTGTTTTTCATCACAACTATACGTATAAAAGCCCATGTGCTGCCAATGCAGAACACATCATCCCTTTCTTCCCATCTGCAAATTTATTTATTGACTCCTTATCATTAACCACATCAGAGTTGAGGGGCAAATCTTCAGCTTCTAGACCTTGCATAACTTGTCACCTACATTTTTGCTTCTAGCCATCCTCTTGCTTTGTCTTCCTTTCCTAGTCTTTTCTTCTTACAGTTTCCTCCTTTGAGAGGCTTGGCTTTCTACTCATAATGTTTTCAGCAATCCTTCTAACCTGGATATCACCAATAATTCTGTATTTTTAGTGAGTTGCTGTTTTTGTGTCTATTTGTGTTATGGCTTTCTTAGGCTCTGATTTTTAAAGAGATAGCAAAGATGGACTCCTGGGCCACGTTCCCATGAACATGCATGTGCAGTTTTCATAGATTTCATAGACATTAGGCCTGGAAGGGATCTTAGTGAGCATGCACGTGCAGTTTGTGGCAACTCAAAATCATTTGAGGTGCCACAAACCATGCACAGTGCATGTGCACCCATGCACCATGCTAATTTGCAGTGTTGTACTTTTTTTTTTTGACACTAGGACATCTCAGTGTAACAGAAAAAAAAAGCACTGCTAAATAAAGTAATGTGGTGCACTGCCAAAAACTGGAGCCTGGTTGCCGGTCAGGCTCAGAGTGGCCAGCTCAGTGCCATTGCTGCTTTGGGAGGCCCCCAACACCCCAGGTAAGGCTATTGGGGCCAGTACAGGTGCTGGCCCCAGCTTCCCTTGCTCCACCTGGGTTGCTTGGCCATGTGCTGGAATGCATCTGTAGAGGTGTGCCCAGGGACAAATATGCACCACTGTCCTATGGGAAATGTGCACACTTGTAGGAATGCACCCCTGTTGGCTCTGTTAGTGATCTGGATTTGCACAGGGATGTACCCTCATTTTTTTTTTTCTATTTGGAGAGTGTGAGAAGTGTAACAACCTGCAGGTTCCCTGCAGTTTGAAACAACTGTGGGGGGCAGGGGTGATTTGGAGGTGACAACAGGAAGCTCCATGTGCTTGGGAAGTTTTGGCGCGTGTCACTCTCGCAATGCGCCGCACGAAGCAGCTGACCACCACACCAATTGTATAAGAGTGAATTTACGTTTCATATAACAAATTTTTGGTATAAAAAGGGTCATTGCATAAGAGTGAATTCGCACATACAGAGCCTGCATAAAGCGTGGGATACCTGTTCATGAAACATAGTGCCAGCAGCTGGAAACTACAGCAGAGAGACATCTGATTCTAAGCTAAAAGAGAAATCACTGAGAGGCTGATCTAACTCTGGACAAATGCCTCCAGATTTCACATCACAAACAAAACTCATGGAAGATTTCACAGGTAGCTGAATTATCTAATGAAAGAATGAATGCAATAGCTGGTGCTGAATCAGTACAACAGGTACATTTAAAGGAACCCAAGAGATAGAGCAAAGATAGGCCAGGAGAGAATGCATTCGCTAGGCTCTAATGTTGTTACTGTGGAAAATAGTATGAAAGCTGGGAAGAGAAATGCACAACTTACGGGCAAAGATGCTTGGGCTCTGGGAAACATCCATTTTGTGTCCCAGTCCTGCACGAATCCCAAAACAAATAAAGCTGCAATATATGCAGTAGGCAAGAGCACTGAACATTTTGATAAGTGAGACTTGGTGAACAAATATTCTGAATATAGGCACACTTCAGAAGAAAGCTGCTACACAGCACCTATTATGTTTGCAACTATGCTAGTGGAGCAGTAACCAGTCAAATTCTAGCTTGACTGTGGAGCATACTGCTATGTGACAATTCAGAGATATGAGCAGGTACTGGTGATGTGCAACTATACGACAACTATACGAGCAGTGGGTAAAAATGCAGACTATTAGTACTTAATCCCCAGAACAGAAATTCAACTGAAGAGTTACAACCACTGTTAGGCAGCCAAGTAGTGTGAGCAATGGACCTGATTTCAGTGTGAAACCAGACTGTTCTCCTCAGCAGAAAGCAGTGTATGATTGCTGAATTGCAGAGTACTGTTAGCTCTGATAGAGCTACCCAGAGAGGAACTGGCAAGCATTATTAAATCACTGAAAATCAGCACTGAGTAGATCAGCACCCTGGTAGTGGGAAGAAAACCCTCTGGTAAACTGAGGATTTGTATAGATTTCAAATCTCTAAACCAGATATTGAGGAGAAATTGTTATCTTGCCCCAGGACACTGCCTAAACTATCCAAGGGAAAAGTATTTACAGTCTGTGATATAAAAAAAATGGGTTCTGGCATGTTGAGCTTAGATGAATTTTCAAGCCATCTGATAACCTTTGCAGTGCCCTTTGGCAGATGTCCATGGGAATCATTCCTGCTCCATAGGTGTTCCAGTGCAAACTGAATTGGAGGGGTTTTCAGGAATCGGGATTGTATTAGATGACATCCTTATTGTAGGTGACAAGGATACTGAGGAAAAGGCTATCCAGGGCCATGATGCTAAGCGATTACTGTTTCTAAACAGGTATAAGGAACAGAATATTCAGCTGAACTCAAACAAGCTGAAGCTGATGAGAACTGTGGTCCCCCTACATTGGATACCTTCTTACCTCAACAGAGAACTTGATAGCCGTTAAGCAAATGCTTAAACCAAAAAAAAATGTGAAGGGAGTCCAATGATTTATAGGTTTATCTAACTTTCTTTAGAGATGCCTTTTAGAGGCTTCTGAAGCATTGAGGCAGATAATGCAGGAGCAGGCATTTAAAAGAATAAAGGCACTTGTAAGTCACCAGTCTTGAAATATTACAACCCAACAGAGCAACTATTTTTATGAAGTATGCCCCAGAGGGAGGCTTGGGAGCTGCATTAATACAGAACCAGCATCTCATAGCAGGGCCAATAGCTGGGCACTGACAATTACAAAAAGAGGATATGCACAAATAGAAAAGGAACTGGCTCTTCAGAATCGAGTGATTTTTACTGGTTTACCTTTGGATCTATAGCCTGATCTGCCTGGAAGGTGGATCTGTAGCCTGATCACAAGCTACTGGAAGCATTTTGAAGAAGCCATCCTGAGTGCATTAGTGACAACAGTGCATCCTATTGTCACTTCAGTGCTATTTTGTGAGCATCAGGTACTGTCCAGGGAAGTCACTGCTAGTGATTCTGAGCAGGGCCTGCCTTCTAAAGTACACAACACATGGCTCCATGGAACTGGAGATCTTATCTATCAATGTAGTACAATAACTCCCTACCTCCAAAGGCAGTTTCCAAGCAATACTAGAGAGAACAGAATAGGATGAGTAACTACAGACTGTGATAGGAATTGTACTCTGTGATTGCCAGAAGTGGAGGAACAAGTGCCCCAAGAAGTCATTCTCTACTGGCATGTTATGAATTAACTATGTGCACAAGATGTAATCTTGTTTAATGATGACAAAGCAGTAATCCATGCCAGTTTGAAAAGGGATATAATTAAAAGAATACATACTTTATACCTGGGAATAGAGCATGCCTGCAGTGAGCTCAGGAGCATGTCTGCTGGCCAAGTATGAATTCCCAGATGAGGACATACATGAAGCAGTGTGAGGTGTGCAAAGAGCAAGGAGGTAGTCAATAGAAGAAGATGCCGCAGCTTCATGAGATCCCAACATGACTGTTTGTGTTCAATGATGGAAGCGATATGGTCACACTACATAGGGGCGAGCAATTATTTCAGTGAGAGGGCCACTTAACGAGTGTTGGTGAGCTGTTGAGTGCTGCAAGGATAGCCCTGCCCCCCACCTGGTGGTCACCATATTGGGATCAGATGTCCTGCCCCTAACCCCTGACGTTTGCCACCAGAACTCCCTCCTCTTGTCCTGGAAATATTCCTTCTGGGAAAGGGGGGTTGCCATCTTGAAACTGGAAAAAAACCAAATTGTATATTAAAAAAAAAAAATCAAACATCTAGTATAATTCATTTTAATTTTATTTAAAAAAATATTTTTGTCCTGATTTATATGTATTTGCATAGTGTATTTAGAAGTGATTGCAGAATAGCTCAAATGGAGGGGCCCCGCAAGCTGTATTGAATTGCCCAGTGGGCTGGATTCAGCCTGTAGGCCGTGTTTTGCTCACCCCTGCACTAGATTATTATTTCGGTTTTTGACAGGTAGACTATGTAGAGGACACTTAAACAAGAACAGTAATCAGCAGGGATTCTGGTTTTCTCTGAACACCCTCCCCCTCCAAATTTTCAGATATAAAAAAGTAACCCAAAATCCACATTTTTATCACAGAAAAACAGGATCCCTGGTAATCAGGAAGCTGAAGGCACACTTTGCCAGGTGTGGCCTACTCAATACCATGTATTTACACAATAGGCCATAATATAAAGCAGAGGAATTCAAAAGATTAAATACAAAATGGGAATTCAGGTACACTCTTCTCCAGGGTGCCCACAAAGCAATGAGAAGGCTGAATCATCTGAAAAGACAGCCAAAACCTCATGGAAAGGGCAAAAAGGATTGGATATAATCCTTATCTGGCTTTTTTGTACCATTGCAATATCTTATTTGAGGGACTTGATAGTAGCTCCGCCCAGATAATGATGAGGTGAAGAACGAAGATGTACTTCCCATAAGGAAGAGTCTGCTGTAATCAGATGAAGGGAAAGCAGAAAATTCACGGGGGCTCCTAAGAGAACATCAAGGCAGACAGACAGCATATTACAATAGAGGAGCCAGAAACCAGAGGTCTCTTTGCATTGTGGGGGTTGTATGCCAGTGGTTTTCAAACATTTCAGACCCAAGGTATCCCCTGAATAGATTTGAGGCACCCCTGTATAGACTCTAGGCACCTCTCAGAAATGTCTAGTTCTTAGTTTTCAACTATAGAAAAATAATACAACAATCCTTCCGTTGCAAAAAACTCAGGAAGACTACCACAACAGGGCAGAATGTTTTTAATATTATGAATTCCTATTTGAAATCTCTGGGTTTGTCATGTGAATCATGCTTGCACACCTAGCAGTACTACCATTGTGTGGCACCCCTGAAAGGGTTTCCAGAGAATCACTGCAGCATGAGCTCAGCCATCCAGTAGCCACACACACAACAGTAACTAAAGGCCATTGTTTAAGTTATTGTTGGGTCAAAGTCTTATGAAATAGTTGGTTGGCAGTTGAGAAGAAGCTGTAGCCGATTATGAAGCAGCAATATCAAGGAACCAATAGAAATAGAAGAGACCAACATCCAGACAACTCTGATTGGATTTCAACTGTAAGTTGGCTACAGTTCAGTCAGAAGCAGTGAGGAATTTCTTGTCTACCCTGCTCTCCAATTAGGAATAAAATCGCTGATAAAACCACAATAGAAGAGATCCTGCTTCTTCCCCTGGTGAAGTATGCTGGACAAGTAGTGGGAGACTGGTTTGACAACCATCACACTTGAATGACTGCAAGACTTGGAAGGCTAAATATTGGACTGGCAGTGAAGGTGGGTTGTGTTGGCAACCCCCAAACAATTAGACAGACATACACCTAATCATATAAATTTTTCTTTTTAATTTAGTTGGTTTGTTTATTACAAGGTAAGATGTGACAACCTGTAGGTTCCCTGGAACAAGTACTATGCTGGGGGGATGATTTGGATGTTCTTGAGGAATTTCTCAGTAGCTTTGAGCATATGCTGCACCTCATGGCTACAAGCAGCAGCACTGTGTGCCAGGAGTCCTGGCTCTCTCTGATTAAAAAAAAAAAATTTTTGGATAAATAAAAAATCCACATTTTTCCATGATTAAAATGAAACACCG
>JAGPOW010003316.1:106809642-106828583 GCA_030014935.1 Caiman crocodilus | reverse complement strand
CCAGTTACCAATGCTGCCTCCTTATCATCACAGATGGCTATCAACAGTCTCTTCTCATTATCGTGTTTGGGTGGAGGTTTGGGTGGATGGCAACATAACTGTCTCTTCTCATTATCATGTTTGGGTGGAAGTTTTCAAGGGTATTCCTTACACTGGCAAGAGGATGTTCACGTTACTGCCCCTGACAGCATAGGCAAAATGGGTCAGGAATGTGATGGGCAAGGAGAGGTTGCAAGGTGATAGGTGAACGGGGTTGGGATAGGGAGGGTTGGGGGGTGCCTGGGGATCTGCCCCTACAGCTGATCTGCTCCCCTCTCCTTACAGCACCACAGGCAGATGATAGGTCTTCATAGATGGGATCTGCTCCATGGACTGTATGTTTGACATCCTTGCTTTAGACTTAATGCTTAAGACATTAGGTCTATTCTTTAATTAGCATTAAGAAGCTAGAGTTCTTTTTTTTTCTTTTGCTATTTGAAGGTACTCTGCAGTAATTAATCTCAATTCAATTCTCCCAATATAATGTTGCTTAAAGGAAAGTTTTTTGCCATAGTGTAGAAAATAGACATACATGTATCTAGATATTATTTAAACCTTGAGTAACTAGATGGGAACATCTGTAGTAACCCACAGGATAGAAATGTTAACTGAAGCATGGCTTTGATATCATTCTAAGGCTCAAAAGCTATTTAGGCATCTCCAAATCTGTAAGGTCATCTCAAAGTATTCCTTCTCTGTTTTAAGTTTTTTCTTTTGGTCAGCAGAAAGTTACATCTGAGGCGGTGTCTACATGAGGATATTTTGGGTTTGTAATTCCCAACAAGTGCGTCTCTGGTAATAGTAATAATAATTGAGGGTATTGTGCCAGCAGGACAGAGTACTTGGCCAATATAAGGCAATATATATTTTGGAAACGGTATAATAGATTTTAGAATGGAAATAAGTTTAAGCCATAACTATAGGAATGCGGTGATGATGTGTGTCTCCATAATTACCCAAGATTTAGACTGAATTTAATTTATATCTGAACAGAAAAGCCCCTCAGGTTTCTTACTTATAGGCATAAAGAGACTATTGGAAGTGTTAGGGTAAATAAAACTGAAGTGTCATGCTGCAACTTAGGGGCAGTAGAGAAGGAAAGATCTTTTTTTCAAACAGTTCCTTTAGCTGTCTTAAGCCACAGAATGTATAGCATTGGTGCAGTGAACGCCTGTACAAAAATTGTTTTCATAAGCATCTAGACAATTCCTAGGAAACTACATTTTGCTAAAGTTCCAAAAGCAATCCAGACAAACTCTTCTCAGTGGTCATGGAACAGCTAAGGTGCATAGACTTACTAGGTGTCTCTACTTCGGCCTAAAAAAATCATGTAGTTGCCTAGACTGAGGCTTCTGCACAAGCTAGAAGTAGTCCTGATCTGTGCTAAAAATATTAGAGTGTGACTCCTTCCAGATTGTTGTCGCCCACTACTATATTAGTGTGAAATCTGTTGTTTATTATTATGTTATTTTGTGCTTGATGTTATTTTGTTGATATTTCTATTATTGTGAAAGGTTAAGAGACATGACCAATGCAGGAGTCATACAGTAGCGGAGAGCCATTGGTTATGTATGACGCATGATAGCAAAGAGTTAAAGTGTTGACCTACTTAGTTATGATTGAAGGGTCCACACAGACTTCTAGAACCATCCACCTAGGTAGGCCTCTGATTGGTGTAAAAAGTTATATAAGGGACTGCCTGAGAAGGGTGGGTGTGGGTCATGTGGTGTCAGTAGTTGCTGGTAGTCGCATGGTGAGAACTCTTCTAGATAGAGAGAGGAGGAAGCGTTAAGGTACTATTGGCTCTCTGGCACTGAGTGAGGAGTCAGATTGCCTCCGCACCCGTATTGAGGAGGAGATATTCTTCACCTCATACGGCTACTCTGGGGCTGTGGATCGTCGTTGAAAACCCAGCTCTAAGGGGCCCCTAAAAGATTAGGGAGTTTAATACTGCAGTACGCTAGCATCAAGTTGCAGCCGCTGTGTGAAAATCGTACTGTAACTGCTTACCGCTTATCCTGTAATAATCATCGTGTTGTCACTGCTGACTTTGACTGTAACTGCATCCCATCACCTTGTAAATAAGTTGTTCTACAAAGTTGTAAGTAAAGTTTCCTTTGTTTCAAGTTATTACATCTCCAGAGCCTCTCACTGTCTCCCATCTGCCCAGGGCCCCAAGTACACCTGGGTTGGCGCTGGCGCTCAGCCGCCTCACTCGGTGTGCACTCCGCACGAGGCCTCCGCAGCCACCCGGAGCCACCTGCACGTGCAACACTGATCAAGTTGATCAAGTGTTCCAACTCCTGCGTAAGCTTTGTTGTCTGGACCACAGCATCTGATCCATAAGGTGCCCACAGAGCTCATCTAGTTCACAGCTGCACTGAATTCAGTACAAAGCTCAGCACCCATAGATAGCATCTTTCATTTAAGTATTGTGCTACTATGGTTTCTGTATGTTTCTTGTTACTTGTCTGGTTTAGCTGTGGGTTAGAATTCTTGCCCAGGAATCTGGACATGTGGGGTCTTAGCCCTGTCTCAGCCTGAGGGAGTTCCTGTGTTCACCTGCTTCCCAGAAGAGTGACTTAACTACCAGGCTTCACCATTCTTTGGTGTTGAGGGCCAGTACCAGCATAAGATTCTTTGTATTTGGCAAGGTCTTCCTACAGAACTCCTCTTTAGTACTACTACTCTGGCACCTCAGGCTGGTACCATCTCTGCAGTGGTGCAAACCCTGCCTGAACATTGGGACAAATGTGTTTCTTGACATCAGGACCTTTCTTCCATTAAAAAGGTGTCAAAACTCACCTTACAGTGAACCAAGTCATGACAAGGCTCATCGAGACTGGTAAAATCTTTGGCCTCAGCACAAGGAAGGATGAAGTCTAATTCTGGTACCTGTGTCTACATGTACCACTGAACTGGCCATCTCCATTACTGACTCTGGAAATGGCATTAATGGTGATACTGATGTCCACTACCAGCAATGGAATCCCTAGACATACCAGCAGAGTCCTTGTGGAGGAGGCAGCACTGTCCCTGGGACTAAGGTTTCTACAACTGGAATAGGTGCATGCTTCTGACATCTCAGTACCCAAGTCACTTTAAGGAGATTTGTTCTTTTCCACTGGGGCACAAATTCCCCCCTTCCTTTTAACAGAAAGCCATTGATTCCTAAGATACCTTAGGTCAGGAGCAGAATCTTTGTAGAGGAGAAATTGTTAAAGTCCTTTGCATCCAGCTTTTATTGTGCTGATGTCCTGCTCAGCCCCAGTTGAACCAGCACTTGGACATAAAGTAGTCATTCTTTTTTCTGTCGTTTCACAAGGCAAAGCAGCAGGTTCTTCTTTCTTCTCCGACAGTGGGGGATGAGCATAAGCAAATATCTGGGAACTGACTAACAGAATGGCCAATTAACATCCTTGATCTGCAGGGGCCTTTCATTGCTTGCAAGGTGATTCAGTATCTTCTGGCACCAAATAATTTCTAAACATGTCAAGAGCTACTTTGCCTGCATTGCAGAGACTCTTGATATTGAGTCAATGAGGGGAAAAAATACAAAATTTTCTGATTATTCTGCAGTCCTCTGCTCCTTCCAGATAATTCTGCTTATTAATGAGGACACCTTGATTCAGCGAAAACCTTGCAGGAAATGCAAACTACTCTGTCTTCTATGGCCATTAATGCAAAAAACAGGTCTGAGGTGCCCTAAAAGGTTTTGAGCAGCTTTATACATCTTGAACACTAGGTGTTTTTCTAGTCAATGTGTTGTATGTAAAAAGACCAAGCAGAGAGAGGGCAGATGAAAACTTAAAAAAAAAAGACTTACTTGGAAGAGTAGTCTATTTTTGAGGTATAATAATTGCAGCTACAAATATCCAGTTACCAGTTCTTATTGCCAAAATATCCAGTCTAAAGTAAAAACAAGCTGTATGTCTTATTGTACCTTAGCTTCCAGAGGGTGCCAGCTTTCTCTGGAAGACCAACTAATAGCTAGAGTATCACTCACCAAACAAAGTGCCTCAGTCACGGTGGCTAGAGCCATAACCACTGCTCTATGTGTAGAGTCTTATGGCTCTAAGTCTTTGACATTCCCAAAAAAGATCAAAATATGATCAAGGTCTGTATTTATTGGGCGTGTCCAGATCAGCAGGAACATGCACTTTGTGGCACCTGAGAGGGTTTTGAGATGCCGCAGTATGCATGTGGAACATGTGAAAAGGTTCTCTGCACTGCATATTTGCAGTGCAGAGCCAAAATTAGATATCGGGAAATCCCAGTATCTAAAAAACTAAACGAAACAAAACAAAAAACCGTTAAAAAATGTGGGGTGGCACATGTGGCTGCAGCATGCACTGCCTGAAACCAGAGCCTGGCCAGCCAGCAGGCTCTGTGCACCTTGATCACACTGCTGCAGCCCCAGGAGGCCCCCAGGGTCCCAGGTAAGGCTGCTGGGGCCAGCCCAGGTGAAAGAGCAAGACAGGGCCACCCCATTTGTGGCTCCAGCTTCCCCTACCCCACCTGTAGTAATCTGCTGTGCACCAGAGTGTACATGCAGAGGCATTCCCTCAGAACAAAGAGCAGCAGCACAATTATGTGCTGCTGCTGTTTGTCCCCAGGAAAATGCATGTGCATGGTCATGGGAATGCACGCATTGAGGGAACACAGTTTGTTCACAGGTCGAATGGACAGCATGCTGTATTCTCTTAAATCCTCTTTGGCTACACTCTGCTTCTGCTATCTGTACCTTATCCCCAAATGATAAGTAGTTTCAATAGCAAGAACAATCTCTGCTGAAAACCCTTATCTACCTTCAATGTAAAATAAACACCTTTGACACTGAGGTGAATATGACCAGAGTCAGGGAGGGGAAGGAAAAACAGTGGTCAGTCAAGGTGATTTTGGCACTAAAATAGATTTTTTTTTCAGGTTATTACAGGAGGCTTATGTAACATCTTCATAAACAATGGATGCTCCTATTTCCTTGGAGACAGTGGTCATTATCAGTATTTCCAAGCTAGTGTTTTAAAATAATGGGAATAAAAATCCCAGAAAAATCATAAAGGGACTTTGAAATGTAGTTTCTTTATTGTTGTTTTTTTAAATGGGGTTTTAAGGATACATTTGGGTCTTATTTCTAATATTTTTCTCACTACAATGAAGGAAAGAATCTTTTAAAATGAATCATAGAGAAGTAGGGCTGGAAAGGACCTCCATAGGTCATGTAGTCCAACCTCCTACCTGAGGCAGAATCTTTCCTATCTAAATCATCTTATTACAAATCCATAATTCAAGCTCTTAGTAAAACTACTGTCAACGCTAACATAATAACACATAGCACCCTAGCATGCCACAGGTAAAGCAGGGGGGCCACAGCAGCTAAAGTCCTCCTGTTGCAAAGGTGGTTGATATACGCTCAAGCGTGGAGGGGACCCTGAGTGGAGGGGAAGAGCCTGTAGTCAGGGAACTCCAAGTTGAAGACCCAGCAGGAACATTGGCATACCACAGTCAAAATCCCCAGGCTTTACTGCAGACAACATCCAGTGCCTCCATGGAAGGCTTAAAAGAAGAAAGGATGTGTACTAGGAAGGGGGAAAAAGAATTCCCTTCCAGTCCCATGCCCATTCCCTCCTGGTCCCATGACAGTTGAGGTTCTTATGTTATTAGAGGATACAAGAATGGGACATTATGAAAAACATGGCTATAACAGGATACGTGACCGAGGACCATAGTGATGCCCCCAAAAGGCCATCTCATCTTTGCCAGGCTCTCTCTTTCTCTTTCTTGTCTCTCAGGATCCCACCTTGCTTTCCCACTTGCCACATCTTAATGAAAGGGAGGCTGCCCTTGAAGACTGATGAGCTTAAGGTGCTCACTCTTCCTCAGTGGTTCACTTTCCCAACCTTGCTTGACTTACAAGCTTAAGTTGTGACCTCCAGCTGCCCCCATAGTCACATCCATGCCTCACAGATGTCACATATCCAGTGGGACACTTGTCTTCAAAGCCACCATGCCACCTCAAGCTTTTACGTCCTTGTTGGGACTTTGGCCTTCCCAGATTTCACTTGTCTATTCTAGGTGGTCCCTTTGCCAAGGCATACTGTTCTGGACTTGGCTCCAGCCTTTTGTTTCACCCTCCAGGGCCCTTTCTTTGCCTTGCTCAA
This sequence comes from Caiman crocodilus, assembly GCA_030014935.1. NCBI lineage: Eukaryota > Metazoa > Chordata > Crocodylia > Alligatoridae > Caiman > Caiman crocodilus. The sequence goes on along the minus strand of JAGPOW010003316.1, from coordinate 106,822,383 downwards.
GCCCCAGGCTCCCTGGCTCCATTTGCCTCTCATGGGCCCTTAAATCTGTCCACTTGGGCGCCAGGTTCCCTGACCCCAAACTTTGCCCCTTTCTGGGCTATCTTAGCCCTTCTCAGGCTCCAGGCCCCCTGGTCCCCAACTTTGCCCCCGCTCTCAGGCAGTACTGGGCTCCATGGTCCCTGTCTGTACCTTGAACCTGACCCTTAACAGAGATGAAGGCAGTCCCATGCTCCTCAGACACTAATGGGACCTCCAAGCCACCCCTCTTCTAGTCCCCCCCAAACCACCAGTTAAAATGCAAACATAAACTTAAACCTTCTGGCAGCAACCTGCCCACCAGTTGCCTACCACCATACTTCTGAGCCCTGAGTCAGGTTCCTCTGGTTTCTTTCCCCAAAGCTCCCTGCTAGGCAGTCAACAGCAGCAGCCAACTCCCAGCAAAACTTCAACCCCCTACTACTACTACCCACCTAACTCCCTGATCTGGCTCTGACTCTGACTCTGGCTTATAATACTAAAGCCCTACCCCTTTTTTCTCATGTGACTTCCCTTTCAGCTTACTTATTCCTTAACCCCCACTTTGGTAGTTGCATGTCTGTGCCATGCCACTTTCCAGTAACAGGGCAAGGGTTCCGTGTTAAAATGACACATTGCAAGACTTGCAGTGAAATAATGAGCTGACAGTACTATGATAATAAACAAACAGTTTCTCTCATCATGCTGTAGCAGAAATACAGTGTGAGAGTAACAACCTTTCTGCAGTTTAGTGTCTTGATGCAGAAATTAGCCTTGAAGCAGAGAGTTTCTGCTCAGTTCCAGGGAATAGCCACTGCAAAAATCTACTCAGTTCTTGTGCACTTCTTTTAACAGTTTCAAAAAATTGATAAATTGAAGATATTATGATGTAACTTCATTTTGTTATGGAGGAGCCTGTGAAGCAGTTAAGAAAACTACTGTGATCATCACAGTCCACATGATTAGGACTAGAATTTTCCATGTCAATATCTCTAAATCATCACGTGCAATTCCATATAAAGGTTATGCTTTAGTAGCATGTGCAAGCTGCACTGAAAGACCCACCCATGATTTATAGAAAATATTGCCATATAAAGTACCTCCTGCATTGCATAATTCATTAGATATCCTACAATTAAATTAATATAAAGAAGAAAGAAGAGACTTGTCTTCAGTTGTTTATGGCAAAGCTTTCTAAGAAAAAGAAAGCCTTGAGAGCTCTGGTGCTTCTTGTCTAATGTATAGTTTAATGTATGTATTTCCTTATTTTGGGATAGGGATGATCAAAGAAAGAACTATAGCACTGAAGCCTATTATGGTAGCTGCTGCTTCTGTACTTTGAATTATTAAAAGTTATAATCAGCAATTTCTTTCATTAACCAAGTTGCCTCACTTTGATTGAAAGAGTAAATGCAAAACTGAGTGACTTAAGTTAATAATGCACTACTTTTACTTTATTGCAGCATCTGTACTTGTCTACCTGTAACTAGAAAGGTGCCAGCACATTAACTCAATATACTTTATACCTGAAATACTAGCTTAATTAGATCATTTATCAAAATGACACCTGTTTTATTAGGCCAAATCAAATTGATTACTGTTGTTCTGCTGGACTTCTGCAAGTGTTATTAAAAACAATATTTTTAGAAACCGGGGGATAAACATTTATCACATATCAAAGTGTTGTTCTTGTTAGGAGAAATACATTTTAAGGAAAATAAAAGATGACATAAATATGAAAGCTTAACCATCTTAAGTACTTACATGACTCATTGCTGGGCATCTCGCCATCTTCAAAGAGTTTTGGTATCACAAAACCCATGTAAAGTATAGAAGTGCTAGTATTATTATTTTACAAATGAGGAAACATGTATAGAGCAACAGAAACCCACATAGTCAAAGATATTTAAGAAATGCAAAAATCTAAAATCTTGGTACCAAAATGATACCTTTTATTAGACCAACTCAGAAATTGAAAAAAAACCCCCAAAACTTTTTTCTAAAAGCTTTTGGGCTCATGCACCCTTCATCAGGCTCAGGGAAAGTTCAAGATGGTAAAAAGTTCCCATATGTAGAAAATAAACTTCTTTTTTACACAGAGGAAGCAGAAGCTGGAACACTGTCCCTCTGGGTCCATGAGAATCTCTTTGTGAGCTTGCTGTTAGTTGTGTAGATCAAGCAGGATTTCTTTTGGTGGTGTCAGATGGCAGGCAAGGAGGTGTAGAAATCTTTCTTGTTGAGCAATTAAGTTTATAATCCAAAATCGGCTTCTTTGGTATCTTCCATGTTTAGGCACTTGCGGCCAATTGATTTAAATGAGAATTAGTGTCTAGATCAGGGGTCAACCTTCTATGGCTTGTGGGCTAGGTCCAGCCTGTGGATGTATTGGATTCAGCTCACAGATTTGGGAGGCTTTGATGATGGGGGATCTGCTGGTGCTGTACCACAGCCAAGAAGCAGGGTTGTTGGTGGTTGGGCTGGAGCTGAGGAGCTTTGGCTGTGCTGTAGTAGGGAGAAGTGGCAATGAAACTCCATCTTCTATAATCCCCTTCAGGTATTTGAAGACTATCAAATCCCCCTCAGTCTTTTCTTCTCCAGGCTAAATAACTCTAGTTCTTTCAGCCTTTCCTCCTAAGTCTTGCCTCTGAGGGTCCTAAGCATCTTTGTTAACTTGCACTGGATTCTCTCCAATTTGTCCACATCTTTCTTGAAGTGTGTGGCTCAAAATCAGATGTAGTTCTCCATATGAGGTCTTACCAGTGTTGACTAGAACAGAAGAATCACTTTGGTTTGCAAGCAACACCCTTTGTAAAAGGGCATGCTATTGGCTCATGTTCAGCTTATTATCCACTGTAACCCTCAGGTCCTTCTCTGCAGTACTGCAACCAAACCAATCATTTCTCAGTCTGTATTTGTACATATGATTATTCTGTCTCAAATGCACCATGTTATTTATTATACTGGGGGTGTGTCTGCATGTGCCCCTGACTATAAAGTTGGTACTGCGCAGTCCTGGTGGCAATGGGTTGTTTTTGACCCTATTGTGCAGTAGCAACAAGCTAGTGTACAGTAAGTAGCTCGCTGCTACTGTGCAGCAAGAGCAGCATCGCAGTTAGTGCCTGCTGATGCTACATCACTATAGCAATGAGCTATGTCACCGTAGCTTGTTGCTTTGGCGATGTAGCATCTCATGTAGATGTACCCTGGATATTCTTTAGTTTACAGACATTATATCACTAGAGGACACTTACCAGAGAAGATTCTGACCTGAAAGCTATGTATCTGAATGGACTTTTTGTGTTTGGATTCAGATAAAGCTAGCGCGATGAAAAGATATTTTCTTAGAGTTTAGGTATTATGTTAGAGTTCAATTGTCCACTGATGTTGCAACATGTGCCCAATAGTAAAGTCTCTTTCAAAGGGCTAGAGTGTAACATTGCAAGCTGCTTAGGTTGAGGGACAGTGCTTAGTGCTTTGCTCTTTTTTCTCCTCTGGAGAGGAAGTAAAGTGGAGGTTTATTTGCTGTGAAGTATATGCTTCTGTATCTCACCAGTGGTTAACATACTTTCAAGGCATGAGGCATTACTAACTGCTGTTATTGAAATTTTCACTCCATATGGACCTCATATTATTTTGCAGCTTCTGCATACTGCTAACATCATTTTGTTATTTTATCTTAGACTGTGCTGTCTGAGTGGCATTTTCTCACTTTTGTCTATCTTAAAAACAGTACAAAAGTATTTTGAAGACCTTTTTAAATAATAGTCAAGGAATAGAGGACAAGTGCACATTTTACAGGGTAGTACTCCCATAATTCAGATGGTACTTAACTGTAATGGTCATTTGACACAATTTATTTTTACTATTATGTGACCTCCATTGTGACTTGATTTTTTGTGAAAGTGAGACTGTTTCTTAAATCCTGCCTGTAAAGTTGAGTGAGTTACTTGTTCATTTCCCATTAAAAAAGCCTCCTTCAGCTTCCAATGAATGCCAGCTATCTTTCTTTCTTGTGGCATTTTGCAATTGACAGTAGTCATGTGTGACTGAAAGAACCAGGTCTGAAGAATACCATTAAGACCATGTGATTCATCACAGATGCCCTGATGAAGGTCATGTTTCCTTATTTGGGGTCAGCCTTTGTCAGGTAACTGATGTGTTAGAGACTTGCTTGTGGAGCAGCAGGAAAGGCTTAGCTGAGCAACATATATTTACATACTTGTATAATAGGTATATACTTTCAAAAGAAGAATTATTTATCATTAGCATGGGATATTTTGTTCAGACATTAATTGCAATGTGTTATGTTGGTTATGACTTTTTATGAAGGTTTTAAAGTTATTGTTTTTGCATATTTGAGTTTGACATTTTGCATACAGTATTAAAGGATTAAGTATAGTTTCTTGCTATAATGATACAGTGAACCTACTTGTCTGTTGAAAGTTTCTGGGTTAGGGCCTGTTGCAAACCCCTGGGTTAGAGTCAACAGGGAGAGCAACAAGGATGATGTCATGGTGGATGTCTGCTGTAGACCACCAGACCAGGAGGATGAAGTAGATGAGGCTTTATTTAGACAGCTAGTGCAAGTTCCCTGATTACAGGCCCTGGTTTGTATGGGGGACTTCAGTCATGCTGGCATTTGCTGGAAGGGCAACATACCAGTGTACAGGCAATCCAGGAAGGTTTTTAAGAGTGTTGAGTACAACTTCCTGGTGCAAGCGTTGGAGAGGCCAGCTAGGGACCATTCTCTTCTTGACAGGGAAGAATTGGTGGGGAATATACTAGTGGATGGTAACTTGGGCAGCACTGACCATGAGATTATTGATATCCTGAGGAAGGAAAGGCAGAGAGCAGCAGAGTAAGGACCCTGGGCTTGAGAAAAGCAGACTTTGACTCACTTAGGGAATTGATTGGGCAGGATCCTCAGGGAGGCCAGTCTGGGGAAGAAGGGAATCCAGGAGAGATGGTATTTTAAAGAAACCTTACTGAGAGCACAGGAACAAACCATCCTGATGCACAAAAAGACTTGTAAGTATGGCACAAGAACAGATTGACTTAGTAGGGAACTCTTCAATGAGCTAAAAAAAAAAAAAGGGAAGCTTGTGCTGGGAGGACACAAACCCTCAGACTGACCGTGACCTCTCCAGTCGATAGTAGGCAAATACTATTGATGCACAATGATAGCAGGTAAGACTACTGCAGGCAAGGCAAACAAAATAACCTTCCCCCAATTTTATATCTACCAGATCTGGTGGTATATAGCAGACTCCTACCATGACATCACCCTTGTTGCTCTCCTTGCTAACGCCAACCCAGAGGCTTTCAACAAGGTCTGTCACAGAGGAAAGGTACATCTACCCAGTATGTGAGCTTTACCCTGTGGTTCCCACTTGAATGTTAACAGCTTAGAGGTTGAGGACTGAGGCCCACCACCCCAATGGAGTGGGTGGGAGAGGCTGGTGGTGTGTCCTCTGTCCATGGTGACCTTGGATTCCCCTTTCAGGGACCATTTGCTACTCTGAAATCCCTCCTTTTGTATTCGTTTCCTTTTCTGATGACTCTTCATCTCTGGGGATCACTGATTAGTTTTTCTGTGGTTGTTATACTGTCCACGTTCTTGTCTGTTAGCGTATTCCTTTGTTCCAACAAACCCATCACATTCACACATCTTAATTTGGTCATTTACTCATCTAATTAGGTCTGTCCACTGTCAAAATTAGTGAACACTGTAAAGTGGTGTGCCACTATGGCAGGTAAAGTACAAGAGCAATACAACATGGCCTTACTAAAAATAGAACATAAACGGTAAAGCTCCACTGCGGAAGCCAAGACCCGTGATCACCAATCAACGCCCAACCAGTGAAAAAGCCCGCTAAAGCTTTCCTCGCAAGCGCGAAAGAACTCCTCGCATTAATCCCTAGTATAAAAGAAAGCTCCCGCCCTGAAGGCAGGGAGTAACTCCGGGACCTTGCCGCTGGTTGGACGCAGGCTTGATCACCCCGCGTGTCCCCGCAACTTGTGAACCCGCCAACGACTGCCCACCCCAAGCAACTGCCAACCTCCGCCTGCCTGAGTCACATCACTCCTCGTCAACTCCGAAAGACAGCAGCAAAACCCACAGCATGGCAACCTGCAACACGGCAGCCTGTGAAGCAGCGCAACCCCAACCCGCCACTAGTGCATCCGCCCCTCCTCGCTTAAGCTGCCACTCCTCCGCTCGGCCGGCACCTTGCTGGCCGGACATCTGTAAGTACTTTTAACCAATAAAACACCTTAAAATCAATCACCTGTCTCATTCTTGAGTCCCCAAGCATCCGAACCCAGTAATAGCCCGCACTGACATCCACCTAAACTGGAAATCCCAAGGGCTCTGCTGTTGGGCACTGTGACCTGGTGCCAGTGCTACAGAGTCCCTTATCTCTGTCTGGGTACACTGTTCATATTATGGAACAGTGTGGTACATGTTTTTCACCCTGTGAACAGTGTGGTACAGTTTTTTACCCTGTGTGTTTATTGGCTTCAGATGCAGTGGGCCTTGAAGGAAACTGTGTCACAAATAGGCGTTTAGAAACCATTTAACCCTTGCTGTTGCCCTGGACCATTGTTCTATGGCAATATCTACTTTTCCTACAAGCCAGTTCCCAAAAGAAAATGTCTAAATATCATTTTCTAGCCATCAGGGAGGAGTATAAGAGTATTCCTCCAGCATGCAGGAATGATATCAGGAAGGTCAAAGTGCAATTGGAGTTGTAGTGAGCAGTGGCTATGAAGGGGTAACAAGAAGGGTTTTACAAGTAGATCAGCAACAAGAGGAATATCAGGGAAAGTGTGGGTCCTCTACTGAATGGGGAACTGAATGGGGAAGCAACTTAGTGACAGATGACAGATGATGTGGAAAAGGCTGTGAAGTACTCAATGCCTTTTTCACCTCAGTCTTGTACCTGGCAGCAGAGTTTGAAGAGCAGATGAACAGCTGATAGTGGTGAAAGAACAGGTTAGGGACTATGCTGGAAAGCTGAATGTGTCTCTGGGGCTGGACATGATGGACCCATGGGTGCTGGGGGACGTGGCTGGTGTAATTGCTGAGCTGCTGACCATTATCTTTGAAACCTTGTGGTGATTGGGACAGATCTCACACAATTGGAAAAGGGCAAATATAGTGTCCTTAAGAAAGGGAACAGGGAGGATCCAGGGAACTACAGACTGGTCAACCCCACCTCAGTCCCTGGAAAAAATCATGGAGCAGTTTCATCAGGGAATCCATTTCTAAGCACTTGGAGGAGAAGAAGGTTTTAGGAACAGTCAGCATGGATTCACCAAGGACAAATCATTCTTGGCCAACCTTTTTGCCCTCTATGATGAGATGACTGGCTCTGTGGATGTGAGGAGAGCAGTGCACTTGATATACCATGACTTAAGCAAGGTTTTTGATACAGTCTTCAACAACATTCTCACAAGCAAGCTAAGGAAGTATGGGTTGGATGAATGCACTGTAAGGTAGGCAGAAAACTGGCTGGATTGTTGTGCTCAAAGGGTAGTAGTAATCTGTGGCTCGATGTCTAGCTGGCAGCTGGTATCAAATGAAGTGCTGCAAGGGATGGTCAATAACTTTATCAATGATTTGGAAGATGGAATGTAGTGCACACGCAGCAAGTTTGCAGTTGACACACAGTTTCAGACCTTTGACACTGTTTCTCACCCCATTCTCATAAAAAAACTGGGCAACTGTGGCATTGATGCCTACACAGTCAGATGGGTGGCAAATTGGCTTGATGGTTGCACCCAGAGACTGGTGGTGGATGGGTTGTTTTTGACCTGGAGGGATGTGAGCAATGGAGCTCCCCAGGGCTTGATCCTCAGGCTTGTGCTATTTAATATCTTTATCAGTGACTTGGAGGTGGGTGTGGAAAACACGCTGTCCAAATTCACTGATGACACAAAGATGTGGGGAGAGGTGGGCACACTGGAGGGGAGGGATAGAATCCAACTAGATCTAGATGGGTTACAGAGGTGGGGGGATGAGAACAGAATGGAATTCAATGCAGACAAGTGCAAGGTGCTGCATCTAGGGAGAAGGAATCTGCAACATACCTGTAGGCTGGGGAATACCCTTCTCAATCACGCAGTGGTTGAAAGGGATCTTGGAGTCATTGTTGACTCCAGGATGGACATGAGCCACCAATGCAAGGAAGCGGTCAGTAAGGCTAACTGTTTGTTGCTGTGTATCTACAGATGCATCACAAGCAGGTCCAGGGAGGTGATCCTTCCCTTCTATGCAGTGCTGGTCAGGCTGGCCGCAGTTGGAGTACTGCATCCAGTTCTGGGAGCTGCACTTCAAGAAGGATGTGGCTAATCTTGAGAGGGTCCAGAGGAGGGCGACTCTTATGGTCAGGGGGCAGCAGGCCAGGCCCTACAAAAATAGACTAAAGGGCCTGAATCTATTCAGCTTCCATAACAGAAGACTGAGAGGGGATCTGGTGGCCACCTATAAACTCACCAGGGGGGATCAGTGGAAAATAGGTGAGGCTTTGTTCCCCCAGGCACCACCTGGGATAACAATGAATAATGGCAACAAATTGATTTTGAGCAGGTTCAGGCTTGATATCAGGAGTCATTACTTTATGGTTAGGACTGCCAGGCTCTGGAATGGGCTCCCAGGGGAGGTGGTGCTCTCTCTTACCTTGGGGGTCTTCAAGAGGCAATTGGATAGATATCTGTCTGGGGTATTATGATCCCAGCACTCATTCCTGCCCAGGGCAGGGGGCCAGACTTGATGATCTGTTCAGGTCTCTTCTAACCCTAGCAACTATGAAACTAAATTGTGAGAAGTAGTTGATACTTGGAGGGTAGGGCTAGGATTCAGAGACCTAGGCAAATTGGAGGATTGGACCAAAAGAAATCTTATAAATTTCAATAAGGACAAATGTAAAGTCCTACACTTAGGACAGAGATATCCCATGTATTCATACAGGCTGTTGACTGACTGGCTAAGCATCAACTCTGTAGAAGAGGACCTGGAGATTATAGTGGACAGTAAGCTGAATATGAGCCAACAGTATGCCCTTGTTGCAAAGAAGGCTAATGATATATTGTGCTGCATTAGTAGGAGCATTGCCAGCGCATGGAGGGAACAGCTTCTTCCCCTCTGTTCGGCACTGGTGAGGCCACATCTGGAGTATTGTGTCCAGTTTTGATCCCTTCCCCCTCCCCACTGAAAAGTTGTGGACAAATTGGAGAGAGTCCAGCAGAAGGCAATAAAAATGGTTAGAGGGTTGAGGAATATGACTTATGAGGAGAGTCTGAGGGAACTGGGGTTCTTTAGTTTGCAGAAGAGAAGACTGAGGGGGGATTTGTTAGCAGTCTTCAAACTACCTGAAGGGTGGTTCCAAAGAGGATGGAGCTAGACTTTTCTAGTAGTGACAGGTAACAGAACAAGGAGCAATAGTCTCAAGTTTCAGCAAGGGAAGTTTAGGTTAGGTATCAGGAAAAACTTTGTGGATGTGTCTACACATGTACATTTACTGTGCAGTAACCAAAATTATGATGCAGTATGGGCACACATGTACATGTGCACACCAGTACTGCACATTAAATATGGCGACTTTTGCTGACTTGAGTGTAAATTTGACACCTGCATGATGCAGGTGTCAAATTTATACCTGGTTTGTTACTGTGCAGTAATGCATGTGTAGATGACTTTCTGCACAGTAGCACCGTGTATGGACTGATTTGGGACTAGCTTTAGTCCCAAGTCAGTCTACACACAGCGTTAATGCACTTTAACGTCTGCACATGTAGACACTGGCCTATTCCCATTTACTGTATGGTAACTTACTGCTCTGTACATTTAAGTTGCTGCAAATACATGTGTAGACACGACCTCTCAGTAGAATGATGATATAGCACCTGAACGAGTTACACATAAATGTTGTTAAATCTCTATCCTTAGAGGTTTTTTAAGACTTGGGTAGACAAAACCTTGACTGGGATGATGTCATTGGAGATGGTCATGCTTGGAGTAGGGGGCTGGAGTAGATGACCTCCTGAGATCCCTTCCATCCCTAATTTTCTATGGTTCTATGACTCCTAATCTAACTGTTCAAACTCCTTTTCGTTCAGATACTCACCCCAATTTTTTATTTCTAATTTTCAAGGGCAAGATGCAGATGGTATACTAATAAATATGGCTTAGCGGCAATCACAAAAATACATGTAATTCTAGAGAATGTCATACTTTCTGAGGTTTTTTTTTTTACTTAATAAAAATATGCTAAAATGAAAATTGTGCAAGTATGCTGCACTTGTCTAATTTATATAATTAAAAGTTTTGTGATTTACATGACTTTATTTGTGAAATGGTGTTTACTTGTATTGCAGTGGCAATGCAAAACTGCAGCTTAATCATCCCAGCTGTGAGCTAAACACAGTAAATGGCAGGGCCTGTTTCAGAGTTCCAAAGTGTTTTTGTTGTTTTAGAATCCGCTAAAGGAATGGTGCTTCACCTTTTCTACAAGTGGGTAAATCAAGAATGGGTCACGGGAAAAGTTTAGGCCTGAAGGGATCTCTAGAGGTCATCTAGACCTGCCTGAGGCAGGATCATTCCTATCCAAACCATCTTAATACAAATCCATAATCCAGCCTCTTAGTAAAACTGCCATCAACCCTGACACAACACAAGACATAACACCCAAACCTATCACAGGTAAAGCAAGGGGACCACGGTGGCAATATCCTGCTTCTGTACAAGATTGCTAAATATGCCTAAGGTATCCTAGGTAAAGGGCTATGCCCCCCACTACAGAAAAAAAGCAAGGACCCCCTTAGTCCATAACAATCTGACCATAGTGTAAAATTCCTTCCTGACCCCAAATACAGCTATCAGTCCAATTGAAACCCACTTTGTTGGAACTTCAAGCCATTGGGCTGCCTCCTGCCCTCTTGAGGAAGAGAGAAAAGGTGCTCTCCCTCTTCTTTATGGCGGTATTTGAAGACTGCTATCATGTTGTCTCTTAAGTTCCTTTTCTGCAATCTGAACTTCCCTAGTTCCTTCAGCCCCTCCTCATATGACTTGCTTTTCAAGCCCTTTACCATCTTTGCCAGCCACCTCTGGACCCTATCTAACTTTTCCACATCCTTTTAAAAAATGTGAAACCCAAAACTACACAGTACTCTAGATGAAGCCTAACCACTTCCAAGCAGAGAGGCATTGTCACCTCCTGTGACAATCAATACTTTTATTGATGCCTTCCAAAACTGCATTTGCATTTTATACAGCTGTATCACAATGCAGACTCATATTGATGCTGTGATTAACCAAAGTTCCCAGATCCTTCTCCATAGTGCTGCCATCCAGCCAGGTGCCAACCATTTTGTATTAATGTTTTTAGTACTCTTCCCCATGTATAGCACCTTGCTTTTTTCAGAGTTGAACTTCATCCTGTTAACTTCAGCCCTGCTTTCCAGTCTGTTGAGATCCTTCTGAATTGTATTTCTATCCTCCGATGCATTCACAATTCTTCCCAGTTTCATGTCTGCAAACTTGCTCAAGAAGCTTTCTATGGCAGTGTCCAAATCATTAATAAACACATTAAACAGTACTGGGCCCAGGGCAGATCCCAGTGGGACTCCTTAAAATGTCCTTATACTTAAAATGTGCTGCCGGTTTGGCATGAAGCCATTTATAATTTCCTTTTGCTTGTGGCTATTGAACCAGTTGTCTATCCATCTTATAGTAGTTTTGTCCGGCCCATATTTCTCCCATTTGTTTATGAGAAGGTTATATAGGATCTTGTCAAAAGCCTTGCTGAAGTCCAGTGTCCACAGCATTCCCTTCATTCCACCCAAGTAATTACTCTGTCAAAGAAGGAAATTAAGTTTGTTTGACAAGATTTGTTCTTAGTAAATCCATACTGGTTGCTTGTGATTACCCAGCCTTTTCTCTTCCATATGCTTGCAAATGGCATTCCTTAGAATATGCTTCAGGTAACTTCCTGGGTACTGAGGTATAAGGCTAAATGGTCTGTAGTTCCCTTAGTCCTTCTTTCTGCCTTTTTAAAAGATGCACACTACAGATGCTGTGGCAGAAATGCCACCATCGGTGCCCCTCTCCAGAAACCTCTCTCTGTGCCAGCCTGAGAGGCTGCTGTTGAATCTCTCAGGGCGGGGATCTCCTCCCTGTCTGCATGACAAAAGCCTGGTGCCTGGGAAGGGATGCTCTGGTCACCTGGGCGGGGGGGACCCGGCCATGCGCAGGGACCCTGGTAGCCAGGGATGCTTGGGAAATGGGTCAGCTTGTGACCAGTTTTGGCAGCTTTGATTGGACTGGGCTGCTGAGGTCAGAGAGGGGATAAAAAGCCCCGATCCAAGAAGAAGGGCAGCCATTAGCCATGCGGTCATCCAGGTGAACCCGAACCTGGCTCTACCCTCATAAGCACATGTCCCAAGAGTAGCCTGCCTCCAGAGGGAAACACCAACTACCTTTGGATGATGAGAGTGAGTAAACTTCTCAAGATCCGATTAGATATTTAGAGCGCAGTGTTTCAGATGCGTGTTAAAACGGCTACCTCAGCCACTCTGGTTTGCTCTATGGGATTCCTTTGATATTCCTCTATTATTTCTATGATATTACTTTACCTTTTACCCTGTTTCTGCCCTACCCCCTGTAATCAATAAAGTTCTCCTTTGTGACCGGTGTAGGAGACTTATTGAGGGGTGGGTCTAAATTAT
>JAGPOW010003316.1:106784832-106809542 GCA_030014935.1 Caiman crocodilus | reverse complement strand
AGGGGTGGGTCTAAATTATGCCAAGGAGGCCCCTTAGGTCTGCGGACTAAGGGAGACTTCCCTGATAAGCCCCTGACTTGGGGAGAGTAGCCCAAGTGCCTGTATTGGGTCCAGGACCCAGTGGACGATCAGGCCTGTGTTTTCCAAGGTGCACAGAGGCAGAAGTGAGTCCAGAGCCTTGGATGGTGGCAGTGGAAACCCCAGCCTAGCGGGTGTGCTCCAGGGAAGGGGTCGGCCAGATGGGAGGCACTCCAGGGAGGCACTCGGAGCCTGGAAGGTGGGCGGGCGCAGGGAGGTGGGCGGCTCAACGCGGGAGTGCCCCCTACTGGCCCGCCACAGATGCATCCATACAAGCCTGACCATGTGGTATGTGGCATCACGGACACATCTTGCAACACCACGTACCACACAATCAGGTGTTCTCTACACTGCAAGGGTGCACTGCCCATGCATGCGCTGCTCCGTTTTCTTTTTTTTTTCTCCGTGGGTTTCTTTGACTCCTGGATATCCAGAAAACCCACTGGAAAATAAAACCAGAGCAGCGCACACATGGGCAATGCACGCTGCTGAAAAGCGGAGTCATGCTGCCAAAAGCTGCACTGTGGATGCCAGCTAGGCTCTGCCCTGCCGGATTGCCATGACTCCAGCCCTGCAAGGTTCCCAGGACCCCAGGTAAGGCTGCTGGGGCCAGCACAGTGCTGGCCCCAGCCTCCCCTACTGCTCCCAGGGTAACTTGCCATGTGCCAAAGCATGCATGGCACAGGCGTACCCCAGGGACAAGTAGCTGCAGTGCAAGGTGTGCTGCTGTTTCTTGTTCCTGGGGAACCAAATGTCTGCGCTCGTCTGGACACCATCTACATAGCCCCTTTTCCAGTCCTCTGGTATCTTGTCCATCTACCACAACTTCATGAAGTTCATTGCCAAGGGCTCTGAAATTTCCTGTCAGTTTTCTCAGACTGTGTTTTGTTATCTCATCTATCCGCTTCTCCCCTTCTACATCCAAATAATCCTTTCTAGGTGTCTGGCTGCAGCTTAATTGTTTTTGTAAAAACTGAGGAAAAGTAGCTGTTGAATAGTCTTGCTTTCTTTTTGTATCTTCTGTTAAGAGTTCTCCTTGCCTACTTAACAATGAGTACATAGCTTCTTTGGTCTTTCTTTTCTGGCCAACGGTCTTATAGAACCTATACTTGTTGTCTTTATCCTCCCTCATCAAGCACAGTTTATTCTTTATCTTTACCGTCCTGATTTTTGTCCCTGCAAGTTGTTGTTATTTCCTGGTACATTTCCTTGGTAACCTGCCCATTTTTCCATTGCCTGTATGCATTCCTTTTGCATTTGCGGTGTCCTAGAAACTCCTTATGCAGCCACATTGATCTCTTGTCATTTTTCTTCTGCTTCCATCATATTGTAGTGTTTTCTCTTTGGGCTTCTAATACTGTGCCTTTTAGAAGCTCCCAGCTCTCCTGGAGTCTTTATCTTTCAATCTGTCTTCCCATGGCACCATGCCTATTAACTCCTTGAGTCCAATGGAATCTGCCTTTGTGAAATGTATCATCCTAATTTTGCCAGCTTTATGCTTTTCCCATCTCAGGAACTGGAATTTTATCATACTATGATTACTTCCTCCCAAGTTGCCCATCATCCTCCACCAGTTCTTCCCTATTGGTCAGGACAAGATCCAAGATTGATAATTCCTTAGTTATATCCTGAACCTTCTGGAGCATAACATTTTCCTCCGCACAAGTTAGAAGCCAGCTTGACATTACATTTGGCTGTATTGTTCTTCCAGCAGATATTTGTAAAATCAAAGTCTCCCTTCTGTATCATCCTGTTAGATGTGTCATCTTGAAGAGTGGCTCAGCTACCTCCTCTTCCTGATTTGGTGATCTATAATAAATCCCTATCATTATATCAGTGCTGCATTGTTCACCTTTCATTTTCACCCAAATGCATTCTGCGTTGTTGTCTTCTCGCTTCTGAACCAGGGAACACGTGTATGTGTTTGACATACAGGACACCACTACCGCTTGTTCTCCCAAACCTGTCCTTCTAAAACAGTGTAACCCTCAATATTGATATTCCAATCATTCTACCTGGTGTTGATACGATAGGTCTGTGTAGTACCACAGAAATGGGGGAGGAGGTGTGTGGTCACACCCTCTCCCTGTGCAACATACACAAGAGAGCTTTCTTAATTCACTTGCATATTTGCAGGGATCCTGGTAGAGCTCCATATACATAGTGAACTCTGAGCTCAGCAGTGCTTGAATGGACTCTGGTCAGAGTCACCTCTTCCATGCAGCTCTGGAGCCCAGGGGCTGAACGCTTCCACTGTTCACCGCTCCTCTCCCCTCCCCCCAGCAATGAATTTAGTAACAGAGGGGAAAAAATGGGAATGAGTAAATGAGTAGTGATGGCATTCATCCCACAGAGTTTGAAGCTGTGTGAAAGTAGTTCTGGTTAGAGCCCATGCTGAAATGCCATTCAATTCAGAGGGGTCACTGTCAGTGTGGCTGTTACTGGAGCTTCACATGCACATGCATATGCACATGCACATGCATATGCTGATGAGCCCATGCTGATGATCAGCTGTTCATACAGGCTTTCTGGGCCATATCTGACCTGCAGGCTGCAGGTTGAGCATCACTGATCTCCAGCATTCCTAATGTTGGCGCTTGTAACAAATAACCTGGTTTATTTTCTGGAAAAAGACTTCCATGCTAATTAGCAATTTCAGTTTAATATTGCAGATTTATTCAGTAGTGGATTCCTTTGCTCCATCATGGAAAATTCATTTTTTATTTGAAATTCCTGGAATATCACAAAGAGGCCAAGAAGAAAATGTGTTCTTTGGAATCAAGCTCTGTCAGACTACTTTACAGAATCTTTTCATTTATATTTTAATGTATTTTGTACAAATGAATATCATTATTATACTTCAGATAAGCTTTTGTGCTTAGAGCAACAGATGTGAGTTTAAACAGGAATGATGCAACTCGAGTAAAAAGGCATCTTTTAAAAATTCTGATTTACCAGTATTAAACACGGCTCATACAAGACAGTCTAACAGGAAGGTAAACCCTGACAAAGAGCTCATATTATATATATTTTTGTATCCTGATATGCCTCCCTTGTATTTCATAATACCCAAAATATGTTTATTCCTGAGATTTCTATCATTTCTGTCTTTTCAGTGTATAGACTAGGTAGGGATATCTTGAATCTAATGTTTTACATTCTTTGTTAATCTATTGCGTTTTTTGTGCAGAGAGGGCAGTAGAGATGGCAATCTATTTGTTTTAATGAGATGAAAATCACAATAGTCTAATCACATTGAAAAATGTGATAGAGCCTTGTGGCAAGTGTTTACTGCATCTCTCTCTCATGAAAAGGGAATATTTTATTACAACCACGGCCATTATGTTTAAAATGATCAAGAGGGCAGGAAAACTGATTTCTTACAAATGTAATTGCTGTACCAGAAGTTTAAAGTTCAGTCGAAAAGTAGATTAGGGTGACATTCACTTCTGTTATGAAGAAATGTACACTGGGATTTTATGCAGATGGTGGCTCATTATTAACAATAGTAAGATAAAAACTTGGTGTTGAATAACTTCTACTTAGTTTGGAAGTGACATAGGAATACCTTGGAATTAAGAAAAATATTATCACCAGATTTCTTATTTTACCAGTAGATGTTGAATTGAAAGCTTAAGGAATCTTCTGTTGTTAACTGTTAAGTACTGAAGAGTTACAAGGTATGCTGAAATAACATAAGACTTAACTTTTCTGTTACTGCAACAGATTTGACTCGACTTTGAAAGCTAAGATCCCTACCCATGTCCAGTTTCTCTTTTTAAGTAAATGTTAAGACTAGTATGAAAGCTGTTATAGAAAAACTTTAAAAAATTAAAAACACATCCTTTCTTTGAAACAGAACAACCTGAAAGTTTAAAATTGCACTGAAATTAGTCTTTATAAGATGGTTAAGAACAAGATATCAAGCTTAGTTTATGCCCTTGAGGATAACAGAAGTGCCCTGTTAAGGCAAAATGTGACTTTCCAGTGGGAGAGGGTTATTAATGCTGGTGATCTTATGGTACAGAATTACATTACAACTATTTTTCCCCAAGAAGGGACACTTTAGCAAACCATTTGCTGCGCTATTATTTCATTTTATATCTGTTTGATTATGTTGATATTTGCTTTTGAAAGGTAAGAATTTTGTTGCTTTTAAGTAATTATTTATGAGACAAACATAACCAAAGTATTTGATTAAACTGTCCTCAGGTTTTATCACTGTAGGATATGAAGATCGAGTTTATACCATATCAGTCTGGTAAAACTTTTGACTTCAACTTTTTGAAATATTCCTTACCTCTGTATTACTGTTGTATTAAGTTTACCTGTCACATAGACTGGCTTTGAATTACTAACCTAGTATGATTTCAGTTTAAGTGAGAGTTTCAAAGGGACTTTTTGGCTTCGGTGCCAAAACTGATATGTTGAAGATCATTTTAGAAGGCGGGTGACTACTTTTGCCTTTCTGAAGGCTATATTATTGTTGATTGTAAGAATATTTGGTTTCTATTTCATGTAATCTAAGGCCTGATGTATGGCAGTAATTTAGATAGTGAGTACCATCTGTTCCCCTGGTATTCTACCACTTCCATCTATTTTCTTTCTATTGGGGCACTTCTATTAAAGTGAGAACTGTGTCCGCCACCCTTAATAATTTACTACTGACAACATTTTGGAAATAGCTAAGATTAGATCTGGATTGCAGAGATTCCATCAAGAATTACTTTACAAAGAGAACTGAACAGAGGCAATAGTAGATGAATCGCATTTGGGATACTTGTACTTTCTAGTCAAAGATACTTGAAAAGACAATTTGTCTCGCTGTTACACTGCTGTCTTTCCACTATATAACACTTACAAGCTGCCATATATAATCTTTTATGTACAAGTTTCAGGCTTACATAAATTAATGTGAATAAACAGAAAAATTCTGTTCTTTGATATTTGTGACTGTAGTTTGAGATGCAGTGAATGTGAAGGTGTTATCATGAGAATAAGGATGTTTCCTGTATCATTCTTTACCTGACATTAGGCATATTATGCATAACATCAGTGCTTTTGAAAAGCCACACTTTCTTGTGGTAGTATAGGAAGGAGTTATCTCGGGTGTAGAACTTCTCAGAGAATGGGTTACCTTGTAAAGACAAAAAGGGGTTTATGATTTGTATTGTCAATCTTCTGGCTTGCTAGCTGCTTGTATACTTTACACATCCCCTTCCTTTGTTAATTTGTATTATAAAATTTTCTTTCGGTTCAAAACTTTCATTTTTACCAAGGACCTAATGTTAAAAAAAATACTTTAATAACAAATCTTTTGAGCTGCCACTGATTACCTTTGTTAACTCATTACTTGTTAATGTGCCAAACTTTCATTTTATGATGACAAACAACATCTTAATGTAAATGCACTTAGTTTAAGCTCAAATTATGCCAATTCTATGTTTTGATGTGTTAATCTTTCATACTATTTTCAGATATTCTTGCTGGACTTGGACTATCTGGGTATCACCAAGATAATATCTCATATTTACAGATCAGTTAAAAAAGGGAACAATGATTTGTATGCATATTTTTCACAGCTTTAATGAACAGGCCATGATATTCATCACAGGCTGCTAATTCTTTGGCACTCTGAGCTAAAGCTATAGAATTGTCTCTCCCATAAAAATATTCTCTTCTGTAAACCCCTTCTTTTCTAAATACATCATAAATTAAAGTAGTAAACTAGCTATTAGGATGAGGTAGAGAATAAAGGGTGTTTTTCTCTGACAGCTACTGAAAGATGGCTGCCTTATTTTTTCCTTAATTTTTGTCTGCGTGGAAGGGAATGGTCACTTTTAGTTTTTTCTCATCTCCCTAGATGAACTGCAAGATGCTGATCTCTTTCCATTCAGATTTTCGAGAGTATTTCAGATCTAAAACCAGGAAGGTGACATTCAGCATTGTTAACACTAGACTTGTTGAAATAATTACAGCATTGGGATCAGATTAATAGAAAACACACATTTCCTGTAAATTATGCTGACCTATTTGCTGTATGTTCAGGTTGCAAATCTCATCATTTTTGAAAGCTAGATAAGCTTTTATGATAAATAATAAATGTTTAAATTTTGTGATTAGGTCCTTGGACATGAAGAAATTCCTCCTCCCCACTTTCCCCTGCTAGTATGAAAGAAGTGTTGAGGAACTTTGTATTTCAAATGTCTTTATAACTCCCAAGTGAATAACATGTCATACTAATCAGAGAGTAGCAGTTAAAATAAAACTATTGCCTAAGCTCCACAGTCAGAATTGTTTTAAATGCTGGTAAGGAATTCACTGTGTGCCCTAAAGACAGGTTCAGGTCTTTCATTGCAGTGATGTATTTTTAGTGTGGGCCATCAAAGGAAATGCCAGAGTTGTAATCTGTACTGGCCAGAAAATGCAAAAGACAGCTGACTGATTGAAAAGTACATGTTTTTTGCATTTTTTTCTTAATTTAAAATTATGACATTTCTGGACTGAATCTTGATAGAGTGGTGGTTTTAAAATTCTTTTACATCTTCTAATTGAATCCGTAGCACCATCACAAGAGATGCATGGAAGTCTATATTTCTCAGCATACTGGTAGTCTTATAGGCCACTTGTATATGTTACAAGGGTTTAGCCCCCTAAATTGAAATGGTGGGTTTTTAATTGTGACAATAACCCAGTGTTTCAATTTAGGGGCTTTGGTTACAGTTATGGTGAACAGTCCAATCCCTTTGCCCACCCCCCCTGTTAAGACTGCCCTCCTCTCCTGAGCTCAGGGGTGAGCTGCTGGTTGGTGGGCCAAGTGGCCCCTGAGCTGTGGGGGACCCCGGTTCTTCCCTCTGCAGCAGCAGTGCCCCCAGAGCTGTGTGGGTGGGTTGCTAGCAGACAGGTGCTGCCCAGGGGGCGCAGCTGCTGTGGAGGGACAGTCCAGAGCCCCCTACAGCTTAGGGCCCACCAGCAGCTCACCCTCCAGGTACGGGAGAGGTGGGTAGGCTCCACAGTAAAAAAACAGGGCTCAGGCCCCTCATCGCTTTTTTTTTTTTTTTTTCCTCAG
Organism: Caiman crocodilus; assembly: GCA_030014935.1. NCBI lineage: Eukaryota > Metazoa > Chordata > Crocodylia > Alligatoridae > Caiman > Caiman crocodilus. The sequence continues at coordinate 106,802,395 of JAGPOW010003316.1, read as the reverse complement.
CAGAGTCTGCCTCTGGGCCATGCAGAAGGGCCCTGAGCTGCGGAGGGGCCCAGTCCTTCACTCCATGGTGGCAGTGCCCCCAGGGCCACCTGGGCAGGATGGTAGCTGCACGGGTGCTGCCCCAGCTCACAGGCAGCATCCTCTGGATACAACTCTGAGCCTGTGTGGGGAGCAGCACCCAGGGGGCTTCCAGAGCATGGGCTTGGGGAAGAGTTGGATCCCATGGGTGCTGCCTGTGAGCCAGGGCAGCACCCACACAGCTAGCACCCAGCCCACTGGCTGGGGGCGTCAGCACTGTGAAAGGAAGGACTGGGTTGCCCGCAGCTCAGAGGCTGCATGCCATGGCAGCAGCTTGCATAGACAGGTTCTGCTGAGGGGGGAAAAATAAAAGTGGCAAGGGGCTTGATCCTTTTTTTCCCTGCAGAGCCTGCCTATCTCTCCCACTGCTGGAGGTGAGCTGCTGATGGGCCAGGAGCTGTGGGGGGCTGTGGACCTTCTCTCTCTAGTGGCAGTGCCCCCCTGGGACCACCTAGCCAAGTGGCTAGTGAGCAGGTGCTGCCCCAGCTGACAGGCAGCATCCAACCTGATCCAACTGTTCTCTGAGCACCTGCCTGCTAGCAGTCCAGCTGGGTGGCCCCAGGGGGTACTGCTGCTGTGGAAGGAAGGACTGGGGCCCTCCTTAGCTCAGGAACTGCTCATCCCACCGACAGCTTGACCATCTAGCCACGGGAGATGTGGGCAGGCTCCATGGAAAAAAAAAAGGATTGGGTCCCTCACTGCTTCTGCTTTTGGTTTGTCTCTCCTGCAGTGGGAGGAGGAGGGGTAGTGAGCTGTCAAAGGCTGCAACATTACTTATAGCTATGTTGCAAACTAAACTACATGCAGATGTGGTTTAATTTGCAATGCAGCAAACTCATTTAAATTGTAAAAAAAATCCCATATGTGTATAGCGTGACACAATTAAACTCTAAAAATGGCCAATTTTCATCATATGTACAAGTGCCCACAGACTCTTTCACATTTTTTCTCAGTTTATTTGGATAATGACAACAGGGCAATCAGCAGATGATGTTGATTCATGTAAAATGAACTGGTGGCCTGAATATAATTTTTGATGGGATTGTGTCCACATCACAATTGGCACCTTTGGCAGTGTCAACAAAAGTCAGGAATGACTGTGATTTGATTTGATTGCATACTTTGTGCTTGGTAATTCATGATACAGTAAGATCAGGCACCATCATAAAGGAACTCAAAACAGACCAGTGAAACAGTAGACATCGGTGTGATCATCAGGGATCTTGGTTTTCTCTGATTAAAAAAATATATCCCCAATTGTCAGATTAAAAAAGTAAACCCAAATTAACATTTTTCTGTGATTAAAATGAAACACCACTCTCTCTATATATATCTTAGTGATGTTTCATTTTAATAACAGAAATGTTGATTTTGGGTTACTATTTTTAAATCCAAAAATTGGGGATTTTTTTATCAGAGAGAACCAGGATCCCTGGTGATCAGAGGATGGCAAACATCCCAAATTTCTTAGCCTGTATGTTAGCGGCATAGATTTCCCAGAAATACTGCATCTCAGGAAGTGTTTGAAGTATGAGAAAGTAGAAACCTATCTGTAGGTTAACGGAGGAGTTCCAGATACATGTAGCCTGACTGTTTGCAATGACTTCAGTGGAAATGGTAAATAATTTCTTCTTTGTGTCCTGAAGGCACATTGTGGGTATAGGAGAAAGAATGCTTGAATAAATTACTAGAGGGCCAGTTGCGTACCTAAATACTGTCCTTAATGCAGAATAAATTTGGGTATTTTGGAGTCAGGCTGCAGCAGATGGAACCGTTCTCTATCCGTGCACAAGATGTCTCTCACATCCAAGAAGCCTGCTAGGTGCAATGCCCAAAATACTGCTTTTTTGGCTCCCACCTCTCCCCACCCCCCCACAACCAATATCTATTCTCTGAAACTTACTGGCAACTTGGGGTGTGATATATGTAACTGCTGAACCATTTGCAAATGTCACTGATAAAGAATGGGTTCATAATTGCATGTGAAATATGGTGGCTCCGACAGCAGGGGTGGGAGTGATCACCTAGCCCAGCATGTGTTGCATTGGGTGAATAACAGGGGGGTTTGCACCCATGCTTTAGAGGTCCTATGGTGTGGGTGACCACTGGTTGGGAAGGTTCTCACTTTTTTGATTTTTTTCTCTCTTTTAAACATGAACTTTATAAACTTCAATAGCTTTCACTTGACCAAAGTCTGCAGTATGCTCGTCTGACGTGTGTGCGGAGGCGCAGTTTTTGGGCCCAGGCTTTTGGGTTCTTACAGCCTGAAGATTCATAATGCAGAGATGCAGATGAATAGGGATTGAGAACATAGTTGGCTGTTACAAAGAAAGAATAGCTTTTATTGAACAAACAGTACAAGGGAGCTCATTGATAAAAAGTTTCAAAAAAGGAAAGAAAGGGGACTACATATGAGTTGTAGCAGTGGGGAGGGATTAGGAGTGGGGAAGGGTTAAGTGGGGGAGGATTGACTGGAGCAGTGTCACATAGCGCTTGGAGTCTGTGCTTAATGCTGAGCCAGTTCACAGTAAATCTATATATCTGCTTCAGTTTTAAAACATGTTTAAACCTGTCCAAATGTTATATTGTGATCATGTCCTCAGGCAATAGTTTTGAGGTAGGGGCAACTTCTCTTTGACTGACTTCAGGTCTTACCTTGCCAGGTATGTTCTACACCAGCTTCTTATATTGCTTCCTAGACAAAGAAATTAAGAGGTATTGTATGATCATTATTTTCAATCAGTGTTTACTGAAATATGAAAATGTGTGAGTTTCTGCTGTTAAGTGAATTTTGTTTTTAGGAGGTGGGTGGTTTCCTCTGGTTGCATATATTTTTGGAGCGATCATCAAGTAAATTTGTTTCATTGTTCATTAGTTAGGAAGAGAAGAAATGCGAACTCATTAGCCATGACCGAAGCTTTTAGAGATCACTGACAGTAGGATCTAGTAAATTAAAATTTATGCGTGAGGCATAGTTCTGTTTCACTGGACCCCAAATTCTCCATTCTACTTTTGCAAACATTTGCTTGACATTTACAAATATCTGTTATAGAAAACGTAAGTTTTAGAAGCCAAAATCAAGTGGATTTTATGATGGTATTGGAAGCAAGTGTGTTTTTAAACAGTACAGTTATTTAAATCTAGAAAAGTTTTTTTGCCCTATAACATAAGAGATTAAATATTTGTCAGGGACTGCCTGTGTTTTTTGGAGTAAGTATTTTCTTTCTCATCAAAGTAGTATATTTATTTTATACTGTGCTCCTTGCCATTGTCAGAGTTCTTCCAGATAAAATCATAAATGAAACCATAAACAGCACTCACATGAAGTCTCCTATACTTTCTTTTATCAAAAGGGAGATTGATTATATAAGGTTGTTCTTAAATTTGTGAAAAAGCTGTATTTTGGCTGTTTGGAAAAGTCAAGGCAAAGAAATAACGTTTTCATATGGATCATCATGTAATTGGAACTCCTGTTCATTCTTAGATTCATTTATGGGAATGAAGGCTTCTTTAGGCATCAAATTTTTCCTTTTTTCCCCTAAAAATAGAATTGTTGACCAAAATGCTAAGCACCTAATTCTTTTTAATACCATATATAAGCAGTATTCAGATGTTGTAGTGCCATGATTAAATAACACATCTGAGGGTTATGAATTGTTTGAAGATTGATTTATTTAAGACCATAGATGGTAAAAAAACCCCCCCAAACTATGTGCAATTTAATGTCACTTTTCAAGGGTCTCACCTTGTGTTTTTTCCCCCCTTTACTCATACAATCTGTAATAGCCTAAATGTGGATTACATCTAATCTCAAACCCTTTTCCAAACCCCTCATTAAATCCTGATGCCAGAGGATGAGGAGTCTGAAACATTGACGATACCTATGGACGTTTAGGTCCCCGTTCTAACTCATGGTGTTTTACATAAAGCACCATGAGTTAGAAACCCTCCCTGACCCAACAGATGTTTGCCTGTTGGGTAGTGGTGTGGGGACTAGAGCCTGCGTGCACCAGCCCTGGCCAGTAGGTAGGGGTGCTCCAATAGCCTCCAAGGAGGCTGCTAACCTGCCTTTCTCCCTAGCTGCAACTCCCTCCCCCGCCAGCTGTGGGGCTGTCAGGGAGGGAGGAAGAGGGGTGGGTGAGCGGCAGCATAAAGCTGGCAGCTGGTTTGAATGGCCAGAGCTAGGGGAGGACAGGGTTTAATGGATCCCCTTCACCTTACTGCTCCCCCACTCTGCTACCCCAGCTGGGATCTGGGGGGAGTCGGGCCAGGCCCATAAGATGAGGGGCTCCATTCCACCCTGTCCCACTCCCAGCTCTGGCCACTCAAAGCAACTGGCTGCTGTATGCTGCCACTGTCAGGAGGCCTGGGTGGGGAATGAGGGAAGGGAGCCCCTCCTTTGCCTTGTGTGCCTGGCTGGGGAGTGGCCTCTGAGGTAAGGGGGCTCTGTTCCGTCTTGCCCTCACTCAGCTCTGGCCATTGAAATCAGCTGGCAGCTCTGTGCCGCCGCTCCCCCACCTTCTTCTTCCCGTGGCCAGCATGAGCGTCAGCCCACCCCCACAAAGTGGGAAAAACACAAGTTCCTTAAGGTGCTCTGCTTTAGGTCACCTTAATCTAATACCTCATTTAACCAGGATTAATTTTTCATGTGCGAGGCCAATAAAAAAATGGTCTGCAGTCATGCACATGTGTTTAGTCATGGCGGTAGAGTGCTTTCAGGGGCCCAATCGTGTGAAAATTGTAACTTGTGTAAGCACCCTAAATGAATCTGTACAATTATATGAAAAAACATTGCAGTAAAAGAAATTTCTAACAAACTTTTAGTAGTTTGTATGTCATATCTTCTGTTGCTTGGAAAAAATACTGAGAAATGGCATCGGTAGTTCAGTTTTCCACAAAATTGATTTCTTGAGTGGTAAGCCTGTACATAAATACTCTGAGATGAAAAGTTCAGATAAACTGAGTCAACAATAATGAAGCAGATAGGTATGGAGTGGACAAGTGTATTTGATGTGAATCAACATATTCTGTTTTATTTACTTGTTTTTTTGTATGCATTTATCATTAGAATATTTGAGTACTTCACAAATGGTAATAAACTTATCTTTATTGACTAGCCTGTGTGGTAAGGTTATGTCATTATCTGTATTTCACAGATGATGTATAAAGGAACTAAATAATTTGTCCAAGTTCACAAGGGAAGTCACTGATGGAACAGAAATTCAGCTAAGATCTCTCACAGTCTAGCCTAATGTTGTAACTACAGGACCAAATTTCCTTTCCCACCTTCTTATTGCTAGTAGATATCCTGAAGCCTAAAACAAGGCAGATGTGGTAGATTATTTTTATCAATGGAGAAAAACATTGCAGAGGCAGATTGTTATTGTATTGGACAGATATATGTTCTAAGGCTGCCTATATATGTACTCTGACATGTTCTAATTAGAATGCTGCAGTTTCACTGCAGCATCACATGTATTAATCTCCTGTGCATCTAAAAATGGTGGTGTGCTTTTAACTAAACCTTGTTGAATAAGGTTTAGATAAAAACATGTTGCAGCCATTTTTAAATGTGTGGGGGCTTAATACACATGATGCTGCAGCATTTTAATTAGAGCAGTTGTCTCAAAACCATATGCTTAGAAGTGGAGGGGCATCTTAAATGCCTCCCCACCCAAGCATGTATATAGGCAGCCTAGGTCTTATAATATAATCTGTGATCAAGTGACTTTTTACACACAAGTAGTCTTGTGCACTGTGATCCCACTCAGTTTAGTTCAGAGATGGGCAAAATATAGCCTGCAAGCTGTATCCAGACTGCCAATTGATCCTATCCTGTCAGGAGCCTGAGGAGAGAGGGCTGAGCCCTGCCCTATGCTCCTCTGCTCTATTGCAGCTGGGTCCAGCCTGGACTGCACTGTACAGTGCACAGACTCCTCCATCCTTCCACATTCATCCCCCCACACCGAGCTTCCCACTGGTGCTGTAGCTGCACAGCCCTGGTACTGTCAATGGGGAGAGCAGGGGGAGGAGGGGTTCAGCCCAGGCAGCCATCCCCAACTTTCCTGGTGTGCTGTGGTAGCAGCAATAGCTCATTGCTGTGGGTGGGTGGGACACCTAGTTGGTACACTGCATTGTGCCCTGTATCTTGTGGGCCTAGCTGCTGGTGGCTGTGGTTCCAGGATTGTTCAGTGCCAAAAGGAACCTAGGCAGGTAGGGGTCGATGGATATGAGAGGGTGAAGGAGTCTGCGTGGTGCCCAGCCTGACCCTGGCTGCAGCAGAGTGGAGCAACAGGGGTCATAATCCACTCTCCTTAGGCTCCCAGCAGTGGCCAGTGGGCCAGATAGAATCAATTGCCCCCCACCCCTCCAGCCCTCAGCAGCTCACCAAAACTCCTAAAGTGGCCCTTCAGGTCAAAAAATTGTTCATCCCTGGTTTAGTTGGATTATTTATTCATGTTTTCATAGTGATGGGCTACACAGGCAGCTGAAGTTAAATGTTGAAAAATATAGGAAATGCTCAATATAGAGAGACAAGAATAGAAAACAAACAAAACTGAATATGCTTCACAGTTCTAAATTAATTATATCAACTCAGGAAAAGACCTGTCTCTCATTGTCAACAGGTATGTAATGAATTTTCCTTAATGTGCAAGTAAGAAAGATGCTGTGATTCTTAATAATTTGGAAAATATGCCTTTGTGTAAATCAGTAGTCAGTTTTTACAGAGATTGCTATGCTGTGTGTTGTTTTGACCTATATATTTCTGATGGGCTGTGGTAGAATGGTGGAGGACTCCAAGAACGAGAATTACAAATTCTTGCTTCAAGAAAAAGTGAGGAAATGGGATTGTTTTTATTAGAAAGGAAAAAAATAAGAAATGACAAATATACATAAAATGACAAATCTTCTGAAGAAGAATGTATCTACTTTGCTTCAGTGTTTCACCAGACAAAAGGGAAAATCATATTAGATAAGGCTCAGAATGGGCATGGTAGGAATGAATACTGTCCTGGTGAAGTTGTGGTAGTGCGTGATCAGTTAGAAAAGTTAGACATTTACAAGTCAGCAGGACCAGATGAACTTCATCCGAGATTGCTGAAGGAGCTGACTGAAGTCATCGTGGAACCTGTGGTGAAACTCTTCGGAAACTTGTGGTGCTTGGTGGAGGTCCCTGAAGACTGAAAGAGAGCCAGTGTTGTGCCCATCTTTAAGAAGGGGAGGAGTAAGAACCTAGGCAACTATAGGCCAATTAGCCTAACATCTATTCTAGGAAAAATTGTGGAAAAATTAAACAAGCAGTTTGCGTGCGATATGCTTGTAGAAGATAGGATTCTGAATGACAGCCAGCATGACTTCATCATGGGCAGGTCTTGTCTTACCATTCTCATCTCCTTCTGTGACCAGGTAACTCATGATCTGGATAAGAGAGTGGAGGTTGACATAAACCAATCCATCTCAATCAAAACCAAGGAAGTGATTCTTCTGCTTTACTCAGCATTGGTAAGACTTGCAGCTGGAGCACTGCATCCAGTTCTGGGTGCCATACTTCAAGAAGGATGTGGAAACACTTGAGAGAGTCCAGAGAAGAGCCATCCATATGATCAGAGACTTGTGAGGCAAGCCATATGAGGAAAAGCTGAGGGATTTGGACCTCTTCAGCCTAAAATAGAGAAGGCTGAGAGGGGACTTGATAGCAGCTTACTGCTACATCAGGGGAATACGTCAGGGGCTTGGTAAACAACTGTTCACCAGGGTACTCTTGAGGAAAACCAGGAGTAATGGCTACATACCTGAAAGACTGTTTCAGGCTTAACACTAGGAAAAACTTCTTCACAGTTAGGGTGTCCAGACTGTGGAATAAACTCCTTCCAGAGGTGGTGCAATCACCTAGCCTGAAAATCTTCAGAAGGAGACTGGACGGTCACCTCACTGGGTTCACCTGACCTGTTTTCTTTCCTACCTAGTGCAGGGGGCTGGACCCAATGATCTTGTGAGGTCCCTTCCAGCCCCCTACACTATATAAATCTATGATCTGCTCTTGGTCTTGCAACATACAAATAAGAGGACATTCAGTGTGGCTGAAAGGAGGAAATTCTTTCTACACCAACCCTTAGATTGTGGACCTCTGCAGTGTTATCTATTTCAGCCCAGGGTCTTAAGACACTTCAAAGAAGAGTTGGACATATAGGCTAAGTATAGACAGTTGAAAAACCCGAGGCTGAATTGATTTACTCTTTGCTGCTTAGATTGAACTGATAAGCTAGTGAACAGACATTCACTTTTGATTCTAGAAATGCAGCCACATTCCTGCAGTGACCCAGGCCAGAAACCAGGAAGCAATAGAGCATTTCTCTCTGCTTGGCTGAGATGACAGCTTGGGACAAGGCTAGTCCACCCATCCTTCAAGGGAGGTTTTGTGGGATCCTGGGATGCTGGGACTAAGAGTTAACTTGAATGTGGAGGGGATCTGGGACAGAACTTGAATAAACCAATTTAACCTAAACCATTTAAGTTTGATGCTACATCTATCCAGGTTTAGCTTAAACTGATTCCAGCCATTTTGAAAACAGTTTATCTGCGCTGAACTTCTGTTGTGTTACAGATCTGAAGCAATTTCCAGTCATTTATACCAGTTTGTATGTAATTTCTTTACCTAGCCATAATGCTGGATAGTTTGTTATCCATATTGAACAGTTGAAACTGAGATTGTGTAAGGAATAAAATTAGTTATAGCTTAAGGACTAAGTCAGTTTCTAGCTCTGAGAGGAGTCTAGAATAAGGACAAAATATCTCATATCTGCCTGCTGCATGGATCTTCCATCTTTTTCTGAAGCACCAACAGCTGGGAATGGTCAGCGAAAGAATGGTGGATGAGGTTATCAATGTGAACCAGCATATTCCAAATTCTGCATTTTAGTGGAAGATTTATTGGCTGCTTCTGTAAGTATGTTAACCATTCTGAAGTAGATTAGGTGGGGTTCTTCATAGCATAGCTTTATAAATCAGTTGATAGCACAGTTCATTCCTTTTCATGCTATATGGGGAATATGTTATAACAACGTTTTGATCATTGTGATTCAAGCAGTTTTGTGAGTGAGGGTCTGATCAAGAATATGATCTGTTAGAATAGTCTGGCTTTTTGCTTAAAATGCCTATTAACATGCTGGCGTTCCAAGGATAGAAACATATTTGATGACATTCACCCTTTCCTAAACACTGCTAAATTGTCAACTATTAATAGTCAGGGACTATTATTTAGGGGCTTCCTAAAGACAGTTCTGAAGAGTATGTTTTGTTTCTGGAATTCATTACTGTAATGGATTTGAGGAAAACTTTTTATAAAAGTGCACAAGAAAACCTTTAGTTTTGGTAGAGTTTTAGTCTTGGTAGAGGGGTATTTAAAACTTTGTCTTTAATACCTCTGGCTGTGCCCACTTCAGGTGCTGTAAAGTTGGTGGAATAAATTTTGGTTGAGGCCGGACAGCTTGGAAAGAGGCACTGGACTACTCCCAAACTGAGAGAAGGACTTCTCATGAGATGCTTCACAGGAAGGTGTGATAGTTGAAAGAACCCATGATACAGCTAGAGAAAAAAACCAAAACAAAATAAAAAAAGAAAAGCTAACATGGAGGGGTTGAGGATGAATACCTGTGGACTGAGATACAAGTAAGACAAGGAAGTTGTGTATTCTGTGGGAGGTTTCAGACCTGGTGAGACTACCCCCAGAGCTCTCTAGGTCCTTAGCCAAGACCCAGTGATGTTGAATGAGTTTGAATTCCCCATATCTTAATTACATATAGGAGTATCATTGCGAGGACCCAGCAGAAGACACAGCATTTTATTAAATGCATAAACAAATTTTTTAGGTTCTTGGAAATGTGTAGATCCTACATGCTCAAATATTTGATGTAGGAATTAGTGTAGTTACTTTGTAAGCACTCTTATTTTAGTAACATCATACTGATCGTTACCAAATCTTGAATTAGAGAGGCTTTTCTGTAGCATGCAGCAGCTCTGAATTTCTTTTGACTAGGACAGAAGGAATTTCTTTTCAAATGGAACATAGAGGTTTCTGTTTCATCCCCATTTTCTTTGTGCTAATGTTTTTGTCATATCAAAAACTTTATGCATGCCTAGTAAGTCAATCATTACTATGCTGTGAATTTGGATAGTACCTGCTTATTCACTTTTATCTTTTCTTTCTCCAGAAGTTTGAAACTCTAATAACTATAGTACTTTATCGTGCTTAAATTTACAATGTGAATTGTCAACTCAAATAGAAGGTTTTTATTGATATAATAAAGTTAATATCATTGGTCTGTTGGGTAGTCCTTTTTTCTTGTCTAATAAATGTCTGAATTCTTAAACAAAATGCCCAAGTTTGGATTGTCCTATTTATGTTTATATAGGAGAACCAATATATAATTTTTTGCAATAAGTAAATGTTCAATGGCATAAAACGATCACTTCAGCCATGACTTCAGCTACCTCAACTATGTGTTTAGATGCAGGTGCATCTAAATCACCAAGCAAACTCTTCATAGAAACCAAGACTGTTCAACTTCATAGTGGTCACATGCTTCTCCTGCTGTAGCATACAGGCACACCCTGCTGCATGGGGGCCCCGTAATCCTAAGTCACAGGTTTTCTTAAGTTCTGTGGGCTGCCCTGCCCTATACCCAGGGGTGGGTGAAGGAAGCAGAAACTGGAGGAGGGAGAGGAATTCCAGAGACCCCAGCAGCAGCAGTTAGCGTAATAGGGGAAGTGGCCCAGGCAGGAACCTGTGGGTCACAAAATAACCCCTTGTGATCTTGCAGGTGACAAGTTGGATAGCCCTGATGTAAAATATATAATCATAGGTCTTCAATGTACATGAAGGGTCACTTGGTTCAATTCCATGCGCAATGAAGGATTCACTATTCCTAAACCATCCTAGACAGATGCCAATTCAGAATCTTCTGGAAGATTCCCAGTGAAGGAGCGGCTTATTCCGTTGTCCATCTGTTTTTTACATGCATGAGTAGTTTGTTTATTATTAAGAGCAATAAAAGTTGCTTTGAACTTATCAATATTAAAAATGTTATAAATAAGGTAAAGCAAGGAATTAAAGTTTCTTCCCTAAGTTGACTCCTCACCACTGTCAGTCAACAAAAAGATCTTTGAGTGCAGACAGAAGTGCAGCTCCCTGCTGCAAATGAGGACACTTTGCAGGAAGTGTTCTGAGTTATAATGACCCCCTAGACAAAACAGGAGTTCACAGCTTGGTTCTAGTGGGGAGGGGAATCTAGCAGCTGGTTGCCAGCCTGCATTTGGTTTCCCCTAGCAATGGCCCCTCCTCCCTGCAAGGCTGAAAAGTTTTCAGAATGGGAGAGGGGAAGGGAGGAGAGGGATGTCTTTCTAGGTGTTCCCCAGCCAGTGCTGGAGGGTGAATTGAAATGGGGGCTGAGAAACCCCCAGACCAAAATCTCTCTGCAATTTTTCACCTCTCCCATTCTGAAAATAGTGATAAGCAGGCAGGCAGAAATTACAGACAATACTTTGTTTTGAAACGTCTTGATCTGACCCCTCATGCAGCGAGGGTTCAGATTTTCACCCGGTTGGCCATTTTTGAAGTTGTTTACAGTTGTACTCTTGTGTTTAGTCATGGCTATAGACTGCTCTCTGTGGCCAGATTGGATAAAAATTGTCACTTCTGTCTGTGCCCTTTGTTATTTTGTAAACAATGCAAATGGATATGGATTTTTTTTATCAAATTGGGCATTTTGTTTGAAATGTGGAATCTTGCAGTATCATTTTTAGTCAGTTTTACTTTCAAAAGGACCTTTCAGTCAAGACAAGCTTGGCTCAAAATTGTTTCTAAACAGTTGAAATGTATAATACAATAACTATTTTCCCCTATGTAATCCAAACAGATGAAAACCTGTGGAACATATTTTTTTGGAAACCAAATTACTAGTTGTTATAATGGGATATTGTCCAAGTCAGTGGCTGTCATCTGTTGACTAACTGAATTAAGTTTCTTTTGGCATAAAGATGATATTTAATATTTTCTTCTTTTTTTAATCTTGTAAAGAAACAAGGAAAAGTAGTCTGTAGATTTCAGGTATCTGTGATTAAAAGCTGTGTCATGCTTGGAGTAATTGCTTTAATTAGCTATTAAACAGGTTTCAGGGTCAATGTGAGAACAGGATTTTTTCTTTCTATGTTTGATTTAGTGGGAGCAGTTAATGATTTTATTTTTATTATCTTCACCCTCTCCTTTAGAATTATTTACTTAGCACATGGAAGGCAACAGATATTTGTTATTATAAAATCAATTTCATGGCTGACTAGACTATCTCTTACACCTTTGTCATTACTCTTGGAGCTTGGGGTGTTATTGTGGGCTCATTTGTGTTTATACAGCTAGATGGCAATGGGCCTTCCCAATAATTATTTTGGGAATTTGGACCCTACATCAGTAAACAATGAATGTTCAGAATCAAAGATTTTGAATATTGCTGTAAACAACCCTCGATTTTGCTTTTAGAAAAAGACCTACTTACTCGTAAAACATTAAGCCTCAAATAAGTAGTTTGGAATGTTTAGCATATTAAAATATATGTATTCAAATTTTTAAAATATTCAGTATTTTTATTAAATGAAAAAAATGGAAGATGCCATATTTTGGGATAGGCATTTGGCTAAATAGTTTATTCTGCAAAAGGTTTGATGAACACATTTTATCCTTATTTGGATGCATAGCCAAGTGAAGACTTTATATAATGAGTTTTAACAAATAAAAAGTTTAATATTGGTATGTTCATCATATATTTTTCATTTCCAGTCTATGTTCAGAATCCATGCATCTCTTGTTTTTTCATTTTGAGCTGACAGGTCTTCTTGAGTATGGTTACTTCTATTTCAAACTAAGAAAGAAATTACTTTTAAAGAAGAATGTATCATGGTACAGTTTGTGAATAGTTGTCAGAATGAAAGGATGCTATTCTTCAATCTTCTTTTAATTAGGTTTATTGGCATTTAAATTACCTATGATTTTTGGTTGAAGCATGTTTACTTGCTATAAGTTTAACCAAAACAATTTAACATACAAAAAGACTATCTGAATGCCTAAGAATTACTGAACTTGTCAGTTGTCTTTCAGCGATGGCCCTCCAATGTGTGTTTCAGTCAGATTAGCTCAATTGAATTAACTTAATATGGTAAAATAGCCCTATCAAGACAACACAACTAGTTAAATTAGCTAAGATGCATTTTAGTCTGCTTAGGGTACTTTGGCTAAGAGAGCACAAATGAAAAACAGGCCCTTTTTTGCCCAATGAGACAAGCAGTTGCTGAGGAAGGGAGCTCTTTTTCTGTGCTTCTAAGGGCAGACCAGACTAGGTTCCTTGGGTGAATTTGATATCTTTTATTAGACCAACCCAAATGGTTGGAGAATAGTTATTAAGCAAGCTTTCGGACAAATTCACTTCCTTGGACACAATTTTGATATTGAACACTATTCTCAGTCTGTTTTTCCATAACTATAGCAGAGTTGGACCCTGGTGTGGTATAGTTTAGTTTAGGTTGGGGTCAATTAATTCATATTGGGGACTTGCACCTTAAAATTGTTAATTCAGCTGTTCTTATACCTGTGTATGGGTTTATTGATGCCCTTTCTATGGCAGTCATTGCTAGTGCTTTTGTTTTGGTTCTTCTGGGGTCCCCTCCCTTTTCAAGAAATGAGTCCAGCTATTTGTGTTGTGGGTTGTGTTGCTCTATATATGATTGTCCAGGCCATTATGTTTTTAATGGGTGGAAGCAGTAGACCCCTGCAACCTGTCATGTTCTTCCTCCTAGTTTAGGGCGCTGTTCCCTCTTGCATCTTTCTAGTCTGTGAATATTGAATGCCAGGCAGCTCCTACCTCCTTCCTGTCCCCTAAAACTATCTGCTCCTGAATTCTCTCTGGACACATCCCCATGTGTAATTAGTTGCGACTAAATTTACTGGGCATTAGCTTAATGGGCAGTAACCAATTTTTGGCAAGTGTCTACACATGCAGGGAACTGGTACTGGTACGAAAGTTCCCTTCAGCTCTGCCGTGTTCACCTGTGGTCACTAGGGAGAGCTCCAGCCTCCAGACCCAGCTGCCAGTCCTTGGCAGCCATCTTTAAAACAGACCCCTGCTTTGTGCCGTCTGGGCAGGCACTTCCTTTGCTGAGAGAAGCAGTGTGGTACGGATATAAGCAGCAGTTGTCAGCTCTGCTTCTGCACCAGCTGCACTTCTCAGCCATAACTGCCCCAGCTTCGGGCCCTGGCACCCAGAAACAGGGACCACCATGATCACCAGTGCCTGGTTCATTGTCATCTCACTCTGCCTGGCTCCCCCACACACAGCAACCACCTGGATGACCACTGCATGCCCTCCCAGAGCCCCCATCTCCATTCAGCTGCTGCTGCCAGCCACAAGGATGAGGTGCTCTGGGAGGCCACCACTGGGGCCACCATCGCCCTCCTGTCCCTTCAGCCCCATTGCTCCTGGGCCTGCCATGCCAGCCAGGACTGGTGGCAGTGCATCATGTAGTGTGACTGGAATGACAAACAGTGGGTTGACACCTTCAGCGGGACATAGGCCACCTTTGACCTGCTATGCCATTTCCAGCCCCACCTGGAGCACTAGGATGCAAATCTCAATGGCTGCTGGTGGTTCCTCATGGCCTGCTTCGAAATGGCCGAGAGAAACCTCCCCTGGGTCATCGTCACAGCATACCTGCTGCACAATATTTGCAAGGCCTGGGGAGTGGCATTCAGGGAAGCTCAGGAAGAGGAAGCACGCCAGACAGAGGCAGCTTGGGGGGTAGGAGCATGAGCTGCAGTGGCAGTGTTAGCAGTGGGTCCCCTCCAGTGGGGTCCCAGGTGAGTTGCGCACCTGCCAGAGGGGCCCAGGGCACTGGGTGTGGGAGGCCCTGGTGACCCCGCTTTTACAGCACCTGCCCCTATCCCATCTGCCCTGCTGTCCACACACCCCTTACCCCCTGCCCTCCCCCAGCACCACTCTCAGGACACAGACATGTTTGAAAGAAAAAGTTTTATTCCCCTTACAACCCCCATTCCAATCCCTCTCCCTTCCCCCCTCAACACATAGAGCCCTTTTACCTCTCCCTCCCCAACACACAGATCCCCCTCTCCCCTCAACCAACAGATCCCCCTCCACCAACCTTCCGACTCACCAACAATAAAAAAAACCCTCTTACTAATTTACAGACTGTATACAAAGGTTTTAGTCTTTTATTGGAGTGAGTGGTTGAGGTGGTTGAGGTGGTGGCTTCCCCTCTGGCTGCCTGAGTTCAGGGCCAGCATCCCTTTGTGGTACCATACCTAGGACATTTTGGGTCCTTGAGTGTGTGCCTTCAAGGCGAGCAGTGGGGCTGGGCCCAGGTGGGTGATGGGGGATTTGGGATGGGAGCTAGGCCAGGGGCTCCAATGGGCTTGAAGACTTCCTCCCAGGCCCAGGTGGGGGCCTACTGTGGGGTGGTAGTTGGCTGCCAGGAGGCTTGCAGGGCCAGGAACAGAGGCCGGGCAGTGGGGGACACGCACATGACTGGCAGGTCCAGGACAGTGTCCAGGACCTGGCTGCCCTCGTGCATGGCTTCTACTGCCTGGGCCTAATTGGCCCCCTGCTGCCTGAGCAGATTGATCTGCTTCTGCTCCAGGTGCTCTATTATGGACCAGTGTTTCTGCTGTGTCTGGTCCTGTGCATCCTCTCAGGCAGTCTCCTGGGTGATGTCCTCCACCCACCACCTCTTTTGGTGGGCCAGGTCCTCCTCTTGCCAGGCCTGTGCCTGCACCTCCTGCTTGTCTGACACCTCTACCAGGTACTGGAGTAGATTTTTAGTCAGCAGCTGGTGCATGTGGTGGGCTCCAGTGCTGGGTTGTGGTGGCGTAGAGTCTGCATCCCTGCAGGGGTTGGTGGACTCTCCCCTGTGTGCAAATGTGGGCCCTGCAGAGGCAAGGGACAGAAGCCTTTTGTGAGGGTTTGCAACATTTCATAGATAAGATATTCTGCACCAGGGGCCATCTGTTGCTCAGCCTCAGATCATGGGTCAGCCATGCATGGGTGCTCAGGGACCATGGTAAGTCTGACTGGGAAGGCCTGGGCCTAGGCAGCTTCTGGCTGAGCCGACTGTCCCCACTTGTTCTGCTGGGGCTGGTGGGCTGCTGGGTGCTGGCCACACGCAGTCTGCCTCGTTTGCCCCCTTCCCAGGGAGGACCAGACCAGGCTGCTTGCAGCACCTTCTGCCATGGTTCCAGACCCTGCATCCCGCCACTTTCCTCCTGCAGACTACCTGCTGTGCTACGCTGATGCCCAACCCATGGTGCCTGGGTTTGGGGCATTCAGGGCTCTCAGACAACTGGGGCAAGGGGCTGGCCATGCCCTCACCCTCCCCACTGGGGACCACTCTGGGGAAGTGACCTGGGACCAGGTCTCCCCCTGCATTGCCACTGCACCCTGAGCATGCCCCTGCTGTGTGTGCCCTAGGTGGTGGATGGTGAGCTGTTTGTGCAGGTGGAGGGGTGCCCAAGCCACTATGCACAGCTGTTGCTGCTGATCCTCTTGGTGCCCCAGGCACATCTGTGCTTCTGGTTTGGGACCATGAACTACAACAGTGTGGGGCAAGGTGGGGCTGCCCTGCAACCTCTACTACCACCTGGAGGGCTACTTGTGGTAGCGCTACATGCGGGTGCTTCTTGTTGCTGAGGAGGACATTGCTGGCAGCATTGACGCCTTACTCAATATGCGAGAGGCCCATGCCCACCCATCTATGGGAACATAAAATCATAGAAAATTAGGGTTGGAGGAGGCCTCAGGAGGTCATCTAGTCCAACTAGTCCTGCTCAAAGCAGGATCATCCCTAATTAGATTGTCCCAGCCAAAGCTTTGTCTAGCCAGGCCTTAAAACCCTCTAAGGATGGAGCTTCCACCACCCCTCTGGGTAACCTGCTCCAGTGTTTTACTACCCTCCTAGTGAGAAAATTCTTCCTAATAGCTAACTTAAACATCCCTTGCTGCAACTTGAGACTGTTGCTCCTTGTTCTGTCATCTGCCACCTGAGAACAGTCTAGCTCCATCCTCTTTCGAATCTGCCTTCAAGTAGTTGAAGGCTGCTATTAAATCCCCTCTCAGTCTCCTCTTCTCTAGGCAAAGCTCAATTCCCTCAGTCTTTCCTCATAAGTCATGTCCCTCAGCCCTCTCACCATTTTTGTTGCCCTCCACTGGACTCTCTCCAATTTGTCCACTTCCTTTTTGTAGTGGGTGTCACAGGCCAGCTGGGCACTGTGAGTATATTCATTTGGATCAAGGAGGCAAGAAGGGAGTGGAATAAAGGCAAATTTACTATAGCCTACACACACACAACAGTTAACAGAAAGATAAATGCGATAAGCAGATAAGGCAATATAAAAGAGCTAGTAGTAAAATAATAACAACAGATAATAATAACA
>JAGPOW010003316.1:106724997-106782803 GCA_030014935.1 Caiman crocodilus | reverse complement strand
CCTCAGGGGCCCGATGTTGCCCGGGGCTCTCTTTTTGCTCCCCACATACTTGAAAAAGGATTTCCTGTTGTCCTTGATCCTAGTCGCCAGGCGGAGCTCCACTCCTGCCTTGGCCTTCCTAATAGCCCTCCTGCACTCCCGAGCACAAGAGGAGTACTCCTCTTTGGAGACTACTCCTCTCTTCCAAAGATAGTAAGCCTCCCGCTTAGCCCTCAGGGTTCCCCGAATATCCCTATTAAGTCACGGGGGCTTTCAGGCACTTTTGCCCATCCTGCATCGGGCGGGAACAGTCACCCCTTGGGCTCGGAGGATTGTCTCCTTAAGGAACGTCCACCCTTCATGGACACCCATGTCTTCAACCCTCCAGTCCCACAGCTGCTCAGTAAAGTTTTGAACCATGTCCCACCTCTCTGCATGCTGTAGGGGGAAATGTGGGGCCAGGGTAGTGTGAGTAGGCTGGGCAGGGAGGGTGGGGCAGGAGCTGGGCCCAGAAGCCGGGGCTGGGAGGGCCTTCCCCCCAGTGCAGGACTTACCATGTGGCCAGGGCTGGTGAGGCTGGTGGCTTGGTGCAGACTTCCCTGTCAGTGATAGTGTCTGGCTGCACCCAGTGTTCTTGGCCTGTGGTGTGGAGCAGGCTGCTAGGCCAGTGCCCAGGCATGGCCCGCACCTAGGGAGGGGTTGCTGGAGGCTGGCAGTGTCCTCAGGGTCTGGGACTGTAGAGGTGTTGAGGCAGCTACTGGCTTGGGCTCCCAAAGCTGCTAGAGGATGCAGCAGCCAGGGAGGAGGGTGGGGTGCTGAACACTTGAGGTCCCCGTGTCACCGGAGGGTTCGGGGCATCGTGGGGGCTCAGGCAGGCCACACCTGCTCGTGACAATTGCAGGGGTTGTGGTCTGGGTCCCAGGGCACCAAAACTCTGATCAGCTCCTGTATAAGGGGCATTATGTAGTGGGCATGACCAATCCAGTGATTGTAGTCAGTCATGGGTCACCAGCGTGCCTGCAATGTCTTGATCTTTATGTGGCACTGCTGCATCAGCCAGTAGTGCTCTTGATGCTGCATGCCACCCAGCAGGGCTGTTTGAGCACCTACCCTGTACGAACTGCCTCTGTACATCTGCATCACTGCAGAGTGCCACAAGGTCTCCAATATTCTCCTGTCTCCGGTTGGGCCCTGGGTAATAGGCTTGGGTGTGTGCACATGGGCAGGGCTGGGCCTGGACAGGGACAATGGGGAGGACATGGTGCTGGTGCATTCCACATGAGTGCTCTGGGCCCCCTTGTGGCTGTCCCTGCGTGGCCAGCCCTGGAAAGCAGCCAGCAGCACTCAGCACAGTGGTACAGCTAGGGACTGGGAGCTGCACTGCAGAGGCAATGTGCCACAGGACCTGCAAACACAAGGGAGACTGCTGGGGTTGAACAGCAGCAGGGAGCAGGTGCTGGCCCTGCTGCCAGAGGCAAGTGGCTGGGCTGGGCAGGGGTTACAGCAGGTTGCAGCTCTTTACAGTACTCACCTGTGGAGAAGTAACAGCTCTGCCTAGGGGAAAGGATGAGCAGAGATTGGCTGTGTCTTGTACAGGAGGGCACACAGGTCCTTAGTGCTCCTATGCAGAGAACGGGCTTGTCCAGGGTCCTGTGTAGTGTGCACAAAATGGCTCCTGGCTTTTATAGCCTGCATCTAGGGGCTGCCGGAGAGCAGGTCAGCCCTGGGGCAGGAGGAGCTCCAAGACGGATGCCCTGGGGATGGGCTCAGGCTGGCCCCCTAGTGGCTGAGTATACTTTTAGTGCCAGGTCATGTCTACACATGCATTATTGTGCATTAATAAATCCTGACTAAATTTGATACCTGGATTTACAGATATCAAATTTAGTCATTATTAGCCTAGTTTACTGTGCAGTAAGGGTGCGTACATGTAGATGCATGCCCATACTGCGCAGTACACTAGGCTAAGGTGTATTAATGCGTGTCATGTAGATGTGCCTTTTGACATTTTCCTTCTTTGGACCTGCAGCTTATATGAAAGGCCAGGTGCTCAGAGAATTGTTGCATGAGGGTCTTCTTGTGGTATACTCACCTTTGCCAGACATTTGCTTTCTTCTGATATTTGGAATATTGCCTGAAAATGCCATGCAGTGGGTGAGAGTAGACAGAATATGAGGTAATGTGTAGAACTACATCCAGTATGCTTAAGGATTTGGGGCTTACAGTAAAAAGTAATAAAATGCTTGAAAGCCTTCAGTGAAATACTTCGTTTTTTGTTTAGTTTCACTCACAGTCTTTTGTGTCTGAATTTTCTCAAACGTGTCGACAGCATTTTCAAGATGCTGAACACCCAAATAAGGATTGTGTTAAAACTGTTTTATGGTTTGTTTTCTTTTGCCATGTAATTATTAAAACTCCACTGAAGAAATGGAGCAAAATTACTGGGACATGGAAGCTATTTAAATTGAGGTACAAAAGGCAGGTGCTAATTTTGAGCTTTGCAATAAGTACAGGTGACCCTTGCTATTCACAGGGGATATGTTCTTGTATACCCCACGAATGGCAAAATCCACAAATAAGGCACTGCATTCATGAATGCCATCTTAATCCATGAACTCAGTGCCCCTGGCTGGGGGGTTGGGGGATGGCTGCTCTGGCGGCTGCGGGATCATGGTGGTGGTGGTGGCAAGCGCGGAGCTCCTGAGGAGCTTCTTTAAATGTATTTAAGAAGCGGGTTCAGAATTTACAAATATTTGAAGCTATGAATGCCAAACCCATGAATAGTAAGGGTTTCCTGTACTTGAGAAGATTAAAGATTCGAAAATTAGAAGAAGGAAGACTGAATCTACTTAATCTTACTGTTTTAATTGGCTGCTGCAAATGAGAAAAAATGTAAGCTTCACAAGAGCTGCTTAATTTTGATCAAGTTTTATAATGCACCAGCTATGAATAAAAATAAAGATGTGGAGTTTTTAATGCCTAATTTAATGGGATTTCTAAACTTTGTCTTAAAAAAATTATATAGGAAGGAAGATGGTTGCAGGTATTGGTGTTATTTAAAAGGTAAGTATCCTCTCTTTTAACATGTATGTTGGAAAGTTTGCTTGATGAACATTACAGCAGAACTGTCGTTTACTGGGTCAGACCATAGATCTGTCTTGCCCAGTATCCTTGTGTCACACCACGGTAAAGAGTGGATGCTGAAAGAGACAGTGAACCAGATATAACCATGGAAAAACCTTGTTCCTCTCTCACTTGCAGGCTCCAGCATTTAGGGTCTGGTATTTTAGTTACAGTGCACAAAAGTACTACTGAAATGACACATAGCTGGTTTCTTATTTTTGAAGGGAAGGTAATAAGGCTTTTGAAAGAATAGGTTGTGAATTAACTTCATCATTGTCCTAACAGAATCAGTGTGTTGCCTGCTTAAGAAGTGGTGTTTTGCACTGGTAGCTTCTAAAGAAAATCGGCCTTTTTAGGTGGCAAGGAAGGTCAGTTTATCAGAGCATGTTCAGGGGTTGTCTTGTTTTCTCCTAGATTTGAGAGAGAAAATCACTGTTCTCTTCTTGAAATTGCTATACAAAAGATAAACCACCTCCTCGCTCTTTCAGTAATAAATCAGTGTGATTCTGTGTACTGAACTCATGCCAACATCATTATTCCAAGGACCAGCTCTGGCTGTGCTAACACACCAGTAAGTAGACCACAAGATTGCATAACATTGTCAAGATTCTGATAGATTTCTAGTGCGGGTATTCAGTTTTGCGTGTGTAAGACATGCAAAGCTCTTGAATTGGAGTTACCATGTTAAGTAACTATCTCCTTACATGCCCAGTGGAAGGTATTAGAGTCTGTTTAGAACAGTGTAAGATGTAAAGAACTTGTTGAAGACTGGGCAGGTGGCCTTCTTGTCATTGTTGCTGGGGACCCTGGTCTGGGGAGTGAGTGGGGAGCAACAAACAGAAGGAATGGAGCAGTCTCTGGGAGCAGAGGGTGCAGCAGAGCCAACCCCCCTATCCACTTCTTACTCCAGAAACTCCAGTCTATGGGAGTGGCTGTTGCCCATGTCTTCTCCAAATCAGGGTCCTTGGAAGGCATAGGAGCCTTTACCTGTGGGAAAGTTATGCCCCAGGAAAGTATACAAACGTTCATTCCTCCAGAAGAAACTCTCCTGGGACTGAGTTTTGGCTGGCAGTCGTGTTATTTAATTCCCAAAACGACCATTTTTGCTTCAGCAGAAAAAGAATGAACATGTGTACACTTGTGGTTTCTATCAAGGAAGCAGCAGGTCTCCTAGTAGAAACTGAACATCTGTACGTGGCCTATGGCACTTTCTTTATTGTATCCATCTATATTCTCAAACCCCTTTTTTTCACAGCCATCTTCACTATTTGCTATTCCTATTTTGTTAAGGTGAGAGATTTTTTCCTGACTCTTTATGACTTCTAATGGTAAGAAAGGTAGTATCTGATTTTTATGTATGTCAGTAATTATTACATAAGTTCTTTCACAACAGTTGAGACTTTCTATGCATTTATTGATGTTACCTGCCATCAGCAGGCACTGACACAACAAAAGTGTTTCCTGAAATCTCCACAGAATACTGCCTGTATGTATTATTTGAGTAAATGAAAGGAAAATGTTTGATATTGGCTCACTGTGTCTTGATTCCTGTGCTGTTAAGTGGAGGACAATGTTCTGTTTACTTCTGACTCAGTTTTCTGGGTTTCTTTTGTTGAGGTTGTCCCTCTAACAGTTTGTATTCCAGCCATCACATCTCTCCTCCTGAAGCTAGTAGGTTCTATGGAGAATTTTTTTCTTATTTTTTCTTTGCATTTACCTGGGTACTGCATTTACAGAAAACCATACATTTCTTCAGTGTCATAATCTTTATTGCCATATTTTTTTCATGTTACTAACTTGGTACAAAGTATAGATTGTTATTTATATGAATACATGTGTTTAATTTCCTTAATTGCTTTTTTTAAATAGTTGTTAATGCTTCCTTTTTCAGAACATTAAAGGAAATGGCGTCTATGTATGTCAATACTTGTACTTGAACTGCTAGGTTTCAGAAATCGTAATCTGGCAACTTCCAAATTTGTAAAGATACCCATATTCAAGTATACAACACTTGCACCTCTGGGATGTTAACTGATCTGAAGTTGAGATTTAACCTATTTTCAAATGAGTTATCAGGTGAAATGTGTCTTGTAAAAGGGCATTTTCTTGTAATGGCTCACAGAATATCTTTGACGGTGGTTTTGGAGGCATTTGTAAAACAGGCTTCCAAAACCTGTCTCTAGGTCATTGAATAGTTGCCTACTTTGTGAACTCCACAGTCAGAAAAGGCATAATTATTGATAATTATTATGATTGTTATTATTGACATAATAACATCTATAATTATTGATTCTGATAATGTATATACATAATTATTGAATGTATGATTTGTACACATCCAAATCATACATAATAATTATTATGATAATTTATGTATACATCCCTAGATGTAGCAATAAGCTGCTACCAAGTCCCCTCTCAGCCTTTTTTCAGGCTGAAGAGACCCAGATCTGTCAGACTTTCCTCACATGGCTTGCCGCGCAAGTCTCTGATCATATGGGTGGCCCTTCTCTGGACTTTCTCAAGCTTTACCATGTCCTCATTAAAGTGCAACACCCAGAACTGGATGCAGCACTCCAGCTGTGGTCTCACCAATGCCAAGCAGAGTTAGAAAATTACTTTGGTTTTGCTGCCACTGCATTGATTGATGCATGCCAGGGTATTGTTAGCCCTGCTGGCTACAGCTTTACACTACCAGCTCATGTACATACTGTGGTATATTATTACTCCCAGGTCCCTTTCATTCATAGTGCTGGTCAGGTTGGCATTGCCAAATCTGTAGGTGTGCAAGGGATTGTTCATCACTTTACATTCCTCTATGTTAAACTTCATCTGGTTCTGGTTAACCCAACTTACAAGCCTGTCTAGGTTTGCCTATATCTGTAGCCTACCTTCAAGTGTGACCAGACTCCCTTATAACTTGGTGTCATCCATGAACTTGGGCAGTGAGCTCTTTACCCCCACATCCAAATCATTGATGAAGATGTTGAATAGCACTAGGCCAAGCACCGACCCCTGCAGGACACCACTGGCCACTTTCTGCCAAGATGACACAGATCCATTCATTAGAATGCTCTTGGTCCTACCCCGCAGCCAGCTTCCTACCTACCTGACTGCCTCACAATTAAACCCTCTGTCTTCCAATTTTCTCACAAGAACATCATGGGATACTAGATTGAAAGCTTTTTGGAAGTCGAAGTATATAATGTCAACCTCCTCTCTCCTATCCCAGTGGCGAGTCATCTGATCATAAAAGGAGATGTCATTGTAATAGACAAACTTTTGTGAGTGGTGCTAAGGTTCTCTCCTTGGCTCTGGTGAGGACAGAATGAACAGGGATATAGACTTCAAGGATATAGACTCCAAGATCAGAGAGGGCAACAACAACCATTCATCCCAACTCCTTGTACAAGCTGGCCACAGAATTGCTTCCAAGAAGTACTGAGTTTACGACTTCCCCTGGTAAACTTACAATGGTCAGATACCCAAACTGTTAGGTTAAATTTTGTTTTATGACCCTATTTTATGGCTATGCTTTGCAATGGAAATTTATCAAGGACTTCAGTGGAAGAGCTGCCTGGGTGACTTGGCAGAACATGGAGTTAAAAAAATAGCCACACTGCCAAAAATGTGCTGAGGTTCAGTTACTCTATCTGATGTCAACATACAAGATACCTATCTAGCAGGTGCACCCTACTAAGAATAGACTGACATAGCAGTAATACAACTTCTGGTTCAATGCCTTAATTTCCAAGAACTATAAACACATGGCTCATACTTTGTATGTAGTGGCATCTACCAATACATTAGAGAAGTCAGATTCCTTTCTGGCATTTTCTAGGTCAAATCAAAGGATTTTAAACCTGCTGATTTAATAAGAGATTATTAGGCCTAGCTTCATCCATCTGGCTAATGCCCACCATTTAATTTGCAAACAGGTAACTTTACATTAGTCTTGCACAAAAGGTCTGTGTGTCTTTGGCTGCTTTTAAAACATTGGAAAGCTCAAAGTCCACATGACCTGCCTTTACAGTTAGACAAGTCTCTTGGATTGATTATCTAAGCAGGAAAGCAGATTCCCCATGATCAGATGTCCTTATTGTCAGCTAGCCAGCTGCAGCAGTAGACTGTTAGTACAATTTCTTTAACACAGCTACAGCTTGCAGGCTGGATCTACCTCATGACTAGAAAATGATATTTAATTGGCTTGTAGGTAAAGTAGATATTGCATTAGAACAATGGTCCAGGGGAATGGCAAGAGTTAATTGGCTTCTAAAAGCTTGTTTGTGACAAAGTTTCCTTCAAGGCCCACTGTATCTGAAGTCAGTAGATACACAGGCTGGGAAATTGAAGCTGTGTTCCACACTGTTCCATAATATGAGATAAGGTGGCATTAGTTCAAAGTGCCCAACTGAAGAGCCCTTGAGATTTCCAGTTTCCAGACCAAATTAAGATGTGTGCATGTGATGGATTTGTCGGAAAAAGGCATATGCTGACAGGAGAGAATGTGGACAGTACTATAACCATAGGGAAGCCAATCAACAATGCCCAGGTTGAAGAGTCATCAGAGGGGAGAAAGGTTAAAAAGGAGGGGTTTCAGAGTAGCAAAGGATCCCTAATGGGGGAACCTGAGACCATCATGGACAGAGGTCACACCACCAGCTCGTCTCACCCACCCCAGGGAGGGGTGAGGGGATGGGCCTTGGTCCTCAACCTCCAGGCGGCTGTCATCTGACATTCAAGAAAGAATCACAGGGTGAAGTTTGCATACTTTCCTTCTGTGATAGCCAGGTAGATGTGGAATCAGGGAGGTTATTTTGTTTGCCTTACCTGCATTAATTGTATCTCTATCACTTGTATCAATAAAATTTGTCTATTATTAAATGGAGAAATCATGGTCAGTCTGAGGGTTTGGGTCCATCCAGAACATGGTATCTGGGTCATAAATCCAGTGTCAACACGATCCATGAAGCCTTTGAAGATAGCCCACAGACCCATGGTTTTGGTGGGATTTGGTGATGGGCTTTTCCTGCACTGTGCCAGTCAGCTGCCTAGGACTCCAGCAGAGGGAGAGCTCTGTTTGTGCCATGCTGCCATAGAGTGGCATGGGCCCTGGCTTTTGCTGCCCTACATTGCAGCTGAGCAATGAAGCGATGTGGTGGTGGCAGCTGGGTCCTAATATCCACTGTCATTTTTCCTAAGTTGTGTCATTCCCCTCCCCTCCCCCTGAAGCGTAGATAATCATTGCTCTATGATACCATTACCCCCATTTTGCACTCTGCTCCAGAGGATGAGAAGAAAGTGCCAAAAGACCTAGAAAGAAGATCCTGGTTTCTCATGCTTTCATATGCAGCATATGATTCCTCTGACTCCTTGAACAGGTTTAACAGTTTAGGAGTTTTCTCGTGGTTGTGTGTTTGTATGTGCCTTTAACTGATTGATGCAGCTGTACAACCTGCACATACAAAGAGAACTCTGATGTATAACAATCTGAAAGACTAACTTTTAAAAGTTGTCTATAAGCTCTTGCAGATTTAATTTGCATGTTTATATTGTGTATTTGAACACGGCCAATAGGTATGTAGAAAATGTGATTTATGAAAAGAATGAGCATGTAACCATATACACATTATTTTTGCCTTAAAATTAATTTTTTTAAACAATGTTTTGGTCCCATATTTTCAAGGCTTATTTTCAGTATGAACTGAATTTTTAGATCCGAGTTGTAAGTTTGCTGCAAAGTAGTTCTTAAAGGAAACACTGTGGTCAACATTTATTGACACTGCTGTAATATTTAATTCAAAGTTTTTGTCTTTTGTACCCAAAATGCAGTCTTATTTTGGAATATATCGTACAGAAACATTTGAACTATAATTATCTGTTTCTAGTATGACTGTGTAATTTAAACATAAATCTTCCTGCAGATATAAAGACAATGACCAATAAGCATTCTTTAGTCTCCAACAGCTTTACCATATGCCTTTAATTATTTTGTACACTTTAAACAGGTAACTTCCATCAGAGTAAGAACACGTCCCTTTAAACCTTGCTAATATGGTGAATTTAAACCTTAGAAGATGGCTAATATGGTGAATTTAAACCTTTTGCCTTTTCTTCAGAGAAGTCACTGTTGATGAGACTTTCATTACTGCTTGATTTCATTCTACCTCTCTTATTGTCCTGTGCTGGAAAGCAACTATTTTTTCGCACACCTAGACTTTTTTTGCTCTTAAAGATACTGTTTTGATTTAAAATATGTGCCATCAAATTTTTAAGTTTGAAAATTAAGAGTTTCCCAAGGAACAATTCAAACTTCCTTACAGATTTTTTATCATTTTTAAAGAAAAAATTGACCCCAGAACAGTTATTCTGATTAACATTTTATACATGATCTACCTATAAATTTAGGATTGCTTTGTTTCATCCTGTCTTTTAAATTACCCAGAAAAATTATTATATTATTTATATGAAATTTGTGTTCATTTTCAGTTTGATGGACCAGTTTCAGAGTATATTTGATAGAAATGAAATGAAATGAGATTCTGTCACTGCTTGTATTCATTGCTTCTTAGATGTCTTAATCCAGATTGAATCTGTTATATGTCTTATAAAACCACCTATGAAAAAGCTACAAGCACCAAACAGCAGACAACTTTTAAAAATGGGTGGATGCCTTTTGTGACCTAGCCATTTCTATAGACTGCTAACCCCCCCTGCAGTGCCCCAGCCCTCCTTGCTCTGTGCTTGCCACTGACTGCTGCCAACTTGTGTTGCCACTGGTGATGAGCAACTATGAATTTGGCAGCATGGGGTCGTAGTGGGCCAACAAAGCACCCTCTGGGCCAGAGGAGGGATGCTGGATCCTGCAGGTCAGCTTAGTAGCACACAGCAAAGAAATGCATGGCACAGGATGGAGAAGGTGCTCCTGCTGCCACATGGAAAAGAAGTTGCCTGCTGCTGCTACATGCCACTGATGCCTGCTGCCAAAGGTTGGATCCTCAATCTCTTTGTGGGCAGGATCTGGCCTGGGGGTTGTAGCTTGCCAACCCTTGGCCTAAGAGAAGAAATTAAATTCAAAACCTAGGAAGGATGTCTACAATCAGATAATGTGTTAAAAGAGCAATTTGTTCATGAATTATTTGTTCACAAAAAGTATTGCAGTACTTTCTGACAGAATTCTCCAAAGATATTAGAATAATATTTCTTGATTTGTAGTCTGTTAGGCAAGACTGTTGTAGCTCAGCAGAAGTTCACTTGTAAGCTTGGTTTGCACACAAATTATTATTAAAGTATTTGCATTACTGTATTGGCTACTTTGTTTAGGGTTTATAACATGGTACAACTAATTTCAATGTTCTTATACAAGTACAAAAAATTGACATCAATATAACATTACTGTAAATTCAGTGGATTAACTATACCACTGTAGCCACCTTTTAATTGCAGTATTACTGTGTCTACATTAAAGGTTGTATTACTTTAACCACACTGTATTTTGAAATGGGTTTTATTAGTGGCACAAAAATCATGTAAACAGTACTGAAACTTTCCGAAGAAAAGCTGGTTGTGATCTGGAATTGTAGCCAGGGCATTCTGAGCAAGGGATTCATTTCTGGACTCAGCTGATCCTTGTATTAACCTAGCATCTGTTAAATGATCTGTAATTAAAATGTGAAATTTTGCCATGTGTCATGGCAGACCTCTTATTAAGATAATGTTTGGATTCTGCTACTCTGGTGTCACAGGCCAGCTGGGCACTGTGAGTGTATCAATTTTATCACAGGCCAACTGGGCTGTTTGATTCAGTTTCGGATTGAGGCGGCAAAGTTGAGAGTGAAATAAAGGCAAATTTTTTATAGCTTACACACACAACAGTTAACAGAAAGATAAATGCAATAAGCAGATCATGCAGTATTAAAGAGCTAATAGTAAATAATAACAACAGATAGATTAATTCTGCCGCAGACCAACTGGGCACTGCGAGGGTATTAGCTACTGGGCTGTTCAAAACAACATAGATATACATGGGTTGGCAATTTATCGGTAGTCCCTCAATGCTAGGTGCGTGCCAAGTGATTCCAGTGAAGTCAGGCATCCCTGATCGATGCTGTCAGAGGGATTACTGGGGAAGAGCCCTTGTTCAGGATCCAATCCTCACTCACACCAGAGTCTGGGTTCTGGGCGTGGAACAGAAATGACTGTTCTGTTCCCTCCTTCTTGCTGGTCACCTGATGCATGTGCTTTTTATACCTAGTTTTATGTTAATCTGTTGGCCTCAGAGCTACTCACAGTGTTGCCCTAAAACTGTTACCCTATGGGATTGAAAGGTGTTAAAAATTATCATAAAAGGTTACTACCCAGACTAGGGTTTATCCAATAAGCAAATTATGATGCAGCACCTTTAGGTTTGAAATTGACATTGCTCCACCTAAGTTCTGACTCCTTTTAGGTTTCATTTGAATGTGCTTTCTTGGGATATGCTTTCTTGGACTGTGTTGGGTGTGCCAGGCAGTTGGATCCAGTTTTTATTACTAAGGCTGAACCCTGAGCAAAAACTGGTAGGTGTCCTAATCTTACAGCTGCAGGTTTGCCTATGGGGCCCAGTCAGTTCCACGAACAGTTAATTTATCGTTTTGGTTAAATTTATGACGGGCAAGTTACATTTGCAGTTTACAAACTTACAAGCTTATTACTAATATTACCTGTTTAGGAAAAATACCAAATACCTCCAAGAAGCACATATTTATTGCTTATTAATCCCTCTGGTTCTGGCTGTTACACTCTGGTTACAAGGGAGAGGGGCTGTTTGGGAAATACCCATCTTGCCTGACTTCAGTCTTTTTGAGAGACGTGGGAATTGACAGGTATTATATTAGAGATAATGCTTTGTTACCCTGCTGAACTTGCTGATCTGACCTATGTAAATGTTAGAGTTTAGGGTTTTGTAGAATTGTTTTTGAGAAGATGGTGATTCCTGTGAATAAAAATTGTAATAGTAAGCGTCTCTTCCCAGGAATGCAAAAACTTCAATGTCACATAACTGTTGTGTAAAATTTCTGGCTGACTTGGAGACCGTGAGGATTGTAAGGTGTTTAATCATCAGGGATCCTGGCTTTCTCTGTTAAAAAGCCCCCAAATTCTGTGATTAAGAAGCCCGAATCTGTGCTTTTCTGCAATTAAAATGAAGCACCATATCTATCTATCTATCTATGAAGTATCAGTTGAACAAGTTTTATTGATATACTTATAATTTTAAAGCAATTTGGAAGCCTACCAGTGCCTCAATCATTGTAGATTCATACAGTCATAGGTTGGAAGGGACCTCGGAAGATCATCAGGTCCAGCCTCCTGCACCAAACAGGAAAGACAACTGGGGCCAGGTGACCCCAGTGAGGTGACCGTCTAGTCTCCTCTTAAGGATTTCCAGGGTAGGCAATTGCACCACCTCTGGAGGGAGCTTATTACACAGTCTGGACAGCCTAGTTGCAAAATAGTTTTTCCTAACGTTGAGCTGGAAATGGTCTTCCAGGAGTTTATGACCATTATTCCTAGTTTTCCCCAGGGGTGCCCTGGTGAACAGTTGTTCACCGAGCCCTTGATGTACGCCTCTGATGTAGTGGTAAGCTGCTACCAAGTGCCCTCTCAACCTTCTTTTTTTTAGGTTGAAGAGTCCCAGATTCCTCAGCCTTTCCTCATATGACTTGCCTTACAAGTCTCTCATCATGTGGGTGACTCTTCTCTGGACTCTCTCAAGCTTTACCATGTCCTCATTAAAGTGCAACACCTGGAACTGGATGCAGTATCCAGCTGTGGTCTCACCAATGCTAAGTACAGTGGGAGAATTACTTCTTTGGTTTTGCTGAATATGCATCGGTTGATAATAAAGTAAATTTTATATACCTATATATTTTGGCATTTGATTTTTTTTTTTATCATGGAAATATCAGAGCTCCCCCTGTCCCCTTTGCTCACCAGAATGTGGGTCCAATTGTGGCTGTCCCCCCTGCTGCTTTGTGGTGCTGAGCAGCTCTGATATGTTGGTGCCCTGCCCCTCACTCCCAAACCACAGGCCCCCCAGCTTTGCTGATGCCCCTCCTTCCCAACCCACAGTTCTCTGTCCCACTTGGTCATGCCGGTGCCCAGCATTTCTACCCCTGCCCCAGCCCTGTTGATGCCCCTCACTCCTTATCTGCAGCCCTCTATCCATACTGGTGCCCACTGTCACAGAGTACCCAACATTTTTGTTAGATACCCTGCTTTATGGGCACTCTGTCCAGCTCTTGCCCAGCACTCTTTGATATTTGTTATTATACAGAGTGCGGTAAGCTGCCTTGGTTTTATTATAATGACCAGTCGGACTATGGCCCCAGTTTTATGGACCAACTGCATGGCCCTGTACTTCGCCTACACCATACCCCATGCCTAGCAGATGGCATCTTTACAGGTGTTCTACAACTTGCAGCCCCTTTCTGGGCTTTCTGACCCCTCAGGCTCTCCAAGCCCCACTCTGGGCCCTCAGACCTCTCGGTCTCTTCGTACAGCTCCTTCCTGAGCTGCCAGATCCCTCGGTCTTTCTGTCAGCCCCACTCGGGTTCCCTAAATCTCTCTTCTGACCCCTGTCTTGACCTTCAGACACCTTGGTCTTACACAGGCCCCTCCCTGGGCTACTAGGCCCTCTCTGGGTTGCCAGCGAGCCCCTTTTTGGTCCCTTGTCCTGGACACTTCAGGGTCATCAATTTCTCATCCCATCCCGTCTGGTCCTGTACTCTATTTCCAGCCCTTAGCTGGGCTGCTGGATCCTTCTGGTCCTACTATGCTTGCTGGCCTCACTATATTCCTTAGGCCCCTGGGCCTCACTTTCCAGAGCCTTGGACACAGCTGGTCCTGCACTCTATTCCCTAGTCCCTTGCTGGGCCACTGGACCCATGTGGTCCCAGTCTTCTATGGACAGCCCCACCACACTAACCAATCCCAGTAGGGTGCAGTTTCAAGTCTTATCCAGGACTAATGTTCAGGACTATCTGATATTGCTCATCCTTCTCTCAGCACCCCCTAGATGTCCTATGCTCCTCTAGATCTACTAACTGGCCCTGGCTCCATCTCCCATCCAAATTCTTCATCTCTGGCTCCCAGCTCACTCTTGGATCCCTTTATTTAATCCCTCCTCTTCAGATGGACTAGCAGCAGCCATTATCATCCTGGGTTGCATGCCTCCTGACCCCTTTGTCTCAGCTATGGCTACACAAGGAGTTTTGGTCTCTCCTAAGCCTTGGCCCCACTTCAGGCCTGTCAAGAACTCCAGGCTCTCCCATCTCTGGCAGTCTCTGCCATTGTTTGTTTCATCCTTTAGTCCCCGCTTGGCCCTGGCTCCACACAGGCCAGTTGCGATTCCCAGGGTCAGTCCTTCAGCTGTCAGCCCTCTTGTCTCTATAGGTCTACCCTCTTGTCCCCCTCCATAGATCACTCCCTCTCTCTGGGCTCACCCTATATAAGTCTTCCCTAATGCAGCCCTTTTCTTCTCTGGACTCATCTGTACCCCTCAATAGGCTCCTGTACTCTGCTCCATTCATTAGTTTCACCCATACCCTACACTAGGTGTCCTAAACACTTAGCACCTCTCCCAGGGCTCACCTGACCTCTCACTAGGCCCCTGTCCACTCAGCCCCTCTCTCTCTGGGTTCATTCAGCTTCTCAACAGGCCCCAGGCACTCAGCCCTCTTCTCAGGGCTCTGGACAACCAACTCAGGTCTCCCAGTAACCTTCTCCACCCCCTCAGTTCCTACCCAAACCTCCAGAGTGCTTCACATGTTATTCTCTTTGTGGCATTCAGAAGCAGCAACCTTCCTGCTTGGTGATATTCCTTCACCCAAGATGGCACTACCAGCCCTACTCTTAGGATCTGGGCTTATACTTTGTCTAAACGCAGCCCTCTTCCAATCGGGTGACTCCCTTGATCAAGCCTTGCCTCACTTGGTGGCCCCCTAGGACAGCTGACTCTGCAGTTAGCCCTGACTCCCACCTGCCAGTGGCTCTGCAGGCCACCTGACCTCTTAAAGTGGCAGGCACCTCAAGTGCCCTACCATACCCCTCACTGCCAACCCACAGTCCTTCATCCCCATTGGTACCTCTCCTAACTCAAAGCCCCCTAACCCTGCTAGTGCCCCTTACACCCAACCCATAGTCTCCTGGCCCTGCTGGTGCCCCTCACTCCCAAACCATAGTCCATCCCAATCCATAGTCCACCACCCTGATGCCCTGTGGTGCTCCTCACTCCTGACCTGCATCTCTCTGTCCCTGGTGGTGCTCCTTACTCCTGACCCTCAGATCCCTCTACCCCCAGCCCTACAATGGGCAATGAGGCCCAACAGCTGCATCCTGCCCACTCCCTTCTCCCTTCCCCAAGCACACCAGCCGCAGCTAGCCAGCAGTACCCAAATACCAGCTGCTGCAGCTGGAGTGGAGGGAGGAGCACAGAGCCTGGGCCTTGCCCTACTGCCTTGTGCACAGATGGCATAGTCACACTGGAGCCAAGTGGAGCTAGGGGGATGTGGACTGCCCACTGTGGGGCTTGGGGCTCCCTGCCCCATTGCCCAGCAAATATGACCTAGCATGGGAATGTGGAATGGGGTGGGGACACTCAGTACTGCCACTGTTCAGAGCCCTGTACCAGCTGTGCCACCATGAGAGGGTGACCTCTGCCCACCCAACAGCAGGGGGGATAGTGGCAGTGGCATAGAGTTGTGCCCCCCTTCTGCCTCTGAGTGGGCAGAGAGTACCTCACTTTGGTGGTGCAGCTAGTGCAGGGCTCCTGGCAGTGGTGGCAGTAGCACTAATTTTACCCACCCTGCTGTGTCTTCCTCTACCAGGTCCTGTACACTGGGCCATGGAAGTGGTTCCTGCATGGTGCTGGTCGAGCCAGACTGAAGCCCTGTGTCATGCTGTTCATGCAGAAATCTGGGAGGCATGTGTCTCCCCCATACCCTTCCAACTTATCTCCAGCGGGCATGGCCAAACTGTGCTCAGAAGGTCCCCAAGCCCTGGTCATTCAACCTCCCACCCTGTCCCATCGATTTACCTTTATCCAACATTTACATTTATCCAGCTGCCAGGGCTGCTCCCACCACCCTGCCTGGCTGTATTACAGCCACATGTGTGTGCATATACATACACACAGGTGGTGTCCCCTCCCTCCAATTGCTCTCCTTCACTGTTCTCAGTCCCAAGCAATCCCTTGCAGGATGGAACTCTGCCACTTTCCCACTTCAAAGAGGAACATCCAGGTTTTTCTCCTTTCGAATATCTACATTTTTTTCTGCAGGAAACGGAAAACTCAGCTTCTTGTTGGTCCCACAACCAGCCACAGCCAACATTTGATTTTTCCTTACTACTCCTGCTTAGGTTTGTTGCCCTTAACAGTTGTCCACAGCTGCCATTTATTTTTATTCAATAAATGTTTCTTTTGTTTGCTTAACGAGAGCTGCTGGTTCTGGTGTCACTGATCCCAAGACCTTTTTAGCAGTCACTGCTAACAGACAAAATCGCTGGACACCAGTGATTTTTTTTTCCTGTGTCATACAATTTAAGGGTTTAATCCCATGCTCCCTGAAAACAATGTAAGGTTCCAATTACATCATCTTTCCTGAGAAAGCATCTCAGTCTTGTATCCCAATAGATGATGAAGTGGTTTCAGAAATAATTTCCAAGCCACTGTATAGATGTTACTATGATGAGAACATCATCAACAACAACAAAACCTGCAATTGCGTAACTTAAGTACCCAGTGAGGTTGTCTGTAATAGTAACAACATTTAATGTTGTGACTACTAGCAATTTAATCCTTGGTTTCTTTAATTCTTAATCAGAAATGACAGAATTAAATTAGCCACAAAGATAACTCTTTCTGAATTCAGAGGTTTCAGGACCACCTCTAGCTGCATTTCAGTGGGGTTGGGAGTTAGGCAGAGGGGACAAAAATGTACAATACGCAAAATAGAGAGGAAGAAAAATACTTTTACCTAGGGCAAGAATGCTTTAGGTCTAAACATACCAGATATCATGAAAGCTGAGGTTTCTGTAAGGGTGAAAATGATTTTGAAAGGAATGTGCAAAGCAGCATATAATATTCATTACAAAAAGTTGTCATTGTGGTGCCTAACACTGTTTTCATAAGATGGTAAAGAACATGTTTAGTTTATTTAGAGCTGTAATATGATATATTTTCTCAGTGGGAACTGTGGCATATGATGTGTTATTAAAACACAAATAAGCAAACAGGTATATCCTGATCTTGATATTCTTGCAAATTTAGGCACAGATATGAAAATATTAAGATATTTGGTTCATTTGCATTTTCCTGACTGAATTGCAGACACTTGTGGTGTCTGTTTAGGTAATTTTTGTTTAGATAACATTCAGTTGCATTCTGGGACTGCAGCTTTAAACATGGGTGACTAGTGCTGCCTTAGTCGGGGGGCGGGCCATGTGCCCACCTCCCAGCGACCAGTCAGCAACTGGGGTGGGGGGAAGGGGAAAGAGATTGACTGGCCAATCTCTCTGACTGATCACTGTGGCTGCTTCTGGAAGTGGCTGTGGCTGATTGCAACTGTGCTCCACTCCCCAGCTAGTACTTGCAGGCAGGGCACCAGTGCTCCTGTCTGCCCCATCCGCCCATCACCTAAGTGGTGAGTGCAGCCAGTCAGGGGGTGCACTGGTGCTCTCAGGGGGTGTATGTGCACCCCCATGCTTCCCTATACATCGCCACTGGCTTTGAAGGAGGTGCTGACCACTGGGAAAATTCCTCAGGGGTTTTTTGTTCTTTGAAGTGATGGGACTAAAGTAAGATCTATGTTGAAGATATAGACATCAGCTAAGTACAAAACCCTGGCTAACAAATTACCAGTACATTGTCCACAGGTTAACTGCTATGAACTATCAGGCTGCTCATACAGTTCCTTATGGCTAGGTGCAAACAGTTATAAATCCTGTGGATAAACTGATTCGGTCTTTGCAGGTTAGTTTAAGCTTCACTGATTAAATTGAAACAGAAGTGAACAGACATTTACCTTTTGTTCAGGAAATGCAGCTGCATGCCTGCAGTAGCTGAGGCCAGAAACTGGGGGGTGCTAGAACACAGCTCTCTGGCTGCGTGTTCACTTCCTCTTCCTGCTGTCCCTGAGGTCTCTCCAGAATTTGCAGTCCAGAATTACAACAGCAGGACCCTTCAGGGTTGCTCATCACTTTCTCTTCCTGCTTCCAGGTGCCTCTGGGGATTGTAGTCCACAGTTACAGACAACAGGAAGTTTGAGCAGGGGAAGAGGTGTTTAACCCCCCTTTCTGGCCCCAGCCCCCAGCCCCCAGCTAGGGTTTCCTGAGGGGGGGAAGTCCCCCCTTCATCCTCAGCTGGGTTTGCCCCCTCACCACCTTGTCAGCCAGCCTTCACTGCTCCAGCTAAGGAGCAGAGGGGTGGAGCCAGCCTGCTCTCTGGAGCAGACGGCACAGCCCAGCACAGGGCTGCAAAGCATGCTGAGGCACTGTGATTTAACTTGAACCAGGAAGGGGTTTGGGGCAGAAGTTTCATAAACTGGTTTGACCCAAATCAATTACGTCTGTTACTACATTCAACTAGGGTTATCTTAAACCGATTTCAGCCATTTTTGAAACTGGTTTATGTGCGCTGAGCTTCTGTTCTGTTACAGGTTTGAACCAGTTCCCGATCACTTAAACTGGTTTATGTGTAATTTCTGTCCCTAGCCTATATGACAAAATGTCAAATAACTGTAACAGATCTCCTGTACTATTTTCAAATTTCACTCAGTTACTTAGCTGAATTTAGTGGAGTCAAAACTGAAAGTAGAAAAAAAATAATTTGTCAAGACTATATAATGTAGGGAGAACTGTGAAAAAACTACTCACTAATCACTCTTCATAAAATTGAAATATTATTTACTTTTGGAATCTAATGCTGAAGCCAGGTGTTATGCAATCGAGTTTTCCCAGATGATAGATTATGTCAGTATGCTGGCCACGCTTGAGTATCTTGTAACTTATTATGGAGCTGTTATTTTTTTCTCTCCCCCTCTCCCTCTTCCCTGCCCAAAAAAGGTTTTAGATACTGCAGTTGTGCAAGTATCAGAATTTATGACACTCTAAGGGGTGTAAGTAGAATAGCATGTAAAGCTGTGTAAAGGGAAGCTTAACTTATGTTGAGTATAGAAAACAGCTAAAATATGAAATAAGATATATGGTACTTGCACTATTCAAAGGAAAGTGAAGTTTCAATGTTGATAGAAAGATAGCCATGCCCTTTTTGTCTCCACCTCATCCATGGCCCCCATGGCCTCTTTATACTCTTTTCTATTATAGGTTCACATATTCATAAGTCTTTGGGCATACTAATTCTTAGAACTTGTTAAGGGTCCCCAAAACTTTAATGGCTACTTTTTAGATTTCATAGATTTTTAGGGTCAGAAGGGACCTTGTAGATCATTACGTCCAACCCCCTGTTCAAGGCAGGAAAGAGCACTAGGGTTAAGTAACCCCAGCTAAGCGCTTGTGTAATCTCTTCTTGAATACCTCCAAGGTAGGAGAAAGCACCACCTCTCTTGGAAGCCCGTTCCATATTTTGGCAATCCTAACCATAAAGAATTTCTTCCTGATGTCCAATCTAAATTTACTCTCTTTCAGTTTGTGATTGTTATTTCTAATAACCGTGAAGGGCACTATGGTGAACAGAGTACCCCTATTTCCTGCTGACCCCCCACTGATGAGTTTGTAGACAGCCACAAGATCACCTCTCAGTCTTGTCTTGTGGAGGCTGAAGATTCAGATCCCTCATTCTGTTTTCATAGGATCTTACCTGCAGACCCTCAATCATATGAGGAGCCCTCCTCTGAGCCCTATCAAGGTTATCCACATTCCTTATGAAGTGCGGCGTCCAAAATTGGATGCAGTACTCCAGCTGCAGCTTCACCAATGCCGCATAGAGAGGAAGTATCACATCCCTAGTCCTGCTTGTGATGCACCTACTAATGCAAGAAAGAGTGCAGTTAGCCTTACTTATTACCTCATCACTTATCCTTGTTAAATTGCATCCTATTCTGATCTGCCCACTTCCCTAGTCTATCCAGATCCACCTGAATTCATTCCCTGCCCTCCAGTGTGTTTGCTAAAGCCCATAATTAGGTGTCATCTGTAAATTTGGTTTCGCTATGGCACTGGTCAATTCTTTTAGAACCCTTGGGTGAAGATCATTGGAGCCCACTGACTTAAATATGTCCAACCCCTCCAAGTCCCCCTTCACTAGGTCAGCACTAACCATAGGTGAGTTGGTATTTCTCTCACACCAGACTAAAGTCTTATTGGAAAGGTGTGCTTGTATCCATGTCCAGGAACACAGATGCAAAGAAATCATTTATAAGCTCCACTTTATCCATCCTCTCTGTTACGAGTTGCCCTAGTCCATTCTGTAGAGGCCCTATGTTACCCTGCACCTTCTTCTTGCTCCCTGTGTACTTAAAGAAGGACTTTTTGTTACTCTTAATCTTTGTTGCCAACATGAGTTGTGTATCTGCTTTGGCCTTCCTCACTGCTTCCCTGCAAGCACAAGCCAAGCAGGTATACTCTTCCTTGGTGGTCACCCCTGCTTCCACAGCCTGTTAACCTCTCTTTTCCTCTGAAGGCTCTCCTGGATTTCCCTGCTCAGCTAAGAAGGTTTTCTGGCTGTTTTGCCTCCCTTTGTGTGTCCTGGGATGGTTCCCCTCTGCACCTGTAGGATCAGTCCCTTGAGGAGCTCCCACCTTTCTTGGACTCCCAACTCACAGATGTGATTACCTCTCAGTCCCATCCTAACTTATCTCCAGAGCTCATTGAAGTTGGCCTTCCAGAAGTCTAGTGCTGCTGCTAGACCTGCTAGTTGTCTTTCCCATCTTTCGCCGGATAGTGAATCCTATCAACTGGTGGCCATTATCCCCTAGTTTACTTTGTACCTGCAGATCTCCCACCAAGTCCTCCCCTGTGGCCAGCACCAAGTCAAGTAAGGCATTTCCCTTAGTGGGACTGCATACCTCCTGTGTTAGTTGCAAGTCTTGTATGCAGGTTAGGAACTTACATGAACGGGCAGTCCTGGCCGACTGCTCCTCCCAGCAGATGTCTCGGTAATTTAGGTCACCCATGACAACGGAGTCCTTCAAGCATACTGCCTTTTAGAGCTGTTTAGAGAATTCTAGGTCTAACTCCTCCTTCTGGTGTGGGGGTCTGTAGTAGACCCCTACTACCAAGTCCCTTTCACCCCTACCCCCTTGAAATCTGACCTATAGGACTTTGACCTGTGCTTCTTCTGTCCCCATCCTTATTACAGAAGATGTAAAATGTTCCCTGATGTATATAGCAACACCCCCTCCCCATCCTTTTTTAGTTATTTAGTTTTTTAGTTTTTCATCTGTGTCAGCTGTTTGCCATAATTTGCATTTTTATGGTGGCAGTCAGGCTCTGACTTCTCTCATTTTTACCCCAGAATGTCCTGTGCATGTTTTATTTGTCATTTGGTATGTATTTATTAATTAAAAGTTAAATAGGTTATTCAGTCATGCTGAATGGGTCTGGTTAGGTCTCAGGTCTAATCATGATAAGATTTCACATACAGGCTTTAGAAATGCTGTGGTACCCCACTTTGAGTTAGTGCTGTATTATTTTATGCTTTTATTGAACTTTAAGTTACAAGAGATTAAAGGTTGTTTTGAAAACTTTAACTAATTGCAAAACTACAGTTGCAGAAAACAACTGCAGAAAACCAACTGCTTTTCCAAATTGCAGAAAAACAATTGCTTTTCAAAGACCCATTTAAAAATTGAAATGTCAATTCTATGCAAATTAAATATACAGTTGATTACTTAAAATGTATGTTTTCAGAGAAGGACAGTAATTTAATATATATGAACTAGATGGTAATCTTAGGATCATAGGAAAGTAAGGCTGGGAAGAACCATAGGAGGTCATCTATTCCAGTGATCATCCATGACTAAATCATCTCAACAAGTATCTGTCAAACCTGTTCTTGAAAAATTTCAGGGATGGAGATTCTACATCCTCTCTAAGTAGCCTGTTCCAATGCTTAATCAACCTCATAGTCAGATAGTTCTTCCTAACGTCCAACCTAATTTCCTCTGCCACAGATTGAAGCCATTGCTACTAGTTCTGTCTGCAAAGTCTATCTCTATCCTCTTTATGGTCACCCATGAGGTATTTGAAAACTGTTATCAAATCCCCCTTCAGTCTTTTTTCTAGGCTAAAAAATCAAGCTCTGCTGGGTGCTGAATGCATTTGAGCTGGTGCCTTATCTAGAAAAATTAGCCCAGGCTTCTTCTGGGACCCAAGGTGGTTTGGCTATTTCTACACTACCTTGTAAACAGTAGCAAGCCTACCTTTGAGAGTGAAAGTGTAACATTTTGACTGTAATAAAGAACATAGGCTCAGGGCTAATACTACTGAAAGCCTGCCCGAGAATGACATTTTTATTATGTCAATTATGTCTAAATAAGAGGCTGTCCATAATTTTATTTAATTACTGCCTTGACAGCCTTGATTCCCATTAGACTATGAGGATCTGGTGGTTCCCTAATCTATGTGTAAATGTTAGAGTATCAGACTAGCAGCATCCAAGGATTTTGCATTTCACGTAAATTCAAAACTGACCATTCAAGTTGTTAATCAGTAAATTGTAAACTGCTTACATTGTTTTCTGTCTGCCATGTACAATTATATGCTTGGTATGGTTTTTGGAGAGGTGGATATTTCTTATAATGAAGATAGGGTGAAAATTAATTTCTGTATGTGTGGTTGGCCATTTACTGCTGAAATGATGATGTTACTGCATTTAGGATTTCATGTTTTTGTTGTCTTTTTAATGGTGTCACACTTTAGACCCTTGGATCAGTTTCTTTATGATTTTAAATATATCCTGTACAGCTCTGGTATAAATACTTATGTGCTAATAGTTTTATAACCTACAGAATAACATGCCAGGGAGGGTATGAGAGGATAGAACTCTATATTGGAAGCGGTGTGGGTGCCGAGATACACAGTTTGCCTAGGGTGCCAATTACCCTTGGACCAGCCCTGTACTAATTATTGTACTGTCAGAGACCATATACTGGGCTGGATGAACTATTGGTATGACTCTGCATGGCAAGTTTTATGTTCTTATGTCTTTCAGAAAAGTTCCACCTTGATAAATAATTTATCATCTGGATAAAACACTTGGTTGAAAAAAAATAATTCAAAATAATAAGCAAACACTCTCTCTAAACTTTCTCATGATTGTACAAGCTTGAATGTGTTGTTCTTTGACTGCCAAACAACTAGGTGAGTGCTGTTCCTACCTGTGTCTGTTGTTATGGAAACTGCATTTCTTGTAGATGACATTTGGTGTATCTTATTTGTGTTACTTGATTTTCAACTTATAATTTTCTGAAAGTTCTATAATGCTTCCAGGAAGACCCCAAAATTCTTCTCATTCCTCTTTCATGAACAAATGTGCCAAGTTCCTCCCATTCTGGTGAACTTAAATTGGAGATGGTCCTCCAGTTGGTCTTTTCCAGTACATGCATTAAGCCAAATATTGCTGATTTTCATCGTCAACCAGCTGTCCCAGCAAAATCAACCTAGCAAACCCCCCCCCCTCCTTAAAATAATAATACCCACCAGATCTGCAGAATTATGACAAATATATTTGTTTTAATCTTTAAATTCATAAAAAAAGTTTCAATGATAAAAATGAAATTGCTTTAAGTGTACAATACTATTAAACTGCTTACACCAATGGAGAACTATAGTTCTACCTACACTTAATATGTATTGGATTTGAAATGCTGGCATTTCAGTCCTGGTAATTAATTATCTGTTGCCATTTTCAAATTACATACTGAAATTTGTTGGAATGTTATAATTGCATTATATTTATTCCTAAAAGTATGATATATAACCAGGGATCCTGTTTTTCTCTGATAAAAAAAATATCTCCAATATTGAGGTAAAAAAAGTAATCCAAAATCCGCATTTTTTCATGATCAAGATGAAACACCACTATATATATATATGTATGTGTATGTGTGTGCGTGTGTGTATATGTGTGTGTGTGTATAAAATCCCCAATTTTGACACACACACACACACACACACACACACACACACACATATATAAAATGCTTCATTTTATATATATAAAGTGCTTTATTTTGATCATGGAAAAAATGTGGATTTTGGGTTACTTTTTTAACCCCTAAATTGGAGATTTTTTTTATCAGAGAAAAACAGTATCCCTGTATATAACTGATTTTTGTTTCTCATCAGCTGATTGAATTTTTCTGTGGTTTCTGGAGTATTGGCTACAAACTGTTGAAAGTGGCAAATTGTATATGTTAACATATATTTAACTGACATTTTAAACTAATTTAAATAGAATTCAGCATAAACCTTAAGACATTTGTCTTCAAATTAAATATCATGTTTTATATATAACATTTTAATTTTAATTTTCTAGCAATTATAGATTGAAGGGAGAGTGTTGATTTGATTAATCATACTTACAAGCTGTTAGTAAAGAAAAATGGAAAATAGTATGACTTGATTTATAACATAATTGCTTCATTTGGATTGGCCTTGCTTCTATCAGTTGAGAAAATGGGGATTATTTTCATTTAAAGGAAGAATAAAGATGAATAGCTGATGGTATTGATACTGCAGACAAAGTTAATAGCATTAAATGCAGCTTTATATGGAGATCCAGTTAAAGTGGAGAACAGAACATTTATTAAAATGTGATTATTACATACAAAGAATTTTTCAATCCTTTCAAACCTCAGTTATTTTTGAAATCTGAGAAGGTACCTTTACATGGTTCTGATTTTCTTTTGCTCAAGTAAAAAATATTGGAAAACAAGATAGATATTTCATGCCTGTGAAGACACATGAAGACATGGTAAACTACTGATTACTATAAAAGTTCAGGAGTAAGAACACATTTCTAATGAATTCATTTAGATCAGGAATGTTCAACCTTTTTGAATGTGGGGCCGGATCATGAACTTTTTATCACCCAGTGGGCTGGCAAGCCATATTCAAAGACATCAGAGGAAGTGGTATCATATCAGGAAGTGATGTCATGTGACCTTTGACACCAGTGAAGTTGCAGGGGTTGACATGGTGTTGGTTGACATGGCACGCATGCCTGGATTAACATGGTGCTGCAGGAGCCACTTGGCTACAACCGGGTTGACCTTATGGTGGAGAAGCTGCAGGACCAGGCTTGAGTTAGTGTGGGTCCTGCAGAGGCTGCTTGTGCCATGCCCAGGTTGACATGGTGCTGCAGGACCCACCTGGGCAGTACAGGGTTGGCACCAGCCAGGAAAAGCAGCATGCAGTTGAAGCCAGCTTCCCATGTGCTGCTGGGGATGGGAGGAGGCTGGCCAGGTTTGCACCAGCCAGCAGAAGAGGTGACGGAGCTATGTGCCGCTCGGGACTGATTAGCACAGGCTCGTCCTGTCCTGAGCAGCACACGGCTCTGCCGCCGCTTCTGCTGGCCAGTGCAGGCCCCAGCAGCACATGTGAAGTGGCCCACTCAGGACCCCGCGTGCAGGCGACCAGGCCCAGAGAGCTGCAGTGCCTGGGGGGAGACTGGCCGGGGGAGCGAGCAGGCGCTGCCTTGCTGTGGGGCAGGACAGGGCAGCAGGGCTGGCTTCAAGTGAGCGGTTGAAGAGGAAGGCGAGGGCTGGCAGTGCCAGTGGCCACTGCTTGCCCTCACACATGGGACCGCTCCCCTGGGTCCTGCGGGGGTGCGCTGTTGGCTGGGGACCACGGGCTGGCCCTGCCTGCCTTGCTGTAGCCCTGCTGCCACCATCGCCATGACTCTACGCTCTGTGGTGGTGGCTCTGCACTCTGCGCTGAAGCTGCCTCCTTGTGCTCCACGCCAGTGGCTCCATGCTCCGTGCTGCCTCTGCTGCTGTGGTGGCCCTGCGCTCTGTGCTGCCACCACAGCTCCGTGCTCTGCGGTGGCAGCTCCACGCTGTCTGCCATTGCTGCCACCCCACTGTTGCCGCTGCTCCCTGCTCCATGGCGGTGGCGCTGCCACTGCTGCGGGCCAGATAAAATGGCTTGGTGGGCCGCATGGCAGCCCGCAGGCCATATGTTGGACAAGCCTGATTTAGATAAATAAGAGTAGAAAAAATACTACATTTAATGCAGGTATCTGTTACAACTCTATTTATATATAAATCACACTTTTACAAAATACCAAGGTTAAAATAATAGGTATTCCTGTGAGAACATGAACTTCAAAACGTAAATAGTACAGTAAAAGCTCTGTTATCCAGCATCCTCCAGGAATGGGGGATGCTGGTTAATCAAATATTCCGGTTAGTTAAATGTGCAC
Organism: Caiman crocodilus; assembly: GCA_030014935.1. Classification (NCBI taxonomy): domain Eukaryota; kingdom Metazoa; phylum Chordata; order Crocodylia; family Alligatoridae; genus Caiman; species Caiman crocodilus. The sequence continues at coordinate 106,756,279 of JAGPOW010003316.1, read as the reverse complement.
CGTCTGGTGCACTCCCTGGCGTCAGTGTGCCAGGGGACAGGGAGGGGGCCCTGCTCAGGCTGTTTTGCCCCGGACAGGCTGCTTTGCCCTGGGCCATGGACCGAAGAAGTGGCATGAACTCTGCTCACGGCAGCAGCAGAACCCGGAAGTGGTACTTCCGGTTTAGCTTTTGCCGCATCCCTCGGATGCCCATAATAGAGTTTTCCAGCTAATAAATTGCTGGTTAACACAGCTTTTGCTGTACTTTATTCATGATTTTTTCAAACTATATTTTAATTTTGTTAGAAGTTTTTAAGGAACTTTAAATTAATTCTCAGGAAAAAAAATCAAAATGGTAAATTTAAAAGTGGAACAAGCTGCCTAGGGAACTTCTAGAATCTCTTTCACTGTAAGTTTTCAAGAAGGGGTTGCATAATCATCTGTCTGTGTTTGGTATAGGAATAATGAATCCTACATTTGTACAGGGCATTGTACTAAATGACTGTTTCAGATCCCTTCCAAGTCTTGATTGTGAGAGACAGAGTAGGAAATATTAGTCTAAAGTCAGGAAGAAGGCAGGGCAGGTTGTTGCCTTAGGCTGCTGCTTTGTGCCACATAGCACACCCCTGCCTGTGTGCTTTGCAGTGGGACACATTATCTTGCTGCTCCATGTGCTGTAGGGGTGGCTGGCTGGGGTGCAAGGTACCTCAGCCCGGGGCAAGCTGGGAAGTGGCATGTGGAGATGGGAGAAAAGGCATCTGTGGAGCAGGCAGTTCCTTGCACCCCACCCAGCTACTCCCTGGCTGCCTGGGGTTCAGTGTGCTTCATCATGGGGACTCCACGTGTTTCAGCCCAGGGCTGCCTTGGGTTGCCTATTTCCCTGTCTCTGCATTTGTCCTGGCACATGCAACTTTGGCCTGTTATGCACCACTTTTTTCATTAGTGGGTTGGTTTTTTTTGCTACTGGGAGATACTGGTAACAAACTTTGCCCTGATGATGCAAATTAGTAGTGCTGCTCACAGTTTAATATGCAACGTGTGCAGTTTGTGGCACAACAAAAAGGTTTGCAGCACCACAAACTGCACATGCTTGAATGTCTGGATCTGGCCTTAGTCTATGGACAGACATTACACACAAACCGGGTTAAGTGATTAGAAACTGGTTTAAACCTGTAACAGAACAGATGTTCAGTGCATATAAATCAATTTGAAAATGTCTGAAATAGATTTGAGGTAAACCTGTTTGAATGCAGTATCAGACTTAACTGATTTGGCTCTGACCAATTTATGCAATATCTGTCCCAACCCCCTTGCTGGTTTAAGATAAATCAGACTCCCCCAGCATTCTGGCATGCTCTCTGGACTGGGCAGGACTCTATGCTCCACAGCAGAGCTGCCCTCTCCCTTCTGTTCCCTGGCTGCAGCCCCAGAGACTGTGGGCTGCTCCTTTCCCTGCCCCACCACTCCCTGCTAAGCAAGAATTCCCTCTTCCCATCTGCCTTGCAGAGAGGTGTCTGTGTATTAGCTAGCAGACCACATGCTGGCTACAGTCTGTGCTGAATCAACGGGTAGCTGGTAATGTCTTTCTGTTATTTTCTTAATGGGTGATAAACACTGTTATCTATTCCCTGCTGGGCTAACCAGAGTTTCAGGGCGGGGTCCTACAGGAGGGCCGTGATCTCCTTAAGGCCCCCTTCCTGTGCCAAGTCGGCCCAAGGGCACCCTCAGATTCTCGCCTGCCACATCTTTGATGTTTAGGTAAAGTTGGGAGGCTGCCTCATGTCTCCTTGAGCACGGTTAGTTGGGACCTCTGTCCCAGTGTTTTCCCGGACCCACCAGGGGTCTCCCTATATGATGGGTGCTTCCCAGGCACCCTAGCTTTATGGGCTACGCGTGGCTCCTACCATCCCTGATACCACACCCCAAGCTTCAGAGATGGGATGGACGTTGGTCTGTCAACATGTACTCACCTGCTCTCTCGGGCCTTCTTTGTACGCTTGCCTGCTCTCTTGGGCACTTCGTGCCTGCTCTGGGTCTTCTCTAGAATACTGCCCCTCCCTTGGGGCTCTCTCTCTAATACTGCCCTTTCTTTAGGGCTCCCTGCACCCACTCTGGGCCTTCTAGGTACCGCTGCCCCCTCCTGGGGCTCTCACTAATACTGCCCCTCTCGTGGGGCTCTTGGTGCCCACTCTGGGCCTTCTCTGTGATGTCGCCCCTCTCTGGGACCTTCCCTATAAAACTGCCTCTTTTTTGGGGACTTCTGTGCCCTCTCCGGGACTTTCTGTAATGTCACCCCTCTCAGGGTCCTGCTGTGTCCACTCTGGGACTTCTTGTCGAGCCACCTGTCTCTCAGGCCCACTGCACTACTACCCTCTTTTCCCGAGCTCACCACACTGCTATCCCTCTCACCGAGGTTCACCGCAGCACCATGCCCTTCTCTGAGGTTTACCGCAGCACTAGGCCTTCCTCTGGGGCTCGCCACGCCCACCCTGGGCTTCCCAGTAGTTCTCCTTCTCAGGGGCTCTCCATGCCCACACAGGGGCTTCCTAATAAGACTGCCCCCCCTCTGGGGCTCACTGTGCCCACACTGGGCTCCCCAGTAATACTGCCCCTTCTCTGGGGCTTGCCATGCCCACCCTGGGCTTCCTAATAATACTGCCCCCTCTCTGGGGCTTGCCATGCCCACCCTGGGCTTCCTAATAATGCTGCCCCCTCTCTGGGGCTCACTGTGCCCATGCTGGGCTCCCTTTGAGGATTCTGCGCCCTCACTGGCGCTGGGGTCCCCACACTGCCGGGGTTGCCCCTGAGGATACTGCACCTTCACTGGCACTAGGGCCCCACACCCCTGTGGGCCCCTATGAGGCCTCCTCCAACCCCTAATAGCCTCACCCAAACCACTGGTGTCCAAACACTAAGAAAATAAACACAAGCCTCCTGGCTATAACTTAACTTAAGGCCACCTGGCTATAACAACATTGCTCCCATGACCCGGAGCCGCCATTCTTCAGTCTGCAGTGATCGCATCTTTGCTCCAGGAGCTCCTGCCTCTCCAGCTGCTAGCAGGGAACTGCTTGCCTGGCCTTAGCTCTGGGCTTTATAAGAGCCACGCCCTGCCCCTTACTGCCAACTGACCACTGTCAGGTGCGGTCGTTTGTTGCCTGCAGCAACCCTGGCAACCCACAGCTATGCTCCTTATCAACTGCTAGGGCTTCTCCCCAGCAGCTTGCACCCTCTAGGAGCAGGGTAGTGAGGTGCCTTGCAACAGAGCATCCTACATGGGCCTGGCCACATCCCCCTCAGCTCAGAGCTGTGGAAGGAAGGGAGGGCTACTCTAGTGCCCCCCGGCTTCTAGCTTGAGCCACTGCAGGCATGTCTTCATTTCTGGGATATCTGTCTGGTTACAAAACTGATTTAGCCTAGCCAGGTTAGACTAACTTGCAAAGATTGAATCAATTCAGACTCAGGCTTTTTGAATGTCTGTTGCTAGCCTTTGAGACTAATTTGTTCAGAGAGGCAAGAGCTTTCTTAGGCAACAGACTACCTTAATTCAAAGTAATTTTAAGAGGCATATCAAGATATATTAAGCCATAGAGCATTCTTTGCTAAAGTAAGATTCACTATTTACCTACAGAGAGAGGATCCCAGTCTCTTGGTTCTCTCCTACCTTGGGCGTCTAAGAGTAGATTGGATAGGTATTTGGCTGAGGTCCTGTGACCCTGGCACTCGTTCCTGCCAGTGGTGGGGGGTCAGACTAGATGGCCTGCTCTAGGCCCCTTCTGACCCTAGACACTATGATACTATGATATGATACTATGAAGATAAGAATCAGTCTTTCTTTCTTTTTTTGTGCATTTGAGAGCACTTTGTCTCTAACTATGATAGAAACAGACAGGCTATATATAATATCATGTTTCTCTTGCATAAGAGACAAGGAAAGGATCATTACACAGTATATATAAGGAGTAGCATTATCTAAATGACCAATTTAATTGAAATTGTTATTTTATAATAATGATTGGCTTTACCTCAGTTAATGTCTATGTCAGTGTGTTAGCTAAGGAGATATTGTTCTTTGAAAAATAGTTAATTTGATAAAATGCTTTGTCATTAAAATGTAAGTTAAAATATATTCTAAGTTATCTTTGTAAATATAACTAGAATAATTTATCTATGTAATATAGATCAGAATCCCAAGGTTGTTGGAAGATATAATGTGTGCTTTGTCTTTGAAAATGTGTGAAATGTAAACATACTAGCATTTTAAACATCATTACTTTGTTATTAATTTGAATTGATATTTCCATAATTTCCTTTGCATGTGGTTTATCTAGTAACATTAACAAAAACATGTGTGTTAGGGAGTTTCATTTTCTTTTATATTAAAGTCGTAAATGATTTTAACATAAAATCCCTGGAGCATAAATTGTCACATGTAGAAAATAAACTGCATAGTGTCATGCTGATTTTAAAGCTGCCTCTGGCATTTTAGAAAACCTAGCATTTCAGCACATTAAGTACATCACCGAAAGACACTTATTCCCTTTCACTGAACAACTGTTACCTTACCATGCTAAAAGCAAAGTTGTATTCAAGGTGTGTATTACTTCCTTGCTTGTAGAAACCACATAGCACACCTAACCTTGACATCTTGATTATCCTGATGCACTTCTTTCAGAGGTGTTTAATTACTTTTTTTCAATGTTTTCCCCCTCCATCATCTCATAGAGGATGGATTTACTTAATGGGAGTTCTTAGGGATATACCAGTGTTATTTCCTTTTTTTCTTGTACTTTTGTACTACTTATTTTGCAGTCTTTGTGTTGATAGATTTATTAGACATTCTCTGAGTTTATGCTCAGAGTTTTTCAAGTACCCTTTCAGGTTTTATTTTTTCCTTCAGTATAAGAGGCAGGGGTAGATCCAGAGGAGGTGTGGTAGTTCACTGTGTCACACACAAGCTCTTGGAGCAGCATCTGCTTGGAGTCCATGCTTTTGTGCAGCTCTGGACTAAATACATATAGTCACAAAGCCCAAGGCAGAATCGGTTCAGTCTAAGCACCTTCCTCTAAATTGCCTAGATTGACCCGATAACCAGCTGAACTGACATTCAGTTTTCAATTGGAAAAGCCAGAGGGAGGCCTGCACTGGCCCAGGCCAGTAGGCAGGGGTTGCTTGAGAATGTCTTCCAGCCTGCTGGCCATTGTCAGTCCAGCTAAGTCCCCAGTTGGCTCCCCAGTATATACCCCAAACCCCTATTCCACCCCCGCTGCAAAGGGTTAGGGAGCCCCCCTGGTCCAGGTGCTGGCCCATCTTGGGGGAGCCTCCCCCTTAGGGGATGTTCCCCATCCTGGGTTTCCCTGCCCAGGCAGCCCTGGGGAGCCGGGGAAATTTCCCTCTTCCCCCTTCTCTGCTGTTGATTGCTTCAGCCGCTTCAAAAGGGAGGGAGAAGAAGTCGTCCAGGTCAGGTGCCTGCCCATGCAGCCCAGCATGGGGGCACCAGGAGGCTCCTGCCTTGGGGGAGCTTCCCCCTACCCCAGCCATGTCAACCAGCCTGGGGCAGCCCCAGGGAGCTGAGGGGAATTCTTTCTGCAACTAGTTTTGCCTCAGACTCATTGCAGCTGAGGCAAAACAAGCTGAGGAGCAGTGCCAGATTATGGCATGCTGAGGCCCTAAATTATATCCAGTTTAAGAGGCTCCATACAATAAAAATAATCCACAACAATGGATTTTCATAGCATTTTAAGATGAATTATTATTTCTGCACAAATTTATGAACTCAGTATGAGTAATAACTGTGGAGCCATATATATATATATATGGCTATATATGTGCAGCATATTCATATCCATCTTATATAACTGTGGAGCTATATATATGTGTGTGTGTGTGTGTGTGTGTGTGTGTGTGTGTGTGTATATATCTAGTCATATTAGAACAAAAATGTCCAGGTATTTTTTTCTTATTTAGACGACCCTTATATTGTGAGGGCCTAAGATGTAGCTTAAGTAGCTTATGACTAAGTCCAGCACTGCTGAGGAGCAAAAGAATTTTCCTCAGCTTCCTGAGACTTGCAAGGTTTAGGGCAAGCAGGGCTGGGGTTCGGGGGGGGAGTGAAGGGGAGAGGGGGAAGAATTCCCCTCAGCTCCCTGGGGCTGCCAGCAGCTATCTTCCTAATATCTAACCTAAACTTCACTTGCTGAAACTTGAGACCGTTGCTCCCTGTTCTGTCATCTGCAACCAGTGAGAACAATGTAGCTCCATCCTCTTTCAAACCCCACTTCAGGTAGTTGAAGGCTGCTATAAATCCCCTCTCGGTCTTCTCTTCTCTGCAGACTAAATAAGTTCAGCATCTTCAGCCTCTCCTCATAATTCATGTGCTCCAGCCCCTTCACCATTTTTGTTGCCCTCCACTGGACTCTTTCCAATTTGTCCACATCCTGTCTGTATTGAGGGGCCCAAAACTGAAGCCAGTACCTCAGATGTGGCCTCACCAGTGCTGAATAGAGGGGAATAATCACTTCCCTTGACCTGCTGGCAACACTCCTACCAATGTAGCCTAGTATACTGTTTGCCTTCTTGGCAACAAAGGCACACTGCTGATTCATATCTATCTTATTTTCCACTGTAACCCCCAGGTCCTTTTCTTCAGAGCTGCTGCTTAGTCAGCCCCAAGCCTGTACTAGTGCATGGGATTTTTCCTTCCTAAGTGCAGGATTTTGCACTGGTCCTTGCTGAACCTCATGAGATTTCTTTTGGCCCAATCCTCCAATTTGTCTAGGTCCCTCTGAATCCTAGACCTACCCTCTAGCATATCTACTACTCCTCTCAGCTTGAGGTCATCTGCAAACGTACTGAGCATGCACTCCATGCCATCTTCCAGGTTGATGGTGAAGCTATTAAACAAAACCAGCCACCAAAACAGTGAAGGTATTAATCAAAACCACTTGATACTGGCTGCCAACTAGACAATGAGCCAGTGATTAGTAATATAATAACTAATAATTACTAGTTACTCTATTAGTAACTAGTAATCAGTATATTAGTAGTTATTAACTAGTCATCTCTATATTAGTTATTAGTAATCACTGCCTTGATGTCTAGTAGGCAGCCAGTATCAAGTGGAGTGCTTCTGGGATTGGTTCTGGGGTCGGTTTTGTTTAATATCTTCACCCATGACCTGGGAGAAGGCGTAGAGTGCATCTTCATTAAGTTTACAAATCACATCAAGCTGTGGGGAGTAGTAGATATGCTGGAGGGTAGGGATAGGATTCTATATATATAGTGGCGTTTCATCTTAACTGTGGAAAAGTGTGGATTTTGGGTTACTTTTTTACTCCGAAAATTGTGGATTTTTTTAGAAGAGAAAACCAGTACCTTGGTGATTACTACCCTTTGAGCCTGATGCTCCAGCCAATTTTCTATCCAACTTACAGTCCATTCATCCAACCTGTACTTCCTCACCTTGCTTGCAGTAAAGCTGTGGGAGATGGTATCAAAAGCCTTGCTAAAGGCAAGGTAAAATTTTTTTTATTAAACCTCATGTTGCCCATATCTGCATTCTTGTTTAATATATCTACATTTGGTAGAAGTTAAAGTTGGAGTGATTTGTAGAATTAAGATCGGGGCTAGTAGGCCTAACTACATCCTTGACTGCATGAAGATGCAAAAGATTGGAGGCTAAACAATGTTAGTTGACTCTTTAAAAGTAGTGATTTCCCCATAGAGCTGCAAAGCTCTGCATCCCAATCCAGAATTATTGCATCTTTGCATGAACTTAATTTAAAAGGGAAATTAAATTTTGAATGCTGTTCTAAACAGGGTGGTGATACCTCTGAGTAACAGGGCCCATATTGTAAACCGGTAGTTCTTAACCTTTCTAGACTCAAGGCACCCCTCATTACATGCAAGGTATGGCTCAGAAAATGCCAGCTCTTAGCTTTCTTATGTTTCAGGAAAATACCAGAGCAAATCTTGCGTTGCAAAGAACTGAAAAAGACCGCAAGAGGTCAGAATGCTTTGGCACTATGAATTCTCATTGGAAATCTCTAGATTTATCCTGTGAATCACATGTAGGTGTTTTCCCACCTACCAGTGCTAATATTGAGCAGCACCACATGGCACCCTTAGAAGGATTGTGCAACACTCCAGGGTGCCATGGCTCCCTTGTTGAGAACTGCTGTTGTAAGCATATAAGTATTCTTTTCAACATACTTTAAATAAAGACACAAACTCAGTATATTTTGTTAATGAATATGGTTCCTAAGATTATTGAAAACATAACCATTAAAATTCTAAGTCAGAATTGAAGAGACTGTTCATAATTAAATGTATGTAAATTATAGTATGTATAACATTTACTGAAAGGTAGTAAATTTGATACTTGGAGCAAGATCAACAACAGAATTTCTGGCAATAGAAATAGTTTCTCATGAAGAAGCAGAAAGTTATGGTCCACAGGACATTTATTTCAATTTTATCTAGTCCAATATATCTTGTTAAATATGTACTTGACCTTGTAGACACATGAAGTGTAACTGCCTCTAAGAAAGATTTTTTTCCATCCACCTGGAGCATTGTCATTGACTTCAAAGAAGAAAATCACGCTTTGTCTGCACAAAAGATTTAAATTATTCATTGTTGGGCAGTTCACACATCCTGTATCTCTTTCAGATCTTGTCAGCCAATAATTTTGGCTATAAGTTGAGCCACTGAAGTGTAACAGGAAGACTATTTCACAGTTTCTGGTGAAAGACAGAAGGTGATTGACAAGGAATCACCATCAGCAAAGAAGATGTAAGGTGCAGATGGTTTAATGTACTTAATTTCTGAATAATTAGTGCTGTTTACCTGTTTGAGTGGCAATAATGAGGGGTCCTGGTTTTCTCTGATTAAAAAGAAGATCCCAAGTTTTTGGATATAAAAAATAACCCAAAATCTACATTTTCCCGTGATTTCCGTATACATATGTATATATGTCTTTGTATATATGCATATATGTGTGTGTGTGTGTGTGTGTGTATAAGTTCTGTTTTATATCTGAAAATTTAGAGAAAATTTAGAGGATCCCTGGTGATCATTCCAGTAGATATGTGCAAGCTCATCTCCTGGGGTGAGTAGACTTTTGCATAAGTGGTAGGAGAATACCTTCGAAATCTAGTTAGATTGGTCAGTTGTGTTTGCATAGCAGTGGAACAAATGAGACTGACAATGAAACCCTTGTAAACTAAATTAATCTGGTTTCCAGCTCTATGTACTAAAATCCTACCTGAATCTACCCTTTCTCACCAACATTTATTTATAAAAAAAGTGTATTAGTGATAAAAAAGCAGAGATGATCACTGTAATAACACCAGCGTACTATATTCTGTGTCCTGTAGAACTCTGAAGCACCAAGTATGTTTGGTCTTGGCTTCTGAAACTTGATCCATTTAAGTGCTGAGCATTTACAGTTTGCTTTGACTGCAGTGTAGTCCATAAATCTCTGTACCTCTCATAATTGAGCCCACAGACACAATGTAAATTTTCGGCGTACAATTTACAGCTAAATTTGCAACACAAATGCTGATAAGGAAATCTAAAATCCAGTGCTTCTCAATTATAGACATGGTGTTGTAAGCTAGTTTGGAACAAATTTTATACTTACTTTTGGCTTCTTGACATTTTTATAGAAATGGAAGCCAAAAGATGTGTTTGCAATGTAAGGGAGGAAGGAGAGAGGCAGAAGGACTTTATCAAATCACAGAGAATCACAATTTGGCTGTCAATGCCTACTGAGTTCCAGGCTATAATTGCAGATATCAAAAGAAATGGGAAAGAAGCTGAGCTGCTCTTCAAAAAAGCATTTTTCCCTTTGATAAATGGTTATATCTACCAATTTTCAGCATTTTCTATGCTGCGATAGTAAGCATTAAAATAAATAAATATCTTCAGGTTGTCTGTGTGTGCTTTTTATCCATATTAATCTTTGTATGTACATATGTATGTATTTATCTTTTAATGAATCTGAGGTGATTTAAAATCTGATCTCTGCATCATCAAATTGGGGGAAAAAAATATTTGATGATCGTGTACATTATAGTAGAATAGCAAAGAGTGCAAGTTAAACTGGCTCTGCAATAATGTAAATGTTCCATAGTAAAAGAGAGACAAAACAGAGGGACCTACACTCTGATAACAGCATTTCTTTGCCATGCTTTGACATCAGATGTGATCTTTTTTTTGTAATTTCTTTGGTCTCTTATATAATATAGAGCAATTTTATTATTTATTCTTCAGATATATCTGTGCCAAAACATAACATACATTGACAGTCATCTGAACCAGTGGACTTCTATTAAAATATTTATTTAAGTAAGTTTGCAGAGGCCCTGTGTAAATAAAGATGAAGTAATACATTTGAGATTTGATTCTGACAGCCTTGCCCTAAAGCTGGGCTTTGAATCAGTTATCATTCCGACTATGCATTATTCTATTACTGTATGTGAAAGCAAGGATTTTTTGGGGTGATATCTTTTATTGGACCAACTGTGTAGCTAGGATAAAGTTAGACAAGCTTTTGAATGTAAGACCAAACATTTGTCTAAATGTATCCTAACTACATAGTTGGTCCAATAGAAGATATCAGTGTAAGAAATCGTTGCCTCTGTCATAATTTAAGCCGATTTGGAGGACAGTGATTCGATTTGGAGATTCAATCACTGCCCTGATTTGATTCGGCCAAATCTAAAAGATTTGGCACCGCTTCAGCACTACTTCAGAGATTTGGCCATAGACTAAGTGGGCAGCTGACACAGCTGCCTCCAGCTGGTAAGTCTGTTGGGGTTGGAGGAGGGGGGAGGGAAGGAACATGGGAGAGGGAGGGATAGGGGCTGGGGCTAGGACAAGTTGCCCAGCTGGGGTGGAGGGGACGCATTACTCAGAGAAGGGGGTAGGGAGTGTGTGGGATATGGATGGGCCAGTGCTTGGAGCAGGGGCTATGCTTGGCTGCCGTTTACCCAGCCAGGGTTGGGGAGGCAGGATGCAGGTGTGGCTCGCTTCAGGGGGAAGGGGACAAGTGGCAGTGGGGCAAGGCCCTGCTCCCAGTGCTACCACACCTGCATCAGCATTGGGAGTGGGGACTCTGCCCTGCCACCATTTGCCAGATGGTGCAGGGGTGCATGGTATGCAGGCACAGTAGTGGGGGCTATACCCTGCCTCCTGCTTGCCCAGCCAGTGCGGTGGGTGGGTGGGGGGCACAATGCAGGTGTGGCTTACTCTGGGTGGCAGCAGGGCATAGCCCCTGCTTCCAGCACTATGTGCCTGCATCAGTGCTGGGAGCATGGACTCTGTACTGCTGCTGCTTGCCAGCCAGCATGGAAGGATGTGGGTGCCACAGTGCTGGAAGCAGGGCACATATATCAAGCATATATTGATAGTTTGGGAAGGGATAGACCATGCAAAATCATGAAAGTAAGACCAGCAGTATATATTTGTTTATGTGAAGTGGCAGGCATTCAAAGAGCGGTGTGATATGGTGAGAGCAAAGTTGTAAGACAATGAACTTTGCAGCATCGGGCTTAATGAATATTAGAGGCAAAATTGAATTTTTCATGGACTAAGAGAAGGTGTTGTAGGTGAATAGGAAAGACTATATGTTGGAGAAGTTACATAGAATTTATAGTACTTCAGTGTAGATGGAAGTGAAAACTTACAGAGAGGTCCAAGTTGAAGGTGAAGCCATCAGTATGGCTCTGAGTGCTCAGGAAGCTTGGTGGAGGCAGCAATGTCTAAAAAAGAAGAGGTAACAAGGAGGGCTTTGAAGGGAAAAATGAGAGTTCTGTTTGTCATTGTGAGTTTAGTGTTACCGTTACCACTAGCCCTTTGTAAAGAGGCAGGCTGATATTTTAATTTGGATAGAAGGTGACAGTTTGGTACTAGCAGTGTACATCTGGGACAACATAAAAGTGGTAACTGAATTTATATTTGTTGATGAGGTTACTAAGCTAAAGTCACAGGGAAAGAAAACAAAGGAAGTAGGGACAGAGCTTTGCCCGCCGGCAGGTGTGGGCCACTAGCTTACTCCAGTTGCCCTGGTAACCAGCAGCCGGGGCTCCCCACTCACTGCTAGGGCTCTTTCCCTAGCAGTTTCCACTCTTCAAAGGAACCGGGCACCTAAGTGATTTGCGACAGTGGAACTTTATATAATGATTGTAAGTAGTGTTGAATGAGCATAAAAGTGAAATGGACACAAGGGGTCAAAATAATTTTAGGGGTTTTGTTTTGGATGTTTATAAAGTGAAGGAAAAGAGCCAGTGAAGAGGGAGAATGGAAAAATTAAGGTTGGGATGAGTGTGGCTGGAAGAACAGGAGAGAGGAAAGGGAAGGGATAGATCAGTGAGATTAGTGGTGGAGTTCAAAGAAGAAAACACATAAACAAATTTGTATTAGGACAAGGATAACAGATTTGTGTGAAGGAAAGAGAGCAGGAGAGGCAAAGCATGCCAAGGAAGGTCACATTGTTTGAGTCTTTGTTCTCTTGGCATCTCTGTTGCCCTTCATTCAGCTAAACCTTTCTGAGACTAAGAGGGGAGAAGATAATACGAAGGTGAGTTAGGTAATAGGAAGGTGAGTCAGGTGAAGAGTTAGAGAGACAGCTGAGATAGCAATACTTATTTTATCACTAAGAAGATCAGAGTTTAGAGGTAGGAAGAGGTAGGGCATATTTCATAGTTTAAAGCAGTGGTGCCCAACCTTCTGGCCCAAAGGGCAGGTTGAGTGACCTGGGTCAGTCCTGGGGTACAATCCCACGCACCAGATCTGCCTGTGTGCTCACCCAACCCTGCATGCCAGAATCAGCCCTTGCTCCAGCTTGAACCTGAATGCCCAAATATGGCCACGGATTTAAACTTGTGTAGGCCTTAATATGGTTGCCACTTCAAGGACTTGTTGTTTAGGCATATGTATTGGCGGCCAGAAATTAATGCATCAAAAGCAATATCAGCTAAAACACACTATGATATTTGCATGAAATATAGGGATATGTATTGAAATTTTTGAAAACAGTGAAAACATTTATACTTGTTCTAGGTTATATAAACATCTAGTTTGGACAGCATCTGAATAGAGTGTCATGTTAAGGTTCTGATCTTAAAGATGTTTGATTCTGGTGCTACCACATTGGCAGAATTGATCCTAAAAGTTGCCAGCTAATTTCCATGGCGTCGTTGATTGTTATTGATTCATAATATTTTCACATGTCCTTTTTCAGTTGCAAATTGATACGGTTGTCTCTGTTGAAAGCATGACTCTTAATTTTGATAAAAAAATAATAAGAAAAAATGAAGGTATTCACTGGCTTAGATCAAATATGTGGAAGGAAATAGCTTTAAGTGGAAACAAAATGTAATTCATTTCTAAAATATTTTTTTTAGGTAAGGTACAGTCATCAGGATTCTGTTTTTCTTTGATTTAAACAAAACTCCAATTTTCAATTAAAAAAAATAACCCCAAATGCACATTTTCCTGTGATTTAAGTGAAGCATCAATATATATATATAGTGGTGTTTCATTTTAATCATGGAAAAATGTGGATTTGGTTTTTGTTTCTTTTTTAACCAAAAATTGGTGATGTTTTTAAATCAGAGAAAACCAAGATCGCTGGTCATCAGCAAACAAAAAGCAGTTTTATAAATACAGGCAAAGAGCTAAATAATGCAGCTAATAATTGTATTATTTCATTTGTAAATACACTTAGAAAACAGAAACTTTTATGTCATAAAAACGAAGAGCAGTTCTGTGCCACGTTACACTTAAATGTAAATTATCCAGTTATCTTATTTACTCATTCAGTTTGCTTATGTCAGCTTGTCAGTTGGATGTTTTATATAAAAGTTTAAACATAGCAAAATGGATGCCAGACCAGCAATAATCTGTCTTTACTCAACCTAAATTTAATTGAATAATTCTGATTCAATTTAATTTTCTTATGATGGTAGCACTGATTTTTTTAATGGTTCATTTGGTGTTTAATTACCAGTTTAGAGATTCACTCTACCCAGAGAACTTGTGCTGTGTCAGATATAAGACATTTAGCTGGGCATATTTCTTGTATTGTCCCTGATTTGTGTGTGGGCAATACAGTGGTAAAAAGAAACCAGCAAAACAAAACTGATTGATTTTCCATAAAAGTGGATTTTCCTCATTGTGACTGACTGGTGGTTTGAGTGAAATGAAGGATTTATTTTGAAAAAACTTCTTACATTGTTAAATATGTTGTATACTACAGTATAGCATAAGAAGCACAACCACTGTCATTTTCTGCCTTTTTAAAGGATGGTCCTGGTCTTGCAGTGAGATCTTTTATATTGTAGAAAATTATGAGAGCTATTGAGTGAAGGAGACTTAATACAAGTAAAGTGTTCATTTAATAGTAACCTGCGGATTTTACTTCATTTAGACTATTTATTTTTACATTAATATTTGAGATAAGGGGATATTTGCTTTAATTCTCCAGTTAAAATATTTGCTACTTCAAATTTATGTTTCTATATAATGAAGGCTGGGCAGTCTTGGAGATGGAGATTCTCTCTGTTCACAAAACATAAACAGCACAGGAGTTCACAATGCTTTTTCCTACATTATCATGTTAACATGCCTGAATCCTGTGCAGATTGATATCTATGGGAAATTATAGAGCCACTTTGAAATTGCATTTATCATGCCCCACTGACAGCCTTAACTGCACTATGCCCATTAATCCATCTTCCCAGGGACTTATTCTGACACTATAAACCTCTGAGTGGCTTCAAATGGCTGTCACTTGGAAAAGGAAGAAAAAAATTCTTCTAGAGAAATGTTTTGTTCTCCTGCTCCTTTTCTCCAAATTATGGAATTATATAGACATGCATGCCTTCACACACAAACTCTTAATAGAAAATATATTTTAAAATTCACATATATTCTGGCACGTGGCATATACAGAATAAATCATGATATGAAGTGTTTTAAAGGTTTTCAGTAGCAGTGACATAACTAAAATGGGGCAACCAGGATAGCCACCCCAGGCACAGATCTGGAAGAGTATGTAAACCCTCCCCCCCCCCCCGAAAAAAAAAAAAAGAAACCCTTTAAAAAAGTTCAAAATGAAAATAAAAACAGCTGCTACCACAGCCACACAATTGTATCAGTGGTGTGGCTGTAGCTGGAAGCTGCCACTGCCTCTGTGTATGGCCCTTGTTCTTGGCACCCAGTCACATCATTGTGCCTCTCCAGTAGGGCTCACTTGGATGAGCTATGGCTGTTTTACCAGCTGTGTGATGTGTCCATTGCAAAGTCAGGCTGATAAAACTCTTATAGCATCTTATACTAGCATGTATAATCTCTCCTTTTTCTTTTTCTCTCCTCCCTTTTCTGTCCTTATCCAGTGTCATCTAATGTATCAATGTGATGCACCTGATACAATGAAATTGCATCTCCACAGTGAATCTCAAAACAATTTATATTTGTTTGTATCTAGGAAAACTATCAGTTTATGTGGTGGCTCGTGGTTGGATATACTGTGCCTCCAGATGTAAATAATAAGATCACAATGGGGAGTTTCTTCCTTTTGTGTGAAGATGAGTTTTGAATGCAAATAGCAGGAGATTGATTCATATATTCTACTGAAATTACCTTCAGGTTACATTGTGACAAGACTGCACATTAACAAATGGCAGACCTGTCCAGCAGCACATTCATCTAATGTAAAGATAATAGGCCTAATTAGAAAGGCTTGTTCTGATGGTATTTGAGTGAATTTAGGGTTTTTTTGCTTTCTTGTGTAGGCTGGATGGTTGCTACGTGATATTCTTGGGTCCTCTAATAAAAGTGATAGCATTAATGGTGGGAGTGGGAGCATAATTACTGTTGTATTGGTATTGCCAACAGCATTGGCCACCCATGTTGAGAGCAGCCAGACATTAAAAGTTTTCAGCTGGTAAGTTAAAGAATCCTAAAAGAATCTTAAAAGTATTCTCTTGCCTTAATCACTCCTCCTCTTCAGCCTGTACCTCAAAATAAGTTTTCAAAGTCTAGTTTTCATGAAAATATTAAAGAAATCAAAACCAAAACTACTTGGGTAGAAATAACCCCTAATTTTTTTAATGTTTGACAAATTGGTAATTCTGATTTGTAAAGACTAGTGTATCTATCTTTATTTCTTCTAGGTGGTCCTTATATTCATACCCTTGTTCTTTACAGAGAGAAAGTGGTCTTTTCCTACTTAGCATTAAGAGGCCATAGGGAGATCTTATATTGCTTGGCCTTCCTTGTTTTACCATGGTATGCTTTAGTACTCTTGCATTTCCTTATGATGTATCTATCATAAATAAACCTTGTGATGCATTCTAGTGATAAATTGTTTCATTTGATTGAACAAAACTGTTTTTGATGAATCTTCCATGTATATTTTTATTCTGTTTCAAACCTGAGGAATATGCAATGGACTTTCCATGTCATAGTTTCATATACATTAGGGGCTGGAAGGAACCTTACAGATCATCGGGTCCAGCCCCCCTGCACTTGGGCAAGAAAGACTGCTGGGATCAGATGACCTCAGTAAGATGAGTGTTGAAACACTTTTTGAAGATTACCAGGGTGGGTGTCTGTACCACCTTTTGGGGGAGCCTGTTCTAAACTGTTGGTACTTGACTTGTAAAGAAGTTTTTCCCTAGAAAAATTATATCAATTAAATTTGGGATGGTTAATGTGATGTAAAATTGAGATTTTTTTTTTGGATGACCTGGTTCACAAAATTGGTCACTCTGATCTCAGACATAAACAGACAACATCAGCAATCAGGTTCCAAAAAACTCACCTTCTTCCTTAAAATTGTTTCCCTATATACCCTACTTCCACAGTTCCTTATCTAAATAAAATAATAATTTTCCCTTCCTGATACTGTTTTAATAGAATGTTTCTATTCACTGTCTTTAATGGGACATGGAGAACTGTGAAGTTAAAGAAAGTCTCAAAAGCTTCTGAATCTAGAGAATCTTTGTCAGTCTTATTAAAAGCTTTTTGAACGAATCACTCTTTTGGTCAGCTTAGGCCGTTGGCAGACTTTGCACTTAAGATGTGATTAACCAGTTAATTACAGCTTTTAAGGAGTAACCCAGCCACACATTCATTCAATTAATAATGCAATAAAACAGGGAATAAACTATGAAATTATTACAGAAAATATGTACTAACTTTGTGGTTAGCTCCCAACATGCCATAAATTGAACATATATGTCCAGCACTGGAGCTGTGAAAACAGCCTCTCAAGACTAGGAGTGCCCATCAGCTGACTGGGGCTCCCAGTCATGGGAGCAACACTTGCTGGTGCTGAGAGAGCCCTGCATCTTGATCTCGAGCTCCTTTTGCATTGGCAACATGGTGCAATTGAGATCTGATCCCTCATCCCACAATCGTAGCTCTGCAGAAATGAAATAAAAAAACTTGGGCTCAGCATTCCCTTTTCTGTTCTCACTTCTGTTCAAGGATGTGTGAGGTATCATGACTTACTGTTAAAGAGGAGTAGAATCCTACTGTATGCATTTATACTTTTTGGACATTTTAAAAAGCAATTTAAACCCCCCCTCCCACACCACATGCAAACCTGCTCATCCTGAGGCCTCATTTCTATCGGTAGGAAAAATGCAGATTTTTGTGGTTGGCCTCAAAAAAACAAACCAAAACAAAAACACTATGCTGTAAATAGATCTGCCAAATTGTCTTAACTTATAGTTCGCTATTCTTTAGTATATTACTCCATAACAGGGAGGAAGAGGAGGACCTACTTAATCTTTGTGATAGCAGTATGTCAAGGACTTGAAGAAGGTAGAATAGAATTATACATAGATCCATAATACGTTCAGTAAGATCTTGCCCCCAGAATTCACCTAAGTAATGTTCAATCATCCTAATCTCAACGTGGTTACACAGTGAAAAAATTGCAAGCAATAATAATCAAATGATTATTGTATAAAAATTGTGACAGGAAAGGAAGAGTGTAAAAAGAATCAGCCATAATCAACCTCAATTGTTACTAAAGGAAGCTGATGCTTGTACAAGATATGATTACAGTACTTTAAGTTATTGATGGTCCTTTTTAGGTTCCACTGGATCATGAATGAGACAGAAATATAGGTTTGTCTGTATTTTTAATGGAAGGGACCATCTGCCAATTCAGTTCAATTCAGCATGTCATATAACAAGACTAAATTGACATAACTTGTTTAATCTGGGAAGAAGGGATACGATTGCTACCTATAAACACAACAGGGAAGTGGAAAAGATATTAAACTATAGCATGATACTAAAATAAGATAAATAGATATAGTAAATACTGATCATTAATAAATTTGGATGGGAAATCAGAAGTGGGCTCCTGTCTATTCTAGTACTGACATTCTGGAATAGCCCTCCAATCAGCTAGTCATGTAGGTGGTGCTTGTATAGGGAAATGAACTAATTTTAAGATGAAGTCATATCGGATTTGGGGCCTGCAACAGCTGGGGATTGTACTTGATGACCCAAGAGCTCCCTTTGAGGACCATGCTCCTATCTAATATAACTGGTAGACAAGAGTACCGATCAGAATTTTGGCCTTCTCTTGAATATCCTGGTGGAAGCCTACACAACAAGTAATGACAGTTACTATTTTATAAGTTAAAATAGCTTCTAATTATACAACAACATATAAACATATTCCTTTCATGGATACATAAGATGAAAGAAAATACAGGGTCATAAATATGTCTCAACAATTTACAGAGAAATATCTTGAAGTTGACATTACACTCACTTACACACATACACACACACGCACGCACGCAAAAGTCAGAAAAGTATACTTCAAAAAAGTCCCAAACATTTGGAGCAGGAGCTCGAGCTCCCAGAGACAGAATGTGAGAGCAGCTCATGAGAGCTCCAGGAGAGCACATTATGTAGTACCTTCAAAATAATTTTTCATACGTTTTTGCAAAGACATTACTATCACCAGATAGGGACTTCTGGGAAGAAGGCTTCAGCAATAAAAAATATCCATTAGACTCTAAAGGTATCTAAAACCTTGAATGAGTTATTTCAGTACTTTTTCAAACAATTATAAATTATTTACCTTGGTGAACAATTGAATGACCAGTGCCAGCAGGAGCAGAAGCAGGAGCTCGAGCTCCCAGAGACAGAATGTGAGAGCAGCTCATGAGAGCTCCAGGGGCTGGAGCAACGATGTTAAGTTGGAGCCAGGAGGCTTATGCTATTATGGCCAGGTGCCTGATGTTTGGTTATAGCTAGGAGGCTTGTGTTTTGTTTTGTTAGCAATTGTTTACACTGGTGGTTTGGGTGAGGCTGTAAGGGTGGAGGAGGCCTCAGCTGGGACCCCAGTAGTGTGGGGATCCCAGTGCCTGGGAGGGCGTGATTTGGCACCAGTTTGGGGGCAGCAAGCCCCAGAGAGGGGGGTAAGCATTGAAGAAGCCCAGTGGGGCGCAGCAAGCGCCAGAGAGGGTGCAGCAACACAGGGTGCAGAGACCCCCAAGCCCGTGAGGGGCAGTATTGTTGAGAGGCCCGGGAAGGGGCCGCATTGAGAAGCCCATGAGGGGCAATATGTGAGAAGCTCTAGATAGGGGGCAGTATTTTAAGAAGCCCATGACAGGCAGCATTATTGAGAAGCCCTGTGGAGCACGGCAAGCCCTAGAGAGGGGAGCGCCATTTGAGAAGCCCAGACGAGGGGCAGCATTTGAGGAGCCCTAAAAGGGGGCAGTACTATTGAGAAGCCCAGACGAGGGGCCCTATTGAGAAGCCCAGGAAGGGCAAATCAAGAAGCGAGCATGGCATTAGGCTATCACGGCAATAGGCCCCAGCCAGGGGCAGGGTGCTGCAGTGGGCCCGGAGACTGGGGTTAGCAGCACAGCTCCTCCTAAAGAAAGGGCAAGTGCTGCGGTGGTCCCCTGGTTGAAAAGGGGATAGTAGCACAATACGCCTGGCCTAAGAAGAGAGTAGTTGTGCGGTGGGCTGAGAAGACCGGTGGCTCGCTAGGTGATCCCAAAGAGGGGCAACACTGATGAGATAGCCCTAGAAGACAGGGGGCGCTGGCAGGAGGCCCAGAGCAGGCGAGAATATAGAGATGGCCCAGGGGTGCCTAGAGGGCACCCATCATACGGGGGACCATTCTGGTGAGTCCGAGAGATCACAGGGACGAAGGTCCCAATACTCCGCACCCAAGGCGGTAGAAGGCAGCCTCCCATCTTATACTTATTAAGAACAAAGACATGGCGGGCAAGAATTGAGGGTGCCTTGGGCTGGACTTGGCGCGGGCGGAGGGCCTTCAGGAGATCATGGCCCTCCTGGAGGACGCCGTCGCGACATTTGTTTATTGAAATAGCTTAATTATCACTATCAGAACAATGGAACACTTCTTAGCATGCCTAAAAAGTGACTTTCGTTTCAGAATAATGTAGATATTTTGGATACATAGATGTTTTGGAGTAGTATATTATGTAACGCATGTTTTGGTCCATTTTGTCTGTGTACACAACTTGAGAAAGGAACTCCCTCATCACGGCCATCTCAAAAGGAAAGATGTGTTTTTTGAGCTACCTGTCCCAAAATATCTCAAGTTTTACTACTACTCTAGTATATTTTAATTAATATTGCAGCTTTTTTAATGTAATATGATTATCTTGTGTATACCATTCTTCATAAAGTGATTCGGAAGCAGAGTATTTGTAATTTGTTCACTATGTTCTTTTCCCTTTTGAAGGAGGCATTTATTTTGTGCAAGAAAAGAAAAACAAAAAGCAACCAATCAAAAATTCCAAGAAGTACAGCCTGTAGGCACTGTTAGCCAAGCTTTGCTTAACTTATGCAATGGAGCATTCTTAGTGCATGAAAAATAGAGTAATTGAAATATACAGAATGCAGGAATAGCAACCCTTATAGTACCTGCCAAAGACAGACTGTTGTAATATTTTTCTCCCTCCATATTTGATACTGTAAAGGTGTGCCTACATGTGTCCCTACAGCACTGTTGTTACTGGTTAGTAACCTTTTGGAAGTACTAAATGATGGTTCAGTAACAGCGCATACTCTGGTGTGCACCTGGTGCACAGTTAATTTTAGCTGCTACATTGCTGTAGCAGTGCAGTGTACTCAGGGAGCATGTCACTATGGCAACATAGCTGCAGCATCATGGTTTTTGCCTGTGGATGCTACATCGCTGAAGTGCATTGCTATGGCAATGTAGTGTCACGGGTAGATGTGCCCTAAGAGTGGGAAAAGGGACAATTGATTTCTGAGCCTTGAATAAGAAATAGGAAGAGTACTGCATCTAAAGATTTCCCTTCCCCCAGTTTTCTGCATAGCTGAGCATGAAGTATAATTCTTCAAATACTTGACCGCCTTAGGTATTGTTAACAGCTGCCTCATGGTCATTGCAGGTCAGATTCATCTCTGGTTTTGCACTACCAAGTCAGTTACTAATATAGCCATGAAGTTGGCCCCCTGAGGATTATCTAAGATCCAACTATACTCTAGTCCCTTGAGCTGCCACTAAAGTCTCCCCTGAGAATGACAAGGAAAAAAGCTCCTGACAGTTTTATTTTCTACTCTGTGCCCCTTCTAGCCAGACCTGCCTATTTGTTAGCACCTTAGTGAGCCTCTGTCATCTCTGCAATAGTTTCACAAAAAAACCATTGAAGAGTGAAAAAATGAGGTTTCTCAACACTTCTGAAGAGTGATTCCATAGTGCTTCATTACACTTGAATGAAAATGAAATGAGAGGAGGGGAGTGAAGCTGTGACTCTTTCAATATGGAAAATAGAGAATTAGTTTTTCAAATTTGGTACCTGAAAAATGAACAACCTTGAGAATAACATATTCTTTATATGTGTAATTTTATTTTTAATTATTCTGTTCCTATTGAACGGTAACTCAATATAGCATGAAGAAATAGGTTTAAGTAGCAAAGATATTTTCCCTTAAAATTAGAAACTGTTGTGTAAACATTTATAGAAAGCTAAGCAGTCTGTAAACCAATACACTGCTTGAAAAAGTCAAATAATCCACTGGTGAGTTTACTTCTTCGGACACTTTGAACAAGGTAGTGATGAAATTGACCTGTCCATGAGGCAAATGTTGATTATTTTTTAAAATTCTTTTCTACCAAGCCATAGAAAGGTCTAGTAATGATGAATCAGGCAGTTGAGGGGAAAGTTTTCAAGCAAGCTACTTAGTCATACAATATCTTAAGACAGAGCTGTCCAACTTTTAAGCACCCGGGAACCGTGTGCCATGCAGGTAGTACTAGCAGGGGCTGTGGGTACCTCCCTCCCCCAACATTCAATGAGTTTGAGTTCAAGTGCTTTCGTCACCATTTTGAAGCCTGGGGACGATGCTGCATGAGATGTTGTGGCATTTCATGCTTTTCAAAGCATGCTACAATGCATCGAGAGTCTCTCAGAGTTGGTCTAATTAAAGTACCACCCTCACAAAAAAGCGTCCCCACAATGGAGGTACTAGACTTAATGCGCATTAACTAAAATGCATTGATGCATGTGTAAATGTGCCCTCTGTGATACAATTGCACTTCCCAGGTACATTGCAGACATAGTCTAATAGGCATATAATTAGCCTCATTTGAAGGTAATTTAGAAAAGGTGGGAGGCTTTTCATTCTTCAAATAAGAAGAAAAAGGCAAATTCAGCTACTTCTGCTTTGGAAGGAATTTTCTTGGCCTGGCCAGAACTAGTTACCTGAAGAAAGTGCATATAAAATCCTGTAACATAAGAGAAGATGAGAGGTGGTCAAACTTATTTTACTGGGGCAAATATGCTACTCAGCATTAACAGCCTAAAACCTCTCAAAATAAAGCAAACACGGTTAACTTACTATGTTGACATATATTTAGGAATGCTCAGAGTGTCTTTTTAAATGAATTTAAAGTGTGCTTGGTAGATAAAGGAATATACTAAACTGATATTATAGTGTGCAATGCTCTTTTGTCTTTTGTGTTGCCTTTTTTGTTTCCTTAATTCATTCCTTTGGTATTGAATCTCTTCCAGTACGAAAACAGTGGTTATGAAAGCATATGATAAACAGACTGATTGTTATAACCTGAATAAGACTGAATTTCTGCAGAGCTAGAGCTTTGACTGCAGTTAACAAAGCAGATGGAGATTAAACACCATGGAAAATGTGTAAATGTAAAAATTAAAAAGGTTCCAAATTGTAGATGTATTATGTATTTATTTCTATTTCTTATTAACCATCATTTAAATAATACAGTCTTTGAAGAAGTTTATTTCCCATAGATAGTTCCTACCTATTGCTCTAATAAACCTCATGATTCAGTTAGGAAATTGAAATTTGAAAAAAATAATTTTTGTTATATTACCAGTGGCATTAAGTTACCAGTTTGTGTCAAGTACAGACACTTGCTGGCATAAAACACTTTTTTGCCCACATTTAATGGGTCTATTACTGAATTCTAAGCATTTTCAAAGGGTATTTTAAGATGATTACAGTAGATAATACTAATGCGGGATTGGATCTAGAGCTGTTTGAGAAATGAGCATGTCAGTTCTTTTCTTCCTTCCCTATCCTGAATCATGCATTGCTTCATGCCAGGGGTATTGCACTTAAACATAGTGAGAAGCTATCCGTCTAGCTTACATGTCCAGGTCTAGGTCTGGGATCTTGTCCAGGTGGGACTAAGATTCTGTTCTCCTCCAGTAGTTAAGAAGAGATTTAATAAAGGAGGTGAGAACCTTATAGGAGGATGAAGAAATTAAGAATTTCCTCCTGAATTCTAATAGCAGTTGATACTGGTATTTCTTCAGTGAATGATTTGGCCACCCTCTCATTGCTCTTTTGGTGCTTCCATGCTTTAAACCATCAGCTTGGTCATTCAATTGTTCACCAAGGTAAATAATTTATAATTGTTTGAAAAAGTACTGAAATAACTCATTCAAGCTTTTACATACCTTTAGAGTCTAGTGGATATTTTTTATTGCTGAAGCCTTCTTCCCAGAAGTCCCTATCTGGTGATAGTAATGTCTTTGCAAAAACGTATGAAAAATTATTTTGAAGGTACTGCATAATGTGCTCTCCTGTAATGATACTATAAGAAGATTCTTTTTGCAAGAAGTCTGATGGTTGTAACTGACTTTGATAAAATAATAATTCTGTATCTATAACAACATATTAAATAGCACACAATTAGACTGGTGAAGTTCTATAACACAGTCTTAAGTAAAAACAAACAGCAACTACATGAGAGGCGTGAAAACAAACAAAAATGTTTTTTCTTCCTTTTAATTTCTTAAATTAAGAGTTGCTACATTAGGACAAAACATGCTATTTGATTTGTTGTATAACATCTTCTAGCACATGCAGGCATACAATACCAGTATTAAAATACATGATATTTCAATCTACCTTTTGGAGACCTCACAGCAACGATAAAAGACCTGCCAGCTTGCTTGAGTTGGCATTGTTCCTGGAGGTTCTACCCTCCAAAATATTGAAAAAGAGTTTCCAGGTTTGTAAATGTTTCTGGCATTCATGCTGTAACATGATTGTCATGTGGCACTACTTTGAGAGATAGCAGAAAGAAACTAATCTCTTGGGATCAAAACTATAGAAATGGCTAAACCTGTCAATATAAAATTAGACCTAAAGGTTTTTGGAGACACAAGAGAAAATATGGGATAGAGGGTGCATCTACACATGAATTAAAGCACTTTAGTTAATGTGCCTTAAATCTAGTGCCTCCAAGCATTTTTACATATACTCTGAGGCATGTGGGGGCACTTTAATTAGTGAGCCATGCTAATTAAAAGCACTTGAGTGTCATGTGTATCAGCATCCCCATGCTGAAAGATGGTGGCGGAGTTCCTTGAATGAGCTTTAGTTCAAAGTGCTCCACTGCCATTTATCAGCACGGGGACTTTGATACTTGTGATGGTAGATTCTGCCAGAGCGTGCTAATTTCTGTGCTCCTGCAGACTCGATTAATTGATTAGTTAAGTCGGCTCTGATGTGCTGGATTTCCAACACATTGGAGTAGACTCCCTGCACATGTATATGAGTCCACTGTGAAGTACTAAGAAAATGCACATTGGTCTGTCAGTGTGCGGTAACTAAAGAGTATGGGCATTTTTACACATGTATGCATTGTAGCATTGGGTGCTTTGAAAAGCATCTGGTGCTATGACACATGCAGTTATATAAGCAGTGCTGAGAAAATGGCAGCAGCACACTTTTGAATTAAAACACTTCAGAGGTGGTTTAGTTCAAAAGCGCACCACCACCATTTTCCAGTGCTGATGCTCATTTCAACACTTATACAACCACACATAATGCAGTGCAGTTCACCTCAGCTTGTGTGTAGAGCAGACTCGATTAATTGAGTCTGCCCTGAAGCGGCAAATCTCCGGCGACTTGCTGGAAAAAAAGGATGCATATAAATACCCTCAGGTTTTAAAGTGATGTTTAATGCCCATTAGTCTATTTTAAGATGCCTTAACTAAATGGCATAGTTTTTCCATTGATGCTTTAATGCTTATTAAAATAGGCTAATACACATTAAAGTGCATTTTTAGACATGCACAGAGTGAGAGAGTCTGGCTTTATTGTGTAGGGTTGTTTTTACTCAGACTAAAAAAAAGTCAAGAAATTCTATTTATGAAATCATATTTGTCAATATTTTGAGCCTCAAGAAGGTGAAGATTATCATACTTACCTTTGCATTTGTGAAACAGTTTTCCTTGTGGAATGTTACAAACCTTTGCAATTACTACCTTCTGACTAGCCCAAATGATTGATTCCTCTGAGGGTGATTCACAAAATGCATCTGGTTCCTGGAAATGTGTTCTTTTTTTGGATATTTTTTCTTTAAATATCTTTTTTGGGGATTGTATTAAACTCAAATATTTTGATTTTCAGCAACCAAAGCCAAAAACAATTTAATTAATATTGGGGCCTTTCCTGTGTAATTTTTATTTTGACAAAAGCTCTTTTCGATTTTTAAAAAAGTTCACAAATGCAAATGTTCATTGGCTCTGATTTAAGCTCCATGGTCTGTAATAACTAATTAGATCACCACTGCCTAACTTATGTACAGCCAGGACCAATTGCAGGCCCCAGTCTGCATGCTACCCAGGCTCCCTCAAATGTGAAGCCAGAAAAGCTGCCCCATCACCCAGGCAGGAGCTCCTCCATGCTTCCCTAGCAGGCTTACCAGACTCCCTCCCACCCCTGCCATGCTGCCTTGCCCCAGAAGCCCCAGCCACCATAGCAGCAGGAGCCATAAGGAAGTTTGTGGCCTGGTGGGAGCCATGGGCTATCCCTTTTTGAGACAGGTGCAGCTCAGAAGCTGCCACTTGGACAGCCCTGAATTTAGAACATAATCTTAAAAGAAAGAGGGCCATGTCTTCTGTTTAACATATGTCTAAGTACTGTCAATCTTCAATAGAACTGCAAGATCAGGGAGCCAGAAGGGAGGGAATGGTATTCTGAACATTAGGTATATCCTGTGATTATTGCTGTGGTATAGATAGATCCATGTATTTTACATCAGGTCAGAGGGAGTAAATAAGAACCAATATTTCCAGCATAGGTTAGAAAGAAGGCTCTATATGTAGCAGCACTATAGACATAAGGGCATAATTCATGTTGATTTTGACATGTTTAAAAATGAGAGAATTGTCTCTAGGAGGATGATTTGAGAGAAACGGTTTGGCACCTATGCTCCCTATATATTTAGCAGGGAGTTAAGGAAAGCTAAATGGGAATTCAAAAGACCCTGTACATTGAGTGGAGAACTACCTAGAGGCAGCCAATGCAAAGCATTGTTGTCAGATTTTTCCACCTTTCCGGAGCTGAGATGCCTGACACATTGCTGCACTTAGGGTACCTTCATCCACTTTGAATCCAGAGCAGGTGGCCAACTGAGGTGATGGCAGTGATACCATCTTTGCAAAATAGCTTAGTGGTGAGAGTACTTGCCTGAGAGTGGGGAGGCCTTGGGTTATACCCCAGGATGTTTTTCTGTGATCAAAAGGAAACACCACTAATCTATTTTATATAAATTAAATCTCTTATTCCAGAGGCCAGATCTATCAGCCTATGCCAGAGGCAGGCAATTATTTTGAGGGGAGGGCCACTTAAGTTTTGGTGAGGTATCAAGGCTGAATGGATAGTCCCACTCCTTGGCAGTTACCCTGCCCTCTTGTTGCCATCTAAGAACAGGAAGTCTCACCCCCTGATCTCTAACCTTTGCCACTGGAAATCCTTCCCCTTGCCCACCAGAAATATTGCTTTTGGGGTGGGGGGTGGGAGGTAGCCATCTTGGGACTAGAAAAAAAAACAATTGTATACTAAAAGTCAAACACTTACTGTAACATTTTAATTTTTGTTAGGATTTGTGTTTGCATAGTGTACAGAGCTGATTGCATAATTACTCAAAAATAAATTCTTATTTTGTATATTGTGGTGGGAAAGTGTGTGTGTGTGCATTGTATGAGAAAGTATGTGTGTATGGTATGTGTGGTTTATGTGCATGTATGGTGGGGTGTGTGGTGGGATGTGGGGGTGTCTGGCTGTATGTGGGAGGAATAGAGTATGTTGGGGGGTTGTGGGGGCAGGGTGTGGGTGTGAAGAGTGTTGTGGTGTGGGGACCCCGCACACACTCCATGGTGCAGCAGCAGGTGAAGTATTCAGGTCACTGGTGCCTGGTGGAGCACGACTCTGGCCAACGCTGCACATCATAGCGAGGTGTGCAACCTCTATGTGGCATCTGCCTGTATTGCTGGCATTCCCTGCCACTCATGCGTAATCCCTGTAATCGCATAGCAGGGAGGGAAGCCCCACCTTTCTGCACAGCACCAGAGAGAAGCCTCAAATACTGGAGCTAGCTGCCTTCCCCACAGGGGCTGTGCTGCAAGGAAGGGAAGCCCCAGGCAGAGAGGGTAGTTGGCTCCAGAGCCTGAAGTTTCTCTCTGGTGCACTGACAGGAAAGACCCCCTGGCTCCAGCATGTGGGGCTTCCCTCCCTGCTGTGTGAGTGCAGGGGCTGCACAAGAGTGGCAGGGAGCACTACCAATACAGGCAGACGCATGGAGGCTGCTCCCCTTGCTGCAATGTACAGGACTGGCCAGAACTATACCTGCCAGGCGCCTGGACCCTGTGCTGCTGCTGCCACTGCCTGCTCAGGCTGTGTGCAATGGGAGGCATGTGGAGGAGTCCTTATGCCCCCCAATCTCCCTCATACCCACACACTGCCCACCCTAGCTGTGCTGCTGCTGTCCCCTGTCCTTCTGGGCATATCAGCTGTGGGCTCCCTCCCAGCTGTAGCTCCACCCCTGCTGCTTTCCCACCTGCTGCCCAAAGCCAATGGAGACCGGGCAGCAAGCAGATCCTGGGGAGTGCTGCAGCAGCAGCAGCCCCGCACAGATTCTACACACTGGCCAGCTGTGCCCTTCTGCCCATGAGCATGGGAACCAGGCAATAAGGTACATTTTCAGGGCTGTATGTACATGTGGGTGCCTAGCTCCCATCCTTGTGAGTGGAAAGGCTGGGTGGGGCACAGTTTGTTGTGGGGGGCCCTGCTCAATTCATAGTGATATAATGTTGAAGGCCCATTATGTAAACGTTTTGCTCAAGATTCAACATTGCCTAGATACCAGTTACAGTGCATCTAATGTTCGCTACATTGTTAAAGTGCCATGAAAGTCTCCAGGGAACTGTGAAAATGTGGCTAAAGGGGCTCTGGTCTGGTCCTCCAGGTTGGGGATAGTGTGGGGGGTTGGTTGCTCACCCATGTAGAAAATTTCAATTACAGTCTACAAGAGAAGAAACCAAATGGAAACGATGGTCTGAAAGCTTTTGAAGTTGAAACAGGCAATGATACATAAACCATAAAGTGAAAATGATGATGATTATGACAGAAGGTCATAAAAAAAATCAAATTAATCTTCCACAGTGAAGCATGGATTCAATTAGTATATATCTATATATTCATGGTATTTCATTTTTAATCACAGAAAAATGTGGATTTTGGGTTACTTTTTATAGTCGAAAAATTGGGTCCCCCCCCCACCCCAGCCTCAAATCAACTCCAAGAGGCTCTGAGATCTACCGGTGGATCGAGATCTGCTGGTTGGTGACCACTGCTGTAAGTGGGAGGTTCCCTCTTGTTTGCTTTCCCTGCTTAGAGTAAGCCTAAGATTGGGCATCTCTAGGGGCATAACTGGAGTTTAGGCACTCCATCTGGCTGGTAGCAGAGCTTAGGAGGGACTTAAGTCCCTCCCAGCTCAGACTGGATTGCTACTCTATATGTGCAGTACACTAAATTTAGGCACCCAGGGGTCATTGTTGCTCCAAATGCAGATGCTGAATGAATTGGGTACCTACTGAGCCACAGGGCTCTTGAAGTGGGGGTTTTCTGGATAACTTTTTGTATCGGACAGAGTGTCCATACTATTAACTTACTGCACCAGACGCACTATACCATTGAACCTCAGCAAATTAGATCTGCCTTATAGCAGGCAAATTAACCCATCAAGAACATTACTCTAAGCCTGGGAAGGAGGCAATGTACTTGGAGCAGTGTGGCATGCATGATTCAGCACCTGACATGGTGAGTTAGCAACATAGGCATGTGTTTTAAGTGCCTAAATTCCATCTACACCCTGTTCAGATGTCTCATTAGATCAGTCTGACTCCCCTGCTTTAAATTTACAAAATCTGTTTGTGTGAGCTTGTCATGCTACCTCTACTTCTAAGAGCAGAAAAAGTGAATGGTCATTAGGATGGGCAGTTACTCTCAGGGAAGGAAAGGGCAAATAATGTATGTCTATAAACAGATTAGTGTTCTGACTTACTTCTGATAATTCTGTCTTTAGTGTATTCTGCACTTGCTTTTACATCACTAGGATGCAAAGGCACACAAATCAAACTGTTTAGGAAATATGGTAGTGGGGGAGCAATGGCCATGAATGCAGCCAAATTGCCAAACCCCAAGCCACATGGCCAGTCAGAGCTGGGCCATGCCCTTTCCATGTCTGGATTGGGGATAGGCCATTCCCCCTGCCTGCCATAGATGGCAGGGTCGAAAGAGACCTCAATAGATCATCGAGTCTGACCCCCTGCATAGGCAGGAAAGAGTGCTGGTTCAGATGACCCCAGCTAGATGCTTATCTAAACTCCTCTTGAAGACCCCCAGGGTAGTGGAGAGCACCACCTCTCTTGGGAGCCCATTCCAGACCTTGGCGACTCTAACTGTGAAGAAGTTGTCCCTAATGTCTAGTCTAAATCTGCTCTCTGCTAGCTTGTGGCCATTATTTCTTGTGACCCCTGGGGCCGCCTTGGTGAATAAAACCTCTCCAATTCCCTTCTGTGTCCCCATGATAAACTTATAGGCTGCCACAAGGTCGCCTCTCAACCTTTTCTTGTGGAGGCTGAAGAGGTCCAGATGCCCCAGTCTGTCATAGGGCTTGGCCTGCAAGCTCTTAGCCATATGAGTGACCCTCTTCTGGACCCTCTCCAGGTTATCCACATCCCTCTTGAAGTGTGGCGCCCAAAACTGCACGCAGTATTCCAACTGTGGTCTGACCAGCACCCGATAGAGGGGAAGTATCACCTCCTTGGATCTGTATCGTGGTGCAGCACTTTGCATTTCTCCTTGTTGAATTGCATTCTGTTGTTTTCCGCCCACATGTCCAACCTGTCCAGGTCTGCTTGTAGTTGTTCCCTGCCCTTCAGTGTGTCCACTTGTCCCCCCAGTTTTATGTCATCTTCAAACTTGGACAGAGTACATTTCATTCCTTCATCCAAGTCGCTGATGAATGTATTGAAGAGTATCGGTCCAAGGACCGAGCCCTGCGGGACCCTACTACCCACACCCTTCCAGGTCGATACTGACCCATCCACTACGACTCTCTGGGTATGACCCTCTAGCCAATTCACCACGCACCGGACTATGTAGACATCCAAGTCACAGTCTCTTAACTTGTTCACCAGTATGGTGTGGGATACCATATCGAAGGCCTTCCCGAAGTCTAAGTATATGACATCAACCCCTACTCCTGCATCCAGGCGTTTCGTATCCTGGTCATAATAAGAGACTAGATTAGTCAGGCATGATCTACGTGCTACGAACCAATGCTGGTTCCCCCTCAGCATAATCTGTCCTGCCAGGCTCTTGCAAATGTGAGCCTTGATAATTTTTTCAAAGACTTTGCCAAGGATGGAGGTAAGACTGACTGGCCTATAGTTGCCTGGGTCCTCCTTCCTCCCCTTCTTGA
>JAGPOW010003316.1:106692578-106712559 GCA_030014935.1 Caiman crocodilus | reverse complement strand
CTGGGGTCCTGTGACCCCAGCACTCGTTCCTGCCATTGGCGGGGGGTCAGACTAGATGGCCTGCTCTAGGCCCCTTCTGACCCTAGATACTATGAAACTGTATATCTTGCCTCCCTTCTAGCTTTCTTTTTTTTTTTTTCTTGATATACTTTTAGCTATCGTAAGATTAGTAGTACACTTCATTTAAAGCTCGTCAGATTTACCAAGCTGATATCAAACATTTTAAAAAGTTACAGACACTCAAAAATTGGTAAATGGAGTCATCCTAGACTTATGTGAAACAGATGGTGAGCAAATTTACACTGACCTACCTGAAACTGGTTCCCAATCATTTTGGTTTCCTCAGACCATCTTGTGATCTCCTGTGCACCCTTCTTATCAAAATTTAAGTGGAAAACAACACTGTAAAAGGTGTGCAAGGTCTGCTTCACTCTGGCTATTTTCTGAAAGTATTATTGATATGTGTATTTCTAAGTTGGTGAAAACAGTGTAATCTGACATGTGCTTCTACTTTCTAGACAGGCATTTTGTTTCCTTTTATTAGAACTGAATTGTATGGCTAGGGACAGAAATTACACATCGTCTCAGGGCACCTTGCTGCCCCGCTCCTAAAGGAGGGAAAACTGCTAAAGAAGGAGCCCTAGCAGCGATTAGGCAGCACAGCTGTGGGTTGCTGGGGCAACTAATGAGCATCAGCTGACCAGACCGGGGCAGGGCCTGGCCCTTATAAAGCCCATGGGCTGAGGCAGAGGCTGCAGCCTGCATGGAGGGTCACTGGTAGGACCAAATGTTGTTTGGGCTGGCAGGCATCCGTTGTTGTTATAGCCAGATGGCTTATATTTAAGTTACAGCCCTGGGGCTTGTGTTTTGGTTGTTTACACCGGTGGTTTTGGTGAGGCTATAAGGGGTTGGAGGAGGCCTCATAGGGGCCCACAGGGTGTGGGGCCCTAGTGCCCAGGAGGGCGCAATTCAATGCCAGTAAGGGCACAACTTGCAGGGTGCGGAGACACCAGCCCAGAGAGGGGCATTTGGATAAGCCCAGGTTGGACGCAGCGAGCCCCAAGGAGGGGGCTGCATTGTAGAGCCCAGCAAGGGGCAACTTTGAGAGGCCTAAGTTAGGCAGTGAGTCCCAGGAAGGGGGCAACACTGAGAAGCCCAAGGAGGGCAATGTTTGAGAGGCCTGAGAGGGGCCACACTGAACCCCTGTGGGGGCACGGCGAGCCCAGAGAGGGGAGCGCCACACTGAGAAGCCCTGTGGGGGCACAGTCAGCCCCAGGAGGGGGCAGCATTGAGAAACCCAAGTTCGGGCATTGGGAGTCCCTGATGGGGGGCCACATTGATTAAGGAGCCCAAGTTGGGCGCAGTCAGCCCCAGGAGGGGGCAACATTGAGAAGCCCAAGTTCGGGCATTGGGAGTCCCTGATAGGGGGCCGCATTTATTAAGGAGCCCAAGTTGGGCACAGTCATCCCCAAGGAGAGGGCAATATCGAGACCCTTGACAAGGGGCAGCATATTGAGAAGCCCAATGTGGGTGAGGCGAGCCCAGAGAGGGGAGCGTCAGACTGAGAAGCCCTTTGTGGGCACGGTGAGCCATATTGAGGAGCCCCAGTGTGGGCTTGTAGAGTCCAGGAAAGGGACAACACGTGAGATGGCCCAGAGAGGATAGAGAGGGGCCGCAATAGGCAAGATCAAGGTGACATCCGCGAGGCTTGGGTTGTGGTATTGGGGAGGAAGGAGCTGCAGATAGCGCCCCCTAGTGGAGGGGGCAGTACAAGGACAAGGGCAGCCTCCCACTAATTAATTAACATCAAAGATGTGGCAGGCAAGATAAGGCGGGCGGTTGCCCAGAGACAGGTGCGGGGGCCCACATTGAGGGCAGCCCCGAGTGACGATCTGTCACACACATAAATGGGTGTAAGTGATCAGAAACTGGTTTAAACCTGTAACAGGACAGAAGCTCATTGCACATAAACCAGGTTCAAAATGTCTGAACCTGGTTTAAGATAAAGTTGAATGTAGTATTGAACTTGACTGATTTAGGTCAAACCAGTTGATGAAACTTCTGTTTCAGACCCCTTCCTGGTTCTAGTTAAATCACAGTCCCTCAGCATCCCAGCATGCTTTCCATCCCTAGGCTGGACTGTGCTGTCTGCTCCAGAGAGCAGGGCTGGCCCTGCCCCTCTGCTTCTTATTTAGAGCAGCGAGGGTTGGCTGACAAGAGGGCAGGGGGCAAACCCAGCTGGGGATGAAGCGAAGCCTACAGGGGGAGTACTGCCTCCGACCAAGAAAACCCAGGCTAGGGTCTGGGGCCAGGGAAGGGGGTTAAACACTGCTTTCCCCCGCTCAAACCTATTGCTGTCTTCGACTGTGGATTACAAAGCCCAGAAGCACCTGGAAGCAGGGAGAAGCAACCCTGCAGAGTCTTACTGCTGTAATTCTGAACTGCAAATCCCAGAGACCTAAGGTGCAGCAAGAAGAAGGCCTAAACACACAGCCAGAGAGGCTTTAGCCCCCCCTGGCTTCTGGCCTGAGCCACTTCAGGGATGTGACTACATTTCTTGAATCAAAGGTAAATGTCTGTTCACTTGTGTTTCAATTTAATTTTTGCTCCTTAGACTAACCTGCAAATACTGAATTGATGCAGCCTTGGGCTTTTTGACTGTCTGTACTTAGCCTATTTAATTTAGTTTCAAAAGCTTGAAGGACATTAGCTTTGCCCAAATATAGGGCTGGAGTCTTTTTCCAGATCTATATGACAATTCTCCATACCTTCTACTCTTCTTATTTTTCATGGAAGGTATAGCTAGGTCAGGGGATGATAGGTTCTTAAACAGACCCCCTCCATTTGAGGAGCACTCAGGGGGCCTGGGAAGTGTAGTAGAAGGTGGGGTTGCATGGCATCCTTCCCTAAGGCCAGTGGAAAATCTGTAGAAGTCCATTGCTCCTCGGAGTACCCCTATTTAATGAAGGCCAAAAGAATAGAGGGATGCACAGTTAAATAAGGAATTGTGAAGTGAGCCTGGTCTTTGCTGGACTTGTAAGATCTGTAGATTCTAGATACTGAATCTTTTGCTTCTTTCATGGGACAAACTGAGGGTCTTAGCCCAGCCACATCTCTTCTATGGGTGATTTATTGTGTGGAAGAAACTTCTGTTTCCCAGCTCCTCCTATCACTCCTTCCAGGTTCCTTCAAAAAGGGTTTTCATTAGAAGGTGTCAGTTTAGTTTAAGTAGTGTTATTTTTGACTGACAACCCAGCTCAGTGGTTTTAGCCACCAGATATCATCATCTTTTGATGATTCTAATAGTATATAATAGTGGAATAAGGTACTTCTGGTTACTGGATTTCATCATGCAGTTACTTTTAAAATCAGTATTATGACTTAAATATTCTTTGCTTACTTTGTTTGGTGTTATGAAGACAAAGGGGAAACCTCTTTAAAACAATTAATTTGATAATATTTAATTATTTGAGAAAAATGTTCAAACTACGTTTTCCATACAGTAGAAGACAAGGAAGAAGTGAAAGTCAAAAGATTTCATTATCTTTCATTCAGGGTTATTTCACTAGTGTCAGTTAAGAAATGTTAATGCATGCCAAGAACATGTTTATTAATGGGACTTAGATACTGTGACAGAACTGCCCCATATTCCATAAACATAAGGTATGTTAATCCCTTTAGTTGTTGGATTTTTAAAATGGAAAAGCTAGATGAATAATTTGGCTATTTTGCTAATCCTTAGTTTGGAATATAAATAGGTAATGCCTTGATATTTATATTTGCATAAGCTAATGTATTCTAATTGATTTATTTAGATATCTGATTATGTTAATACAGCATAATTAGATATCTACTTTACCATGCATGAACAGGATTAAAGTTGTAGGAACAGCATCTTTAGAGATGTGTGCACATTTTTTATCAGCAATTTCAAATAGTGTATGAAGTTAGGAGCAGATAAATTATCTATTCAGTGATGTCATATTATTCACATTTATTTAACTACAAGGTGAAGTCATCTAGTAATGTCCTCTGTGGCAAAAGTTCTTCTGCAACAATGACAGCAGAAAAATCAAAGAACAGTTAAAAAGCTTCTGTCTCTTTTTTCTTTCCCCTTTTCTTCTTTGGTACTTGCAGGTATGCATTCTTTTTTACTTTTCTTTTTACTGATTTATGCAGGGTTTTATATATCTGTCACGGCAGGGTCCTACAGGAGGGCTGTGATCTCCTGAAGGCCCTCCATCCGTGCCAAGTCCGGCCCAAGACACCCTCAATGCTCGTCTGCCACGACTTTGATGTCAGTAGGTTTAGGATGGGAGGCTGCCTTATTACCGTCTTGGGCGCGGCGTACCAGGACTTTTGTCCCTGCGATCTCCCGGACCCACCGGGATGTTCCCTGTATGCTGGGTGCGCTCTAGGCACCCTGGCCTTAGGGCTAAGCATGGCTCCTACCACCCCTGATACCACGTCCCAAGCCTCGCTGCTGTCTCAGATGTTGGTGTGTCAATCGTCAGTCTTGCCCTTCCTCTCTAGGGCTCCTCTATATACTCACCCACTCTCTGGGCCTCATCTGTAAGCTCACCCACTCTCTGGGGACCTTCTGTCCAGCCTCAGTCTTTTAGGCTTTCTGCATGGTTCTGCCCCCTTTAGCCAGGCATTGTGTGCTGCTGTCTCCTTGGAGATCACCGCAGCCTCTTGCCCTTCTCTGGAGGCGCTGTGCTGCTAACCCTCTTCCTGGGGTCCACCGGAGCACCCTGCCCCTTGGCTGAGGTCTACCTCCGTACTAGCCTGCAACTGGGCCTCTTAGTATTACTGCCCCTCATCTGGGCTTCTCAAACAATATTGCCCCTTGTCTGGGCTTCTCAAGCGGTGCTCCCCTCTCTAGGGCTCGCTGTGCCCCCTCAGGGCTTCCCAATAATGCTCCCCCTCATGGGCTCCTTACAATACTGCCCCCTGCTTAGGGCTTCTCCCATATGGCCCCCTGCTAGGGCCTAGGGTCTCCTTACCCTGTATAAGGACATTGCTGCGCCCTCTCTGGCACTGAATAACGCCATCCTGGGTACCAGGATCCCCACACTGTTGGGGTCCCTGCTGAGGCCTCCTCCTTCCCCTACAGCCTTGCCCAAACCACCGGTGTAATACAGTATTAACAAAACATAACACAAGCCTCTGGCTGTAACTCAAACATAAGGCACCTAGCCATAACAAAGTAAGCCTCCCGGCTACTACTCCACATCATTGCTCCAGCCTTTGGAGCTCTTGGCAGCTGTACTCACATTACTGTCTCTGGAAGCTCCTGCCCCTCTAGCTGCTGCAAAAGAACTCCCAGCCTGGCTCTGGTTCTGGGCTTTATAGGGCCAAGCCCTGCCCCTTAGGTCAGCTGACACCTATTAGTTGCCTCAGCAACCATCAGCTGTGCTCATTATCACACTGCTGGGTTTTCCCCAGCAGTCTTTACACACAAGGAGTGGTGTCGTGATGTGTGCCATGACAATATCACATTTTTGTAATCTTCTCTATTGTTTTTTGTTTCAGTACTGGGAGTATGGGTAGAGAAGATTGGGAACTGGATACTGGGTTGCAGAGTTGCATGTCAACATTTGCTAGAATCATATGGATAATTGGCTTATTGATGCTGCTTTAGAGAACCTGGGGGCAGGGGGAGAGAGGAATGCATGAAGTCAATCAGGGGTCTTGGTGTACAGGATTGGGAGTGCCCAAATGAGGTTTAAACTCAGTATTGTCCAACACCCCACTCTAGTTCCACTGTGTTACCAGTTCTGTTCAATTCCTTTTAGAGATGTAGCACAGAATTCCATTCTTGGAGCTTAAAGGTCAATTCTGGGGAAGTGCAGCATGCCTTTAGTAATTGTTTTAAAAAGCTGATAATTTTGTTTTAAAAAAAATAGAATAAGTTCTTCTTCCTCTGTTTCATGATCAGTTAAATCCAACCTAAGAAAAGAAGATTTGATTATATCTTGCCAATCATGTTGTAATCCTAGTAGGGACCTAGTTTCTTAAATAACTGGTTAAATTTATTTTGGGTCATTAATTACAATCTTGCTAATCAGATCTTTATTTATATTCAGACATTGATTAAGTACCATAGGAAAATTCTTAAGATATTTCTAATACATAATTATTTTTGTTCTGGTTTCTGCATAGTTTTTAATCCTCTATCTTTGTACAATTAAATTGTTGTTGTTGTAGTTGTTGAATAACTTACAGATTTTGTTTTCACATTCTAAAAAAATGTGCAGGCCAAAAATAAAAGAACCTTTCCCAAATCCCTGTTTATGAAATAAGCAGTGTACATGTAGATAGAGCAAGCTTTCTTATTGTATTCCCAGTGCTGAAATATTATCTGTGTTGTGAACCAAAAGAAGCATCCTGAGTATTAATTTACACGTTCAGTGTTTTTACACAGTGAGAGCGCCCAATCTTCAAAATACTTTGTATCCAGACCTACTGTGTAAGAGAAGTCATGTTGAAAAGATTAATTTTTAAATATGTTTCCTCAGACGTGATAATCTGTACTTTTTTAATGTCAGGCCCTCATCAAGCTCTGGGCTTCATTGTGGTTTTTGTTTTACAATCAGTCAGCAATGCATCTTCTCTTTTAGGCACCACAGCCAAAATGGTAGGAGCAGCACTAAGTATGCCTAGCTCCCAGATACATTACTCAAATAGAAGAGAAACTCCCAAATATTAGGTTCTATATATGGAAAATTTATAAATGTGATATAATTTTCCGGGTATAAAATATACTTATTGGAAGTTTGCCTTGAATTTATCCCCCCTCACACTGCTATAGCTAAAATTTGTGAGGTCAGGGAGCCCCTGTTCTCTCTGCCCCTCAGCTTTTCCCCCCTGTAGCCCCTTTCCCCCTTCTTATTATCTGTCCCTGGGCACATGGAGGTGAGGAACAAATTTGAAAAAAAATGACCTTAAAATAAATATAGCTGTAGCAATTTGTATATAGTACCCATAAACTTAGTTCACCCAGAAATGATGAATTTTACCTTTTTATGAAACTGTGGTAAGTTTTAGCACAGGTACTCCATAAACATACTTTTAAGCAGTACTTTTATAGCTACTTAGAGAGACTACATTTTTTTTAAAGAAATTTTTCATGTTCCAAGCTAAGTCACCCAAATCAAGTCCAAATCCATGAGTCAGTCCAGAACCATAAGTGGCTGTACAACCAACAAACATCCTCCACCCCCACCAGGAGCTTCAGATGTTTCCAAAGTTTTTTGGCAGACATCCTACATGCAGGCCCAAGCCTGGAGACTTGGCATTTGGATGCCCCCAGGTTTTGCCTGCCCTCAGCCATATGGCCACAAGCAAACTAGGGAGGAGCCTCCTTTTTCCATAAAGTGTGCTTTAAGCCCCAACACCTCAGCAGCTACTAAACCATGCCAGAAGAACAGTTATCCCTGGGAATGCTTAAGGAAAACTGCCTTCATAGACCCAGATACATGGTGTTTCCTCTTAGACTACTTTTTTGTGTGTGTGTATATATATGTATGTGTGTGTATATATATATATACACACACACACACACACACACACATACACCTATAAAACTACAATCCTAGTATCACACCATAAAGAAAATCCTTCACCCATTACAAAAGCTGAACCCATGCACCCGTACAAAGGAACCCTTTACAATAGCCACATCACATGTAAAACACACAAAACAAACAAGCAAATCCTGGTCCCTCAAACCAGATTACATTTCCCTTCCATCCCCACACTGCTTGTGGGGTCACATACTCAGTTCAAGTGTCATCTCCATCGTTGTCGCTCCACCTTCTGCTGGAGGACCTGCTGCTGCTGTCACTGTCACTATCCTCAGTTCCACTTGTTTCTTCCTCTTCACTATCACTGCCCTGTTTTCTGCTTGGGGGGCATTGGATGATCTTGTGCCACACATCTCTGTGCCAGGTGGCTTTGGCTGCATCCTCTCCATCCTCCACTACCAATTTGTGATAGTAGGTCTGGAGTTCACTCAGAGCCATTTTCACGTAGCCTACTACCTCTGTGTCCATTTGCCTGTACAACAGGAAGTTCTTGGCCTTCCACAGGGTGCTCCTGATGCAGGATGCAAACTGATCAAAATGGGATGATGGGCTCCCTGATGTTTGGCAAGGTGCCCGTACAGTGCTGGTTCTTTGGTTAGTCGGCAGATGCTGGTCACCACTTCACATAGCTGTTTCACCCTTTTCCATACCTCTTTGGCACAGGTGCAGAGCCAGAGGAGGTGGTTGATCATCTCTGTGGCTCTGTGGCAGTTGGTCCTTGGGCAGCTGGGTCTGCCCAGCTGCCCCGCTCTATGTCTCTAAGCCCTCATTGGTAGAGCTTGGGCTATGAGCCAGTTCAGGTCCTTGTAATCTTTGTGCAGATCCTTGTGGTCCATGCGCTTCCACATGGTCTGGCATGTGTCACCTAGAAGCTGGTCCACAGGAAACATGGTGTTCCTCAGCCTCAGTGTCTCCTGGATCCTCTTGTGGTTTCTCATGGTCACTGGGCCTACGCTGTGCAGGCCATATACGCTGCGGTACTGGTTTAGCGTCTCATAGAACCACGGTGAGCCCATGATCCATGGTCTATGATTGGTTTGGGGTGAATTCCCCTAGTGTCTCAGGATGTGACCTGCAAAACATCTCATGAGGCAAGTGGTTTTGGATCCTGTGTCCATCACCAGCTTGCAGATTAGGCTCTTATACTTGCCCCACAGGAATGGGAGGATGTCTGGCATGCCCCTTGTCCTTGTACAAGGTCTTCTGAGAGAACTTTTTCTATCTGGAGCCCCAGAATAAAACACACAGGGCCCTCTGGATCCTGTGCGTGACACACTCAGAAGAGGGTAAGACCAGTGCAGTGTACAGAAGCACCAGTAACAACACCACCTTCACAAACGCAACATGCCCCTCACCATGGAGAGGGAGTGCATGTGCCGCAGCCCCAGTTTCTACTTTACCTTTGCCTCTGTCTTCTCCCATGCTGTCCTGCTGCTCACCTCAGGGTCAAAATCTGTCCCAAGGATCCTGACCCCCTCACAGGGAACAGAGATGCCCAGGGACTCCAGGTCCCTGAGCTTGCCCACAGCCAGGCAGGTGCTCTTGCTCACATTGAGCTTGGCCCCCACCACTGCCTCATATACCTGTGTGTGCACCAGAGCTGCCTCTGCCAACCCCTTGTTTTGGCACATGACGTTCAAATCATCTGTAGGCCAGGACATTGGCCTCTTGGTTGCTGCTGCTCAGGATATGGACTCCGTGGATCCCTGGGTCCTGGCTCAGGTGCTGGGCCAGGGGCTTGATGGCACAGATGAACAGGATCTGGCAGAGTGGGCAGCCATACTGGACCACCAACTCCACCGTGATCTGGGCACTCAGGAAACCATTGATCTGCACTTTAGTGCTCACTTCCGTGTAGAGGGTCCTGATCCATCTGATGAAGGTCAAGGGGATTCCCATCCACTCCAGTTTCTGGAACAGGAACCAATGGGACACTCTGGTATAGGCCTTCTCTAGGTCCAGGTTTAGGGTGGCAATGCTCTGCCTTCTCTCTCTCTCTAGTTGGAGCGCATCTTTCAGTTGCACCAGGGCTCCATGGATTTGTCATCTTGATCCTAGTGGATGACTCCATCTAGAGTGAACAAAGGTGGAGAAGAACGGAATAAAGGTGATAGCTGGAGCAAGGGCAGGGGCAGCAACAATGATAGTGAAGCACAAGGAAGACAGGAGCGGAGAAGAGTGGGAGACAGAGC
Organism: Caiman crocodilus; assembly: GCA_030014935.1. Taxonomy (NCBI): domain Eukaryota; kingdom Metazoa; phylum Chordata; order Crocodylia; family Alligatoridae; genus Caiman; species Caiman crocodilus. The sequence continues at coordinate 106,702,778 of JAGPOW010003316.1, read as the reverse complement.
AGGAGCAGCAGGAGAAGGTGCGGTGGGCAAGAAACAGAACGGTGGGAGCATGATGGCAGGCCTTCCCACTAGGAGTGGCATGGCAGGAAAACATGGAAGAAGCACTGAGAGAAGCTGGAGAAGAACAGAGGCTACAGATATAGGTAATTTTAACTGGTGATGGGAGGCAGGCAAGATTGATGATGAACAGATATGATTTCCTGGAAAAGGTACTGTTTGAGATTTTGAAGGTGCAGGTGGAGCACCGCACCAGCCTGATTGCTTTCTTGAACTGAAAGACTTGGGCACTCACTTACTGGGATAGAGAAGGGTATGTGAACTTTTGAAAGAAATAGCTGAGAAACATAAGAGGAAGGAATTAAGAGGGATAAAGTTTATAGCATGGGAAAGTCAAGAGATGGTGTTATTATAGTTTGAATGTACTTTGGATTTATTAGAGGCAGAAGGCATAGAAAAATGGCTGGAAAAGTGCATTTAAAGGGTAAAGTCAGTAGAGAAAGTAAGGGACAAATATGGGCAGGATCTTGGCACAAATAGTATTACAAGCAGATGAGTAGAAGCCCAGTGGGGTGCTGCACCTCCCATCAGTGATCCAGACCTGAGCACACCAGGGTGTTATAACGTACCATGGGCAAACAAAATGGTGCAGCAAATGTGGAAAGGTGGGGCACCTGTCTATACAATGTTTCCTCACAGTGTGCTACAGATGTGAAGGGATGGGGCATACAGCAGCAGAGTGCCAGGAATTCCTAAAATGGACTGTTTGTAAGGGAGAGGGACATTTGTATTCATAGGTGCCCCAAAACCTTTGCAAATATAGTCATATAGGTATCATAGGTGTATCATAGGTGCCCCAAAACTGTTGTAAATATAGTCAGACTCCCTGAGAAGCAGCAAAACCTGGAGGAAGAGAGTGGAGGACAGGAATATTTGGACATTGAGCTAGAAATGGTGAAAGAAACCCTGAAGGAGGATGAAACATGAGGGTGGTGAAATTTCTGGGATTGAGGCAACGCAGGCGGAGATAGGAGATGAAATGGAAAGGAAGGCAGGACCAGCAAAGAATTCAGAGATGGAGGTGGGGGTGGGTAAGAAAGAAGACAACAGACAACAGAAGTGGAGACAGAGCAAGAGGAAGTACCAGAGAGTCAGGCTGGGAAAAGGAAGAAAATGTAGGGGCTGAAAACCAGGAAGAAGAAACCAGATAATGAAGGAGGTAAGTCAGAGAAGAGCCAGAGAGCAGTTTCCTGCCGTGAATACCTTGGCGCTGCAACCCACAGTGGAGACCAGAAGATGGGAAGCTGCAGGGAGGCAGGAATACAAAAGCCTTCTTAAATGTGAAAGTGATCTGGAAGCTTGCAAAGGCAACAGGGATGTGAATGAGGGAGGAGGAGGAGGAGTTGACCACCCCCAGCAGTAGCACAGAACCTTAAAGGGACAGGCGTACTCAGTTTAAAGCAAGCATGGACAAATCTTAAAGGGACAGGTGCATTGATTTTAAAACAAACATAAATGGTATTGTTAATAATTTTTTCTCAATGTCAGGAGTACCTTAACAAGAAAAAGTTGGGAACAGATTGAACTAGTTTTGTACCAAGTAAGGGCAGACATAATTTGCCTACAAGAATGCGGTATACCGGGGAAAGGGATTATAAATTCTTTAAGGAAAGAGGGAGATGGAAACCATGTTAGTAGTCAGCAGGGATCCTGGTTTTCTCTGATAAACCCCCCCCCCCCCCACAAAAAACTCAATTTTGGGATTAAAAAAAGTAATCCAAAATCCACATTTTTCCATGATCAAAATGAAACACCACAATATAAATGTCTATTTATTAGTGGCATTTCATTTTGATCACAGAAGAACATGGATTTTGGATTATTTTTTTAACACTGAAAATTGGGGATTTTTTTTTTTAATCAGAGAAAGCCAGGATCCCTGGTGGTCAGGGACAAATAAAAACAAAGTGTTAGGGGTAGTAATATTATTCAAGAGCCCAGAGCTGAGATCAAAGCAGGTAGAAGAAGTCATTATTGATTGCAATGAATCTGTAGCAGATTGCAACTAGTAATACTATTAGGGGATCAGAGCTAGAAATTGTCAATGTATATGCACCACTGGAAAGGGATGGAAGGAGTGCATTGCTTAGAAAGCTAGTGGTTTATGTGGTTGGAAGGAAATTGTTTGTAAAAGTGGGAGATTTCAATTGTATAATCAAAGTGGGTGACAGAACAGAGTAAGGAGCAAACAGCGCTTTAGACAGCTCATCCAGACTATTAACACATATAATAAAAGAAGAGTCACTAAAAGACGTGTAGGCAGGAGAGAGAGGTTTCAGTAAAATGGACCTCAGTGGAAAAAAAATACAATCAAGAACTGACTTTGTGCTTGTATCAAAAGCAACAGGGATAAGGAAGAAAGAAACCATATATGTTGCTTTTAGTGATTACTGGATGCTGAAGGTGGAAATCAGTTTTGGTAAAAGCCCCATGAGAGGGAAGGGACTGTGAAACTTAAATGTGCAGCTGTTACAAGATGAAGAGATAGGTCAAGTGTATGTGAGACAGTATGAAGGGTGGTGAACACTGAAGAAATATTTTGGAAGTTCCAGAGAATGGTGAATGACAGTAAAGAAGAGGGCAGGAAAGTTCTTCAAAAAGGAAGGCCAAATATGTGCAGGAAAAAGAACAAAAGAGCTAAGGGAGCTGCAAAGAAAGATGCAGGAGCTGCTAAAGGAAGTGGCAGAAGGAGGACAGATATGAGAAGAACTAGAAGAAATGAGGCAAGAGTTAGAAGCCTGGTTTAAAAAAAAAACACGAGAGAAGATGTGGTTGTTCTTAGCACAAGCACCTTGGGTGGGAGAAAACAAAGAGTGGTCCTGATACTTTTCAGTCAGAGTGAAGGTGGTAAAAGGAGAGCAGTGTAGAAGGTGGTGGTGCCTGGGTGGAAAAGCAGGAGGAGAGATGTTGGCGGCAGAAGATTTTATAAAGAGCTACACCAGAAGAAGGAAACAGACAGGAAGAATAAGGATTTCTTGCAAGAGATTAAAGAGAAAGTAAAGGGGGAGGAACAAAGAAGATGGAAGAAAAGATGAGCTTAACAGAAGCAGAAGAGTGTTTAAAATCCTTCTCCCCTTTTTTGAAGAGTAAGATCACGCCTCTTGTACAGTCTTTCCCTGTTTCTCCTGTTTCTGCTGTTTCTTTGAATACTTTCACTGTATCCATCTGTATTAATGCTCAAAAATTCTCCCAAAATTCCATAGGCAGTCCATCTGCTTTTGATGATTTTCTTCTTTTAAAGGTTTGAGGATGAGGAAAAACCTCAAGAATATAATACATGAAGACCCAAGTATGTGCAGTACCAGGTAGGCCTGTGTGAATAAGGAAGTATTCAGTTCAGATTTGGCAGATGCAGAGGACAGTGATTTGATTCAGTGATTTGAATCACTGTCCCCTTTAATTCGGCCAAATCAGGATTGGCGATTTGGTGCTGATTCAGAGATTCAGGTTGGCTGGAGGGAGCCAGGCATAGCCAGGTGGCTGCAGGTTCTCTCATGGTTCCTCCAGCTGTGCCTGCCTCTCCCCAGGTGCTGGGGTGGCAGGGGCAAGGAGCTGCAGGAGAAGCCCCTATGCCCTGCCTGGCCCCAGCCTAGTCCTGGCACTTTAAAAAAAGTGCTCTGGAAGCAGCAATCAGGACCTCTGTGGGCTTGTGGCAGAGCCTCTCTCCACGCAGTGGGGGGCAGTGGGAATTTCCCCCACCTGGCACCCATGTGGCAGTCTTTCCCTGTTTCTCCTGTTTCTGCTATTTCTTTGAACACTTTCACTATATCCATCTCTATTGATATTCAGAACTTCTCACAAAATTCCATAGGCAGTCTGTCTGCTCTTGATGATTTCTTTCTTTTAAAGATTTGAGGGAGCTGGGACCACAGGGCTTTAGAAGCCATACGAGGGAGACAAAGGTGCCCCCTGTTACTACTACTATTTGTCACAACGGCAGGCGGTTCCAGGTGGCAATGGAGGCCCGTCGTGTGAGGTGCACACCAGGAGGAGCGCCGCACCGGGTAGCGGAGCCAACCCAGGTGTGCCCGGATCCAGGGTGGAGGGGGCGAGAGAGGGACTCCGGAGACCAAATTAAATTGAAGAGAAATAAACTTTACTTACAAAATTTGAAGTAACTTGTGTACAAGAGGTTGACCTGGCAACGTAATCAGGTTCTCAGGTACAGATGCGGTAATCGGTGTGGCAGCTACAGCCAGATCTAGGCGTACTGCAGCGCCTTGGTGGCCTGTGGGATTCCCCTAACAGCTTTAGGGGCCTCCTTGAGCAAGGCCAGACAATCAGTCTGTTCAGGGAACCTTCGCTCAAGTGGATTGCGCAGAGCTGAGAGGCCTCCTCTGATCATGAGAAAATCACTCCTTCCTCCACACGGTCAATCGCCCACACACCACACCACACCACACCACACCACACACAGGTGCGGGGGTCTTTTATACTCCTATCTATTACCAATCAGAGGCCTTCCTTCAGAGAGCTTTCTGGAAAGACCTCAAAGCTTCTTCTTCAGTCTAAGTGGAATGAATGTTTAACCCTTAATAAACTCATAGGCTCTCTGCAACTGCAGTACTCCTTTCACAATCATGTCACTTAACTCTTTAACAACATTCTAACATTAACAAAAGTGAAGCTCATATAGGAGGGGAGAGCAATAATCTGACAGGAGGCACTGATGTTAACTTGCCACAATATTGGTATGTGGCATGGAACCATTAGCACAAAGAATAAGAAAAGACAAGGTCATAATCAGAGTACAGATATTGGGATGGGGTGAGATAAAATGCATACTAGGTGTGATACAAATGTAGTAGTTAGAAATAGACATTCAGTGGAAAGGGTGCTAAAGCATACATCAGAGTATGGAGAAGCAATGGGGGCTAAACTAAATAAATGGAAAAGCACCATAATGGGAGTGGGGAACTGGAGGGACTTAGAGAAGTTAGGCATTCAAATAAGAAAGGGAGAAATCAGAGTGCTAGGGATTTGATGGGCGCCAAAGGGAAAGGTAATACAGCATGGGAAAAGGTAACAATGGCAAGCCTGTGGCAAATATCTTGGTTATGGTCTGGAAGGACACTGTCCTTTGCTGGGAAAGTGGTGGCATTTAAGGCTATGTTACTGCTGATTTATTCTACAGTATATACAGGAATTGGATTCCCTGATGCGGTGTCAGGTAGCAAAACTGGATATTAGGAAGAACTTCTTCACAGTTCGAGTGGCCAAGGTCTGGAACGGGCTCCCATGCGAGGTGGGGCTCTCTCCTACCCTGAGGGTCTTCAAGAGGAAGTTAGATAAGCATCTAGCTGGGGTCATCTAGACCCAGCACTCTTTCCTGCCTATGCAGGGGATCGGACTTGATGATCTATTGAGGTCCCTTCCGACCCTAACATCGATGAATCCATGAATGAAGAGTATAGAGGAAAATATGTGTGTTCTTCTAGAATGCCAAAAGAGTAAGGTGGGCTACAGCTGAACTATACAAAATGAGAGGTGGGAGGGGTGGGGACTACCTGATTTGGGATTGTTCTTCTATGTGAAATATGTAAGCATGATTTTCAAGGCAGTAACCAAAGGAGAGGACAAAGCAGCATGAATCACCCAATTTCACGCAGTTGCAATTTTGAGGAATTGGGGAATATATCAGACATCTTTGAAGAGTCTAAGGGCCTGGCAGCCACTAATTCATTACATCAGCATGGAGGGATTCATGTAGAGGCATAAGATAGGAAAGGTAGGGCTGGAGGTCCTGAAGGATCATAAGAAATTGCTGAAAACAGTAATGGAAAGAGACAGGATGGTACTGGTGGGAAACTTCATGGAAGTACAAGTGAAGAATGTGTGGGGAGCTATGGCAGGTAAACAACTAAAAGGTGAACATGCTGACCTAGTGTAGATGGTTGTAAGGAGTATCTTGCCAGTGAGAGAAGTGCAACATAGGTGGGGCTTGATGAGCTCCTCAAGGTGTCCAAGGGACAGGTGCGGGGAAGAAGAAACAGTGGGACATTTTGGGAGTGTACCTATACAAAAAGGGTGGGTGTGGAAAAGGATGCGCCTCCTTCTGAGTGTCACCAAAATAAAACTGTCATTCATTTGGGAGATGATACTGTACAGACTCAGACCAAAGGCACCAGAGGAAACATTCTTAATGACTTTAGTAGCATAGTTTCATAGTAGGTCATGTCAGAAAGGACCTGAGCAAATCATCAAGTCTGGCTCCCTGCCATGGGCAGGAAAAAATGCTGGGGTCAAATGACCCTGGCTAGGTAATTATCTAGCCTCCTTTTAAAGACCCCCAGGGTAGAAGCAAGCACCACTTCCCTTAGAAGTTGGTTCCAGATCCTAGCAGCCCTGACTGTGAAGTAGTGCCTCCTGATAGCTAGCCTGAATCTACTCTTGGTTCACTTATGGCTGTTACCGTATTTTTGCGCATATATCTCAGAGGGTATATGAAATTTAAAAAAAAAATGGATGGGTGAGGGCTATACAGGGGTGCGGGCTATCGGCGGACTTGTTTTCCCCACAGAGAGCCAGGGCTGGGGCCGGGGCTGGCTGTGCCATGTACCTGCTGAGCCTGGGCAGGGTGGGCTGAGCTGCTGCCGCTGCCACAGAGGCCACCTGTGTTGCTATAGGGGGCTGAGGCTGGGGCCAGTGTTGGCCGGGCTTTGCCGTGCCGCCTCCCCGCTGGGCCCGGGCAGGCCAGGATGCACTGCCGCAGCCGCGGGGGCTGGGGCAGGCTGCGCCACCTCCCCACTGGGCCCAGGCAGGCCGGACTGTGCCACTGCTGCCACGGGGGCCAGGAACAGCTGTGTCACCAGCCCACTGGGCTCAGACAGGCTAGGCTATACCGCCGCTGCTGTGGGTGTCAGGGCCAGGGTGGGCCAGGCTTCACCACTTCCCTGTGTATACGCCACTGCGGGGAATACATGGGTGCGGTGTTGCACAGACTTATTTACAAAAGTACAATTTTCCACGAGTTGTATGTGGGTGCGGCTTATACCCGTGCTCAAGGGAACAGGGACTCTCCCATAGCCTGCTGGTTCCCCTTGGTCAGAATGTAGACAGCCACCAGATTCTTTCTCAGCCTTCTCTTGTGTAGGCTGAACAGGTTCAGGTCCCATAGCCTCTACTCATAGGGCCTGCCTTGCTGCCCCCGATCATGTGAGTGGCCCTCCTCTGCACCCTCTAGATGCTGTCCACATCCCTCCTGATGTGCAGCGCCCAGAACAGGACGCAGTACTCCAACTGCGACCTGACTAGTGTTGCATAGAGGGGGAGGATCACCTCCTTGGACCTGCTCTTGATGCATCTGTGGATGCATGACAAGGTGCGGTTAGGCTTCCTGACTGCGTCTTTACATTGGTGGCCCATGTTCATTTTGGAATCAGTATGACACCAAGATCCTTTTCTGCCTCTGTGCTGTCTAGAAGGGAATTCCCCAGCCTGTAGGTATGCTGCTGGTTCTTCCTCCCCAGGTGCAGCACCTTGTACTTGTCAGTATTGAATCCCATCCTGTTCTCATCTGCCCACTCCTGTAACCTGTCTAGATGTAGTTGCAGTCTGTCCCTCTCCTCCAGTGTGCCCACTTCTCCCCACATCTTAGTGTCATCCATGAATTTGAACAGGGTGCTTTTCATCCCCTCATCCAAGTTGCTGATGAAGGTGTTGAACGGTGCGGGCCCAGGGACTGAGCCCTGGGGACCCCATTCCCCACATCCTTCTAGGTCGAAAAAGACCCATCCACCACCACTCTCTGGGTGCAGCCCTCCAGCCAATTCGTAACCCATCTGACTGTGTAGGCATCGATGCCACAGTTTCCTAGTCTTTTAATGAGAATGGGGTGAGAGACAGTGTCGAAGGCCTTCCTAAAGTCCAGAAAGACTATGTCCACTGTGACACCTGCATCCAAGGATTTTGTGATCTCTTTGTAGAAGGCCACCAGGTTGGTCTGACAGGACCTGCTTTGAATGAACCCATGTTGGTTGCCCCTAAGCATAATCTCCCCTGCTGGTTCTTCAGAGGTGTGCTCCTGGATAATTTTCTCAAAGAGCTTCCTCAGGACTGAGGTAAGACTAACAGGCCTGTAGTTTCCTGGGTCCTCCTTCCTCCCTTTTTTGAAAATGGGGACCACATTGGCCCTTTTCCAGTCCTCTGGCACCTTGCCAGAGCACCATTAGTGCTCGTAAAGCTGTGCCAGGGGTCCCGCAATGACCTCTGCTAATTTCTTTAGAACTCTGGGGTTGTGATCATCAAGGCCTGCTGATTGGAACACATCTAGACCCACCAGGAGTTCCCTGACTAGGTCCTCACTAACCCTGGGCCTGGCAGCACTTTCCTTGGGTCAGCTGGGAATCCCAGTGGGGAGGATGCTCCAGTCCTTGCTCAAAAAGATGGAGGCAAAGAAATTGTTAAAGAGGTTAGCTTTGTCATCTGGTGTGACCACCAGATTTCCTAGCATACCCTGCAGAGGCCCTATGTTACCTGATACCTTCTTTTTACCCCCTATGTATATAAAAAAGGACTTCTTGTTATATTTGATCTGGGTCGCTAGTTCCAATTCCATGTCTGCCTTACCCTTCCTTAATAGCCCCCCTACAGTCTTGAGCAATGGAGGTATAGTCATTCTTGGTGATGGCCCCTCCCTTCCATTAGGTGTACACCTTTTTAGCTCTGAGACATTCGTGGATGCTTTTGGTGAGCCATGGGGGCTTTTGAGCACTCTTGCCCCCTTTGATCCACATTGGGATTGTCACCCTTTGGGCTTGGAGGATCATCTGCTTAAAGGAATGACCACTCTTCCTAGACTCCCAACTCCCCTCCCCTCTGGGACCTCAGTGCCTCCCTGACTAGTCTCCTTACCTCATTGAAATCCGCCCTCCTGAAGTCTAGGGCTTTTGCCTTGCTGCAGGCCTTTGACACTCTGCGCTGGATGGTGAATTACAGTAGGTGATGATCGCTATTGCCCAGGTGGTCAAGGACCCGCAGTCCACTCACCAGGTCATCACCCATGGCCAGGACCAGGTCCAACAAGGCATTTCCCCTGGTGGGACTGTGCACCTCCTGGGATAGATGGAGGTCCTGTAACTCAGCTAGGAACCTAAGTGAGCAGTCAGACCTGGCTGACTGCTCTTTCCAGCAGATGTCCAGATAGTTTAGAACACCCATGATGACCATGTCCCTTGACTTAACTGCCTTCATGAGCTGACTTGTGAATTTGCAGTCCAGCTTTTCCCCCTGATTGGGTGGCCTGTAGTGAGCCCATACCATTAAGTCCCTTTCCTCCTTACCCCCTTGTATATGGACCCAGAGCACTTCAGTCTGCCCCTCCTCTGACCCAGTGCTGTTTGTTGAGGATGTTTCATAGTAGCTAGGGTCAGGAGAGACCAGAATACATCATCTAACCTGACCCCCTGGCACAGGCAGGAATGAATGCTGCGTTCACAAGACCCCAGACAGGTGATTGTCCAATCTCCTCTTGAATTTGCCCAAGGTAGGGGTGAGGACCACTTCCCTGGGAAGTTGGTTTCAGATTTTGGCCACCCTAACTGTAAAATATTGCATTCTGGTCTCTAACCTAAACCTATTCTCCATCAGCTTATGACCATTGTTCCTCATCACCCCAGGTGGTGCTGGGGAGAAAAGGGCTTTACCTATTTGCTGTTGATCCCCCCTGATGAGTTTGTAGGCAGCCACCAGGTCCCCCCTCAGCCTCCTCTTGCTGAGGCTGAACAGGTTCAGGTCCCTTAGTCTCTCCTCATAGGGCCTGTCCTGCTGCCCTCTCACCAAGTGGGTGGCCCTCTTCCAAACCCTCTCCACGCTGACCACATCCCTTTTCAAGTGCAGCGCCTAGTACTGGGCACAGTACTCCAACTGTGGCCTGACCAAAGTCCCATAAAGGGGGAGTATCACCTCTCTGGACCAGCTTGAGATACATTTATGGATGCATGACAAGCTATGGCTGGCCTTCCTGCAGGCCATCTATGCCTGCAGTCTGGCATTGATGGCTCATAGTTTCATAGTAACTAGGGTCAGAAGGGGCCTAGAGCAGGTCATCTAGTCTGACCCCCAGCCAATGGCAGGAATGAGTGCTGGGGTCACAGGACCCCAGCCAAGTACCTATCCAATCTACTCTTGAAGATGCCCAAGGTA
>JAGPOW010003316.1:106667878-106692478 GCA_030014935.1 Caiman crocodilus | reverse complement strand
CCGGCACTTGTCCAGAGCTCCAAGAGAGCTCGTATAACCGAGCCAAGGGCTCAGCGATCACCCCCGCCAGCTCCCTCAGCACCCTCAGGTGTAGGTCATGTTCATCTTGGAGTCAGTAATGACTCCGAGATCCCTTTCCGCCTCAGTGGTTTCAAGAGGGGAACTCCCTAGCCTGTATGTATGCTGTGGATTCCTTCTCCCAAGGTGCAGCACCCTGCATTTGTCTGCGTTGAACCCCATCCTATTCTCGTCTGCCCAGTTTTGTAGTCTGTTTAAATCTAGTTGCAGCCTCCCTCTCCCTTCAAGTGTGTTCACCTTGCCCCACATCTTGGTGTCATCAACAAATTTGGACAGCTTGCTACCACCCCCCTCATCCAAGTCGCTGGTGAAGATGTTAAACAGTGTGGGCCTGAGGACTGAGCCCTGGAGTACCCCACTGCTCACATCTTGCCAGGTTGAGTACAACCCGTCCAACACTACTCTCTGTGTGTGCCCCATCAGCCAATTTTTTACCCATCCAACTGTGTAGGTGTCAATGCCACAGTCGCTTAATTTATGAATGAGAATGGGGTGAGATACAGTGTCAAAGGCCTACTTAAAGTCTAGAAAGACTACATCCACAGCGACACCATCATCCAAGGATTTAGTTACTTGGTCATAAAAGGCAATCAAGTTGGTCAGGCAGGACCTGCCTTTGATGAACCCATGCTGACTACCCCGAGCATGATCTCCCCTGTAGGCCCGTTACAGATGTGCTCCTTGATGATTCTCTCCAAGATCTTCCTAAGAACCAAGGTGAGGCTTACAGGCCTATAGTTACTTGGGTCCTCCTTCCTCCCTTTCTTGAAAACTGGGATCACATTATCCAGTTTCCAATCCCCCAGCACCTGGCCAGATGACCACAAATGCTCATACAGCTGGGCCAAGGGCTCCTTGATGACCCCTGCCAGCTCCCTCAACGCCCTCGGGTGGAGAGCATTTGGACCTGCAGATTTAAAAATTTTTAGCCCTTCCAGAAGATCCCTAACTACATCTGCACTGACTGAAGGCCTGGCAGAGCTACCCCTGAGATTGTCCCTTTCTCTGGTAAGTGGGATGTCCTGGTCCCTGTTCAAGAAAAGAGGCAAAGAAACTTAAAAATATCAGCTTTCTTGTCTGGTGTAGCCACAAGATTACCGTTTGCATCTTGCAGGGGCCCTACATTTCCTGCATTGATCTTTGACATACAGCGCCACACCCCTACCTTTTCTCCCTGTTCTATTCCTCCTGTACAGCCTATAGCCCTTGATTTACTGCCCAGTCATGCATTGGATCCCACCAAGTTTCAGTGAGCCCCACTATGCCTGGGTTAGTGTTAGCTAGCAGGAGGGCAAGTTCCTGTTCCTCCTGCTTGTTTCCCATACTATGAGCACAAGTGTAGAGGCATTTAAGGCCTCCTGGAGGTGTATGCACCACCCCCCTGATCCCAGGACTGTCTGGGCCCCTGTCTCTTACCTGGGTATTTCTTGTGCTCATTGCCTATCTTGGCTGGGCTGTTCTTATGCGTGGCTGTTGGTTCGGTGTTCCGTGGCTCCCTCCATCCTCATCTTCCCCTTCCCCCGATGAGCCTATTTTAAAGCCGGCTGAAGGAGATTGGCCAACCTGAAAGAGAACACACACCTTTGTGGGAGAGGTGGAGCGCATCCCACCCAAGCATGTCTCTTGTCCTGAAGTATAGGTTGTGGTCCAAAAAGCCGAAGCCCACCTTGAGACACCATTTCCGGAGCCACAGATTTCATGGCATCGTTCATATCTGCTCACTGGAAGGACAGATGAGAAGACCACCTATGCCCCTGTTTCCTTCATCTTGTTCCCCAGAACTTGGTAGTCCTTCATCAGGTTATCAGAGCTGCTCCTGACTGCGTCATTAGTGCCCACATGGATTAGGACCATGGGGTAGTAATCGGGCCGGATAATAGCTGGCATCATTTCCGTCACATTTTGAATCCTCTCTCTGGGCAGACAGTAGACCTCATGTGACATGGGATCCTGGTGACAGATGGGACCCTCTCTATGTCTCAGGATAGAGTCACCTATGACAAGCACCTGGTGTCTCTTCTTCCAGGTCAGCGTGCCTCCTTCAGCCTGTTCTGCATTTGGACTGGCCTCCTCTCCAGAGGTTTCCTCCTCTCCTTCCTCTTCCTCCAATGTTGCCAGAGCCTCATACCTGTTTCCCAGCTGGAGGGCACTGATACTGCAGGACCGCAAGCAGCTCTGGCATGTGTTAAAACTAGTTTTTGGAAAGAGAAACTTCTGGGGCTGTGTCCAGATTACTGCAGCCATGTGGTGGCACCCCAAACATCTCTGTGGCACCATGTACCACGCTGTCAAATGTTCTCCATGCTGCAAAGGAGCACTGCCTATGCATGTGCCAGGCTCTGCACAGCAGAATAGCAGCTTCTGCAGCCCTGGGAGGCCCCCAGGACCCTAGGTAAAGCTGCTGGGGCCAGCCTAGTGCTGGACCCAGCCTCCTACCCCACCCAGGGTAACTTACTGCATGCCAAAGAACATGTGGTATGGGCATTCCCCAGAGAGAAATAGCGGTTGTGCAAGGTGTGCTGCTGAAACTTGTCCCTGGGAACCAAATGTCCACACCAAATATGGACGTGGCCTGAGTGTTTAAGGGGTTGGCTTTCACTGAAAAAGAGTGCCTGAAGCTGGGCCTTTATTTACTCAAATGCTGCCTGAATTGAGACAAGGAAAAGATTGGAGAGAGAGAGGTGGAGAAGTGGAGGAGAAAGGACCGGACACACATTTCACTGAAGGAACAGAGAGGACTGATGGGAGGGACAGAGAGTTTCAGGTAGAGGAACAGGTAAATAGTTTTTTCATGGAGTTCTGGCTGAAGGAAAAAAAAACCTCTGTAAGGGTTTGTTTTTTATGGGAAGTTGATGGATGTTGTTTAGGGGTTTAATATATGCAGTTGTATGTTTTGGATATGTAGGTATTTCTATAAAACAAGGAAGCTTAATGTGTGTAGTTTTGTAAATATAGAATAAATGTGTTTTTTTAATAAAATTTGTAAGGCAAAAAAGGCTCCCATCAACATCTTGACCTTTTTGGTGGGGAGGGTGTCAGGTCTGGCTCTGGTCTTCCCAGTGCTAGCCTATTATTGCAGTACCTCCAGTACAGGTTCCCTGTGGAGGGAACACCCACCCATTTTTTTTAAGGGCCCCCCAAAAAGGGTTTCCATTCAGCATGTTTGCCCAATGTGGGCCATGTGTTTCAGAGTCATGCTTAGCGTTGGCTTAATTTAATCAACTTCATAGGTAGTTTCCATTACTGAGCAGTGGTTCAAAGATCGATAATGTATTTAATGCAGTTTCTTTATATGCAAATGTAAGATGAGAGACTTTTTGCCCCATGTTGATTGGGGGCAGAGGGGAACGTTGTTTTATATTTGTGTAAATGCAGTAGATTTCTGAACGTACTAGAGTGTCTTTGTTTCTTTATTAACACATTTGCAAATGATCATAACATTTTTAAAAATAAAGAATCCCCCCCAAATAATTCAAAACTTGAGCTCTGCCAGTCCTTCAAGTTTTGAAGGCTGTGTATTCTCATGCAAATTTGGGGCTTCTTTTGTGAGACGATTTTTCAGTCATCAGTTCAAAGGCAGATGGAGGGGCTGATGATAACATATCAGTGGTACATATAAGGAGGAAAGTCAAAATCACTTGAGTTACATGAGTAGAAAAGCAGCTTGAAAAGAAGCTTTTCACAAAGGACTGAAAAATGCAGAGTAGCTCACCTTTAACTTCTTACAGTTGCAAGTCAAGAAATGCATATATGTGAGATGCACCTGGAAGCCATTTTGCAGTTCAGAAAACCAGATACAAACTTAGCAAGTGTAAATGACACGTTGTAAGGTAGCCCTTTTGTCATGTTGTGGGTTCAGTTCACTGAGACAGGAGTAACTTTTATCAAAGAGGGTCTTTATTCATGCTAACAACACACAGACAGCCATCAGTCTCTCTCTTTCAAGCACTATCTTGGTCAATCTGTCTCTAGCTAACTGCAACAGCAATATCCTGGAAGGGAGCTGAGTGACACCTTTTAGTAATTTATCAGCAAGTGTGATCACAATCAAAACTGTGATGGTGAGATCAGGCTTTCTAACCAAAAGCAAAATCTTAACAAATCTGCCTTTTCTCTGTTATCTACATCATTATGTAGCATCAGTACTTGATCATTTCATGGGGGCTGGGAGAACATTTGGAAAAAAATAATTTAAAAGAGGTGCAAACACCCCTTTGCTAACATTGCCACAAGTCAGGAAAATGATTACAGGTAGGATTACAAAGGATAAAACTTGGTTGCTGGTTTGGGGAAACATTAAGTAGCTTAATTTTAATCTATGAAAGCCTCTTCCTGTACCTCTTTTATCTTATGTCTTATTTTTAATGAGCAATTCATCCAAGAGGGTTTGGTTCTTTGTTACCTATTATTGATCTCTGAGACTGAAAGTACAGTGGCCTCCAAACCACATCTCTTCTCATTGGAAGAATGCAATTGACCCATTCCTCCAGTACCATCTCTGCATGGCATTGTCTCTTTCTACATTTCCTTTCTAAGGTTTCTCTCTGGTTGTGTTTCCCAGGCCTTTTTTCTTTGCCTCTATCATCAGTAGTGTGTCCCATGTGATGGCTCTCAGTACTCTTCTCTGGCCTAGTAGTGGCTGCAAAAGTGACTCTGACTGACTAGAAATAAAACTTTTATACCAAGTTGTTGGGCAGTGTAATGGGTTCCTGTGACCAAGAAAATTTGTAAAACTCTGGACAAAACAGAATGATTTGATACCTACAGCATTTGAAATGATACACCTTTTTGTTTACTTGTGTATTTCTGTGTTACCTCCACATTCTCTTCTAATTCCTCTTAAACCTATTGTTTTGGTTGGGGTTTTTATGTGTGTTGTTTGTTTGTCTCACTCAGTTGTAACACCAGGATTGGTTGACTTTAACCATTACCTTTAAATGTTAATCTCTTTTTGTACCGTGTGCATTATGTAATGCTAGGAATTTGTGGGCTAGGGTTGCTTTTATTTCTTTCATTAGAAGGGGGGTGTATTTTGATTCTGCCTCGTATAAATTTTATTGGCATTCATGCAGTGCAGCTGTTTCCTAAGACATCTCCCAAGCTCTGTAGAAATGTAGCTATCATAGATCTTGACCTATAGAAAATGAAAACCAATAAAAGAAGCTTTAAAGAAATGGTGGCCTTGTAAAATCTATGTAATTTCTTCCTCTCCTTTCTTTGCCCTACTAGGTTAATCGTAATAATTGTTGGCAGGCATCTACCATTTTGCTTTGTGTACTACAAGTTTTATTAGGCTCAAGTCCAATGTCTATTTCACACTTGAGCAAACTATTTATTTATTTGGTTGGTCTTTGATGGAGGCGGTGGAAAAGATTGGAAGAACTTGACAAAGACAGAATGAAACTTAGCTGAATAGTTTCACCTAAGTTCAGCAGTAATAATACATCTCTGATTGGAAAGCAAACTGTTTAGTAAGGGGCTGAACTAAGGGTTTTAGTTTTTACTAATCCATGTGTCAAACTTACCGTGATCAAGTACATCCTATAGAGAAATTTATACCATGTTTATGTGATTGCATTGATGTTGCTATAAAAGAGAGCTGTATAAACATGGTCATATATATTCTAATGGCAGATTTTTAGTCAATGTAATGTCTACTTAATTGGTTTTTTTGAGAGAAAAATATTCTCCTGTTGGTCTACGAGAAGTATATTCTTCTGTATGCTAACATTTTGATTTGAGTGCTACCAGATGTATAGAAAGTATATTACAGAATTTCATTTTCCTTTTTTACTGTCTGTTATTGTTTCTCCTTATTGCAATCCCTATAGTAATTTATATTGTCTGTGGGGAAAAACAAGCATATGGTATGTTCCTAGAAACCAGGAACACATATAAGCAGCATATTGCCTCATGAGATCATGGATATTTGATGACAGACAGACAATTTTATAAGTTGGTTGTTTTTAAATGTAAGAATAAATATTTGCCAGGTATGTAGAGACTTTTGTTCTTGAAGTACATGCAGGAAGTAGTTAAGTGCCTCTGTAAAGTGTTAGAATTCAGAGATCAATAATTATTTATGGTTGTTTGTTTCTTTTACTTCAGGAGACCTTCATGGAAGAATGCAGTGATTGCAGCTTCATGGTCTGGGGGGATGAGAAGCAGGGTTTCAAGAAAATGACTTGTGTTTCTGTAGGGGTGCTTACAGCCTTTATATAGCATGGATAAAGTAGCACATACTCCCCTGATTAGACTGACACACCCATTATTTAGGATAGGGAGTTGTGTTGACTGTAACACAAGTAACAATGTAATTTACTTAGCAATACTGCTGGATAGATTTTAACCCAGTGAGCTCCAGCAGTGCCTTATATTTGAATTACAGTAGATTATTATTGTGGCATTTTATTAGTAACACTTTTGCTTATAAAGAAGTTTGCTTCCCAGTTTTAGTAATGAAACCAGGGAAAAGGCCTCAAGATTTTCCCAAGGTTTTAATTATGAATGCATGGCATGTTTGCAATTATGTTAAACTAAACAACTAAACGTTACATAAATTAAACTGGACATTAGCCAACATCCTTTTCTGAGAATAGCAAAGTCAAGCAGATAAGATCTAAAAACCAAGCTAGACTTTCTTTACAAAACTGGAGGCTAAATTTTATGGCCTTCTAGGATTTCAAAATGTCATAACCCTTGCTTACTAACATTAAGATAAAAGGTGACTGATGTTGTTTTCTTGTAATGCACATTTAGCAAGCCTTCAAGTATAATTTTTAAGCAAATCCATGTGTTACAATCAGTCCTGTGGGGGGAAAAAGGTTTTATTTTTTTCTTCATTGTGATCCATTATCTAAACATGATAAATATGGAAAATACTGATTTAACAAAAGTCTGGTGCCCAGGAAAAAGCCAATCTATTAAATGGGTACTTTGCATCACTCTTTCATCAGTCCCATGGGACACCCTTGCCTGGGTGAAGGAGATTCCCTGCCCTCCATCAATGTTGACCTCATGAAGGAATACCTTGAGAGGCTGGATACCTTCAAGTCAGCCAGCCCTGACAATCTACACAAGGTACTCAAGGAGCTAGCAAGCATCATAGCCCAGCCCCTGGAATGGTTCTTCGAGAGCTCCTGGTGCTCTGGTGAAGTGCCTGAAGATTGGAAGAAGGCCAATGTGGTGTCTATCTTCAAGAAAGGGAGGAAAGTGGATATGGCAACCTACAGGCCCATCAGCCTGACCTCTGTTCTGGGGAAGGTCTTAGAAAAGATTATTAAAGAGGCCATTCTTAACAGACTGGCCAACAGCAACATCCTGAAGGATAGCCAGCATGGGTTTGTTGCTGGAAGGTATTGCTTGACCAATCTTATTTCCTTTTACAACCAATTGACCTATCACCTGGACAATGGAGAGGAGATTGATGTCATATATCTTGACTTCAAAAAAGCCTTCGATCTGGTATTCCATGATCACCTGTTGGCAAAACTGGCCAACTATCCGCTGGCTGGGGAATTGGCTCCATGGTTGGACCCAGAGAGTGGTGGTTGACAGAAGTCAATTGTTATGGTGCTCTGTGACCAATGGGGTCTCCCAAGGCTCTATCCTTGGACCTATATTGTTCAAAATCTTCATTAATGATGTGGACATTGGAGTCAGAGTGGACTGGCCAAGTTTGTTGATGATACCAAACTCTGAGGTAAAGCATCCACGCCTGTGGACAGGAGGGCAATCCAGGCTGATCTTGACAGGTTTAGGAAATGGGCGAATGAGAACCTGATGGTGTTTAACACCGAAAAATGCAAGGTTCTCCACCTTGGGAGAAAAAACCTGCAGCATCCTTATAGGCTCAGCAGTGCTATACTGGCTAGCACTACAGATGAAGGGGACTTGGGGGTCATGATTGACCGCAAGATGAACATAAGCCTTCAATGTGATTCTGCAGCTAGTAAAGTGAGCAAAATGCTGGCTTGCATCCATAGATGGTCCTCAAGCAAATCCCAGGACGTCATTCTCCTGTTGTACTTGGCCTTGGTGGGGCTGCAGCTGGAGTTCTGCATCCAGTTTTGGGCTCCACAATTCAAAAAAAGGATGTGGAGAAGCTTGAGAGAGTCCAGAGAAGAGCCACATACATGATCAGAGGTCAGGAAAACAGACCTTATGATGACAGCCTGAGAGCTATGGGACTCTTTAGCCTGGAAAATCTCGGGGTCAGGGGTGATCTGGTGGCCACCTACAAGTTTATCAGGGGTGTTCACCAGGATCTGGGGGAACGTTTGTTCACCAGAGCACCCCAAGGGATGACAAGGTCAAACTGTTATAAACTCCTGCAAGACCTTTTCGGACTGGACATAAGGAAGATTTCCTTCACTGTCCAAGCCCCCAAAGTCTGGAATAGTCTGCCACCGGAGGTGGTTCAAGCATCTACATTGAACACCTTCAAGCGAAATTTGGATGCTTTCCTTGCTGGGATCCTATGACCCCAGCTGACTTCCAGCCCCTCAGGCAGGGGGCTGGACTCGATCTTCCGAGGTCCCTTCCAGCCCTAATGTCTATGAAATCTATGAAATTAAAAAACTAGTATACTTGATTTTTTTAACCATTCCTTTTTTGGTTCATGATGTATTAATACAATCAGGTTGAGCATGGTACAGTTAGTAAACGGACTTAGGCTAAATCTCCACTCCTACTTAATAGTAAGATAAATAACATCCTGAAGTGTTTGTGGTGATTGTCTCAGAGACAGGAATTTCTTTCAGGCAAAAGAAATAATCATTTTGAGCTACTCTGACATCCTTCCAGACCTGTGAGCAAGGAAAGGGAGAAGATATTGGAATTGAACTGGTAACTTTGCAATGGCTATGACTTCAAAAGTTTTGATTTTTTGGAATATTAAGCCAAACTCCAGAGGGAGATAGTGCCACCTTAAATAGGTGGTCTGTGTCTGACAGGTGGGGAAGGATTGATCTGAGTTGGAGAAGCAAGGGTCATGCTAAACTAGTAATACTAAGAAGTAGTACCAAGCAGCCAAATAGAGTACAGACTCAAACAAATTGAACCAAGCTGGGAAAGGATGTTTAGGGAAGACATTTTTATTTACTGATGGTGGGAATCCAGGTTCCAAGCAAAGGCAGTTAGAATTTCTTGTTAGGGAGAATGAGGTTGAGATAGCTGACATAACTAATTCCTGCTAGGGCAATTCATATAGTGGAAATATTTAAAATTTCTCATTATAACCTATATAGGAATAATAATGAAGGGGGGAAGAGATGGATAGATGGTACTCTATACTAAATACACCATTTATTGGTTTTAGAATTGTTCATGTGCAGCCACAGAAAATAGTCCTATCTCCATAGTCTTTATAATTGTCCTTCTGGCATTTAAAGACCATTACCAAATACCCGCTCAGCCTTTTCTTCTCCAAACTAAATAACCCTAGTTATTTCAGCCTTTCCTCACAAATCATGCTTCCCAGGCCTCTAATCATTTTTGCCACTGTCCACTGGATTCTTTCCAATCTGTCTATATTTTTCTTGAAGTGTGGACCTGAGAACTGGACAGAGTAGCCTTGCCAACATAGAAGAGACTTCCCTTAATTTGTAGTGGCACTCCATGACATGCCTCATGCTACCTTCTGCTCTGACCTTTACTGAGAGTCTCTCAACAGGCCTACCTTGTACTTCATATTGAACTTCAAAACACTCCTACATACCCTTTATATATTGGGCAATGCTTCCTTCTTTTTCCTCTGCCTGTTCTGTCCTTCCTGAACAAGTTGTACTTATCAATGTCATAACCAGAAGGTAGAAAGTATAGAAGATTGATAACTTGCAGGGGATGCCTTTTTGCATTATAGCAGAAGAACATGGGTAGCCTGGAGCTGCTTGTGCTCTCCAGCTGCTCTGTATTGGTGCTCCCAAGGCTTCAGGGGTCTGATCCTTCATGCCCCAGAATTCCCTTTCAGGTAAGTTCCCTTCAGAGGAATTCTTGGGAGGCACAGGATTAGGCCCCTGAATCTCCAGGGTCATCTGCCCAGGTTCCCCCATTTACAGAGATGCTCCTCGGAAATCTTGCAGCAAAAGATTCCCCACATACACCTGTTACATTGCCACTCCTTGTCTCAGGGTACACTCCTAGAGATGGAGAATTCCAGGGCTTCCTTGTTTTCAGTTGTCTTACAGGATCAGGCCCTTGAAGCCTGAGCCTGACCCAGTGGGACAATGGGCAATGTCTTTGTTGCCCAGTGAAATGGATCAGCTGTGCCAGCTGACCTGCTCTAATGGCACAGCTGATCCTGCTCTAAGGACAACATCCGTTTATTGCATATGACTGGCAGGGATCAGGCAAAATTAAATAAAACCTCTGTTAAAAAACTAAACCAAGAAATGGGTGCAATGTTATAGCTCTACTCTTGGTGGTGGTAAAATTAATAATGTCTAAAGGGCAAAGAATTCCATTTTTTTTCTGGTCTGTATTTGGAAAGTAAGTTGCATGCTTGTATCCCACAAAAATAAGGTTACATTTTCCAGCTGAACAGAGCATTTCTGTGCTACCTCCCAGATGATCCCCAGATCGACGTCAAGAAATTGTTCCACTTGTTCATAATGTGGTCATGGCACCCAAGCCTGGAAGTTGCACAGTAAATAGCTAGAAGGCCCTGAGCAGTCACCCCAGTGCTGCTCTTAAGTTCTCCTGAGACCAAGAGAGAGTAGGTTGTTAGTGGCTTTGGGGTGTGTCCCCCACCCCAAAGCCACTGCCCTAGCTGTCTCCTATAATTGATGGGCTTGTGAATTCTTAGAGTACAAGTGAGTAGGTGGGATTTGATATTTGACAGTTGTCCCAGGCATCCCACAGAGGTGATACAGATGTGCTATTACTAGCCAAGGAGGTTGTATATAGCAGCAAGCTCCAGGTAACTTGCACCCGATCATTCAAAAAACAGCTGGTTTAAGAGAGCTTCAATTTTGATAAATACTAAAATACCAGGAAAACTCCAGAAACCTGGAATAGTATGTGCCAATATTTAAAAAAGTACAGGTGGGATGACTGAGGTAACTATCAACCCTTTGGGCTGACATCCATTCAAGGAAAAAAATAGAGGAGAAGTTAACATGGGATTTGGTTTATATAGAGTAAAAGAAGATAATTAATTCTTGGTGACAGGTTTTTATAGAAAGTAGGTCTTTTCAGACAAACCTAATTTTGTTCTTAAATGAGACTACATCTATGCAATAATTTATATTAACCAAATTGCAATGGACTTTTTTAAAGGTATCATATGCTAGTCTGATTAAAAATGACCGCTTGACAATATCAATAATGTACATGTTAAATGAATTAAGAATTCACTAATTGATGGATCTTGCAGTAGTTATCTACAGCGTTCTGCACAGATCTGTACAAGGACCAGCAGCTTCACACAGTTATCATTAACTGGAAAGTAAAGATCAATTTACTGTTGATAAAACTTGTTGGTGATGTAAATAACCAGAAGGATAAGGAAGTCACACAGAGTCCTTTGGATTGCTTGCAAAGCTAAGCTAATTAAAAAGAAAAACACTGTAATCCAATTAAATGCCACGTTTTACATCCAGGAATGAGGCACATAAGTCATGCCTACAGACTGAGGGAACTTATACTGGTAAGCTTAATTCTGAAAGAATTACACAGTGGATACATGACTCATAATTAAGATCCTAAAGCGCAAAGGGCTAATGCTATCTTGTATGTATAAATAGGGCATAGTAAGTAGGCCTAGGAAGACCATTTCAGCCTTTGTATATGTCACTGTTGAGTCCAGTGATGGAATGGGATGACCAATTTAAGCATTGACATTTTAACATGGACTTTATAACAGCAGAGGCAATAGAAAAGAGTCACAAAAATGATTCCAGGTTGGGAGAAAATGCCTTAGAGAGCTCAGTCTGTTGAATTTCCCACATACTGTCACCCTGGCTGGAATCGTGGTGTCACCCTGACTGCAGTATCAACTTCCTGCTCTAGAAAGGTTTTATTTACATTTTCACAGCCAGAGAAAAGCTCTGCCAGAAGGAAACTACTGATCACAGCTTGCTCTGGGTCCTGCTGCTGCTATTGTGTTTGTTGGCTGAATCTTGCCATGATTGCAGGCATTCTTGGGAGCCTGCTAGTTACCATAACCTACCAAGAATGCTACTCTATAATGGTGGGGACCTAGTTCTATGTGAATGTGATAGATTCCTTTGCTACTGCTCGGTGGCGAGAGATGTCATGATGTAGGGGTAAGGTATAAATATTGTCCATCCCATCTCAGTTCATTCCCTCCCCGTTGCCTCCCTCAAATGCTCATAGGTCACCACTTATTCAGTTTCCTTCTTAAAGGAAGCAGAGGTAAGCACAACTGTGGATCCATCTGGCAGCCAAACTATATGTCCTGGCAGCTCCTGCCTGCATGGCTGGGGCCACTTTCCATGAAGAATCCAGTAGCAGCTGCACTGTGATAGCGTGGGGCTGGGGTTTCTGTGAAGACCAACTCCAGTAGCACTGGCAGGACATGTGGCCAGGCTGGGATCTTGCAGCAGTGACAGCATGGCCTGGAACCAGGGCAGAGCTGCTATTTGCAGCCTGCATGCTCTGGGCAGGGGCATGCAGGCAGCAGATTGTGGCTCTGCCCTGGCTCTGGGCTATGCTGTCACCACTGCAAGGAGCCAGGACAGTGCCATGACTTGCTGCCTGCTTGCCTCTGCCTGGAGCATGCAGGCTACAGATCGTGGCTCTGCCCTGGCTCCAAACCATGCTGTCACCACTGCAAGATCCCAGCCCAGTCCTGGAGCAGCTCCCCACCTTGCTATGCACCCTGCCAGTGCTGTTAGGGCTGGTTTTCATGGAAACCCTGGCCCCACCCTATCACAAGGTGGCTGCTGCTGGGGTCTTCATGGAAACTGGAACCAGCCACATGGGAAGGGGCTGCTGGGAAATAAAATCTACTGCTGGCCAGATTCAGCCTAAGGGCTAGAATTTGCTCACCCTTAGTATAAAGTCTCCCCCCCTCTATATAGGCTGCATACAGGTTGCTTGATTATCTGAATGTTTATGAATACATTTGCTCACCACTACTGGACTGTCCTGTTTGGATGCTGCTGTCTATTTGCCCATCTTTTCTTGGGTTTGCATCACACTTCATAGGTTTTTACATTGGGGAAAAATATTAAAGTAACTACTTTAATACAATTTTACTCCTTTATTAATAAGAGCCACAGTTCGAAAATATCTGCAAGGCAGACCATCTGGATACAAATATGTTTTCCCAAGTAATTGGCTTCTGCCTTAGCATTTGTACCTCTAACTTTGAAATTTGTATATCTTTCTTACCTACCTTCAGATAGTTTATAGGTCAATTCCAATTTTGACTTCTGTCAGTAAGACACATTTTTCTTTATTTCTGTTTACATATCACTCCGTTATCTTATTGGGCATTTATATATGTACCTTTCTCTTCTCCAACACACCAGAATCCAGCACATTGGAGCAGAATCAATTGATTGAGTCTGAGGAGCATGCGAGCCAATGTGCCTGGTTCTGCATCACATGTATTTATAGAAGTAGGCTTTTAAACTAAAACATCTTTGATTTGTTCTGGTTAAAAAAACATGCCACTGCCTGCCACTGCCATGTTCTGTGTGCTGACGCGCATTTCATCATTTATACATTTGGAACCAATGCAGCTCCAGGAACTTTTAAATACCTTAGTGAAAGACTTTGAGTACTTCCAGTCCAACAGATTAAATAATTAACAGCTCCATCCCAAGTCATAATGCAAAGGGTAGAGAAGCAGCAGCTGCAACCTCATGGAGGGTGGGGGTGTGTGTGATGCAGGGTCAAGCACAACCTTAATTTTATCCCCCAAGACATTAGTTTGTGCAGCTGAGCTGGTGATTTGTTGTGCTGAGCTGGTGGAACGGCTGCTGCATTTTCCTTCCTTCATGAATAAAGAGGAATCAAGGGGCCAACTATGACTGAGTCACAAATTGGTTTATAATTTTCTATGCCAGCAAAACTATGCTCTGCCACTTAGAGTGGTGTCACATATTCAGCTTAATACTTCCTAAGTGCAGTTAAAACTCAAGCAGTCACATGGTCAAGCAATCTAGCATATGTTAAGTGCCCTCTTAGCATAGCAAAGTTATCCCCTTTCAGGTAAAAAATTATCTGCTTACCATGTCCTCATTTCAATAGAATACAACATTCTAATAATCTGCAACATTTGTAAGTGAGCATGTGACGGTACTCATGAGTTAATTGCAAACTGCCAACCTAACCTTAAATGTCTACTGTTCATAGCAGCACCCACCCTCTGAGTGTTCTAACCACTAGAATATTATCATATTTACTTGAATTTAAGATGAAGATTTTTGCCTCATTCAGTATGGGGAATATAAAAAAAACATCTTGAGTGGAAGGGGTGGGGAGCCGGTGGCTGCTGCAGCTCTGGTCCAATCCAGGCTCAGAGTTGTCCTCCCTTCACTCAGAACTGCAACCCCAGAACTTTCAGTGTTATACTTTGAAATAAAATTATCTACTCCATGTTTAGCACACATTTGATTTCTGAGTGCCTTAATGTCTATAATAGGTAAGTAAGGAAGGTACCAAGAATAAGTGTCTTGCCTCCATTTAAAATCTGTCTGTAAGTTTTAGCTGGTCACAAAAACTTGATGGATGTGCTAAGATTTGTATGGCATAATATGAAACAGTCTCAACCAGCCAGTGTTACAGGTGTAATGGTGTGGGAATAATCCAAAACAACTAACACATGGTCAGCTGTCCTAGGAACATGATAGATGTGCTGGTTGTATATGCAGTCAGCTCAGAGCAGACTTTGTTATATCCCACCTAATCAAGAAGTACTGGCCTAGACAGAGGTGCTCAGTGATGTTAGCACAGTTTAAACAAGTCTTACTTGCTTGGCACCACATCAGAGCCCTGGAGAGGACTTAGCCACATCAAGCAGTAAATAAATTATTTTGAAAGTGAACTTTGCTGCTTACAACAATTTAAATCACTTTGATTTGATAGCTACATCATGGACTAGGTGCCCATCTGTTGTAAAGCCCAGTCACTACTAATATGAAACTATGGGGGGTTTTCAATGTAGTCCACCCATTCAGTTTGAAGTTGCTAGAGTAAAAGTAGCATAATCCCAAAACCAGCACAATTGGTGTACATCTGAATCAGCATTGTGGGCAAGAGCTGCATAAAAGATGAGCAGTTGTCTTAAATGTATAAGGAAGTTGCCTCAGTTGCTCCAAAATAGAAATCAGACTGCACATTTTGTTATGGATTTATTATTCGAGGAGATAGAAATAATAGCCTTTTCTTTAAGACACAGGACAATGAGTGAATTATAGAATCATAGGGCCTTATTACAAATTAATTTTAGGTGGTTCACAAAGCTCTTAATCCCTGGATTGCCCACATATTAAGGCATATAAACTAGTTTTAAACATGCTTTAGGCATCTTAAAATTATACCACTCTAGGCCAGGTTTATCTCTGATGCATAATACCCAGTGCCACAAATGTAGAGCCATTCCCCAGAGATAAACCATCCAAGTTTCAGTCTTACAGCATCCCAGGATGCAGTGTCCTCTCCCCCAATTCTCCTGCTCTGTATGGACAGATTTTCCACCCGTTGAACTCTACTGCACAGGAGCTGGTACTGGCACCAAGACAACTCCCTGTCCCATCCACCTAGGGATGTCACCTGTCTGGATAGGGGTGCAGACAGGGCCAGGAGAGAGGAGTAGGGGTAATTGAAGAGGAGCAAGGGAGGGGCCACATTTGGGGCCCCTGTGAGCTGGGGCTTCTCTCTTGGGGCAGGGGCTGGGGCAGTGGTCTGTGGGTTGGGGTTACCCAATCCCAGTCCCAATCCCAATTTATTAAAACACAAGACTTTCTTTAATTTACTGACTCTATTTCTTTTTAAATTCCCTTTTTTCAATTCTATTTGTTTTATCCATTAGTGGCATTTCTCCACCCAACCTCCAGCGGTCATTCTCACCCATAACCTCTCCACCTCCCATTTCATTATCTAGCACCCATCATTAAACTCTCTTCTTTCCGCCTCATGCTCCTGTCCCCACCAACCCATCCCTCCAATCCCTCCACCCACAGCAGGGATAGAAGCCTGTCCCAGCTCATTAGCCCTCTAGTGGCAAGTCACAGCTGTGCAGGTCAGGGACAGTTAGGACAGGTTTTTAGCCTGAATGTGTGACTTGAGCTAACACTAACATGGATCAACTTTTGAGAAGCTTAAAGTGAAAAGTGTAAAAGCTTATAAAGAGGTTGGGCTGGAGGGGATGTGCATCAGTCATCCAGTCCAGTCCCATTCCTAAGGCAGGATCATCCCTATCCAAACCATCCTATTCAAATCCATAATATAACCTCTTAAATCCATGAAGTCTGTATTCAGGTTCTAAGACAGACTTGATATGTTTCCATGGGCAAGTAATTCCTCATTCTTCAGTTTTCTCACCTGTGTAATGGGGAATACAATGCTTGTCTACCTTTCCAGGATATTATGGTCAAGTTCCTCAATGTTTTTAAAGCACCTTTGCAATTGCTTACTGTCTCTTTTCTGAACATCTCAACAGAACCACTAGAGTGTTGATAGCAACACAGGCTCATAACCGTTATGTGTTGGAGTACTTTTCCTGGAATGTTAAATTGACATTTAAGACTAAAGACCAGAAACCTGTCTACATTTTGTTTAAAAGAAAGTACAAATTACTAATGATATTGTTTGATATTCGGTGTCTTGGAGTGTTACCGACAATCTTCATATTTCCTATAAAGAGGACACGAGGCATGCAATTCCAATAGTTTGGGAATGACCAATATAACATTACTCAGTATAAATATGATTTTAGGATGATATATAATTTCATTGATCTTTCTTTATGCAACTTTGTCAAGATGCATTTTTACTAATAAAAACTTCTGTTTTTTAATGAATTATTTTATTATCATGTCCTTTGTTTCAACTTCAACATTAAAACAACATCTGTTTGAGGAGGAGGAAGCTTTAAACACTTCTAAAGTTTTGTTTCAACTAATAACTTAATCATGCTGTTTTCATCATAATTTTGTTTATGTTACTTCCTTGGCTTTACAGACTTTTAGGGAACACAATTATTCTAGTTGATTATCAACCACTACTTAATTCATGTCAAGAAAGGAAAACTGTTTGTATGCTGTTGACATATATATGGTACTGATCTAAAGTAATGCTTGCTCTACTTTTTGAGTAACAACTTGTATAATTTATGATATTGCCAAGGCTGTTTTCACTATGACAGTAGTATTGCATAGCTTAAGTGTATCCTAAAAGCAATAATTCCACTGCTTTCCCAGCTCACTGTGTTCTGCTTTCCCAGCTCACTGTGTAGCAATTGTGTCATAGATTGCTACCCAGTACTCATGCTTTGATTTTGGAGGTTATGTTATTATCATAACATGTTATGATAATGGTATGGTATAAAGAGGTGCATATAAATTTCAGATTTTTGTGGGTTGTAGGGTTGTAGATCCATATAGTAAAGAATAATTCCCCTTAAATCTAAAAAAAGAAGATACCAAACAAAACCAAAAAACCAATCAAAAAAAGTGCTGTTGACATTTACTAAGTAATAACAGGGGGACTGGCCCTGGATATTAAAGAATGGAAACAGGAATTGTTAAAGACTGGGAAGAGGGATTGCTAATCCCCATCCCCTTCCCTGGGTGCTGCTCTGATCCCTGCCCTCCAGAGGTACCTGATAGTTGATGCCTTTGGGTGCTGGAATAAAGGCAGAGGGGCTCAAGTTTCTGGATGCATGAAGCAAAGTGAGGCAGATTAATCCTTCCTGAGTCATACAGTTGCCACTGTGTTGTATGGTGAGCTCTGAATTTGGTGGTGGCCACCTCTGGCATAGACCAAAAGAACAGCATATACCAGAAGAATTTTAGACTTTTGTTCTATACTCTTTTTTGCCAGAGAGAGAGCCTGGCAGGCTGTTCAAAGAGAGCTTTAATATGGTTGGTAAGGTTTAGGACCTTTTGAAGATTTCTTGTTGGTTGACTTGATACCTAAATTAATAGACCAAGATAATAGGGAAACTGAGTCAGAGGCTCGACCTGATGATAGAAGGGTAGTATGGTGTAATAATTTTGGCTTACCTTATAGGAATTGTGTTGCTTAACCAATTTGGCCATAGATTTTCAGAAAACGTTCCAGTTTTTTATTTTGACTAATAACTTAGCTATGCTGTTTTCAGCATTTTTTTGGTTCATAAATTACACCTTGAGATATAGGTAATATAGATGTGCAAAGCACATTTATTCATTACATATTAGAATAATGATGCATATGTGTCTTTGAATTGAAAACCTTGCCTCTGGCTAGGCATAGAAAGTCAAGAAAAACACTTCAGTGTGCCCAACAAATCTTGCAATACTATGCTATGTGCAGAAGATTATTTTTGCACCCCAGATGGTGGAGCACCCTTTGCCCAAAGGCATAAGGAATTGATGTCCTTAGTAATTTTAATTTCAGTTGTGTACAGGAAATTCATTTGACAGTGGTGAATGAATTATTTGTAACATTTCATTTTGTGAATGTTTGTATCTCAGAAGGTAGAGTTATGAGTGTTTTCTATTTGATTTAGATGGGATGGTACTTTTTAGAGGAACTCGATATTATGCCATTACCATTTACTTTTTTTTTACCACTGCCAGTAGAAATCTTATTTATTTATTCATGTATGCATTTATTTAATTCATTGTTTACATTTCTTCTTTACTGTTTATTATTTGTTCCTGTGCTAGATGCTCTGAGAAACTGCACTGATTGTGAGAATACAAAGTTTTTTGGTGTGCAGCATGAACATTAATTGTTTTCATTTTCCTTAAAACCTTAGAATAAATTGAAGTTTGTTTAATTCAGATGTTGAATGTGTTCTGTCCTTTCTAAAATACTGTGTCTAACTAGAGTCTATCATATCTCTTGATGTCCCAAGAGGACATGGGTTGTTTTTACATTTTATTCTTGAATCACTACTTGTATCCAACTACTCATTGCCTTGGACATTTTAGCACTGGCAAGATGAGTGGAAATGGCCAGCGACTTTTGAATTTTGCACCTAAAACCAACTGTGCATTACCAATTCATATTTTGCTGGAAAAGATCACTACACAATGTCATGGTGACATCCACAATCAGACCACTGATACCAACTAGGCCTTGTTATTGTTAGAAGAATACACCTATCTTCAGTGCAGAAGACCTGCATGCTCCACAGTGCCAATTGTGACATTGACCTCACCCTAATCATTAGCAAAGTGAAGATTACAGCCAAGAAACTACATAGAGAAAAACATAGGAGCAAGCCCAAAGTCAATACCACTAACACCAAGAACCAGAAAAAAGTGCCAAGAGTTTATGAAGACTTTCGAACTCAGCATGTTTGGAAAGTCATTACTAGAGAAGGCAGAGGAAATTTGGGAAGGTTTAAGAACTGCAATCTAAGAAACAGCTAAGGCTACATTTGGGGAAAATATATCATCCGATAAGGATTGGTTCAAAGAAAATGCAGAAGAACTATTACCTCTCATCAGCATCAAGAACACACCTTATCTGGACACAACAAGAAACCAACAGTGAGCACCAAAGTAAGATTTCAACATCAAAAAATGAGCAACCAAACAATGTGAAAGTCAGTACTGCACTAAGCAACCAAACAATGTCATCAAATAAGATTTCTTTTTTTATGCCTTTAAATGAAAACCCTTGATGTTATGCCTTATTTAAGAAGTAGAACCTTACAATTTATCTGATACCTGCTTCTTCTGCTATAATGTAAATATGTGTTACTTGTGCCCGTGATGCCTGCCAGCCTGTTCCTGTTTTTGGAATAGGAAGGGGAAAGGGAGCATCGGAAGTTCGGTCTGGGGAGTTTTCAGCCCACACTGGAGAGTGGGCAGGTGTACTGGGAACCCCCCTAAGGTGTGGGGAGGGTGCTTCAGTTGACCTACTCCACCCTCCAGTGCTGGCTGGGGAACCCCCAGAACAAGCTCCCTCTGCTCCCTTTCTCCCTCCCATTCTGAAACAGGGACAGGCTGTCAGGGAGCCTGACCATTGCTAGAGGAAACTAGCTGCAGGCTCCCAGCCAGCAGCTAGGTTCCTCTCACCCCTGGAATCAACAGTGAACTTCTGTTTGGTCCAAGGGATCATTGTAGCTCAGAATACTTCCTGAAAAACATTCGGAGTTACAGCTGGGAGCTGTGCTTCTGTCTGTACCTTCAATCACTAATTGCTTTGGAAAAATTCATTTTTATGAAATCAGAACACTTTATAGTAGAGAAACATAAAGCCTAATCAATCAGGAATGCAGTTTTAAAAGGGAGTAAAAAAAGAATGCTATTAAGAAATTGCAAATGACATAGATGTATGCTGGGGTCAAATTCACAGAGAGATTTGGATGTGAATTAGTTTGCATCAGTGTGTATTCTGGTAGTGTACTGGATTCTGGAAATTGGGAAGAAATAGGTAAAATAATAGGGCAAGTCTATTATTTTGGTCACCTGTACTGTGTAATTTTGTGCTGAGAAGCACTGAACCAGTATCATCTGATATTTACTGAGTAAAAGACCAATGGGGATGGCACATTCCTTATGACATAAATCAGTTGGAGATGGTTGCATCTAATAGATGCTGGCATTGAAACGTTTTCATTTTTTTTTTAAAGATGGTCATGAATATGATTTGTTAGTCCTCCTCAGTATTTGTGCTTATTTAATTGATAGATAATCATATCTTCCTAAGTAGGAAAAATACTTCATTATTAAGATGAAGCTAAATTAACCACTCCCAAATCTTACCGAACCGTATAACATAATACTAGATACACAGAAACACTTTGCCAGATTACTGTTTTGTATAAATAGTTCCCTTATGGGACATTTAAGTTAGTAACAAACTACTAAGCTATTAGCCAAAACATAGATGTTCTTAAGCAAGGGCTCATTACTATTCTTTTAATTTGCTTTCAGGACTTTTTCAGCTCGTTGAGCTGAGGTTGAATTTAATCATGACCATGTTTGTTCTTATTGACCTGCCTAACAGCGTTTCATTTATATACACACATTTTTCTCAGCTGCTCATTATATAATAAAGAACACTTTTTTTCTTTCATGTAAAGCTTGATTACAAAATCTAAGTGGTGTTTTTTTTCCCTTTTCACAGCACTGTCTGTGAATACTAGTAATTGAGAATCTCAGAAGGAGCAAGACATCTTTCTTAGAAAAGGATGCTGGCAACTATCAATACCCTTGTTTATTTAAACAATTGTCTTAATAGCAAGTATTCTGCAAATCTTTTGAGAGTGCAGATGGCATGTGTGTTGAGAATGAATATGCTTTTGGATCTCTTCAGTCTTGTATCAGAAATTGGTTACATATATTTACAGCTTAAAACAACAGTAAGGTGGCTTATGTGACTGTTCATGTATTTAAGACATATTCTTTAGGATGTTACAGTCCAAAAGAAGTAAATATGCCCATAATTATTTTGTAGCATCTTAAGACACAAGATGGTTTGAACCACTATGGTGTTTTAACCTGTGGTTTAAAATGGTTTAAGTTGTCCTAGTTTTAATTGAGTTTTTACCACTTTTTTTTTTCCAAAAATGTTTTGTCAATGATTGGCCTACTTAGGAAACTGTGTCATTACTTATGATGTCTATATAAATAATATTTTGAAATATGGTCTATATGGAAATTTTCAAAAACAAAAACTGTGAAAAGCAGATGAAATTCTCTGTAGATATTAAACATATAAAAAAATAAGTTTAGCATTTAAAGAATGACATTTATTTGAACTAGTGCACATAGATTTACTGGGGGCATCCACAAGTGTGCTTAACTGTGGAGTTCACTAATTAGCTCCTCAATAAAGCATCACTGTCTACACATGTGGTGCTATTAAGCCAGAGTAAACATTAACTCCACTGTAGGATAGTACTTCCATAGTACATGTTCTATCCTTTGGTGTTTCTATCCTATGGTATTTAGTTTGCCGCCACGTACACGTAGACAGTGACTAAGACTGCCTAGGGCATAAGGGTGCTACAATGTGGGGGCTGCCTGATGGCTAGCCCTACACTGGAGCACCCTCAGGCCCTAGCCAGACCCTCTGCAGCACATTGAATCAGGGTGGACAGGTTCAACTCCAGGCTGGCAGACTGAACTCCTGGGAGGCATTTACAAGAAGTTTATATAGGAGGTATTGAAACACAGAAATGTAGGTCATCATCAAATATGGGTGAATAATTTAAGATGTCTAGGGTCTTACTTTTTTTCTAGTTTTACTGCATTTTGTCTGCAATAAAACAGAGCTGTCCATACTCAGCACTTTGAAAATCAGATCCTACAGTCTCAGGTGGGGTATTCAGAAAATGAAGAAAGAGCAACTAATGACTTTTAAAAATATTGCTTTAGGTGATTTACATAGTAACTCTCGCAGAGACAGGGATAGAACCTTGTTTTCTAGATTGGGCAGAAGTGGGAGTGACTTAACTATAAGACCCTCCTCTTTCCTCTTCATTTTCATACCTTATTTATCAGACACCTTCTTCCTTCTACAAGAGGTGGTGGGGTTTGTACAGTCTCATTCATTATTCAACCCTGACTCATTCCTAGTCTACTTCACTGAATAAGACATGGTTCAATTGACATTTCCTCTGCCAAATGTTAAGTCCCCATTTGGAAACATGAAGACACTAGTAAGAAGTGCCAAACAAGGCTCAAGTTTTCAACACCTATGAAATTGTCAGAAGTAGGACTTCATTCAAATTACCCTGGTCTCTTTGATCTACTATACTGCAGGGATTCCATGGCTTGGTGGTTTTTCAGGTCTGGAAGTAGCAATGGCTCTGATTAACTCATCATTTCACTTTCTGAACATGGGCAAGTCTTTATTTACAGCTACATTAACTACTGACTTCTCTATTGTCATAATGCCAGGAGGTACAATCTTGTTTTGAGGCCTTGAGACTTCTCTCTATCCTTGTCTTGTCTTTTTTTCCCCAGTGCAGACTGAGATTTTAGAAACTCATCTTTTCTAAAAGTATTAAAAGTTGTTTTTTGGCTCATTTCTTGTCATTTCTCAAGGAGATTAACAGAGATTAGTTTTCTTATGGATCTTATATATGTATTTGGGTCCCTTACTGGGCATGTTTACACTAGAGGTGCACTGACATATTGGGCACATATTGAATTGGCTCTGATAAAAAGAAAATTAACATTATCAGCAGTTGGCTTTTTTGTTTGGTGTAGCCAATAATGTCACTGATAAATGCTGCATGCATAAAAGGTTGATGCAGCCCCTGGCCCCAAGTCCACAGTTGGCATCCTGCCTTTGTCCCTCACACAAATCTGGGGGTGGGGGCATGCCCCCCATGACTCCCCTGGGGTGTGTGCAGTGGCAAGGAGATGCTCCTCACGTCCCCTGGATGAGCTACCCATGGCTCTGCCCTGCTTCTGGGGTTGCATCCACTACCTCTGCCCTTGCCCCTGCCCCACTACCTCCCTCACCATGGGGTCCTCGATCTTTTCTCCCCCATGCCTCTTTCCTCCCACAGACATACCAGCAGGATGCTGCTTTCCAAGCTGCCAGGCTGTATTCCAGCCAACCAGGTATTGGATTGGTATTGGCCAAGATACTTGGTTAATAATCAGCTATCAGTATTGTCCAAAAAAATCTTTATCAGTGCACCCCTAGTCTACAAGAGACATTTACTCTGGAGTAGGCTAATTAGGTCCACAGTAAATGTCATGCATCTCCACATGCACTCCTCTTAGGCTGGAATAAACTAATTAAACTTGTATTTATAAGTACTGTCCTGCTGCAGAGTGTTTTACTCCACAGCAGTGCCCATATAGACACTGCACTGGCTGGCACAGTGCAGGGTTTTTCAGGGCAGACACTGCCTGATAGCTACCTCATACTAGAGCACTTTTGTACCCCAGCCAGCCCCTCTACAGCATGTTGAGCCAAGTTGGAGCAGCCCCAGGCTGGCAGGCTGACCACTGGGGTCCCCTGCCAGCTGGGGCTCCTTTGACCAGGCTCAACATGCTGCAGCCCAAGGTGCACATGTAAACAGCTTGCCTGGGAGGAGTAAGTTCAAGAGTGATAAACTCTGGAATTTATTGTTTCACATTAACTGCACATGTAGATGCACCCAATCGAGAGTGACAATAATCAATTTGTGATATTTGATTGATAATGTCTCTTCAGGTCCTTATTCACAACCTTATCCAGAGGTTGCATCATGCTTGTGGTCAGATCATGCTAATAGATAGAAGTCTGAGACAAATATTAGTTCATAGTTTCATAGTTTCATAGTAACTAGGGTCAGAAGGGGCCTAGAGCAGGCCATCTGGTCTGACCCCCCGCCAATGGCAGGAACGAGTGCCAGGGTCACAGGACCCCAGCCAAGTACCTATC
>JAGPOW010003316.1:106649697-106667778 GCA_030014935.1 Caiman crocodilus | reverse complement strand
AGGGGCCAGGCCCCTGGCAGTAGCACTGCGTGTACTCACCATGTTCCCAGAAAAAGTGGAAAAAGTGGTCTTCCCGCTGTCTTGCTCTTCCCTTCCTCCCGCTCTCCGCCGACGCGCACGCCGGTGCAAACGCCGGCGCGCCCTTACATAGCATGCCTGTTTGCGTGCTCTGTTCACGTGCGGCTCAGGAACACGGCTCCCTGCCGGGTCAGCTATAAGCAGTCCGGGAGGCTCCCCTCCGAACCAACTGTAGCTGTCGACACAGCCTCACTCACCACTTCGCCACCGCCGCTGTCGTTGCTCCTCTGTTGCTGCTCCTTTGCTCAGCGAGGGCTCATGTGTGGCTGAGACCACACATGAACCCTATCAGGAGTCTTCTAGCCTCCCTGCTCAGCTCCTAACTAGTAAGATCCACTCCTCGGAATTGTCCTGAATAGGTTTTCAGTAAGAGAGAACCTTATGGCCCTGGATGCAAATGTGCTGATTAGAGCTTCTCAGCCACACGGTGAAAAAAATTACTTTTCATCCTGGCATTTACTGAATTGACATAACCAAGGGGAAACTTAATCAAATCCCTTGGAAGGCATCTCTCGGGTGTTTTAACTTTTCGGTCATCCACAGAGGGCATTTATAAGTGTCATTTATGTTGGCAAACACAAGCAAAGTTACCTTGTCCTCTGAAACTGTCTTGCTTTTCCTTTTTCTTCATGGGCCCTGTGTTAGGGGGGCCTTTCAGATAATATTCTTTTCATGTACATAACAGGTGGCCAGGGAAAACTCCTTACAAGTCAGAGAAAGTATTTTATTTTGCTACAGCTTGACTACTTTTTCAATCACTGACTATTTATCTCTGTCCTCCTTGTCATAAACCATGTTGAAGTGTTTCTTCTTTCTCTTGAACCAGCTATCATTTGCCTTAAAATTGTTACTATATCAATCTGAACGGTTTTCTTTGTGATTACAGATCCAGAAAATGCTACCTCCTATGCATGGCATCTTTTTCCATGAGCTACAGAAAGAGAATGACATTGGGGTTTTCCCTTCATGTTTGGGTTTGCAACTGTTTTTTGCCTATCTGTCTTTGCAATGGGCCAATGTTGCATGTACAGGAGTACAGTGTGAATTAAAAACAAGCAGGAATCTTATCAGGGGATAAGGCACAACACTGCATTTATTGGAACATAAGACATAAAACATGCAACATGAAAAAAATAAAGAACAGTAAGGTTGCCTGCTTCACTCATTACCATGCATACTCATTCATTCATTCATACATACAAAAGAGACAAGCACACACAAAGATAATTAGACAGTCCTACAAAGGTTAAGGTGTTACCAAGTTCTAAAGGGGTGTAGGTTGAAGCTGTGTCGGTCTAAGGACATAAGCAGACAAGGTTCTTAAAGATATCAGATTCACCCAAAGAACCTTGTCGACCAAGTTCTAAAGTTGCTCAGGTCAGTCTGGTGGCCGGTCAGACTGACCATGAGAGATGGAGTCAGGTCTTGTTGGACATGCCCAAAACTCCTTCTTGCAGGTGGAAACGACCCAAAGCCTTGTCTTCATGTTATTTGTTATTGTGATAGTTGTCCATACAAGTCTTTGGATTCCACTGAATCAGATGCAAAGGTCATCCTCCTTGTCCTGTTGGCAGGCTAGGATTGGTAGGACATGATCTTCTGGCTTTGTGGTTGGTAATCTTCAGGGGGGTCATTACTTGCAGCCTACAGCCATTAGGGTGAAGCATGATCTAGTATTTGGTAATCCTTAACTGCTGACTCCACGTTGCTGCAGCCTTTAACCATTAAACCACAGAAGGCTATTTTCACCTGCTGCAAAAGGACTATCTTCCTTCACATTGTCACATACATACATCATTCACTCTTTCATTACCTCTTTCCACATATACCAGACATACCGCAAACCCTTACACAAGCGTTTTCTTATACTAAATTTAAGTTCTAAAGTCATGAGACCAATAGGTCAAATATGTCTAAAATCATGAGATCAATATATCAAATATATTTATGCTAACCAGAAGAAATTTAAAATAGATGGTTAATTCCAGAACAGTAATAGTGACTGACTAAATTATTATAAAAAGTAAATCATAACAAGATTCACTTTACCTTAATAGTTAAATATGTCATTATATTAAAAGAAAAATAACAATATAAGCAATCAAAGCAATTATAGTTACTGCAATACTACACCAAAAGTGTATCCCTGTGTTCATACAACAAACTTTTGTACCTCCTCTGTAACTGCAACTTGGTTATGATTAGACCTAAGAGCTAGGCATTCTCTAATAACCTCAAACTCTCAATTAAAAGACTTTTTGCATTTTGTCTGTGGGTTGCTAAGGAGGACAGAAAAACACAATAAATAAAGCATGTCCATCACCAAGGATGGCATGGCATTGACCAGTGCAGTTAAGCATCATCAAGGCCAGGCTTCATCATGACAAATGTTGCTTCTACATGGTAGCTGGGTCACTGTTGCTGCATAGAAATACATAGCAAAGAAAATATTTCCGGGGAAAGTGCTACTAGTGAGTGGCTTTTGCTCATACCAGATACTCTTGTAGATGATTTTGACTGTACAGTTACCATATTTTGGTTCCTGGCACACATTTATTACTGTGTTAATTTGTTCTACAAATAACAGCTTTACATAGACTGAGAATTTGATTTGTGATGCGTTGAGCGCACTCTTTCTGCTTCCATCAAGCTATGGACAACCATCACAGTTGTTGCAGCACCTGCTGTGCTGCAGTACTTCCCACAATTAAGACTGATATGTTCCCTTGTCACCTTTCAAAGGTGGGTTTAAAAAGCAGAGCTCCTATGTTGTAAGTTGACAAACACTTGATTTTCCAGCCATAGCTAGGGTAGCCCCAGGCCTCACTGAAGAATGGGGCTGTCTAGTGATGGGATACCGATCAACCGATTGTTAAAACCGTGTGCCTGGCAGCTCTGGCTGGGCTGCTGGACACAGGGGATCAGAGACTCCCTGCAGAGGGGCAGGCAAAGGGCTTCCTCCTCTGGGGATTTTAATCCCCACTGGGAGCCTCTTATCCCCATTCCTTGGCAACAGGGTAAGAGTTACTGGATGTGGAATTTGAAGTCCCCTGAGGGGCAATTCCTTTAGCTTCATCTTGCCCCCTCATCCTGTACTGTGGGTAGCTGATTGCTAGCCCATCTGTGATGTGCCAGAACTTTTAAAAACTGTGCACAGCCCAGCTGTATACCTGATTTACACATATCCCTAGTGCTCTAGAACCCCAGGATCAAGGAGCCTCTCAAGGAGCAAGAAGCACCAGGACGTCAGTTTTTAAAAGTCCTGGTGCACAAGGACCCCAGGATCAGGTAGCCTCTGCAATTCAAGGGACCCTGTGTGCCACAGATGGCTTAACAAAAAAAAATATCAGGTGTAAACCAAGTGGGCTGCACATGTGATTGTCACTGGGACCAAGACTGACAATCAGCTGATTGTTGAGAGAGCCAGGACCAGCTGGGCTGCACTTGCCATTTTTAGACATCCCCAGCACACAGGGCTCTGGGATCAGGGAGAGGCTCATGGGGATGCCATGTGTCAGAGAAATGGGATTCATTGCCACTTTTTAGTGCATTCAGCCTATGCACCATAATTATACAGACATTTGCCATTGGAAAAGCAGGGTAAACTGTTAGTAGAAATTTTTGACCATTTGTAGCACAATAAATGGCACAGACATCGATATACTGGCATTTTGTTCCACCAAAAAACTTTTTATGTTACCAGATGAATGATGTCTGTTTGCAGTCTCTGAGTCATTGGGATTTGAGGCTGCTTAACTTCTCACATGATTGGACTTTGATACTGTTCAAAGAAGATTTCAAAACATGCTGTCTACCTCCCAGAGTCAGCTGGTGTTTACACATGAACTGACACACACAGATATTGCCTTCAGTGTGCTATTACTGACTTTTTATAAATTTCGTGAACCTTTTTGATGGACTATTACTTTTCCCTTTCCCATTGGCATCATCTCCAATCTGTTTTGAGGCTTGTTTAAAAAGCTGCCTATTGATTAAAACAAAACAGTTTTCTTTTAAAAAAAAATCTGTCTTGGCCTGAGGTTCTTTCTCCTATAATTCTTATGTCCTCTCACTATTAGTACACAAATTATTAAGATTTAAAGTTTTAAGGTATAATTACAATGTACAATGTATTCCTGTAGCTCAAAATAAGATTTACTTGCTTCTTATATTCCTGCTTCATCATGTTTAATTCTCGGGGGAAGTATTTTGAAATCAAAGGGATCTAGACTTGCCAATACCAAAGAAGAAAATATTTGACTAACAAGGTGCAAAAAACAGTTAGGAATAAAGTTTCAGGTGATTTGCTAACTAAAAACTAGACTAAGTTAAAAAGAAAGTGCAGCATTTTTCAGTGTAGTTATTCATAAATACACTTAGAACTGTATTGAAAATGATCATACAACATACCATATTTACTTGAACGCAATACGAGGTTCTTTCGCCAGTCATTGGGAGGAAGGTCAAGTTCCTCATCTTAGATTTGAGTACAAGCAGGTGGGAGGGTGGGCAGTAGCTCCAACTCTGACCCCAAGCGTGAGGTTGGAGTTTGAAGGGCATTTATATACATAAGTTTTTGTCCTGAGATGCGCTGGAGATCCAATGCACTGTGCTGTGTAGTGTATAAGTGTGCAGTTGTATAAGTGTCAAAATGTGTGTCAGCATACAGAAAATGACAGCGGTGTGCTTTTTGAACTAAAACACCTTTGAGCACGTTGCTGCCTCAAAAGAGTGCTGTGGCTCAAGTATGTGTACAAATGCCCAGAGCTGCAGCCACTCTTCCACCCCTGACTCCCACTACCTGCTCTCCAAGCTTCTTCTCTCTCCCTACTACTACCCCTGCTCTTCTCTTCTGCCCCAGTTGCCACCACTTACTTCCCCCTTGCAGCAGAGCTGCTGCTACCACAACAGTTGCTGCAGGGCTGGGCTGGATAACTTGTGTTCTGTGCTCTCTGCTCTGGGATGAATCAGGGCCCCAAGGTGGAGCCAGAGCTGTGAGGGGAAGGTGAATGGCAGCTGGAGTTGGGGGGAAAGGGAGCCAGCAGGGGAGGTGAAGATGCTAGGGGGCACAGGTACTGGCAGGGACCTGGCAGCAGGGGCTATAGGGACTTTGGGTATGCATGGGGTATGCAGGCATGGGGGGCAGGCAGGCAGGCAAGTGGTGGGAGTGACAGGCCACAAGGGGCAGTGGTTAGGACATGTGACTCCTCTGCCACTGCCTCCCCTGCTGCCACCAGCCTCCCTGCCTCTGCTATAGTGGAAGGGGGTGGAATTTAAAATAACCCTCCAATAATTAGACTCTAGAAATGCAAAATTATAACAGATTTCTAAAGTTTCCATGTCTAGCATCTAATTTTCGGGGGGGGGGTAGGGCTTTAAAATAATGGGTAATTTTGGATTTAGATAAATATAATCGGATTAATCTCTTCAGTGATAGGTTTTTCATCCTGAAAGTAAATTTAGGTGGAATCCAACTAACATTTCCCTAATTACTATCTTTTTGAAAAATTCTTCATTTGTATTATACAAATACCAAAACACATAGCCACTTCTCAAATTTGTTATGTGATCAAGCTTAATTCAGGAATGTTATACATTGGATTATCCTGCCTCAGACTGGGACCATGGGGTATGTTGCAGGGTGAACCTAGCATGGGACACAGGGTAGGAGCATCAGGACCGGCAGCAGGTATGGCAGGAGCAGTTGAACTATGGTGCAGACAGTGGGACTGGCAGCAGCTGTGGCAAAGATGGTGGGACCAGTGGTGCCTGAGGCAGGGATAGCAGTGAGAAGAGGGGTGCAAAAGTAGCCATTGCAGTAATGGCAGCTGACCACACCATATCAGTTGTCACAGCAGGACCCAGCTGTGTGCACTGGATGGCTCCCCTGGATATGGAGCTACGCTGCTACCCTCTGGGCAGCCATAAGTGACAATGGGCCAAATGGACACAGGATGAGCAAGACTGTCCCCCTCACTCACCTCCTGCCAGTGACCATGTCCACCAGAATGCAAGGGCCCCAGATTCTGTGGCTGCGTAACTGGATAGGGACCAGGCTGTGCTGTTGCCGCATGACCAGATTGGGCCCTGGTTGCAAACACCCCTCACAGTGGATTGGCCCCCTGCTGTATATCGCCCATGGATGGGATGAGGCCTACCAGCTGGATTAGCCTATAGACAGACCTGGCAGCCATCCAGCCTACGGGGTCAAAAGTTTGAATACCAGTGGTTTGGTGCACTCTCCCAGGATGTGAGAAATCTAGGTTGTAGGCTCTCCTTAGCACTTACACATTAAACCCCACGTCTCCCATTTCTAAGTAGCATACCCTAACCACCAGGCTGTATGTAGTTTGTGAACAGGGGCACTCCTCACCCCTCCTGTTGGCGTGCTGCGACTTTTCAGAAATTAACTCAGATTGACTGGCCCTGGAAGAGAGAACATACGATTGTAAGCCAGTAAGGATGGTATTCACGTGGGAGGACAATGATTTGGGTCATGAGCCCTTCTAAAGATTGCTTATACACTTTACCCAATGATGGTTTAATGCAAACTGTAAAGGCTCTTGTGCCTTAGAAGTTCTCACAGTTGACAACAGCAAGCAGTTGAAAGAGCAGAGCTTCTGAACATGTAACCACCAGAACAAGTAAACTTAACACGTCCTGACAGTCTCCTCATCAAAAGAGGAACACAAATCCAAATGACAGTCTAGGACAGTGCTGGGCAAAATACCACCTGTGGGCTGTATCCAGTCCACAGAGGGACTTTGTCTGGGTCGGGGCAGGTCCCTTGGTCCCACCTGGCCCAGGCACCATCCAGCCCATAACGCATCCTGTTTCCCCCTGGGCATACAGTGGGTGGCTCTGCAGCTGGATTGCCTTTCTAGGCAGCCCAGGTGGTGGGGGCTCCTTCCAGGTGCCACTGCTGTTCGCCCCAGCCCTGTGGTACTGGCTGGGACCCGTGTGCATAGACCTGATCCTGGCTCACCCTGTGCCTGCTTCAGACTCTGCCCAGCACAGCAGACCAGCTTCAGACTAGCTGGAACCCACATACAGTTTTGACCCTGGCCTGCCTCACCTGCTCTGGACT
This sequence comes from Caiman crocodilus, assembly GCA_030014935.1. NCBI lineage: Eukaryota > Metazoa > Chordata > Crocodylia > Alligatoridae > Caiman > Caiman crocodilus. The sequence continues at coordinate 106,660,613 of JAGPOW010003316.1, read as the reverse complement.
TACCTACCTATGCTGAGCAGTGGCAGTGGCTGGACAGAAGCGTGGCTGGGCTGGGCAGAACCTCCTCTTGGCCGCTGTCAGGCCCTGCTTGTTGCAGCCACCCAGAACCTGCTCCCAGGTTGCCCTGAGGCTCCTCTGCACTGCCAGCACTGTCCCGCTGCATGGGCCAGAGGCAGCAGCAATAGCAGTGAAGGGGAGCCTCAGCGCAGCCTGGGCACAGGTTCTGGGTGGCTGCAGCAAGAAGGGCCTGGCAGTGGCAGAGCCGGAGCGGGGGCTGGTGCTTTTCCCTCATGTCAAGCAGCAGCTTCTGCTCAGCTGCTGCCACTGCTCAGCATTGGCAGGTGGTCCGGAACAGGTGTGGGGTTGGTTGGGTCAGGGTGCGCGCATGGGTTCTGGCTAGTCTGGAGCTGATCCACTTCACTGAGTGGTGTCTGGAGCAGGCCTGGAGTGAGCTGGGATTAGGGCTCTGCTTGTGGGTTCCTGCCACTACCATGGGGCTGGGACCAGCAGTGGTGGCAGCCAGAAGGAGCCGCCACCACCTGAGCTGCCTCAAAAGGTGGGGCGGGCTGGGGTCAAGGTTGGGGCTGTGTGCTACTGACACATGTGGGCTCTGGGCTGTTGCTGGGGCAGGGGGTGCTGACCAGCCTGTGGCAACTCCCCAGAACTACCTATGCGGCCCATAAGCTCAAATAATTGCCTGCTCCTGGTCTAGGAGATCTCAGGTTACCTGAACACCAACAATATGTTTAGCCTTTAAACCGTATATAAGCATTTGTAACTGTGCACATTGTGTTAGTGTCAGCCATTAGTTCTGAACAAATGCCTTTGTGGAACTGAAGGCCTAGCCAATATTCTGGGACTGTGGGACTCCACAGGCTCTTCTGCCTCTGCTCTTTGCTTCCCAAGGGAACCCTGGTTGTCTCAATCTTAGTTGAGTCTGGGTGGATGTAGGTGGAGAAGGAGGGGAACTCGCATCAGATCTGACTTCTACCCACATCTAATATCGCTGCTCCTTTAAATAAAGGATGCCAGGAAAACAAGAAGTAGATGCTCTAAGTGCAGCTAATTTTTCAGGAGGCATCCAGGTGTCTTGACTTGCCATGTTTTTCACAGGATGGGTGTGATAAAAGGAGCAAGAAGCAGAGAGAGGAAGTGAGGGGCAAGGAGGTTAGAAACTGAGGCTGCTAGCAGATGTTTAAAAAACGGCACTTTAAACTGTGCCTGCTCCTGCACTGAGCTCAGTGCATGCCCAGAAGAGGCAGCATGTTAGCTGGACCTGGCTCACCGTTTGTCTGTATAGATTGGGTGCTTTAGTGGGGCTTTTTGGCCTCTTTATCTAATAGCTCATTGATAGAAAGCCTCAAAAGCCCTGCTGAAGCTCCCAATCTATACAAATGCTGCAGAGCCAGGTCAAAGTAATGTGCTTCTTCTTTTGGCAAAGCATGATTTTATACTTTGTTTTGTTTTGTTTTGTTTGTTTTATTTTGTTTTGTTGTGTTGTGTTTTGATGGTTCCAAGCAGCCTGAAGGTCTACTGAGAGGTTTATGGAAGTACGCTTAACAAAAGCACAGAAAAACTGAAGCACCTAGCAGGGAAAATGACTAGGTTTAGGGTGGAATATATGATTTATTTGGACTGTGAATAGAATTGATTTGGAAAGATGGGAACTGGATTAGGTGCAGGATTGATTTATTTGGGCTAGTTTTATAAGCCATAGGTCAAATCCCAGCAGAATGGATTCACATGCTGATTGTTCCAAGATTCATAAATTGAGTACCAGTTTCACTCTATGAAAGCCTTTTGTATCTTAAAAAATGATCTTCTCTCTGTACTCCAGGACAGTGCAACTCACATCTATCTAAAGTAGAGAGCCATCCATCTGTGGTATTATGCATGGACCCAACTACCATGACTGTGAACCTTAATCCAGTATTTGCATACCTTTTTGGCGGTTTCAAAGACTTGAATGTATTGGAAGAATTGCCAAATTACACTTGGATCCCAGAGACTGTTACCAAAGGGTTCTTTCCCTACCCATGCCAGAGGTAAAGGAAAGAAAGAACACCTAGATAACAGCAGTTCTGCTTCCATCTACACATTGGGCCAGGTAGACAAAGCTATCATTACAAATTACAATTGATGCCATTTGGTTCTGGTTTACAATCTCTACAAATTAATCTTCTGCATTGTATAGCATATGGACAGACCTCTTCCATGATTCTTTTTAATTCAGATAACACCAGAGATTAATGCCAGCTGGAAGGCAAATTTGTTTGGCAAAGGATCCTGGTTAGTAATGGCAACCAGTAGTAAATGGAAGAAAGCGGGGAAACAGCATTAGTTTCAGGAAACCATTACAAATAAAATTTGAAAAGTCTACCAATGTGAATCTCCCATCCTGCAAGCTGTTTCACATGTGAAACTGCCTTGCATAGGCACAATGAGGCAGAATGAAACCAAAGACCAGCTGAGTAAATCAGCATGCAGGATCATGGCTCAAGCCTGCTCAGCTAGTAGGATCATAGGAAAGTAGTTCTGGAAAGGACCTCACGAAGTCTTCTAGTCCAGCTCTGCTCAAGGCAAGATCATCCTGGACTATCCCTTCCAGCCATGTTGTCTAACCTCTTTTCAGGATTAAAAGACTGAATACTTCCTCCTTCCTTCTGTGTCATAATCCTAGACATCGATAGTTGACAGTGCAGCATGACTACATATTTGAAGAGATGACTGAAAAGCAGCAGTACTAAACTAGTGGCAACAGGCTGGCACCTGAACTTCAGGATGGTTTATAAGGCCAGTGTACTTTTGCTGATTTGTAAGTGCATACATCCTAAAAATATCTATGCTAATTTTTTAAATTGTACATTCGTGCATCATTGCAAATTTTTAGATGCTGGGAATAACTCAGGCTACAGGGCCACTTCCAGGCTCCATTATAATGGAAATTATTTTTTTTACAGATTATTAAAATATCAAATCATGCAGCATATGTAATGCATAAAGTATTAAAGGCACAGTAACAGGTTATGAATAAACTTTTTAAAAATTATCCTTCCTTGCCTATTTCACTAATTACTTTTTTCATTTGTAAAAGCCAGAAAGAATTTAAAAAAATCTAATATACTTTTCACTATTTATGCCATCTTTATGCATCCTTATTTACCCCAGAGTGGATAATGAAAAGAGACTGGTCAGTATCACTTTCTGGTCAGTTTTCCCTTTACATTTTTCACACAGTGGTACAATAATTAGGTTAATGGTTGTTGGCTTTTAAGACACTCAAACGCAGGAACTGTGATTTTGCAGAACTGCATTTAAAATGTTTTTATTCTTAATAAGAATTTGGGGGGCAGGCTTGAAATTAGGTTGTGTTTTTAACAGCTCTTTGTTTCTCTCTCTAGGAGACAGGCAATAGCTCTCTCTTTCAGTATGGGAGCTCAATCAAGCACATACTGGCTGCATCTACACGAGATGCTGATTACTCAGTCAGTGATAAACAAGCACTAAATGACTGCACAGTAACCTGCACTGTGCAGTAGCATTGACAGACATTTTTTGTGATGCTACTGTGCAGTAGCATCACATCACAGTTGTTGCTACATGACGCTACTATGCAGTAGTATTTTGCCTACTGTGCAGTCAGTGTCTCATGTGCATTATTGGAGCATAACACACAGAAGCTAGTACTTTCAACTCAGACTTCCCACGAATGAAAATAATTAGGTGTGGGCTGGTTTGGGGTAGGAGCTTCAGCTTCTAAAATTATGGAAGTAGTGAATAAGCCACCAGGAACTACCTGATGACTTATTAACCTTTGTGATTTTAACAATCTGTGACTGGTTGTTTTGCAGAGCTAGCCCAATGGACAAGCCACCACATGGGGATACCTAGGCCCTGGTTCTGCACTCATACAACATGCAGGCAGATTACTGCAGTTCTGTGGATCTTCACCAATTTCATTGTGCCCTGTGCAGGTGCAGGTACAGAGGTCCATCCACATGCATGGATGTAAAGTGTTAACTTCTAAAAATTAATGTTTTAGAAGTATATTACAAATGAAGAAAAAAGTTCACATACAGAACAACATGGACCCTACAACAACAAATTATGGTAGTACAACTCACTCAGACCATAGCCCTGCAGGTATTTTTGCATGTGAGCTCAATGGCCCTACTCACATGCAGGATGCAGGAGTGTTTGAAGGACCAGGACCTTAGAGATAGGGATCAAATTCTGCTCTTGACTGCACCTAAAACTGATCCATATTTTCTTCCCAGCACAAGTGCCTGACTCTTACTCAGCCTAGACAAAGGCAGTACTATGCTCAAGCATTAAAACTATGTTTATTAGAATAAGAGTGAAACAAGGATATTTAAATTAAATTTTAACTGACATTTCATGTTAGGAAAAATCAAATTATGGAAATCATTCAACATGCCAGAATGCCTGAAAATCAACCAAACATACATCTCTGCTGACATAAGCAACTCTACTTGCTTATGATATGCAAAATTTTATTAGGAAAAGCATAAAAACACGCCAACCAAAAACACTGCAGGATATTCCACTGTAAAGCAGTAAGGAAAAGCTATGAACAGCTAGGAAAAAATATATTTTTTCTCTGTAGAGATTGAGGAACTTAAAACAAGGTTAAGCTTGTTTTAATGCAACTTTAATTTTCCTATAAAAATAGTGAGGTGCATTTTAATTTTGCCAAGGAAGTTCCTGAACAGGCAGTGTGAATCAAAAACACTAAATGTTTTCCCCCACAACCATGACTGAATAACCATTTAGAAAATAAAATATTATGGGAATAATAAAAATTAAAATGAAAAACTGAGAAGAGAATTAACTACCTGCAGATGAAATGGAAAAGTCATTAATGGGCTAAAGATACTGCAATATTATGTGGCCAAATCATCTATCCAGGACAATTTCATTAAGTGCCTCATTTAACCAACATATAAAAAGCCTGTCCCCATCATTAACTTATAAGGAAAAAGGAAGAAAATCTTTTGTAAGGAGTTATTTACTATGGCAAAAAAACCTCTAGGAACTAGAGTTTAAATTTGATTGAGTAATTATTAGAAAGGCAAGTGTACTGTCTGAAGAGCCTTGTGTTGCTTTGTGTTTCTGGAGATTTAAATTCTTTTTTTCTGATGTTCCTGTGGTTAATAAATATGTAAATATGTTCTGGTGGCAGAAATATAAAGTGGGAATTAAGACTCATGGTGAGAGATGGAGAAGCAAGCTAACACAGTAGCCATGCTACACTAATAACCTCCGCTCTCAATAGAGATGGTCTGTTGCAGAATATATTCTGATAGAAACCTGCAGAAATAGCATGTTCAGCCATAGCTTCACTTTTAATGTCCCAGCATAGATCAAAAAGAAGGATTCAACTAAGCCAATGATGGAGAAAAACTAATTTCATGGTAAAATAATTCTAAAACATATTTAAGGTGTACTGGCAATGCTGGTTTAAAGGGAATCTGCATTACAAAACATATCAGGGAATTTAAGACTATATTCTGATGTTTTCCAGCTGCTAAAAACTGTTATTCTTTATCACTTGCCTGGTATTTTATGGAAAAAAATTCCTGTGGAAAAAAATCCTGCTTTGAAGTGTTAGGAAAACAATAGCAACAACATATCATAACTAGTTCTTTGCTTCTATTTGCCAGTATTTCTTTTTCCTGTTATAGGGCATAGATAAATAAGATGATATTGCCTGTTTTTTAATTGAAAGGATAATTTCTAGAATTCTATCCTCAGCATAGCAGCATATTAAAAAATAAGTTATTCTGATGATACATTGGGTATTAAACATGCACAATTTACATTTCACATTTTACATATACCAAAATCAGAAACCACATTAAAAGGAGTGACAAAGCAATCTTAAGTCAACCCTCTTGCACTTACTGATTAAGTGATTTATTCAGCATCCAGCTCTGCAGCAAAATTTGAAGAAAAAAGAAACTCACACTCTCACATAAACACCCATGATTTATTTAGGTGCTTGAATGGCACCTGGAGTGTTAAAACTCTGGCTATTCACTTGGGTGTTTAACTGTGAGCTAAGTATTTAAAAATATGACCCAACCATAAACACAGCTGAATATTATATCCTATATAAAACTTAAGCACCAGGTCAGAGTGTGTATGTGTGAGTAATTTAAAGGCAGGAACACTGTAATAATCTCAAAACATAGCATTACAAACGCGGAGTAAAAGAATCAATTGGGAAGAAATGCAAACACCCTACAGTATAGAATAGCACAGATAAGGCACCCAAACCACCTTAACTATGCTCTGCAGTGATGCCATTCAATAACCATGCTTATGATTAACACCTATTAATGCCTGTAGTCCCAAATTAAATTTACCTGATGTTTCAGGACTTTTTTCTGGAGTAGTTTTTTGTCCTCTTTAAGAGTCTGGTTAGAAAGTCATTAAGACCAACCTTTAGCTGAATGGTAAAAGCCTCTGCTGAAGTAATGACTGTGAAAGACTCTTTAGTAGTAAGGCAGAAGAAAGGGTTGCTCATTCAAGCCTTGCCATTTTAGAATAAACCACTGTGTTTTCCTACTAATCCAAACTAGTAAAGTTGAGAAGAAATACCTAACCAAGTATACATAATGTAAAACTGTAAAACAAAACACTTCAAAAGTACTGAACCAGTTATCCACAGTCGGCTTTTTTGTAGATCTCATTTTGATTGAAGGAAGAAATGAGACACGAGCAAAAATTTTTCACCTGTTCTTGTATGAAACGTATTAAAGATGTAGCTGGGTTTTTGGTTGTAGTCATGTTGGTCTAAGGACATAGGCAGGCATTCCTTGGAGTCTCAGACCAGCAGAGACTCCCTATGCCTGAAGAAGGGTGACTGCACCCAAAAGCTTGCCAAGAACTTTTTTCCAACTACTCGGTTGGTCTAATAAAAGATACCACATGTACTCAAAGATCCTTGCTTCCTTATTAAATATGTATACATTTTACTCCATTTTCTCACACATAAAGCACCATCACATTAAACACAATGTTTTTGAAAGGGAGAATGTAGTAAAAAGATTTTCTTAGAGTCACAGCCAACTGTGTAACATATAGTAAGCCTCCAGGTCACAAAGAACACTCTGGAAATGTGCCCCCAGGAAGCTCCTGGTGCTAACTGTCTTTCTTAGACTGCATTTCCTGTACTCTCTGAGTGCGTCCTCATGAGTGGGAATGTGCGTTTCCCCAGGGACAAATAGCAGTGACAGATGTTTGTACCACTACTACTTGTCCCCAAGCATGCCCCTGCATGCGTGCTCTGGCATGCAGCAAATTGCCCTGGGTCGAATAGGGAGGAGCTGGGGCCAGCACTGAGCTGGCCTCAGCAGCTTTACCTGCGGTCCTGGGGTCCTCCCAGGGCTGCAGTAGCAGTGATCTGGGTATATGTAGCCTGGCCAGCAACCAGAACATGGCTCTGGCCAGCCAGGCTCCAGTTTCTGGTGGCATGTGTTGCAGCCACATGCACCACCTTGCTTTTATTTGAAGCATTTTTTTAGATACTGGGATTTCTCAGTAGGACAACTTTTCTCAGCCTTTTCTGTACCCTTCTTGAAACTGATGCTGCTTTATGGTAGCATGTTAACCAAGCTAACTTTACATTACTTTTTTTTTTTTACATTTGATTATAGTCAGTTATCTAAGCAACTGTAAAGTCACTCTGAAGTCCTCTGACTGAGGACAAGCTTTACTTACATTTCAGGGCTGTGAAATGCATTAATCTTTGTTCTCAATATCCCCTGACTAGGAATGAGCATTTTCCCCATGCTTTGTCACTAGTAGAAATAGAAAAAAAACAAGTTAAGTAGATATTACCAGTTACCTAGCTTTTCCCCATTTCTAAAATTTCCCACACGCTTATATACCCCCACATCAGGGAACTGAATGTGTTTTGAATTCCTAATATCTGCTTCTTACAAACACACTCCCTCTTCATTTAATCAGTGTACACTACAGTCCCTGCTTGTGTTTATAATAAACTTGTTCCCATGGAATACATAAAGCAATAGTAATATGATTGGGGAATTCCTAATCCCCTAATGCAATTCAAAAACATTGGTTTCCATGGCATGTCATTGTCGTAGCAAGTCAAAAAAAATTAGCACACAAGTAAACTCTTCAAATTCATGCAAAAGACCGAAAGTAAAATCAGGACCATGGCACCTGCAGCATTAGATGCACTTGTGAGCAAAACTTTCATGCATTTGAAGTTGCTGTGAATGCTTTTGAGAACTGTATTAACTTTTGTCTTAGCACATTACTTTAGAATAAATCATGGGTCAGCAACTTATAGTCTGTGGGCTGGATATGGCCCACAGAGCCATACCCAGCCCACTGAGGTGGGGAGGCTTTGGCAGCATTCCAGTGGCAGGGGACTTTGGCCATGCTGTAACAGGTAGTAGGGAGCTTCACTCAGGCTGCACCCAGGCTTGCAGCAACACAAAGCATTGGGTAGAAGTGACCAGGGATGGATCCAGAGTTGGCCAAGGCGGCTGCAGTTGCAGGGGTGGCTGCACTACGCTTCCTGCTTCCAGCCTGCTCCCCTGCTTGCCTCCAGGACAGGCAAACCCTCAGCTGCTGCTCCTGTACCCCCTCTTCGACCATGCTGCTGGAGCAGCAGCCAGGGATTTAAGTGGGAAGGAAGGTAACCATGCCTCCTCTCTCTTCTTGTCCATGCTCAGAGGCATGCCCCACTCCCCTTCTCTTCCCTATCTGTCCCTTCCTCTCCCACTCCCTTCCATTCCCCCCCTCTTCCTGTCAGGTACTGCCCTGGGACTGAGACAAGTCCCTGCCTGTTCCAGCTGGACTCTGAAGGGGCTGTGCTCACCAGGGGCTGCAGCTGAGTGACAGTAGCCAGGGGAGATGTGCCTGCTGCTGTTGTAGTTCTGGGCTGAGCACAGCTGGAGCAAGCAGGAGCTCCCCTCCCACCCACCCAGCAGCAGGAGGCAGAGGGGAGGACATGCCTTTGAGAATGGAAGAGAAGGAACAGGGGCAATGCTTACCTTCCTGGGGGCTTAAATCCCCGGCTAGTGCTCTGGCAGCATGGTCAGAAAGGGGAGTGCCGGTGCACCACCGAATCCCTCTGGATCCGTGCTTGGAAGTGACAACACCACAGCTGGATCCTACCACCAGCCCATCTTGGACCCCAGCTGGGTCATCCTGGCCTTGAAAAAGTTGCCAACTAGACTTAATTCCTTAATTGGCAAGGAATTAACATATGGACCAGTCAGTCAGTCATTTCTTAAATAAAGCACTAATCTCAGCTCAGCTGCTGACTTGATGTGTGGTCCTGAGCAAATAAGTCATCCTCCTTCTCTGTCTTGCTTTTTCCATCTCCAAAACAGGTTACTTCTACCATACAGGACTATCCGTTAAAAATTTTTATAAAACATCTTTGAATATCACATATTGTATCTAAAACCTTTTGACTCACAAATTGAAGTTTTTGGCCTAAGCCAGTATCAAGTGATTTTTGTGTCTTTTAAAGTACAAATTCTATCACTGGAAGAAAGAGAGAGTTTTTGGGACTCTCCAAAGGCAACTTTAGCTTCAAGTGAAATTTTCTTGACAAAAGATATATATTCAACACGGACAACACAGACAATGAAATATTGACAAGAAGCTTCAGAACAAGCATTATGAGAGAACTGATTCCTCTGAAAGATTAGTTAGGGAAAATACAAAATACAAGGACATATTTTATATCCTACGTAAGTGGCAACTAATGATGATATTTCCACAACAAAATAAATATGGGCAACGCTTTATGTAATAGACTCTTATTAATTCAAGCACAGGGTGAACTTCAGCTGTTTTATCTACCTATCATTGAATATTTTGCTGTCTGAGAATGGCCCTAAAGAGGCACAGAAGTGCTTGGAATCAATATTGTCCAATCCAGTTTTTGCTCATGTTTATCAAGAACAGTTCTGTAATTAAAAAGCAGTTCTATTAAACTGTCTGTTGTACTGTATAGTGACCAGAGACTAAGATGGCCATGCTGCTCAGAAATACTGCTTGCACTTTGTCCAGCACTTAAGTCACCTGCTATCCAAACAGAATCCAAGCTTCATATAAAAAAGTTAGGAAACTTACTGTGGTTCTCAAATAATGCTAAACATTTTTAAATGTTTAAATCAGCTGAAACTGCTGCAGTCCTAAACAAACCAAATCAGTTTGACCTTTTCATAATTTCTCTGCTATAGATCATGTTTTCAGTCCTGTAATTGCCTTGCAGTCTGGAAATCCCTAGCTACATAACAAAATTCCTGCAAAATTGACTTCATTTCATAAAGGCAATGCTGTATGTATTTACCAGGAACTACTATGATGCTTGACTCAACTGATTCTCTCTCAAACACAAATATATTCATCATTTTTATTGCAATAATTATTGTGGCACTATGCACTTAAAAAAAGGTTTTGATACTATTCCCATTCTAAACTTCCATACAGTGGATTTCAGATTATATACTGTCTTTAAAATTCATAGTATCATAGTATCTAGGGTCAGAAGGGGCCTAAAGCAGGCCATCTAGTCTGACCCCCCGCCAATGACAGGAACGAGTGCCGGGGTCACAGGACCCCAGCCAAGTACCTATCTAATCTACTCTTAAAGACACCCAAGTTAGGAGCAAGAACAACTTCCCTAGGAAGCTGGTTCCACATCCTAACCACCCTAACTGTGAAGTAGTTTTTCCTAATGTCCAACCTAAACTTGCTTTCCAGTAACTTGTGACCATTGGTCCTAGTTACCCCTGGTGGTTCCCGGGAAAAAAGAGCCTGCCCTATTTCCTGCTGATCTCCCCTCAGCAGTTTATAGGCTGCCACCAGGTCCCCCCTCAGCCTCCGTTTACTGAGGCTGA
>JAGPOW010003316.1:106611270-106649597 GCA_030014935.1 Caiman crocodilus | reverse complement strand
CCTCTCGAGGCCGTCCACATCCCTCTTGAAGTGCGGCGCCCAGAACTGGACACAGTACTCCATCTGCGGCCTGACCAACGCCGCATAAAGAGGGAGGATTGCCGCCTTGGACCGGCTCGCAATGCATCGTTGAATGCACGCTAGGGTCTGGTTGGCCTTCCCAACCACTGTCTGACACTGGCGGCTCATGTTCATCTTGGCGTCAACAATGACGCCATCCATACTGGATCCATACTGACTGTTCCTAATCACCACTTTTTCCTCTACGTGTTTAGAGATGGATTCCTTGAGGACCTGTTCCATGATTTTTCCAGGGACTGAGGTGAGATTGACAGGTCTGTAGTTCCTTGGGTCCTCCTTCTTCCCTTCTTAAAGATGGGCACTGTATTTGCCCTTTTCCATTATCTAGGACCTCTCCTAATTGCCACAAGATTTCAGAGGTAATCATATCAGCCAAATCTCTCATCCCTCTCTGGTGCATCACATCTGGCCCCCTGGAATTGTACACATCCAACTTTTCTAAGTAGTCCCTAACATATTCTTTTGCCACGGTTGGCTTGCTCATGTCCTCCCCAAACTGTGCTGCCCAGTGCAGTAGTCTTGTAGCTGACCTTTCCTGTAAAAACCTGAAGTAAAAAAACATCGAGTCTTTCAGCCTTTTCCTACTCATCTGTCACTAGGTTGTCTCCCCCATTCTGTAAGGGACTCACACTTTCTCTGGTCTTTCCCTTGTTGCTGATATAGTTATAGAAATCCTTCTTGTTACCCTCCATATCCCTTGCTAGCTATATCTCCAATTCCATTTTGGCCTTCCTGATTTCATGCCTGCATGCCTGAGCAATACTTTTATACTCCTCCCTAGTCATTTGTCCAAGTTTCCACATCTTATAAGCTTCCTTTCTGTATGTTAGCTCACTGAAAAACTCTCAGCTAAGCCAAGCTAGTCTTCTGCCATACTTGGTAGTCTGCTTGCGCATTAGGATGGTTCTTTCCCGCACCCTCAGTAAAGTTTCTTTAAAATACAACCAGATGTCCTGGACTCCTTTCCCCCTCAGACTGGCTTCCCAGGGGATCCAGCCCATCAGTTCCTTCTTTTTGGGACAACATCACATGGTCAAAGAAGCCAAAACCCTGCTGACAACACTATCTGTGCAGCCATGCGTTGATCTGTAGAATGCATCTGCTTCTGCCCAGGCCCTTTCCCTGGGCCAGAAGGATAAATGTGAGTAACACCTGAGACCCTGTGCCCTTCACTCTTGCACCTAGACCCCTGTAGTCACTTTTGATCTGCTCAGAGTTATCCCTGGAAGCAGCATTGGTGCCCAAATGGATGACCAGCATGGGGTAGTAGAGAGCTGGAGTAGTCTCAGTAATCCCTCAGTGACATCTCGGATCTGGGCTCTGAGCAAGGAGAAGACCTCCCAAGACAACAGGTCAGACTGGTAGATGGTTGCATCCAGCCCCTACAGAAGGGAGTCTCCAACCACCACTATCTGTTACTTCCTCTTGGTGACAGTGGTCTTGATCCTTCCAACCTTGGGGATGCCTGGCCTGATCTCCTCTACCAAGGGAATGTGCGCTTTCCTCTTGTGTTGCTAGGGCTCTATATCTGTTCTTCAGACAAACCACTGCAGGTGGAGATGAAGACTTCTGCTTGCTGCTATAGGTTACAAGCTTCAAGCTTCCACCTTCCTGGGAGTCAACATCCTTTTCCTTCTTTAGCTCTGTCTCTGGTAATCCGTCCTCCACAGTCGTAGAGGTCTCCTCCTGAATCGAATTGATGAAGTTCTCATGGTGGAGGATGTTTTGGAGACTTGCTGCCTCTTTCTGTAGCTCTCTTGCCTGTTTCCTGAGTGACAGCACCAGGAAGCACTGCTCACATCACAGGCACTCCCCCACCTGGTTATCACTGAAAGAAACCTTTAAGCTGCAGTCTCCACCATGCCAAACCAGAACCTGGGTGGAAGCCTCAAAGGTGAGTGGTCCTGCTTGGACAGACCCCACATGTAAAAGCAGAGGAAGAGCTGGCAGTGGCAGTGGCTCCAGTTTTCTACAGTCATTTCTCTGGGACTTTTCATCTATCACCTCTCCCTTCCTATCCCTCTCTCCAAGCAGGCCTTCCCTAGCAGAGTCCCCTGTAAGCTGACCTGTTCTCTGCTCTGTGGTCCCAACATTTTTCCTTTTTCCTGCTTCCACGTAAAAGCTTATAGTGAAGAAAGGCAAGAAAGGGTTTCCAGGCAACCACTATTGAACTTCCCTTTGCTCTGGACTCTAGGGGGGCGCAAACAGACCTACGAATTGACCTGTAAAGTACACAGAAACTTACCTGTTTGCTTGCTCCCTGGTCATTCTGGGAGTCTCCTTTTATACCCTGCTGGACCTGGCTCCATCCCCTCATTAGGGCTTTTGTCAGACACAGGCAGCATTCAGTCAGCTAACAGCACTCCCAGCTGCTCAGAGCACATGCTCAAAACATGCACAGCCCATGAAACCAACACTCAGCCAGTAAAAATGTGTATCGAACATCAGGCTCATATACCCAAAGCAGGGTCTGGTGCCTGGCTCCTCTTCCACTTCTTCCTCTTGCTTCCAGCAAACTGCTCACAAACTGGCCTTTTTGCTCCCCCTATTAACTCTATTGTTTCTGTCCCTGAAAGGATCAGATCAGCTATGGTTACCATATTTCCAGGTCCAAAAAAAGAGGACACCTGTGTGGGGGGAGGACGGGACAGGGGGAATATGATGGTGGGGAGGGCAGTGGCATGCCAGTGCCCTGCCCCTGCCCATTCTGTTGCCCTGCACTGTCAAGCCACAGCCCCCGCACCAACCCTGATGCTGCCCCTCACTCCTGACCCACTGACCCTAGCCCTGCCAGTGCACCTCACTCCCAAGAAGCAGGACCCTGCCCCCATTCATGCTGGTGCCCTTCACTCCAACCCACAGCCCTCTGGCACTGCCAGTGCCCTGCACACTCAACCCACAATGACCCGCCCCCACTGATGCCCCTCAATCCTGATCCACAGCCCCCTGCCAGTGCCCCTCACTCCTGACCCACACTTGCCTGCCCCCCCAACCCTGCAAGTGCCCCACACTCTGGACCCACAGCCTCTTATACCCCCAGCCCTGCCCGTACCCCTCACTCCTGAACTTCGGTGCTCCCTGGTGCCTTGGATTGCCCTCTCCCTGGTCCCACCAGCAGAGCAGAACAGAGCAGAGCAGAATTGTGAACTTAGCTCCCAATCATGCATGCACCACACTAAGTATTCTGCGAATTGTAGTTCTACCTAGTGGCAGCTATGCTGAAAATGAACCAGGGGAGGAAATTCCAGAGTTTTTGCTTGCATTTTAAAAATCCTCCCGGATGTAGCACAGGAAGCCAAAAAAAAGGACATGTCCGGGAAGACTCAGACGTGTGGTAACCCCAGATCTGTCCCTTAGCTCAAGTAGAGTTTCCAAGCAATTTAAGTGAATCATCCTCTTGTAGAGGGCCATACAATATTTTTTCACTCCACTAGTGGCAGAATTTCTGAAACAGCTGATTATTGCTTTCCTAAGAAACCTGGGATCTCAGTGTCTTATTGGCTGGTTTAATAGGTCTGCACTTTGGGCTCATGTCTTCCATCTCCATTAATCACCACTCAGTGAAAACAGGCTTCTGGTGGCAACTGGATATGAGGCAGTTTGATAGAGGAGAGTCAGGTCCTTCTAGCGAGCCCCTTATAGCATCTCTTGGAATGACAAAGTTGCCCTCAAGTCACTGATGAACAGGGATCCTGATTTTCTCTGATTTTAAAAAAATATCCTAATTTTTGGTTAAAAAAGAGTAATCCCAAATCCACATTTTCCCATGATTTAAATGAAACATCACTATATACATATCTATACATTAGTGGTGTTTCATTTAAATCACGGAAAAATGTAGATTCGGGCTAGGGACAGACATTACACATAAACTGGGCTAAGTGATAGAAACTAGTTTAAACCTGTAACAGAACAGATGTTCAGTGCACATAAAGCAGTTTGAGAATGACTGAAATGAGTTTGAGATAAACCTGTTTGAATGTAGTATCAGGCTTAATTGATTTGGCTCAACCAGTTTATGCAATATCTGTCCCAACCCCCTTGCTGCTTTAAGTTAAATAAGAGTCCCCCAGCATCTCAGCATTCTCTCTGGGCTGGGCAGGGCCCTCTGCTCCACAGCAGGGCTGGCCTCTCCCCTCTGCTCCCTGGCTGCAGCACAGGTAGTCTCTGCAAGCATCTGCCTGGGTTCTGTTCACCCCCTCTCCTCCCCACTCTCTGCTAAGCTGGCATTATCCTATCTCTCACAGACACCTATCAGCATTAGCTAGGAGACCACATGCTGGCTATCTCTGAGCTGTGGCACACAGGACAAAGGTATAATCAACAGGTAGCTGGTAATGTCCCACTGTTGTTTTCTTAATGGGTTGATAAGCACTGAGGGGCGATAAATATTCCCTGCTCTGCTGCTCAGGAGGGGGAGGAACTCCTCCCTAATCACAACATCCTGCTGGGGCCTGGCCACACACCCCTCAGCTCAGCTGTGGAAGGGAAGGGAGGGCTGCTCTGGCGCCCCGTGGTCTGAGCCATTGCAGGCATATGCCTGCATATCTGGGATGTCTGTCTCATTACAAAACTGATTTAGCCTAGCCAGGCTAGACTAACCTGCAAAGAGTGAATCAATTCAGTCTCAAGGTTTTTGAATGCCTGTCCCTAGCTATTGGGTTACATTTTTAAATCTGAAAATTGGGGAATTTTTTAAATCAGAGAAAACCAGGATCTCTGCGTATGTAGTTCTTGACTAAGTGTAATCTCAGAATTCCACATTAAACTATCTCTTTGCCTGCTTGTCTCTTCCCAAATCTCATTCTTCATCCTCAAGGAATCCATTGTGAAGCACCTAGAGGAGAACAGGGTGATCAAAAGGGATCCTGGTTTTCTCTGATAAAAAAATCCCCAATTTTTGGTTTTAAAAAAGTAGCTCCAAATCCACATTTTTCCATGATTAAAATGAAACATCTGTAATATACAGATATATCTATATGTAGCGATTTTTCATTTTAATCATGGAAAAATGTGGATTTTGGGTTCTTTTTTTAAAATGAAAATTGGGGATTTTCTTTTATCACAGAAGACCAAGATCCCTGATGATCAGGAACAGTCATTGTGGATTCATCAAGAGCAAGGGTAGAAGGTAGGGAGAAATACTACATTTACCAAAATCTAAGATAACTTCTTGAATTTAAGACCTTTGCCCCCAATAATTACATTCTAGACATGGAAAATGTTGTTATAATTTTCCATATCTAGAATCTAATTTTGGGGGGTTGTTTTAACTTAGTTTTCCCCAGCACTTCAGGAAGGCAAGCAATGACAGAATAGTAGATGGTGTGGGGCTGACAATGGGGGAATCAATTGTCTGCCTCTTGTCACCTGTTTCACCTCATGGCCCCCAGCTGCCTGTGCACCCTGTGTTTTCCCTACCTGTGGTACCTATACCCCCTGCTGCCTGCCTTCTACTACTTGCCTTCCTGCCGCTTACCCCCTACCCTCACCCTCACCTTTCCCTCTGCCACTTGGATTGCTCTCCTGCCTGCCATCTCCATACCTTTGTTCTCTGATGCCTTCCCTTTCCTGCTGTGCCTGCATCCCTTGGCACTTGTCCACCCCACCACTTCCCACCCTGTGTTGCCTGTCCGCCACACTGCCTCCCTCTCTACTGTCTGCTCCTTGTGCCTTCCACCACTATTTATCTTCCCCTCACAGCTTCAGCTGGGTCCACTTTCTGCACCAGGGCAGCGAGCATTGAACATGGAGCACATTCTGCCTTTGGCCCCAAGCCAGCCATACAACTATTGTTGTGGCACCAACATCTCCAACCTCAGTCTCAGAGTCAGGTGTAGAGCTGCTGCTCCTTCTGCATGGCCAGACTGAGACTAGAGGCAACTTGTTTTGTGTTCCCTATCCTGACCTAGAGTAAGTTCCCAGCCAGAGCCAAAGAAGTGAGGGGAAGGTAAGCGAAAGTCGGGGGGAGTGAGGTCACAGGGTGGGGAAGTAGAGGCTACAGGGGACAGGTGGTGTTGGAGGCAGCCCCTGTTCCTTTGACTCCAACCCTGAGTTTGAGTCCTCCCTCCACCCGCAACTTGTACTCAAATCTAAGGCAAGGGGCTCCCTTCCACCTCCTCATATTGTATGGGAAAAGAAACCTCATTTTGCATTCAAGTAAATACAATAGTCAAAGTGGGTACGCACTACTGATACTTAAGGAGTGGATATTTCAGCATCAATTCCTATGTTTTTGGTGAAGTCTTGTAAGCCATATCAAATTGCTTCATGGCCTGTAGGTTTGTTGCTTTTGGTATAGAATAAAAAGGATGCTTTTCTTGGTTAGCCTATTTCAGTTAGTGCAGTCAGCAACAACAACAGCAGCTTGTTTTAACAGCCTTTTTTCTGGTGTAGGAATAAGTTAGGTTGCATTTACTTAGTCAGAATTTGGATTTTGAGGTTGTTTAATGTGATATTAAAGATTATCTGCCTCTGGCATGTGGTCCCTTGTCATCTAAAGGACATTTATCTTTAGGTTTTTCAGCATATGAAAACATGCTCTTGGCATTAGGCATTTACATTTTAAAAAACTAATTTTTAACTTTGGGATGGTGCCTCTAGTTCTTCAGTGAAGGACCACCAGTTCTTTCCAGGTCTCTTCATTCATAGAAGATTACAGAATTCAAATGTGTCATGTCCAAGTTTACCCACTAAGGGAAGACTGCTGGGGTGTTTCAAATGTTTGCCTTTTCTCTCATGCAAAACAAGTTTAACAAGTTAAATTGACTTGGGTCTAGTCTTCCTCCCGGACTCTTAAAACCATTACAATTGGAGGCTATGAACTGCCATGTGGGATCAAACAAGCAGTGCAATGTGTTCAATATCCAATCTCTGGCAGCAGGAGTAGAAGCTTAAGAAGCAGGTGCTGTTTAATAGATGTCTTTTACCCTCATGCAGAGCCATCCAACCAGTGGCATGTGGTCTATGAGGGGTTAACTTGGGCTCCTACCCAGCTGCTGCTGCCCTACTGCTTTGACTGCAACATCAGTTGTGGTCCCACACCCCCACTCTCCCATGGCTTCTGCTACATTCCCCTGCCCAGAGGGCAGAGCAAGGCATGAATGATTGGTGCCTCGTGAGACTAGGGGGGCACAATTTGTAGGTAGCAGTGGCAAGTGGGGACCACCTGCAGATGCTGGCATTGGCATCAGTGATGGTTGATGGTGGGGTGGCAAGCAGCAAGCAGGGACCACCCGCAGATGCTGGCAGTGATGTCGGCAGCATGGGGGCAGGTGGCAAACAGTGACTGCCCACAGAAGCCAGCAACGGCATCAGCGTTGGCTAATCAGGGGGGCACATGGCCCCCTGTGATCCCCTCCATGAATTGCGTATGGAACAGGCTAGTGTGGCTCAGCCTGGAGTGCTGGAGTAACCGGCAGCCCAGAGCACACATTATGCATGGTGCAGCAGGGGCCTGTAGTGGGAGAGTTGAAGGTTCAGTGTCCCTACAGCAAAGAAGGGCTCTCACCTCCCACATGCTACAGTGCAAGGAACACGTATGTGTGTGTGGTGCAGTGGAGTGGGGAGGGGACGCTCATATAGTATACAGCCTTTATGGCCCATGGCCCCACAACATGCAGCCCCTGGTGGAGCAGCCCATGGATTATGTGGGCCCCAGTACTTGGAAGTTGGACAGCCCTGCCCTAATGTAAGGATTAGAGCCCTTATACGTTTTTGCTGTTGCAACAAAATATTCCTACCCTCCTCAAGAATATCCAGTCCTTTTTTAAATTCTGCCAGACTTTTGGCATAACCGAAGTATATACATGTAGAACTAGTTCCAGGGGCTAATTATGCATTGTGCATAAAATAACATTAACAAATCATAATTTAATTACTTTTTAAATGTTACCTTTCAATTTCCATTCCTGACCCCTTGTTGTATTATGAGATGGTAAATACAAAGCTGTCAATTTACCTCTGTAATAGTTTGTTTCATATATTTCTGTCATATCCCCAGTTATTTCTTTGTAAATAGTGCTAGTTTTCAGTTTCTGTTTTTCAATCTCTTTCAGTAAGGAGGTGTTACATTCCTCTGTTTTTCATTGTCCACTGCTGGAATTTGCCTTACATAATTTTCTCTAAAATGTATTATTTGAGATGGGCTGGACAGAATTCTCCACAATTTTCCTCTACAGGTGAACATAGGGGAGAAAGATTTAATATTAAAAAAGGAGAACAAAATATATAGACAGCTCTCTTCTGGAAAGGTTAAGCTGGTAACTGAACTCTTACAATGTATATTATGTTTTTTTTGTAAATAGATAGGAATCATGTAACTAAATTTCACAAAGTCTCATATGAGTAGTGAGCAACAAACTAACTTAATCTTATGAAACCTAATTCTGGAATTTAATAGAAAAAAGGTTGAAAGAAATGTCAACCATAACACCAACTCTGAAGCAATGATTGAGTTTTTTGGAAGACTGAAATATTAAAGATGAATTGGAAATGAGTGATGGATGAATTGGAATGCTGTCCACACTGATGTCAAGTTGTTAGATAAACTTTGATCAATTTCAAGTAGAAAATTAAAATTAACATGGTAATTTGGCCATTCTATAGCACATACTACTGAGACTCTTTTTTGTTGAAAGAGGCACCAAACTATGGTGGTATTGTTTGCCTTCTGGTGAGAAAGCAAAGTGCCTGTATGTTATTTTCTGGGTTTGATGCATAAATCAAATATTCTGCCATGTGCTATGTAGGCAGTCAGAGGAACTGATGGTCATATACACTTGTGGCCTTAATCTCTGAGGGGAAAGGATGTCAGCAGATTTTATGCAGATCCGTTGCTGTGCAAGAGCAGCAAGAAGGAATTTATGTATTGATTATGCCTTGTCCTGACAACTCTGACACTTCCCCCAAGAAACTTTCTCTCCATCTTCACGACAACTGCTTTTGGCTTGTCCCCACTTCTGATGTGCGTGGTATTTCTGCCTTTCCAACTGTTGCATTGTCCCTTGCTTCCCTTTACAGTCCCACGGTATTTTTTTTACATTATACCTTTGCAGCTGTATTCAGTTTTCTGTCAATTTTTTTAGGGGTGAAAGTGCTGCCTCCCTCTGTCCTATTGGATGTGCTTTTCTCTGACCATCTCAGATACTTTTAAGACTGTTGGCAATCATCAAAGCAGCAGTACCAAATACTGTCTTTGGAAATAGTTTCTACCATCCCCTGCTACTGATTCTGGCCAGGATATTATCTTACAACTTGAAACAATTTGTAGAGGGCAGTAAAAGGGAGGGGGAGTAGGGAGACTCAAAGAAACTCAAGCACTTAATTACAAATTAAAGTACTAAAATAAAAAGAAAAAATAGGACACCCCCTGCTAACATTGGTGTCTTGGAGAGGTGCACTGATACACTGATCCTATATCAGATCAGTACTGATATAAAGACAATTTGTTGTATTGGATATTGGCTCGATGGAGCCAATAATTTGGCCAGTAAATGTCCGTGCTGTGTGCAGCCGCAGCACAGTATGGAGCAGAGCCAGCAGCTTAGGGAGTTGCCTCCAGCTGTAAGTTGGAAGGGGAGAGAGGAGGAAAGGAGTGGGGGGGGCAGATCAATTGCCCTGTGGAGGAGGAGGGAGGGATCAGGGCAAATGCTGCCCGGGTGGGGGGCTGGAGCCGAGGCTCTTGTGGGGGCGGCTTCCCAAGGTGCTTGCACCCCAGGAGGGCATGGGGGGCATGTGCCCCTGGATCTGTGTGGGGCGGGCAGGTAGGCTGCAGCCATCATTGCACAGGGCTCTTCTTGGCAGGGGATGGGCTAGAAGCAGGCACCAGTGGCAATGGGAGGTGCTGCAGCCACCACAACTTCTACCACAGTTCTGCTCCCAGTGTTGCCACCATCCAGCTTGGCTCCATGTCCCAACTCCACCTATGCACTTGGAAGAGCTGAGGCTGCACTGGGTGGCCAGCACCAGGAAGAGCCAGGAGCAGAGCTGCAGTGAAATTTGGGGTGGATGCAGCATCTTCCCAGCACCCGCTCCAAGCCCGCCCCCACCAAGAAGAGCCCTGCACAGCACGGGAAGAGCCGCGGAGGAGGTACTGGCAGCACTGGGAGGATGCTGCATCCACCCCAAATTTCACCACAGCTCCTCTCCCAGTGGCAGCCACTCAGCACAGCATCGGCTCTTCCTGGTGCATGGGTGGAGGCGGGACGTGGAATTGGGTTGTGTCGAGCAACAGCAAAATATGAGATGGCTGCAGCATCACCTCAGTGCCACTGGTTCTTGCTCTGAGTCCAGCCCTTGCCAAAAAGAGCCCTGTGCAGCTCTAGGCCACCCCAGACTGTGCAGATCCAGGGGGCACAATCTCGTGCTCTCCCATGCAGTGGTGACACATAAGGGGTGCACAGTGGTGTGCATGTTAGCCAGCGTTCCTGGGCAGGGGGGGCAGGCGAGACCGCTGGTGCCCCACCCTGAGGCCACTGGCTGGGGAGCGGGGACTCATCTGGAAGTGCCAGCACTCTTTCAGAAGTGTCAGTGGTGCACCTGGAGGTGCTAGTGACGTGCTGCTGCCACTTGCAGGTTGGCGGGATTGGCCGCGGGGAACACCACACCCTGGTTGGCAGAATTGGATTCTGGGAGAGCCCCCCTCTGTTGATGACTGGCCATGGCAGGGGGGGACAAGTGCTCCCCCTGACTCAAAAGTCACTAGATACCCATGCTCCCAGGGTGCAAGCAGTGGCAGGAGCCACACCATAAGTTGTTCCTCTGTCCTGTGCTCCTGCACCTTCCTGAGCAGCACCTGCCCCCTCCCTCACCATAGGGGTGTTGATATGTCTCCGCACACCTCTTTCCTCCCCTCTTCCCTTCCACCACACCAGACTTACCACATGGAGGCAGCTGTATCAGATATTGGATCGCTTTCGGCTGATGTTCCTTAAGTATCAGTTATCGATATTGTCCCCAATAAATCTCTACCGGTGTACCCTAGTGTCTTGTGTTACCTATCCCTCATTTTTTCAGAAAAATGATTAGTAAAAATCCAGATCCACTTCTCCTAATCAGTATTAAAAATCACTTTTTCCCTTGGGAACAGTAAAAATACTGTGGTATGTGATAGAGTGTTATGATAAAAATGTAAAAGTGATGATGTAGCTGTGTCACACAAATTATCCAAGAGACAAGGATTTCTTAGGTTGATACCTTTCATTGGATCAACTATATAGTTGAGAAATAAAGTTAGGCAAACTTTTGAATGAAAGACATTCTTCATCAGGTGAGAGGCCTGATGAAGAATGTCTTGCATTCAAAAGTTTGTTTAACCTTATTCAGACTACATAGTTGGTTAAAAAAAGATACACCCTAAGAAAACCTTGCCTCTTGTATAAAGTGTTATGGCATAGCTGTTGATTTTTTTATTTTTGACATGGTAACCAAGTGCTTTGAAATGTATTGATGAAGACTGCTATATGAAAAATAATTTACTATTACTGCATTAAATACTAATTTATTTTTTCTTCTTGTTTTCTCTTTGTCCTGCTTCCCCTTACCTATTAATCGATCACCTTGTACGTGAATGGTGGGAACTTTGGCTTTCATTGGAAACCTGTTCACATTAACAGGTAAGACATTTCTTTGGAATCTTTTCCAACATAACTTTCACCCACATTTTATTTAGTGGAACCAAGGTATTTTTATGTTTCATTCCAGAAAACGCTTTTAATTAGATCAGTGTATTTATACTGTGAATCATTCACTGTCCTTGAATGGCAATAACTATCACAGTATCCTAAAGCAGTCTGGAAAATGTTAGTGAATGATCTGGTGTGTAAAAGTGATGTTTTAGCTGTGATGGTCCAGAAACTACATGACAGGCAAGGATTTCTTAGGATGATATCCTTTATTGGACAAACTGTGTAGTTGAGATAAAATTAGACAAGTTTTGAATGCAAGACATTCTTCGTTACGTCTCTGATCACAGGAAGCCAGGTCCTTGCATGCATTTTTAAATTTTATTTATATTTCAGTTTCAGGAGTATCAATAAAAGGATCTCTCTTTATTGCTTTTATGTGTATATATAAGATCATATTATTTTGTCTATATCTACTACATACACAGTACAATTCTCATTAAAGGGAGATATGCATTTGTTTTAGAGAAGGAATGATTGTTACCTGATATGGATGATGGTTTCACAAAATATTAAGAGAGATTAAGCAGAAGGCTAGGAGTTCTTTCAAGCTATGATTATACAGGAGCTGAGTCTATTTTATGTTTTCCAGATGTTTTCAATTCTCAGCTGCTTTTCTTACCCTTCTACTTTCAATCTTTGCATCTTTGAAACTTGACTGTTGCAGTGTAAAAACACAGGGCAACTTGATATGATGTTAGCTCCTAAAATGCCACAAGCTTTGCAGTCAAGAAAATATATCAATACGTAGGTGTCCTAGTCTTCAAGTGATACTTCAGGTCAATATCTTCAAAGCTTAACTTGTATTTGGTTGGAAGTGAAAAATGTAAAATGTTATCTTTTCCTGATTAGAAAAAGAGCTACCAGGAGAGTTTGGAATCTAAGGTGGTGTCTGAAGCTGACCAGAGTTTGGGGACGTTTGAATATAGTTTTGACCCATCTATATCAGTTTAAGTTAATCCTAGGATAGTCAGTAAGCTTCTGAATATAAACTTTAGAAACAAATGTGTGTGATATATTTCACTAAAACAATATTAACTTCCTTGTAAAAAGTGCTTTGATCAAATAATTAATTAAAAATGAATGTTCTCAAAATATTTAAGAGAAATTAAAAAAAACATTGAAACTATGTCAGTATAGGAACTTCTTAAATGATGAAATATAAATTTTCTGTGGACAGATACAGAGATGAATGTACATAAAATATTAATGTGTTGTGCTGCTGATAGGAATTAAGAATATCAAATGTATACTTATTCCAAGGACAGCAACAAACCCACTGCCTTCAAGTATAAAGAAGTTGTTTCATAGCTGTGATGTCACTAGTGAGCTACAGTTCACTAAAGCTCAAATACACTCTGTCTCTTTTGATATTAGAACTATGAAGTGAAATGTAAAGTAATACAAAGATCTTACTCCCTCCACTCCTTTCCATGTGATATTTTGATGCTTAATTCTATACAGTACAGGCAGGGAGTCCTAGACCTTGGAGTCCAAAGTGAAAGAGCACGTGTTTATTAATTATTAAATGATTATGTAATTGCAGGGTTTGGGGTTCTGCTGTATTTTAAAAGGAGGCATGTGAGAACTGTCTCCCTTGTGTTAGCATAGCTACTTTATTTAACTGTGTTAAAGGCAAAACAATTATAAGTAGAAGAGGGAAAATGTGGGATCCTCATCCGGTCGTTACTTAGATGTGTAATGTCATGTTGCTTAGTTATATGACAAGAACACACTTCACTTGTAGCAAGCTAACCATATTTGCCGAAGGGGGAATCATGTCTTAGACATCCCCATTCATTTTCCACACTCTACTCAGTTCTACCCTGTATACTGAAGGAGAAGGAAGTGATTGTACAAGAGGTGTGTCTGTGTGTGTGACTTTCATTTCATTAATGAGCAAAATGTTTTTGTGCCCAGATATAGCCTCAGTTCAAATTTCTACCAGAGACGAACAGCCTGGTACTTTCTGCTGTATGTACTATGCAATAACATCAAAGTTCAGAGTTTTACAGTGCTGTTCTAGTACATACCTGATATTCTCCCTACTTTATTTTTGGATCACTGTAGACTGCTCTTGTTCTAGTCCTGAATAGTTGGATGTAATAAATCCACGACTTTTGGTGAGTTACAAAAGCTCTCTTCATGTATGAAAATACTATCTTGTTTTCATCTAAATAATCCTCTACCAGTTCTGAAACTGCTCTGTATTGACTATATCCAGTAGGAGTCACAGGCTAGAACAAATTTTCAATCACTTGCTGGCCTCTGAAGAGGTATGGAGAAGTTGGGAGATGCCATATCTTGTGTACACGGTTGGAGCTGATCTCTCTACAGTTTCACCCTTCCTATGTTTCCTACTTTTCCAACTGCTCACAATATCTATCTGTTAGTAGCACTTTGTCTTGCAGTTTTTTCAGCTCCATTAGGCAGGAGATAGGAGTCTTTTGGTCCATCTCCTGCTTTAATACAGAACCCAAGACAATTTGAGCTTCATCAGGGCTTCTTCCTGCCTCCAGTGCTGACAATTTCAGCCTTCACTGGATGTATATGGCCTGGCTTGACCCACTATACATCAGATATACAGAATAGGACAGCTGCTGGGTAGACTTTCCAGACCATCTAGAATCATATTTCCAGCAGAAAATAAAACATGCACCTAATACTGTATGCTTTACACAACACTCTTCTGCTGGCTGCATCTAGACAGAGCAGTAACAGTACATTACATTTTATTACAGATTGTATTGATATTTTCCTAATGAGATGATTCTTGATAGGTTTCTACTGTTATTTTTAACTTGGTACTGTATATGCTTTACTGTCTTCCTAGGCACTCCTTTGACAGCTCCAAACTTTAGGCTACCAGTTCTTCCTTGGATGATTATGTTGTTTTTCAAGGCTTTCTGAAAACTGATATTTTCTATGTAAGGTGTAAAGACTAGTTTCTGAACCAAAAGATTTTATCTGTTCTATTCCAAAGTTGTAAATAAATATTTAGATAAGAACTGCATGGGTGCATAAAACTGTACTTTTGAGCTATCTAACACAAACCTATATGAATCAATCCTCCTCACAAAAGAATACAAGTTGCTGGTGGTATGCATCTTATCACTGAGAATTGCTGTTCTTTGTAGATGATGGTAAATGTTGCTTCCATACCACATTAAATTTGTTCAAGGATAATGAATGTGAGAGGTCCACGTAAGACTCCTGTCAGTCTGTGTGATTAATTGATTGAACTGTTTCGGTGTGTTTTGATCAGTGGAAGAAGGTAGAGGAACCTAGTTATGCTGCTTCCTGGGCTATCTGTATGCTGTTTCAGCTCTCAGGATCTATAGATAAATGCTACATGGAACACCATAATTGAAGACTACTAATTTCTTGTTAAGTACACTCTAGATTTTTCAGTGGCACCCTGAGCTATGTTAAGTGGACCTACAGTCTACATGGGGACACTCAGGAAATTTAACCCAAGTAACTTTTAAAGTGAATTACTACAATTGGATTGAATCCTTGCATGGCCTATATGATTTAGAATTATAGTAGCCATAGCCTAGTTTAGTTAATTCAATTCTATATTGAGTTAGAAAACCTAAATTAAGGTCACTTTAATTATCAGCAGGGATGCTGGTTTTCTCTGATTTGAAAAAAAAAAAAAGCCCAACTTTTTAAATCCAAAAATAACCCAAAATGCACATTTTTCCATGATCAAATGAAAGACCTCCAATATATATCTATATGAGAGAGAGAGAGAGATGTCTATATACAGTACTGTAATGAACAATGAAATCACCTTACCTAAGAGAATGTGGCCTCAGAGTGAACTCAGCCAGGCAGCAGCATGGGACAGCATGGCTCCTTGAGACCATCTGATACAGGCCAATGAAACCTTTTCTGGAGGCAGCCACCTTGGGGAAAGGGAGAGTCATGAGAGAAGCCCAGCAGCTGAGAGAGAGTTTGAGCATGGGTCCTGTCCTCAGAGCTTCCAGAGCCTGAAGAAAACGTGGGCTGTGCTGTGGACTGGAGAGTTAGGAAGCGCAGCTGCAGCACCTCTTTTGCTTCTTTTCCCCCTGGGAGCCCTGTCCAAGCTGCTTGGAGGAGCACCTGGCCCTTCTGGAGACTCCCCAGTGAAGAGAACTCTTCTCCAAGCCCGTGTGTGATGGGAGGTGTACTAGCAAGCTATCTGACAGGGATTTCAGGAAGAGAGCACCTGCCTCCAGCACAGCAACCCCTGGGGCATGCTTCGTGAGATCCTCAGAGCAAGGAACTACCCACGCTTCATGTGGGAGGGGCACAGAAGCAGCTCCACCTTCCTGGGCATTTGGTCCAGGCTATCTATGTACACATATAATTCGAGGCCATCATTGTGTACAATGTTATTGACTGAGGGTGTGAATAAGTTTTGGACAGTTCATCAGCTGCATGTTAATTCGTTTCCTTGTCTTTAACCCTTTGTAACTAAAGTGTACATAGTTGTAAATTGTTGGTTTCCAATTGAAGGTCCAGGGATATACTAGGTGCCTTCCTGTGTGTGTGTCACTGCAGGCTCCACCAAGGAGGGCCGTGATCTCCCTGAGGTCCCTCTTGCCGCGTCAAGGCTGGCCCAAGGCACCCTCAAATTCTCGTCCACCACGTCTTTGCTGGTAAATATAGTAGGGAGGCTGCCGTATGCCTCCTTGGGCATGGCTGCTCGGGACCTCCTGTCCCCGTGGTTTCCTGGACTGTCTGATGAGTGCCCACTAGGCACCCTAGCCTAATGGGCTATGCGTGGCTCCGACCAACCCCTAATACCATGCCCCAAGCCTCATAGACATGAAAGATGTCTCGTCAAGATACACGCCCGCTTTCTCAGGCCTCCTCTGTAAACCAGCCCACTCTCAGGCCTTCTCTGATAATTCTCTATACGAGTGCCCTTCCTGGGCCCTCTCTAATGTACTGCCTCTCCTTTGGGGCTCTCAATGCCCACTCTGGGCCTTCTCTAAAATAATCTAGCCCGCTCTGGGACTTCTTATCGAGCCTCCAGTCTTTTAGGCCCACTGCACGGCTACCCTCTCTTTTGCCGGGTGTACCGTGCTGCTATCCCTTTTCTGGGGGACCACTGCAGCAGCTTGCCCTTCTCTGGGTGCACTGTGCTGCTCACCCCTTTCCTCTGGGGTCCACCGGAGCACCCTGCACCTGGCTGAGATCTGTCGCTGTACTAGCCTGCAACCGGACTCACTACACCCCTCCTGGGCTTCTCAAACGCTGCCCCCTGTCTGGGGCTCACCATGCCCATGCCTGGGCCCTTCTAATGCCCTGGGCCTGGGGTCTCCGCACCCCATGAGTTGCGCTCTTCACTGGCGCTAGCTTTGCCCCCACTGAGCTTCTTCAAAGGTTGCCCCCTCTCTGGGGCTTGCTGCACCCACGCTGGCGCTGGGGTCCCCATACCACTGGGGGTTGCCCCTGAGGCCTCCTCCAACCCCTTATAGCCTCACCCAAACCATGGGTATAATATCACAACAATAAAGCAAACGCAAGCATCTGGCTATAACTTAAACATAAGGCACCTGGCCATAACAATGTAAGCCTCCTGGCTACTACTCAGCATCATTGCTCCAGCCTCTGGAGCTCTCGTAAGCTGTATTTGCCATCAGGGTTCTCCCTATACCCTGGCCAAGGGAACTCCTGCCTCTCCAGCTGCTAGCTCTGGCTCTGGGCTTTATACGAACCAGGCCTTGCCCCTTAGGGTCAGCTGACCGCCATCAGATGTGATCGTTTGCTGCCTGCAGTCGCCCTAGCAACTCGCAGCTGTTCTCCTTATCCAACTGCTAGGGCTTTCCCCAGCAGCTTCCATACACTAGGAGCGGGGCAGCAAAGTGTGCCTTGACAGTGAGGAATTTCCTTTACTTCAGGATCCTGGGCGGTTCTTGTCAGTAGGCACCTCCAGAGATCTGGAATTGGGTTGGAGCTTTGTGGGTAGCCCCACAGCCAGGGTTACAGTACTATATCTAGATGGATACAGTACAGATCTATCTATCTATATGTAGATAGATACAGTACTGTAACCCTGGCTGTGGGGCTACCCACAAAGCCACAACCCAACTCTGGATATTGAATTATATATATATCTATATATTAGTGGTGTATCACTGAAAAATGTGGATTTTGGGGTTTCTTTTTTTTATGAAAAAATTGAGGACATTTTTTATCAGAGAAAACTAGGATCCCTGATTATCAGGCAAAGAGTCCACATAAAAACTAAATTTAATTTAACTAACTTCTTTTAAATTAAATCCGTCACTTAATTCAGATCACTTTTTGGATGTCCGTTGGAAGATAAGTCCCTAGAAAGTAAAACAATAAGAATGTGCAGTAGAAAATTAGTTTGTAACAATTTTGCAATTTGTCTAATTGGTTAAACAAGAAGATTTATTGGAGCTAACCTATTGTATCTATAGCCCATGTTTATATCATGCATCAATTTAAAGACAATGAGGATCTGCTAGCCTTGAATAATGGAAGAATTAATTTAAACTGCTGATAAATGAAACTGTTATCAATTCAGTGTAATAGATTGGAATATCTTTAAGTAAAGAGATATTCGACCTCACTGAACATAAATAGCTAAGAATTATCAGTATGCATCTTGTATTTGAATATGTTATTTTGTGTGCCAATGTCATGCATAAGCTCTGTCCAATATATTATTTATATATAACCTTCTTAGACTTTTAATTTAAGAGATAATGATGTGTATCATGAGCATATTATACACTGCTTGGTGACAATATATATGTGACAAGTTTCCCATTTAGTGCTCTTTGCAGCTCTGTCATTTTGTTAATGGCTAGTGGAACAGGGTATGACCTTGATAGGGGCTTGCCTTAGAGAGGGTTTAAATGTTTAGTTATGATCACTGAAAAAGGAGAAAATGTGGCTTGTTAACGGGGGTATTAGTCAGGCTAACATTGTCTGTTCAGTTCTTCCCTGATTTATACAATAAGATGCAGTGGCCTACTACTTATTCATTACTGATAAACTGTTTATACATGTCACTTTTTTATGTTCACGTGGGCTTTTGATAACAATATAAATATATCTACATACTGTTTTTCCTGACAGTATTTGAATAATAAAATCTTCACTATTTTTGGATGGGTGGTTCAAAATTTTGAGCTATTACTAATTTATTTTTCTATGCCATATATCAAAAGCTTAGTTAATGTTGGTTGAAGTAAAATTTGGCATGAAATGAAATTTATTTTATTTTTTTATTTTACTGAGTGACATAAACTGTTTCTTATGTTTCCTTATCAATAGTAATGCATTTATATTGGTTAATGATCACTCACAGTCTTCTGATAAGCTGTAAATTATTTTATGATTTACCTTAAAAAATATGACATGATTTATTTTAAAAAAGCATATAACCAAAAATTCATTTCACATTTGTAAATGAGTAAAATGCATAATTTTCTAAATTAAAATACTTCTTTCTGTCCATCCAGAAGTGTCTGGAACTGTTTGGTTAGGAAACTGGTTTTGGAATTAACAGTTTTTAAGCCAAAAATTGAAAAATTTTATTTTAATATTGTTGTGTAATGACAGACACAATTGAAAGTTACAGGTTATTTCTGGCACAGAAATTCAATAACTCTGGTAAATTGCAAATACCCTTCGTAGCTGAGTAAACATATTGCCAGCAGAGCTCAAAGCAATGGATATGATGAAAACTAAAAATACTCACTTCTATCTGGCAACCCTGAACTATAGAATACTATACTAAAAAAGCACATTTTTTTCTGTCACTACTGGAAACCAGATATGCGAAAGTGATAAAACCGGTCAGACATTTAATATTTTACAATACTGCAAAATTTCATCAGCAAAAAGAGCAATAAATCTATGTAAAAAATAAGGTAAAATGGTCTGAGTGGAGCTTAATAAAATGCAAAAAAATAAGTTGACATTATTTGCAAAAATGTGAAGGTTTTAAAGGTGTTATGTTTCAAAAGGCCTGCCTTTCCTTCTTAAAATCAGCATAGCAGCTGGCCTGTCATTCCTCCTTTTTTATGAAGTTTTTATCCTCTAATCAGGTAACAAAGTGAAAAAGGATATAATTAGGTGGCCAATCATGCAGTGCAAAGAGTATGTAATGAAGAGTCATGTTGGATTTTTTTCACAGACAGTCCACAAACCAGGACTTATTTACTGAGTTTATTTGGATGATACTTACCATATTTACATAAAATATCCCCACCAAAAATTATATTCTATATACAGAATATTTATACATTTGTTATAAATGTCCAGATATAGAATCTACATATTGGTGGGGTGTCTTGAATTTCCTCACCCCCACTATATAGCAGGGAAAAAAAGGGGGGGATAACATGGAGGAAGGAAGAAGAGTCAGGTGGCTACCTTACCTTCTGCTTACCTAATTCCTCTTTCAGCCTTCTTGCTCCCTCTGCAACCTGCACCTTCATCCCTGGCTTCCCACAGTCTCTGCCTCTCCCCTACTGTCCCCAATCCTCCCAGTCTCCCCTCCTTCCCCCCATTCCCTCCCCCAGGTTTCAGTTGATTCACCAGGTAGAGAAAGGAGTTTCCATGTGCTGTATACCTGGGAGAAACCCCAGTCAAAACAGAGCTGTACCTGATAGGAAGGGCATCAATAGGTGGGGGAACAGAAGCTGCAGAGGGGAAGATGGAGGGAGGTAGTGGGCACAAGGTTTGTTTCTTTAAAGACTTTATTTTATTCATGTGGATTGACTGAGGAACACTCCTCAGGGAGCAAAAGCCCACTTGGAGAAGCCTTCAGGTGAGGACCCACTTACACATGGTGCAGAAAGCAGGTAGACTTAGCCTTTAGACTGGACCCCCAAGGCTGTGTTGCAATAGATAGAGTGGTTGCATCAGCAGCAACAGGCATTCCAACAACAGCAGCATTTCAGCAGTTCCAGATCTAGCAGCAGCAATTTCAGCAAAAATAGCAAGAAAAGAAGCAAAGAACAGATGAAGCCCAAGATGCAGGTGGGTGTGGCTTCCCAACCACAGTAGTCGGGGTGAAACTCTTGCAAAAATGGGTCCTGATGATGAGCCTGAAGTGTTTTAAGAGACTTTTGATGGGGCGTGACTCAGGTAATATCAATGGTCCTCCTGTATTTAGTGGGTTATCAAGCTAGTACCCTATCTGCCTGCAGAAGCTCAGGCTGCCTACTGAGTGCCAGGAGCTGAGGTCACATGCAGTTATAACACCCTCGGTTCTGCCATTGTAGACCATTTGGGGATCACAGAGGAGGCATATGGATGTCAGTTCTGGGTGGAACTATTTAATCAAAATTCTCAATCTTGAGTGTTGGCAAGGTGGCTTAAAGACATATGCACTCAGTGCAACTGGAACACACCTTGACCATAAAAATCATGGAGTTGAAGACATTAGAAAAATGTAATATTGCAGACTAATATTGCCAGTGCAGGCCAGGGAGTGGGTTTGTAGACATCAGGTTATTGGATCTGAAGGAGGTATAACGCTCTGTTGAAGACTTTTTAGAGGTTGAGTTAGTGTGTGGGAAGTTTTTTGGCTGGGCAAAGGGATGGGACCACCAACCAAAGCTTCCCTCCAAACAGGGAAAGCTGGTTGTAACTCACAAACCATTGAGTAAAGGTTGTGTACTCATACCCAAGAACCTGACCTCAGCAGCTTTAGACCATAGAGTCAGGGGCGGAAAAGGATCAACAGCTGGAGGTGGTATTAGACTCAAGGAAAGGGATTTTTCTTGTGGCTAGCGTAGGCAATGATGCCACAGCTGCCCACTCATGGACTGCAGATATGTCCAGTCTGGGGTCTCTGATATCCCAATAGAAATCCCCAAACAGAGGGCCCATGTACTCTAAGGAACATCCTTGTCCTAGTCCTTGTAGACTCTGGCTCAGGTTGGCCATTTCTGCATAAGCAGCTCATGGATCCTGCCCAGCTAACATTTGAAGAATGTTTCATTGTCCAGAAAATGTGTGAGGGGCAAGTATTTCTTAGGGTGCTATTTTTTATTAAACCAACCATTTTAAAAAAGATGTGGAGAGGGTTCAGAGAATTAAAGAGGGTCCAGAGATGTGCAACAATGATGGAAAGCAGGTCATCTAAAGAAAGACTGAAGGAACTAGGCATGTTCAGCTTGAGGAAAAGGCACTTATGCAGGGGTATGATAGCAATCTTGAATTATTTGAAGGGCTGCCATAAAAAAGAGGGAAAGCACATTTTCTTTCTTGTTGCAAAGAGGAGGATGTGGACCAATGATTTGAAGTTGCACTGTGATCTCTGGGGCCTTATGTGTTGCACGTCCTGTCGGGTGTGTCGACCCTCCCCTCAACTCTCCTGCCATGACTTTGATGATAAGCTATCAAGA
The DNA here is from genome assembly GCA_030014935.1 of Caiman crocodilus. Lineage (NCBI taxonomy): Eukaryota > Metazoa > Chordata > Crocodylia > Alligatoridae > Caiman > Caiman crocodilus. The sequence continues at coordinate 106,627,444 of JAGPOW010003316.1, read as the reverse complement.
GAGGGCGTTCAGTGGAAATCTTCTTGGGAAGGCCTCCTGACAACGGCAGTACTTACGATTGCTTGGTGCAATGTTCCATAGGGCTCTGCCTCCCCTACACCCTGTCCACTCACCAACCGGATTGTATGATCACCTATGGTGGTTTCGGCCCTACAGGGCTTGGCTGCAGCCTGCTTCGGGTGGGGGGCCCACATCTGAGTGGGCTCAGTCGGCTCTTGTTCCTCTGACCTTTATGCCCCAACCTTCTTTCTCTATCTCTTTGATTTTTCTCTTTTTTTGTTATTTTCTTCAGAAGAAATATTCTCCTGGGGAGGAGAGGGATGTGGAAGTGCCTCCTTTCCCCCAGTCTCCTACAGGAGGCTCAAACACCTCTTCTGCCCTACCTACCTCTTACAGGGAACTTGAACGCTTCCCCTGTTCTGCTTTCCACAGGGAGCTGCAGTGCTTCCCCTGCTCTGACTCCTACAGGGAGCCAGAGTGCTTCCCTTGCTCTGCCTCCAGCAGGGGGCTTGAAAATTTCCCCTGCCCTGCTCTCTGGTGCTGCTCTGGTTGTGCCATTCCTTTCCTTTGCAGGAACCGCAGCACATCTGGTGCGCTGCCCACCAACTCTCTCTCCTTCTGGCTCCTCCCTTGCGCAGGTTCTGTCGGGTCTTTTAAACTTCCCCACGGTGGCCGGTATGGCTGCCACAATTAGTTCAGCTGTTCCCCATGTGGGGAACAACTGATTAAACAGCCAGCATAATGCCAGTTCACGTGGCTGTGGCTGCAGTCCCAGCTCCTGCGCTGACAGGCCAGCAGGAGGTAAATTCTCCCCGCAGGGGGTCTGTTCCTGGGGTTTGGGACCCATGGAGATTTCCCTTGCCCCTTTGAAAGCCTGTGGGCTTGTTTCACCACCACATGCAGCAACATAAGTTTAATTTGAATATCTGGAAAAACATCTTCACTTTTAGAACAGTGCCAGTGAGGCAGTGGAACAGACTGCCTAGGGAAGTTGTGCATTCTCCATGACTGGAGGTGTTCAAGAAGAGGTTGGATAGCCAATGGTCGGGGATGATCTATGTTCTAATATGAATATTACTCATACTTCTGGGCTTTGTTAGTTGTCCCTGTTCCCCTGCCCCATTCTACTACATGTGTCAGGGTCACTTCCAGTCCTCCTTCTTTATTATTCTCTACGTTTCTATGATACATATATAGAGGTATTTGGCCCTATCCTACTATGAAATTGCAACTCTTATTTGTGGACTGGATGGCTAAGTTGACTTCAGCAGTCATCAGCAGGGATCCTGGTTTTCTTGGAGGGGGTGGGATTCTCCAATTTTCAGATTTAAAAAAATAACCCAGAATCCGTATTTTTCCATGATCAAAATGAGACGCCAATAATATATGTATATATATTAGATACTTTTTAAAATCCAAAAAGTGGGGATTTTTTTATTAGAGAAAACCTAAACTCCATGGTGTTATCCATGGTGATCAGCCACCTTTCCCACCCAGTAACGGTGGGTATATGGGTCTGAAGTTCTCGTGCCTGGCAACAAAGAATAGGGTGGATCTAGAGAGGAAAGACCATCTCAAGGACCAACTAGGAAAGATTTTCCCCTTTTTTCCAGAGGTCTTAGATGCACTTAACTAGATTCGATTGCTCTCAAAGCTTCCTCACTTGCATCGAGGAGCTCTACCTAACTGAGGACGTCTATGAGCAGTACAGGGGCAAGGTGCTCCTATTCATGGATCTGGCCAAAGGGGATGATCCAGTGAGCAACCTGTGAACTGAAGGGAAACTGGGTAACAGTGACTATGAGACCACTTCCTCCATTCACCACAAGCCAGGGAAATCATCCAGTAGGGCAGAAATCCCTGATTTTAGGAAAGCTGATTTCCACAAACTAAGGAGATTGGTTGGCGAGGCCCTGTGGGACCGTGGTCTGATAAGGAAGGGAATTCAAAAAGAATGGTCTTTCCTCTAGGAAGCAATCATAAAAGCTCAAAGAAAATCTATTTGCTGTCACAAGAAAGGCAGCAAAAGGTCTGGGAGACCCCCTTGGCTCAACAGGGAAGTCATGGGCCTCCTGAAATTAAAGCAAGAATCCTACAAGAGATGGAAGCCAGGAACAACTACCAAAAAGGGGTACTCAGCAGCTGCCTACATCTGCAGGGAACAGATCAGGACATCAAAAGCACTAACCAGACATAAATTGGCAACCAGAATCAAGGACAACAAAAAGTCCTTCTTTAGTTATGTAGGGAATTGCAAAAGGAACAAGGCAAGCATAGGGCCCCTGATAAATGAAATGGGACAGCTGTTAACTGACGCCCAGGACAAAACTGAATTCCTGAATGAATACTTCATGTCATTATTCCACCAGTCCAAGGGTATCAGCCTGCTTGACAGGATATGGGATGACCATGGTGGGGGTGAGCTCCCTCCTATAGTTGATGTAGATCTTGTGTGGGAGCACCTACAAAGGCTAAATATCTATAAATCAGCTGGACCGGATGAACCACACCCAAGAGTGCTAAAAGAACTGGCCAATGTCATTATGCAACTGATGGTGAAGTTATTTGAAGACTTATGGCACTCAGGAGAGGTCCCAGAAGACTGGAAAAAAATCGATGTGATACCCTTCTTTAAGAAAGGGAGAAGGGAGGACCCAGGAGACTACAGGCCAATTAGTTTGACCTCAATTGCAGGTAAAATCTTGGAGAAAAATCATCAAAAAACCCATCACACACAAGTTAACTGAAGGCAGTATTCTGATGGGTAGCCAACATGGCTTCATCATGGGTAGGTTGTGCCAGACCAACCTCATTTCCTTCTATAATCAGCTTACTTGCCACCTGGATAGAGGAAATGAGGTTGATGTCATATACTTGGACTTCAGAAAGGCCTTTGACCTGGTCTCCCACAATGTCCTTATGGACAAATTGAGAAAACGCAGCCTTGACTACTTCAAGGCCCAGTGTCTAGGTAACTGGCTCCATGGTAGGCCCCAAATGACACTGATTGATGTAAGTGAGTCTTTATGTCAGTGGGCGACCAGTGGCACCCCTCAGGAGTCAGTACTTGGACTAGCGCTCATCAACATATTCATTAATGATTTGGATTCAGGTATTACAAGTATCTGGCAAAGTTCACTGATGACACCAAGCTATGGAGTCATGCTTGAAGACAGGTTGGCCAAACAAGCTGACCTGGACAGGCTCATGAAGTGGGCAGACCACAACCCAATGTCATTTAATACAGAGAAATGTTAAGTGCTCCATCTGGAGAGAAATAATCCACAACATACTTACAGGCTTGGCAGTGCTCTGCTTGCCAGCACCACACCTGAATGAGACCTGAGTGTCATGATTGACAACAACAAAATGAACATGAGCCACCAATGTGAAGCCGTAGCTGGCAGAGCTAACTAAACACTGTCATGCATGCATCAAAGCATCTTGAGCAAGGCAAAGGATGTCATCCTCCTGCTTTACTCAGCCTTGGTGAGACTGCAACTCACCAGTTCTGAGTGCCACGCTTCAAGAAAGATGTGGAGAAGCTCAAGAGAGTCCAGAGGAGGGCCACATGCATGGAGGCCTGGAGACCAAGACATATGAGGAGAGGCTGAGGTACTTGGGATTGTTCAGCCTGAAGAAAAGAAGTCTTGGAGGGCACTTTGTTGCAGTCTATAAGTATATCGGGGGTATACATCAGGGCTTGGGGGAGCAGCTATTCACCAAGACCCCTCAGGGGATGACAAGAAATAACGGGCACAAACTGATTGAGGATCGCTTCAGGCTAGACATAAGGAAAAAATTATTTACAAGCCAAGTGCTGAGGATTTGGAACAGGCTTCCCCCAGAAGTGGTATAGTCATCCATCCTGATGATTTTCAGAAAAATCTTGACTCCCATCTTGTTAGGATCATTTGAACCCAGCAGTCTTTCCTGGCCACGTGCAGGGGTGGTGGACCTGATGATCTGTAAAGTCCCTTCCAGCCCGTAACAACTATGAAACTGTGTCCTGGGAACGCAGAAAGGTCAGAAAGGAAGCACTAATGGTAGAGTGGGGCCTAGAAAAATGGATGGAAAAGGAGTTGTAATACACTGTGACCTAAGGCCCTAAGGAAAACCCCACAGAGCTCCTCAGGCAGCCAATCAGATGGGGAGAGCGTGCTCAAAGGGAAAGCCCTGATTTTTATAGAAAAACCAAGAGAGGACCCTTTATTTACTTCCCTCTATGGCCATCTGTCCAGGGTGAATGGCAAACTAATGGACCCTCACCTGGATGCTCAGGATCCCCACTTTGAGGTATGGGAGGATAGCTTAATGAGGGTTGCTCAAGACTGAGCTACTGGGGCATGGAAGCCCCGGGTATTAGTGCCAAAATCATGCCACAATCATTGAAATTAGCCCATGACACATACTATGGTATGTGGTAAGCCACCCAAGAGTCCAGACGATGAAGAAGATGGTGCTTCTGGCCAGGGATCTAATAGGTCATTAAGAATTATTGCCAGTCATGCTCAGCTGGTGGGCTTGCTCCCCAAAAACCAGCTACTACTGGCACCCCTGCCTGGTTGGTACCTCTTTTGAACAGGTTGGGGTAAACAAAGACCCAAGCACCAGTAGGTGCCATTTATCTTGGTCTTGGTAGATTATGCAGATTTCTGTCCTGAGGTGACAGCTATCCATAATAACCTTGGCTCAGACAGTAGCTATGAAATTGTTAAAAATATTCTCATGCATGGGTCTTCCACGCAAAAAACACAATGCCTTGGTCTATGAGTCTATGTTGTTACAGGTCTGGTTGATACAGGAAGTGTAGCTCCTCTTGAGAGTCCACTCTGTCTAAACCTTGATGTACCACCCACAGACTGATGATTTAGTGGAAAAGGGATATTAAAGAAGCCTGTAGCAGCAGAACCCTAAAAATGGGATATGTTTTGCTTCTAATTGGGAAGTTCCTCAATGGGTTTTTCCCCTTTGAACTCCTGTAGGGGAAACAAACTTGGGACATATTAGACTTGACAGATGTAGGCCCTGAGAGCTCAAAATGTATATAGTATGTTCCCTTTCTTTGGGAACAGCAGGATCATCATCCAGGAAACCTCCATACTGCACAACAGGCTCAGAAACAATATTAGAATAGGAATGCCTGACTCTGAGTATATCAACCAGGGGACTTTGTCCTGTTGTTACTCCCCTCAGAGGAATGTAAACTGTTAAGACTCCTAGTAGGGGCCCTATCAGATTGAGATGATTTGGGGAAGTATATTATGAAGTTTTCCTGGTGGAGAGGTGCTGTGGGATCCTGATATACCATGTAAACCTCCTTAAACCATGGAAGGCATAAGAAACCCTCGGTGCCTCACTCTGACAACTTAAAAGAGGAAGCTGCAGGACAAGGCTCAACTCTTAATTTGTGTTGTCACTCTGGAGGAGAACCTGTCCACAGTCTAGCAAGAGGAGGACTACTGGAGGACTTCCCAGACATATTCATAACGAAACCTGGGAGAACCCATTTGCCCAGTCACTGTATTTTGAAACCAGGTTGTCATGTTCAGAAGGGTTCTCTAGCATCCCTGAGCTGTTGTGGGAAATAGTGAGAAAAGAAGTACAGAGTATGCTGGACATTGGAGTTATTGAAGAATCCTCCAGTGAACAGAGTAGCCCCATTGTATTAGTGTATTAGATTGACAAATTGCTACAGTGGCTGGAGAAAGCAAAATATGTGACACTGGACTGGACAAAGCAGTACTGGTAAATCCCTCTAGTTCCAGAATCATGGGAGGTAACAGCTTTCATGACACTGGGGAACTGTATTCATTTTGAACCCGCCTCTTTGGGCTCCACAGCACCCCAGCCACCTTTAAGTAGTCAAAGTGCTGCAGCCACATGAGTATACCACCTCATGTCTTAAGTATTCACAAGTACCTGGGAGGAAGATCTCTGGTGGGTCAGGGCAGTATTACAGCTGCTTCAGGCTGCAAGCCTTATGGCAAAGCCAGCAAAATACAGTGTCTGCTGTGCAAAAACTTGGTATTTAGTGTGTGCTGTAGGCAATGGGGAGATCAGGTTCTTCATGAATAATGTGAAGACCTTACTGGAGGCCTCAGTGCCAAAAAACAAAAACAAAAAAATCAAGTATTTTCTTGGGTTGGCTATTTATTATCAGTTTTGTATTCCACATTTCTCACAAGGCTCCACTGTGGCAGATTGCACTGTGGCAGATTGCGCTCTGGCAGAATAGGATCACCCAGGTAGGTGTGTAACTCAGGTTCCCAAGGATGTAGCCAGAGAGGAGCTTTGTATTTGCTGTCTCAATGTTCAACCTATCCCAAAGTTTATTTGTTAAGGGAAGCAGAGGGCTAGGGAAGAATGAAGTTGTTAACAGATCAGATCGGCCACCTGGGAGGCCTCTGGACCTTCTCTTTGTCCTTCAGGGTCTCCCTATATCTGGCTTTGTTCAACATAGTTTTATGGTTTCAACACACAGTTTCACAAAGAAAGTTTATAAACCATGCTTCCCTGGTCTAGACAGGAGGAGTGACTGATTTGTCTTGTTCCAAGACTGTTCCTCTGATTCCTGAGACTTGGAGATACCCTGGTTTAATTTATATTAGTAATGTAGTTTTTTTCTAATGTCTTAGAAGAGGTGATTGACAATGTCAAAATTAGTTTCTTAGCTGTTGTTCTTAATTTAAACAGTGCATATTGTTACCAGGTACTACAAGACAGGATGAATTGTCAATATTTGTAATTTTCACAATATAATTTATGGTGCATTTGCTACTGAGGTTTACATTGAGTTTACATTGAGGAAAATCTTATTTGGATGGGATGTATGCATTTTTATATTTTCATTTGTTTGTTTGTTAAATCAATAAATGGACCAGATGTAAGTTTTGTCATCGTGTTTTCTTGCAGTTTTATTAGATCTGTGCCTTTTATCCTCTATGGAAATTTTGATTTGTTTTATTTTTTAATACATTTTCTACTATTTTCTCTCCAGTTGTAGGAGGTTTCTTAATTTTTATTTTGCCAAAGATAAATTTCTTGGTTCATTCTATTTTTACTGATGTTGAGGGGAATATTGTTGCCTTATAGATCATGGCTAGTTTATTTCATAGTTTCAATGCTAATCCTGTTAGAATATGGTTAATAATGTTCTTTATGTCTTTTTTTTATGTACAGACAAGAATTTAACTTTGTGCTTTTTTATTTGTCATATATTTACCCAGTGCTTATTTTGTTTTGTTTTTCCTTCTCTACCAACACTTTTTAGTTCTTCAGTCCAGTAGCTTTGGCAGAAACAGAAAAGTTAATAACTGTAAAATATTTAAATATATATTTTAAATCCTAATATCAATACATTGTTTTCATTAATAACTATTTTTTAAAAAGTCAAATAAAAGCCCTTTGGATTGTAACTTGTCAGTTTAATCTTTATTGTCTGTACCTTGCAGCATGCACAGTGCACTTGTGTATGAGAATCAGTAATGCTGTCTCACCATCAAGTTTCAGGTTTCCAGCAACCCTGATTAGTAAAAGCAAATTCTTAAATCCTTATTCATGCAGAGATGTCATTGACACCTTGATGGGAGCTTTCAATCATTATGGATTAGAAAATTTGCCTATGGCTTGTGAATTCAAAATTCTCTCAGTTATCCTATTTTCCAATTAATTGCCACTGTGATTGTTTTAGCATCTTGAAGGCTGTTGGCATGGCAGCAGCTTGGTTTCTGAGATTATTTACAATACATTTTTTGAGGTTAGTGTTTTTAAACAGTTCCTTGCTGTCCTGTCCTTAGTAATGCAAATTCATTTGGTTGGATTGATAAAGGTAAAAGTGTCCCATTTACAGGCCACTGGCCTCAACGATTGAATCCAGACAAGCACATACATGTGGTATGTGGCACTATAGACCCATCTGCAGCACCACACACCACACATGCAAGTATTCCCCGTGCTACTAACTTGTGGGGGGGGTTGACCCCAGTTGATCCCAGAGTCAAATAAATCCACACAGAAAAGAAGTGGGATGGTGCATGTGGCAGCAGTGTGCACTGCTCAAAACTGGAGCCTGGCCAGCTGCCAGCCAGATTTCCTGCCATGAGCCCTGGGAGGCCCCTAGCACCCCAGGTAAGTCTGCTGGGGCTCAAAAGTTAGGGCTGAAGTGCAAAACCTCAGAAAGGCTAACTTCAATGTTCTCAGGAGATTAGTTAGTGAAGCGTTAAAGCTCAAGAGTATTGGCAAATGGGGATAGAGGAAGGGTGGTCATTCCTCAAGGGAGAGATCTTATGGTCACAGAAGGAGATAATCCCATTGCACATGAAAGGAGGCAAAGGGGCCAAGGAGCCCTCTTGGCTGAACAGGGAAGTCTAGGAAAGCCTAGGGGCAAAGAAAGAGGTATTCAGACTGTGGAAACAGTGGGTAGTTATCAAGGAGGAGTATACCTCCCTGGCTCGCACTTGCAGGGAATCAGTTAGAAAGGCCAAAGCAGGATTAGAATTTAGACTGGCAAGAAAAATTAAGGACTAGAAAAAGTCCTTCTTTAGGTATATAGGGAGCAAAAGGAAGGCACAGGATAGCATAGGATCCCTACAGGACAACCTAAGTCAATTGGTGACAGAGAGAGGGGACAAAGCTGACCTCTTCAATGAGTTATTTGTATCTATATTCCTAGACACAGATCAAGACAAATCTCCCATTTGGATCATAGATAGACGCAGGAGGGACACCAGCCTATCAACTGTCAACACAAGCTTAGTGAAGGTGCACTGGATGTGTTCAAATCAGGAGGCCCGGATGAACTTCATCCAAGAAATTGGCCAGTGTCATAGAAGAACCTCTGGCATGACTGTTCGAGCACTTATGATGCTCCGGTCACGTCCCAGAGGACTGGAAAAGGACCAATGTGGTCCCTATTTTCAAGAAGAGAAGGAGGGACGAACCAGGAAACTATAGGTTTCTCACCTCTATACTTGAAAAACTCTGGAAAAAATCATTAAGGATCACATTTGTGGGAGTCCAGCAAGGGAATTAATGCTGAAAGGAAATCAACATGGGTTCATTGCAGGTAGGTCTTGCCCGACTAACCTTGTTTCTTTTTTGCAGCCAGGTCACAAAATGCTTAGACGTAGGAGTTGAGGTAGATGTCATCTACCTAGACTTTAAGAAAGCCTTCGATACAGTATCACATTCCATTCCCGTAAATAAACTGACGGGCTGTGATGAAGATGATTACATGTCAGGTGGGTGGTAAATTGGCTTAGAGGTCACACCTAGACAGTGATGGTGGATGGGTCGATATCAATCTGAATAGATGGAGACAGTGGAGTCCCGCAAGGCTTGGTCTCTGGACTTGTGCTCTTCAATGTCTTCATCAGTGACTTGGACGAGAGTGTGGAGAGCATCCTGTCCAAGTTCGCAGATGATATGAAATTATGGGGCAAAGTTAACACACCAGAGGGTAGGGAATGGATCAAGGAGGATCTGGACAGGTTTGAAAAATGGGTAGAACAAAATAGAATGCAGTTCAACAAAGACGAGTGCAAAGTGCTGCATCTAGGCAAAAAGAACCATCAGAACGCTTACAGGCTAGGGAATGACCTTCTCAACAGCACAGTAATGGAAATGGATCTTGGAGCCATAATTGACCCCAAGATGAATATGACTCGTCTATGTGATGAAGTGATCAATGAGGCTAACCACACTTTATCATGCATTAGCAGATACAGGACAAACAGGTCCAGGGAGGTGATGGTTTCCCCCCATGCGGCCTTCGTCAGGCCGCAGCTGGAGTATTGTGTCCAGTTTTAGGTGTCTCACTTCAAGAGGGATGTGGAGAATCTTGAGAGGGTTCAGAGGATGGCCACTCATATGGTCAGAGGCCTGCAGGCAAGGCCCTATGAGGAGAGACTGAAGGAGCTAGATTTCTTCAGCCTTCACAAGAGAAGGCTGAGAGGTGGTCTTGTGGCTGCCTGTAAATTCATTAGAGGAGGGCAGCAGGGACTTGGAGATGCTCTGTTTACTAGGGCATCCCCTGTAGTAACTAGGAACAATGGCCACAAATTGACAGAGAGCAAATTTAGGTTGGACATTAGAAAGAACTTCTTCACAGTAAGGGTTGCCAGAATCTGGAATGGGCTTCCAAGGAAGGTGGTACTCTACCCTACCTTGGGGGTCTTCAAGAGGAGCTTGGACAAGCACCTAACTGGGGTCATCTGACCCCAGCATTCTTTCTTGCCCAGGGCAGCAGGTCAGATTCAATGACTTGCTGAGGTCCCTTCTGACCCTAACATCTATGAATCTATGAATCCCTCTGGGCATAAGGAAGAATGGGATGGGTGGAAGTTTGAAGGTGTTAAGCTGAATTACTTGCATAAAACTGTCTTGCCTTTTTAATTTGGAATGATTTGGACAATGAAAAATCAGTAGGGTTTTTCTGGATCAGTGTCAAACTAGTTCCACAGATATCCTTCAGACTTGAATGTTTTGTTCTGTTTTGTTCTAAACTTCCTATGAACAGTGCTATCGAAAATAATACTATCAAAGTGTAATTCATTAAGAGGAGCTCGTCAGGTTTTGGGTTGACTGGCTTGTGTCTAACCAGGTCCTTGAAGGTTCTAGATATACATTGTGCATTTAAATAAATGTTTCTCAGTCTCTTTTACAAATATTATTAAGTAATTAAAAGACTTAATAGCAAAGGTATTATCAATATTGATCAGAACCAGGAGTGTCAAACTCATTTGGCACTGCAGTGGCACAGGACCAGTCCATGGGCCAGACAAATAGTATGGGGCCAGCCTTGGGGGCTGGATTGGGCCCACAGACCCCTCCCCTCTGCTCCCCTGCCCCTAGCATGCTCAATCCAGCACCCACAGTGCCTGTTTTGCCTGATTCAGGATGTGAGTTGTGTGTGGTGACTATTCCAACTGGTTCAGGGTGGGCACATGTATCACATGCTCAGGTGATTCAGTCCTGGTCCAGCCAGTGCAGGTGCTGGATCCAGCACATGGAAGGACCCCTTCCCTTCCTCTCCCCCATTCCCGCCCCCCTGTACACACATGCTGGATCAAGAGAGTGAGTTTCATTTCCATCCCTGGCAAGTTGGTAGAACATATAATAAAAAATAAAATCAGCAATCATATGGACATGTATGATCTCTTGGGGAAAAATCAACATGGTTTTTATGAAGGGAAATCCTACCAATCTACTGGATTGGGGTCCTGGAGGAATCTGTGCTGGGCTGGCATTCTTCAACATTTTCATCAATGACCTGGAAATGTGGGTGCACAGTGAAATCTCCAAGTTTGCAGATGATACCAAATGATTCTGAGTAGTTAGATCCCAAGCTGATGAAGAGGAGCTGAAGAAAGATCTCATTAAGGCAAAAAAAGAAAGGTCTTATTTAGCTAATCGCAGATGAACTTCAATGTCAATAAGTGCAAGGTCGGGTAAAAATACCCTCAACTATACACACATTTCTAGTGCTAGTTCTGAATGAGCTGTTGCAACTCAGGAAAGAGACCTTGAAGTCTGTATAGATATCTCTTTTAAAATGTCAGCACAGAATGTAGTAGTGACCAAAAAAGCCAGTACAATGCTGGGTATCATTAAGAAGGAAATTGAAAACAAAACATCATTACGCCACTGTGCAAATCCATGGTGTACCAGTATTTTGAATACTGCCTACAATTCTGGGCTCCACTTCTCAAAAATAATGTAGTAGAATTAGAAAGGTACAGAGAGCAACAAACAAAATAATCCAGGGCATGAAGCAATTCACATTCCAGGAGAAACTAAAAAAGCTAGCATTCTTCAGTCTGGAAAGGAGAAGGCTGAGGTGGATCTATAAAATCATGAAGGGTGTGGACCAAGTTAATGGGAAACTGTTGTTCACCAAGTCTCAGGATATTAGAACTAGAGGAACCCACTGCAATTAGTAAGAGATGGGTTTAAAACTAACAGGGGGAAACAGTTCCTTTATGCAATGCATAGATTTAATTTTATATAAAAGTTATGCAATGCATTAATTTGTACAATTCATTGCCACAGGAGATAGAAGGAAGATAGCACAGCTAGGTTCAAAAAGGGACTAGATAAATTCATGGATGATAGCTCAATTAATGGATATTGAACAAGATGGTTGCAGATGTTTCCTCTGGCATCTCTAAACCAATGCCAAGAGGAGTATTGAATAGTGATAAATCACTCTAGAGATATCTGGTTCAGTGCTCTCCCTCTATAATGTCTGCTTTTGCTACTCTCAGAGACAGAATATTGGGCTAGATGGACCACTGGTCTGACTCAGTATTCCACTTAGGGTTTTATGTTCCTCACCAAGCCAAATGTTGGGAGTGCCTTTTATTCTGTAGTAATGTTATAGCCTTGATGACTCAGACTGGAGGAAGAGTATATCATTGTACACCCTGACAGCTTGGATAGCAGCAAATCATAGCCTTTGCTATTGCCTATTAGCATGTTTTTTTCTTCATTATTATTAAATTAAGCTTAAAACAAACCTTCCTAGTGGTTGCTTAATTTAAGCCTGTCAAAAGGCCAGAGGGTGGTGTTTATAATTTAGCATCAGTGCTACTCCTAGGTATCCTTCTTGGAAAGAAAAGGTCATCAGGTTGATTTCTTAGACATTTTTGCTGGGTGCAATCAGTGGGCATGTCTATGTGTGGTGAACAGCACTGTTGTTACTGAGCAGTCATTTAATGCACAGTAACTGGCATTACTGCATAGTCTGGATGCTGCACAACTATTTTTAGAGGCTGCTGTGTAGCAGTGTCTGTCACAGTTCATGCCTGGCCACATTATGTCATCATAGTAACAAGCTAAGGTGATGTAGCTCATCACTATGATGACCTAGCATCTCACATAGATGAGCTCAGTAAATGCCACTTGCCTTACCATGAAGAATTACTGTATGGTGAAGAGCCTGAGTGCCAAAAGGAGAAATGTTAAGACCTTTATGCCAGTGGGTGGTTATGACAGTTGACAGGAGAGTTCAGCCACTGTAGAGAAAGCAGATATGTCCATGAAATTCAAGCTGATGACGAACAGTGGGTAATACCCCACTTTCAACTACCTGAATAGTGAAATTAGAGGATATAAGTCAGCCACGGGGATCCCTGCTGTCTCTGATCTTTCCTAGTTGCAGCTCTCCTGCCGCAACTGCTGTGCTCTATCAATCAAGACAAAATGTCTTTTTTTTGGAGTCAGAATAAACAACATGTTTTTCCAGTATCTGGATAAACAGCCCTTAAATCAGCTGTGATCGTAACGTGATTTTTCCACTCTATTCTCATCAAAAGACAAACCAGGTATGGAATGTGTCAGTGCTGGTATCTTTGTTTTGTGACATAACTGGAAGAAGGCACTTAAACATGAAAAGCGTGTCAGACAAACTGAAGCAGAAATTATTTGCAATCTTTGTTCAGAGGCTGATTGGAGTTGTTGGGGCACCAGTAGACATAACCATAGACGTGTTCCACTTTAACAATGTTTTCTATTAAATAACTTCTTGTTTCCTTGCAATTTCCAGATTGAATGGGCTTGATATCGACAGGTAATATTTTAATGGATAGATTGATTAGACTGGCACAATGAATTAGCCATCAGTTTGACAGCTATATAGCATTATGCTCTGTATCTGTTTACTCAGCACTAGGTGAAATACAGAAGTCTATTGAAAATCAGATTTCCATGCTGCTTTGTCAAAGCAAATTTAATCACAGCCAGAACATGTGGCATCCATCATTTCCACTTCAGAAGGCATCAACAGGCACGGATCAGCAACAAGGAGCACTGCTGCCACTGCTGTCTTCCACTCACATGAAAATTAAATTTAACTATAGATTTTTGATAAATGATGCAGTCAAGACCATCAAACATAATGACTAAGTGTTCTATATTAAAGCAATCCCCAATGGCTTCACAGTTGGAAGCAAGGTCTTATTCGATATGGCCTTGAGCTCTGCACCTGAACTGAGATGGCACAATACGAGCTTTAATATTTTGCCTTTCTGGTTCAGGCATGTAGGTTTTCCACACCTCCCCCTACTCCCAGAATATTAAGTGTTCTGGTGTTTATGTGCATTCTAATGCCCAACTACATTCTCCCTCATTTATCGCCCCATTTTTTCTTCTTCCCCTTTCCTTCATTTAATGTAGACACAACTTTGTGCCCTCGGTTTTTCACTCTTCCGAAGAGTGGCAAACAGAGAATTGCCTCTCAGAAATCACAAACAATTTAACACAAGGTACTTAACAAAGTGACTAGAGCAGTGATTCTCAACCAGTTGCTGGGGCACCCTGGCATTCCATTAGATCCTTTGAAAGCTGTTGCAAGGTATGAGGAGTTAAGGTGTGAGGAGCTAAGTGCAGACTCAGACTTGTTCCTACTTGGCCATTGTCCTGCCCACATTGTCTCAGCCCTCTACAGGGAGGTAATTATTGAAATAAATAAATTAGTTTTTACAGAAGTTATGGAGGCATGCCTTGAGTCTAAAAGGTTGAGAATCACTGGATTAGAGAGAGAGAGAATGGAGCCCTGTTCATGACCTAAGATTATGCATTTTATATTAGACATTAAGCTTGGGAAAGCTTAAAAACTGACATGTACAATGCTGCTGTAACAGCATTTGGCAAAAAATGAAAGAAAAATGCAGACTGGTTTGAAGAGTGCTCTAAAACCTTTCTACTATTGGTTCAGAACAAAAGGATGGCACTAGCCAGCTACAAGAAATCTCCCAACACCACAATTCTACAACTCTTAAACATTTGAGAAAGGTCCAAAAAGAAATGCAGAAAGAGGTTAGGAGGTGTGCCCAAGATTTTTGGCTGAAAATTTGTGACATATTCAGAAAGCAGATATGAGCAATCAGTCCAGTCAAGAAGAAAACAGCTCTGCTGAAAGACTTAAATAGAAATGTCATCACTGTTTAACAAAAACAACTTGAGTGTTGGATTGAACACTATGGAATACTATACTCTATTGAGACTGAAATCAAACATGAAGAGCTTGAAGGATTACCACAGTTCTAAGTTATGATGAATTTGGACAACAAGCCTACATTAGAAGATTTACAAAAAGCTATTAAATCCATTTCTGGGAACCAGGCATCTGGCAAACAACTGTTTGCCTGCTGAAATCTATAAATGTGCCAATGACAAATAACTTTGAAAGCTCCGTGAATTTAAGCTACTCTATTAGAAAGAGGAAATGGTACCACAAGATTTCAAAGATGCTCGGTTTGTACAATTATACAAAACCAAAGGGGAGAGAGAAGGGACCATGACAACTGTAGAGGTATATCCCTGTTGAACACCATTATAAAAGCTGTCATTCACATTATGCTAGGCTGCAACCTCTAGGTGAAAGAATCTATCCTGAAAGTCAGTGTGATTTTTTGCTCAGGATGCTCCACCTTTGATATGATATTTTCAGTCAAGCAACTGCAAGCGAAACATAGAGAAAAATGAATACCACTGTATGTAGCCTTCGCCAATCTGATAAAGGCCTTCAATAAAGTCAACAGACAGGGCCTTTTTACTGTTTTGAAGAAACTGGGTTGTTCTTCCAAACTAATGAACATCATCAGAGGAGGATCAGGGAAAGTATGGGTCCTTGGAGGAGACAACCTGGTGACAGATGATATAGAAAAGGCTGAAGTACTCAATTCCTTTTTCACTTCAGTCTTCACAGGCAAGGTTAGCTCCCTTGACTTCTGCACTTGGCAGCACAATTTGAGGAGGAGGTGAGCAGCCGTAAGTGGCAAAATAATAGGTATAAGGGACTATTTAAAAAAGCTGGGTGTGGACAAGTCCATGGGATCACACTCAAGGGTGCTGAGGGAGTTGACCAATGTGATTTCAGAGCCACTGGCCATCATCCTGGAAAACTCGTGGTGATTAGGAGAGGTACCAGATGATTGGAAAAGGGCAAATATAGTGCCCATCTTTAAGAAAGGGAAGAAGAAGGTTCTGGGGGACTGCAGACCAGTCAGCCTCACCTCAGTCCCTGGAAAAATCATGCAGCAGGTGCTCAAGGAATCCATTTCTAAGCAGTTGGAGAAGAAGGTGATTAGGAACAGTCAGCAAAGGGAAAGTCTTGTCTGACCAGCCTTATTACCATTGATGATAAGCAAGGATCCTGGTTTTCTCTGATTTA
>JAGPOW010003316.1:106601011-106611170 GCA_030014935.1 Caiman crocodilus | reverse complement strand
TAAATCAGAGAAAACCAGGATCCTTGCTTATCATCAATGGTAATAAGGCTGGTCAGACAAGACTTTCCCTTTGCTGACTGTTCCTAATCACCTTCTTCTTATATATATATAATAATATATATTATATATATATAATATTTATATATTAGGGAAAAATGTGTATCTGGGGTATTTTTTAAATCCAAAAATTGGGGAATGTTTTCATCTGAGAAAATTAGGATCCCTGATGATGAGACAACTGGCTTTGTGGATGTGGGACAAGTAGTGGATGTGATATACCAGGACTTTAGCAAGGCTTTTGGTAGTTTCCCACAATATTCTCACAAGCAAACTAAGGAAATATGGGTTGGAAGAACAGACTGTAAGGTAGTCAATGGCCTGATGTCTAGTTGGCAGCTGGCATCAAGTGGAGTGCCCCAGGTCAGTCTTGGGGCTGGTTTTGTTCAACGTCTTCATCAATGTTCTGGAAGATGGCATAGAGTACACCCTTAGCAAGCCTGCAGATGGCACCAAGCTGCGAGGAGCAGTAGATATGCAGGAAAGAGGGTAGGGCTAAGTTTCAGAGAGACCTAGACAAATTGGAGAATCACACCAAAAGATATCTCATGAGGTTCAATAAGGACAAGTGCAAAGTTCTGCACTTAAGATGGAACAGCCTGTATCAGTACAGGCTGAGGACCAACTGGTTAAGCAGCAGCTCTGAAGAAAAGGACCTAGGGGTTACAGAGGACAAGAAGCTGAATATGAGCCAAATGTGTGCTCTTCTTCCGAAGAAGGCTAATGGAATACTGGGCTGCATTAGTAGGAGCACTGCCAGCAGAGCAAGGGAAGTGATTCTTCCCCTGTATTCAGCTCTCAGAAGGCCACATCTGGAGTAATGTGTTCAGTTTTTGGCCTCTTGCTATAGAAAGAATGTGGACAAATTGGAAGGCAATGAAAATGGTTAGGGGTTGGGGCATATGACTTCTGAGGAGAGGCTGCGGGAACTATGCTTATTTAGTTTAGAAGAAAGAAGACTGAGAGAGGGTGTAATAGCAACTTTCAAGTACCTGAAGGGTAGTTTCAAAGAGGATGGAGCTAGAATGTTCTTAGTGGTGGCAGATAACAACAAGGAGCAATGGTTTCAAGTTGCAGCAAGGGAAGTTTAGGTTAGATACAAAGAAAAACTTTCTCACTAGGAGGGTAGTACAATGCTGGAACGGGCTCCCTTGAAGGGGTCATGGACTCTCCATCCTTGGAGGTTTCTAAGACCCAGTTAACAAATGGCTGGGCTGATCTAGCTGGGGATGGTCCTGCTTTCAGCAGGTGTTGGACTAGATGGCCTCCTAATGTCCTTTCCAACCCTACTTTTCTATGATTCTATGATTTGCTCACTATATCAAGGTATGAAAGCAAGGTATGTAGTGCATGAAAAAAAAGATTCAAATGTCTTTGACCCCAACCGTGGGCTGAAACAAGAGTGTGTTGTGCCTGTGCTCTTCAACATCTACTTTTCATTTCTGCTTCTGTATGCAATCAAGATGTTGTCAGGTCCTTTTATCTGTGGCTTGACCAGTGCTGCATACCCCATTAAGGAGTACACTACCTTCTCCTGTCCTGTAGGATACCTGCCTGTCACAACTTAATGGTATTGGAGAATAATTCTCTCCCGGAGAAGGAAAACCAGTTCTGCTATCAGAGCTGTCTTTAATAGTCCAAAAATAATTAGTTATGGCCTGTAGTAGACCCTCACAGGACTGTAATGGGGGATCCTCCAACCCCAGTACCCCTACCACAGTCCTCTAGTAAAATAAGGGCTCCTGCATCAGAGACAGGAGCAGCTCTCAGTACCTTCCTGGTCAACTACTAGAATTCTCTGCAGTTGGTTAGTCATAAAAATAAAGAAATATGTGTAGGAGTGTCCCTTGCCCGTTGTCTCTGCTGCTCTCCAGTGTAGCATCTCCCCTCACCACTTTCTGCATCCTTTTGGGTTCTCCTCTGTATACTCCCAGCCTATCAGCCTTGGCTTCCAATCTCCATATGCAGCTCATCTGTCCTGTATTAAAGCAAAGCACATGGGATGAACCGGTGTTTCTTCCCCAGATGATATTACTGCCCAGGCTGTCCTAGCCCAGCTTTAGTAATCCCAAATAGGACTTTTCCCTCCCAGGGACTCTGGTTCCTAGGGACAGTTTTAAAGGGGCCAGACCCATGGGCAACTGGTGCCATCTGAGTCAGGGGGCGCATGCGCCCCCCACCAATGATCATAGTTTCATAGTAGGTAGGGTCGGAAGGGACCTGAGCAGATCATCAAGTCTGAACCCCAGCCATGGGCAGGAAAGAGTGCTGGGATCAAACCACCCTGACTAGGTGATTATCTAGCCTCCTTTTGAAAACCCCCAGGGTAGAAGCAAGCACCACTTCCCTTGGAAGTTGGTTCCAGATCCTAACTGCCCTGACTGTGAAGTAGTGTCTCCTGATATCTAGTCTGAATCGACTCTTGGTCAACATACGGCTGTTATTCCTCATTATTCCCAGTAGTCCTCAGGGGAACAGGTACTTTCTGATTGCCTGCTAGTCCCCCTTGGCCGGTTTATAGGTGGCCACCAGATCCCCTCAGCTTTCTCTTGTGGAGGCTGAACAGGTTCAGGTCCCATAGGCTCTGCTTGTAGGGCCTGCCCTGCTGCCCCCAACCATGTGAGTCAGCAACCAGTCAGCGACTGGGGGCGGGGGAGGGATGCAATCTCACTGACCGGAAGGGAGCGCTCCCACAGCCAGTCTCACTCACCTAAAAGTGGTTGCAGAGCTCCTGAAAGCGGCCACAGCCACTTCCGGAAGCAGCCACAGGCATTTCCAGGAGTGCCACAGCTGCTTCATTCAGTTCTTCATTCCGGCCATCGCTCACGGGGGGGGGGCACCAGCACTCCTGCTTGCCCCCACCTGCCCGTCACCTAAGTGGGGAGCATAGCCTGACAGGGGGTGCTCCAATTTTTTCAGGGGGTGCACATAAAGCCCCTTGCACCTCCTATGCATCGCCACTGATCAGACAACAGCTCTGATGGTTGCTGTGTATCCCTGCAGCCCATCTCTTCTCTTCTGTGCCAGCTCGCACCTCAGCCTGGTACAGCTCTGAAGGTAAGGGTTTTAGTCCCTTTGTGCCCCCAGACCAACCTGGGGACTTCCTGGGGTTGCTGCATTGAGACTGGCTTTCCAGGTGTCCTGTTTCAACTACCCCTGAGGCTTGTCCCTTCACCAGTGAGGCAGTTTGCCTTACAGACGCTGAGAGGAAGGGAGCAAACAGGAACTTCTCCCTCTTAACTGCCTCTGCTCCTCTACACATGGACAGTAATAATAACATTTATCTTTGAGCCAGACTAGATGGAGCCTTGTTCAACATCACAAGGTTTAGAGTAAAAACCAAGGTGAAAAAGCTGGTTCTGAGAGATTTCCTGTTTGCAGATTATGTGCCTTTGGTTACCCAAAGTGAACCTTCCCTGCAAAATGTCTTGGGCAGTTTTTATGAGCCATGAAAGAACTTCAGATTAACAATTTGTCTCAAGAAGACTGTGATCATATACCAAGGAGTGAAAGAACCAATGACTGATATCACTTTGACTGTTAAATCTCTTGATGTCATTGAAAATTTTTGCTATTTGGCTTCTACAATCAGCAGGAATCTTGCCCTTCAGATTGAATCGACTAAGAGCATCAGAAAAGCAGCTAAGAATTTCAGGCTATTACAGAAAATGTGCATGAAATAACAGCAAGCTATCAACTAAAATGAAGATGCAAATCTATGAAGCTTGCATGCTGTCATCCCTGCTTTATAGTTCAGAAGCATTGACTACATATGCTAGGCACATCAGGAGACTGAACAGCTTCCATATGAGATGTCTGCATAAGATCTTGAAAATAAAGTGGGAAGACAAAATGCCAACCAGAGTACATGTTGCTTTGCCTCATACCTGGATCATAGCAATTTTCACAGTAGAGAGGTACTAGTCTTCTAAAACTGAAGTGCTCCCAGATGTGCATGGATGAGGAAGGCTGAGTGCTAGGGAATTTCACAGTCCAAGACAGTATGTGTTAGATTAATTTAGGTACCTCTGAGGTTAAGTGGTCACTGGGTGAGCATTTCCTAGTTCACAGTTTTGGATTAATGCCCCATAGAATCTACTTGAATGCTGTTTCAGTCACTGAAATTACTCCTTTGAATCTTGTTTTGTCTCCTGAATATAAATTCAGGAGCTCTGATGAGGCCTTATGAAGATTTCATCTAGTTACTGCTTTGATCTGTAACATTGCTTCAATGTTATGCTCTTGCTAATATCCAATTACAGTAAAAGTTCTGTTATCCAGCACCTTACAAGCCGGCATGCTCCACTAACTGGCACGCTGGCTTGTAAGATAAAGTGAAACAGGAAGTGCCCACTGTGGCACTTCCAGTTTCTCCGAGCCCCCACAACTCAAGTCAAAGTAGCCTGTGCTGCCAAGCCCCCATGGCCCGAGGACGTAATAGGCTGTGCGGAGCTGTGTGGGACCTGCCTCCCAGCAGGCCCCATAGGAAGGGCAGTGATACCATGGGAGAGGCAGAGAGACACTCCAGATTCGGTGTGAGAAGCGGTGACCAGGGCCGCTCAATTAACTGGCATATTTTGTTATCCAATATCCCCTGTTTCTGGGGGATGCCAGATAACAGAACTTTTACTGTAGATACCAATACATCTTCTACTTTTTCACGTTCCCCCTAGCATTCATAAATGTGTATAAATTTAACTTTGTTTTGTAGAAGAACTATTTAGTGTATCTTAAATTGTTTCATTTAATAATGATACATTTTGAAGAAGTTGATTCAGTACTACAGTAGTAAAAATCTTATTTCTTCTTGGTTTTTTTTTAAACTAATGGAATGCAGCTACTCCTTAAGTGTCTGGATTGATAATATATGTCAATGATCCCTCTCTCCCAGTTGGATGAGTCTATAAAGCATATTAACATTCATACTTTGGTTTCTTTTACTGTATGAGATCAAATATCTTTTTGCATTCTTGAAATATTTTTATTCCTGAAGATACTGTAATTAGAAGTGTGTAGAATAAAAAGATGATTCATTTTGACTGTAGCTGTTCAGTCTATCCAGGAAAAATTAGTGTTGTTCTACATAGTGAGTAAGAAATTAAAATTAAGATCATTTACTTGGTCTGTATTACTTGATAACTATGATAAGAGTTATTTATTAAATTGTTCCTGTACTAAGTCTAGCTTATTGATTATCCATTGTATTTTGATACCAACATTTTCTAGACTTGTTTCAACCTTGCATCTTGCCAAAGTGATCTAATTCATTAATTTTTTGTTCAAGGGAATTTTAACCCTTACTTAATAACGATACAAAGTGCAATTTTATATTGGGTACCTGCCATTTTTCTTATCAATTTTATTTTTTTCCATGGTTAGTGAAGAAGGGAGAAGTACATCCTTGATTAATGCCTCATTGCCAATATGAAAAAAATTGTCTCCTTTCAGTAAGTTATTTATTCATCTAAGGTACTAAATCCCATTGAACCTCAAATAGAGTGCCATAGTATCTTTGCTGGCCCCAGCACTATAAAAAGATGCTCTGGTGAGCAGCTCAGGGTTACTTCCCCTCAAGAGCTTGGAGGAGGCCTGGCCAGGTGGTATCTGGGGACACTACCCCTTGTGCCAGCTGGACTGCTGAAGCCCACCCTACAGTGGTCCCTGCCCCCTCTACCTACGGCAGCAGTCTGGCAGTGGGGGCTACTGCCTGGCTGTGACCTGCTGCCACCTGCAACAGTATCCACCCCCTTGGACCTGTGGCCCCATGGCTGCACACCTGTCAGACCCAGACAGGGACAGCATGGCTGCCTGGGATCTGGTACGGGCACTGCAGCAGAGCCACCTGCATCTCTGGGTCAGCTGCCAGTGAGTCGTGGCTACACAGTTGACCTTTGGGTGGCACTATTGTCATGTCTCCTAGTGTCCCCATTCTGCCATCTAGGCAGATATCATCCAGAAGATGTGCTAATTGCAGTGGCCCACTTTGAACTGTCAAAGTGTGTCCTCCTAGCCCCAAATGGCTAGGTTAGCCTCCTCATCTGCCCTCCTGCTGGGTCCCTGATGCCGGCCTTGGGTAGGAATCTCTGCCCGGGTCCTGCCACTTGCCTTACCAGTAGGGATCCTGGTGTTCCCTTTTAAAAATGGCAAATTCTCTGATACCCCCCCCCCAAAATTCTCTCATTAAAACACTCCAAATCTGTGCTCTTCCTCAATTAAAATAAAATGCCACTATATAGATTGAGATCAGTTCAGCAATGTTTTAGTGATATATTTACAAGTGTAAAGCAGTTTGGAAGCCTACCAGTGCCCTTATCATCATAATAAAACAAATTCTAAATATCTATACACTTTGGCATTTGCTTTTGGTTCTTTTATCTTAGAAAAATCGGAGCTGCCCCTGCCCCCTTCACTCACCAGGATGTGGGGCACTGAGGAATACTGATATGCCATTTCCCTGCCCCTGCCCTTGCCCGTCACTCCCAAACCACAGCCCAACCTGTGCCCCTGACTCCTGACTCAGAACCCCTGCCTGCTCCTATTAGCTCCCTCCTAGCAGTAGCTCTCTCCTAGCACCAGGACATGAGTTCAGCTGCAGCTGTTCCACACTGCTTTGTGTCTCTGAGCAGAGCCAGCCCTTGCTTTTCTGCTCTCTGTGCCAGACCCCATCAATCCCCATACCATTCCTGGGAAGCCCTCAACTGGGGCTCAGGACCTGGGCTCAGTAAGCCCTTTCCCTTCCAGGCTGGCCTGCACAGGCTGCTGTAGTGGGGCAGAGGGGCTCTAAGCCCAGATCTGGCAGCCTCTCCTACCCAGAGTGCTCCCCCATACCTGGCCCCCATCTTCTTCTCTCTCTCTCACACACACCCCTGTTGCCACCTCCACCCGTATTCCCAGACCATCACATCCCCCAAGTGATTTCTGGGACCAGGATCCCCTACAGACTGGGGCCCCATGTCCCAGCACCGGTGTTGGCATGGGGTAGGCTTGCAGTGAAGCAGTTGCCTCTGCAATCATGGCTTCCACCAGCAATTCCTGTCCCATCTGGCAGCTGGGCATGCAGAGTATGAGATGTGTGGGGAGATGTTTCTGGGGGAGGAAAGTGGCATGGTGGGGTGGGTATGGGGTTTGTGGGTGGGCTTGGGAGATTTTGTGAGTGGGTGTAGGGGTGGGTCTAGGCTTTGTGGGGGTGATGTTTATGGAGGCAGTGTGGGACTTCTGTGGTGGTCTAGGGTAGTATGGGGTTTGTTAGTGTGGCATTTGTGGGTGGGTATGTGGGTGGGAGTTTGTGGGCATGGTTTGGGGTGTGGGGTTTTTGGGTGGATTGTGGGGGAGTTTGTGGGTGTGGGGGGACTGTGTGGGAGTTGGGGGGGAACTGTCAGGGTGGGGAGGACTGCTTGGGAGGGGTGGATCCTTTGACTGCTCCCACCCCGCAGGGCCCACAGCCTCTCTGCACAGTGCACAGCCCCCCCATATGGCCCACAACTGCCCCACATGCCCCCCCTGCATGGCCCACAGTCCCTCTGCAGCAGCTGCAGCAACAGCAGTGGCCATTGGCACAATGGTGCCTGCTCCTGGCACAGAGCCCTGGCAGTGTGGGGCTGCTTCAAACTGTGGCTGCACATGGCACTGGCCTGACCCAGCCTGCATGCCCTCACACAGAACAAGGCCAGGTCCTGCTGTCACCTGGGGCTTCCAGCACTGCAAGGAGAAGCCTCACATCCTCATGCCAGATGCTACCTCCATGTGCTCCAAGTATTGTCAGGCCAGGCTGGCTCTATGCAGGCAAGATCCATCCTGGCCCAGTGGTGTGTGGCTTCTGTCTGTGGTGATGAAAACCTGAGGTGACAACAGGAGCTGGTCTGGTTCTGCTCAAGAGCACATGGGCTGGGTTGGGCCAGTGCCATGTGCAGCCACCAGCCTGAGGCAGTGCAGTGCCGCTGGGAGGGGCTATGTGGAGGGGGGGCTATGGGCCATGTGGGGGGGTGGGTGGGGGACCCACCCCTCCCGAGAAGTCTCTCCCCCACAGTGCCTCCATCCCACAAAGAACTTCCCCCCCACACACACACAGTGCCCTCACCCCTATGTCCCTGCTTACCTGGGACAGCACCTGGGTCTATCCACTGCTGCAGCTTTGCCCTGTTCCTGCTTGTCCCAGCACACTGAGGCAGCATGCTTGGCAGGAGGGACACAAGGCAGCCATAGACATGCTCTGGCTGGGTGCTAGAGCATCTCTGTGGATGACCCAGCCTCCAATTGCTTTAGGGCATGCTTCAGGAATGTTCCTTACACCACTTTTTTCTGGTGGTTTGTTTTTTTTTTTGATACCAGGTTTTCCTAGTATCTAATTTAGAGCCTGCACTGCAAATATGCAGTGTGGGGAACATTTCTTTGTTCCTAGTGTGTCTCTTGTGGCATCTCAAACTGCTTTGAGGAGCCACAACAGGCATGTGCACGCTTGTGTGGATATGCCCAGAGATTTCAAATAGGAATCCATAGTGTTAAAAACATTCTGACCTGTTGTGGTCTTTTGAGTTTTTTGCAATTCTTCTGCTGTAAAGAACTCGTAAAGATCACAGTAGGTCAGAATGTTTTTAACACTATGAATCCCCATTTGAAACCTATGAGTTTTTCCTGTGAATATGTTTGTACATCTAACAGTGCTATTTTTCTGTATTTAAAAAGCAAGTGAAAATTAGTTGCTGGCATTTTCTGGGGTGTGCCTTGAATCTATCAAGGGGTGCTTTGAGTCTACTGAGTGGTGCCTCCAGTCTGAAAAGGTGGAGAACCACTGTATTAAACAATATATGATATACAAAAGCAAAGAATTTCAGCTAACTCCAAGGCTTTTTCAGCAACTCAGGTTAATATTTTGCATAAATCATTTTTTTTATATGGTAATAGAGGCAAGTTCTAATTGTCTGTTATACAGAATTCATGTCTCAGATCTGTGCATCTAGATAAGTGTTTTTTTAAGGTAGCCAATATTTTTATACTATGAGGGAGTAGGAGTAGACTGCATGATCTGTTTTACAATGTGAAAAAATGAATGAGCAGTGTAAATATCTACTAGTAGGTCCAAAAACATATCTTGGAATTACCAGTATTTTATTTCCTTAAAAACAATTCCATATATCTGTCTTAGCTGAGGACTTATCTGCTTTTAAATTTGAAATATCTGTCCTTGCCTTTTTATTCTTAAGGACAGCTGCCACTAAATAGATTTGTCTCTTCAGTTCCATAAATCTGGAAAAGTTAGTACTCTGGTTAGTAGTAACTTTTCCTTCTTTCTGGATTTTCAGACTTGACATAGTACTGTGTAAAACCAGTGCTTATTTCCTTGGATTCTAATTAACTGACCTCTTGTAAAAATGTTCCCTATATCTCATGACAGGCCCCTTTTTCATGACTCCACACTTTCTCTATATAAGCCCAAAGAGAAGAAGAGGAAGTATTTGGGCACCAGGGCTAAGGACAGACATTACACACAAACCAGTTTAAGTGATCAGAACCTGATTTAAACCTGTAACAGAAAATATTTTCAGTGCACATAAACAAGTCTGGAAATAGCTGAAAATGATTTGAGATAAACCTGGTTGAATTGACTCAACTGATTTGGGTCAATCCAGTTTATGCAATATCTGTCCCAGACCTCTTGATGGTTTAAGATAAACCAGACACCCCCAGCATCCCAGCATGCTCTCTGGGCTGAGTGAAGCTCTCTGCTGCAGAGCAGAGCTGGCCCTTCCCCTCTGCTCCCTGGCTAAAGATCCAGCAGAGATTTGCAGGCACAGACTATCTGCCTGGCTTCTCCCTGCTAAGCAGGGATTGTTCCTCCTGCCCCTCTGCCTTATGCAGACACCTCAGCATTAGCTAGCAGACCAGATGCTGGCTATGGTTTGTGCTGTGGGAGATGACAAAGGAAGACAGTCTTTTTGGAGCTAATCAACAGGTAGTTTATTCATACATTCATAGATGTTAGGGTCAGAAAGGACCTCAACAGATAATCGAGTCCAACCCCCTGCATAGGCAGGAAAGAGTGCTGGGTCTAGATGACCCCAGCTAGATGCTTATCTAACCTCCTCTTGAAGACCCCCAGGGTAGG
>JAGPOW010003316.1:106576731-106600911 GCA_030014935.1 Caiman crocodilus | reverse complement strand
GCTGGTTTCCCCTCAGCATAATTTGTCCTGCCAGGCTCTCGCAAATGTGAGCCTTGATAATTTTTTCAAAGATTTTGCCAAGGATGGAGGTGAGACTGATTGGCCTATAGTTGCCCGATAGTTTAATGTCCTTCCTTAGAAGAGCTGTTTAAGAAGAGCTCCATTAGCTAATGGAGAGAGTGTTTATCAACCAATTAAGAAAAAAAAGCCTGAGTGAGAGGTGATAAACATTCCCTGCTGGGCAGCTCAACAGGGAGAGGAATAAGAGCGTCTACCAAGGTCTGGCCATGCCCGCTCAACTCAGCTCTGTAGAAGTGAAGGGAAGGCTGTTCTGGTGCCCAGTGCCCTCCTGGCTTCTAGCCTGAGCCACTGCAGGCATGTGTCTGCACTTCTGGAATGAAAAGGGAATGTCTATCCACCTCCAAATCAGTTCAAGCTTTGCAGGTTAGACACATATGTGTCTGCAGGTTCATATCCTTATAGGGAAAGTTGCTTTTTTATGACCAGTATGTATGTAAAAATAGTGGGTTATTTTACATTCCCATGTATATAACATCTCACATAGACAGGGCCTCCCTGAGACCAGACCTAAAATTCTTGGCAACATTTCTTGGGCTTTTGCTTAAGCTGTTTATCCCCCTATCTCCTTCTGTAAGTGCCACACTTACAGGGATGAAGAGAGGCTCCATACACTGATATTTGTTAAGTCCTCTATTTTTGTCTAGCCACCATAACATTTTTGAGGGTTTTACTGTATCTGCTCATTTCAAAGGCTGAGAAAATTATAAGCCAACAAGCCTCAGCTCCAAGATTCAAAAAATGAGTTTTTGTGTTCCTTTATAGTATTCTGCTATGAAGTGAATATACCTCTGTGTAGCAGATAGCCCACTCACTTTGCTAGAGGCCATGGTACTTTGGTGCCTTTCTTGAGCAATTTACCTTTAGGTATTTGTAGAACACCTACCATTCATACTTTCTCAAAGCAATACACTATCATTACCATTTTTAGAAGTGATGCAAAATTTAACAAAATTATGTTTGCAGACTCTGCAGATAGTGTGTGAGCCCAGGATTTTGGATACTGATTAAGAAATACACAACATGGAGGAAGGGTGTGTAATCACTGGAAGAAGGAAAAATGGTTACTTACCTTCTGCAAGTGTTCTGGGAAATGTTATATATATCCATTTTGTGATCCAGCCCCCTTCTTCTCTGCTTCAAAATTAAGTTTCACACAAAACTAAGGGAGTCTTGGGGCAACTCTATCCCTTACAGACAGCAAAAGTGAAGGACACATGCTGCACCTTCTATGGGTACTT
Source organism: Caiman crocodilus (assembly GCA_030014935.1). Taxonomy (NCBI): domain Eukaryota; kingdom Metazoa; phylum Chordata; order Crocodylia; family Alligatoridae; genus Caiman; species Caiman crocodilus. The sequence goes on along the minus strand of JAGPOW010003316.1, from coordinate 106,599,592 downwards.
CTGTGCCCGGGATGGGCAATTATTTTAGGCAGAAGGCTGCTTACCCAGTTTTGGCAGGCTGTCAAGGACCACATGGGTAGCCCTGCCCCTTGACAGGTGCCCTGCCTCTTGGCAGGTGCCCCACCCCCTGGTCACCATCTTGGGACCAATGTCCTAATGTCTTTGGACCCAAGATATTGGGACATTTGTCCCATGTCTCAGGGCCAGGACTGGTGGGGCCCAAAGCAGGGCACAGGCTGGCAGGGGTCTGTGGAGCCAGGATGAGCTGTACCAGCAGGGAAAGAGGGGAGCTGGCTGGGCTCCATAGAGCTCTTCCTTCTCTGCTCTGGGTCCCGCTGGCACTGGCTGTAGTACACCAGTGTGGGCCCTGTGCTCCTGTTGGCTCCCCACCCACTCACTCCCAGTGCCCCCCAGCCCTGTGGTACAGGTGTGGGGCAGCACGCAGCCCTGAACCCCTGCTCACTGGCAGGGAAGAAGCTGGTGCTGAGCATGGGGAAAAGTGGCCCCTCATCTGCCTTGTGACTGGTGCTCCCTGCTGCAGGCACTCACAGCCCACATGGAGCTGTCCTCAGCAGGCACAGGTAGCCCCACATGGGCTGCAAGTGTCTGCAGCATGGGACGCTGGCCACGGGGTGAGTTAGGGCCACTTTTCCCTGTGCTCAGAATCAGCTTGTAATCTGGCTCTGCTGCCAGCCTGGGCTCTGTGCCAGCTCCGGGCTTGTCTGTTGGGGCTATAGGCAGTGGCAGCAGCTGCAGCCCCCCCATGTTCCACATTGGGCAATGTTGGCTTCTGCTGCCTGTCTGGAACTCGTGCGCTGGGCAGCCCAGGTAGTGGTGGCAAACACTGCCAAGCACGGCCAGTGAGAGGGCCACAGCTGCTGTCATGATGTGCAGCCCCGATGGGCAAACCCGGAGTCACGTGGGGCCCAGGCTGGTAGTGGGGCTGGGTTACAAGGTGGTGCTGAGTGTGGGTGGGAGGAAAAAGTGTCCCTTTACCCACCCTGTGGCTAACGCCACATGTGTCAGCCACTCGCAGCCTACCTGGGGCTGCCTGTGCCTGCTCTGGACAGCCCCACATGGGCTGCGAGTGGCTGCAGCAGGGAGCACCAGCCATGGGGTGGGGAATGGCTACTTTCCTCTGCACTGGGAAGGAGTAGGGAAAAGCCCACAGAAAAGCTGCATGAGGTGGGGGAAGCAATCCCTCCCCCTCTCTGTGGCTGGTGCTCCCTGCTGCAGCTGCTCACATCCCACGTGGGGCTATCTGGAGCAGGCAGAGGCAGCCCCATGTGGTCTGAAGCAGCTGCAACACGGGGTGCTGGCCACGGGGCAGGCGAGGGGCACCTTTCCCCCCCACATCACACTCAGCTTTTCCCTGGGCCACTTTTCCCTGGGCTCCTTCCCTGCCCTTCCCCCACTTCCCTCTTACCTGAGGTTCCGGCATGATACAGCCACATGGTCCCAGGCCAGAAGCCCCCACTGGGGTTTCTGGCTGGAGAGGAAGGGCTGGGTGGGCCTTGCTGTTGTGGGAGCCCACCAGAGCTTCCCCTGGGTCCTACTACTCTTGGTTCCTGTCATTTTTTAAAGGAACCAAGGGCAGAGAAATATTAATTTTCTAAAATTTTTAGGGGCCCCACAGGCTGGATAGAATGGCCTCATGTGCCGGATCTGGCCCATGGGCTGTATGTTGGTCACTCCTGTTCTATGCAAAGCTCTTCAGCTCTTGTACACTGGAGACACACTCAAAGTGAAATACATGTTTGCAATACACCTCAAAGAACAATAGTTTTACAAGATAATTTACCATTATATATATATATATATAGATTCCTATCCATGTAGCCCAAATATTATGAAGTTGCATCAGCATCATGGAGTGTTTGTGTAGTGTGTCCAGATATGATACTCTTTACTGCACTAATAGTGAAAGGTCATGGAAGTGATCTGTCTCTCTTGGGAAACACAAAAATAGGGGGAATAGAAATGGAGAGCATAGGATGAGAAACTGCATGTCACAACTTGCAGAAATGATTGATAGGTCAAAATGAGTGTTGGCTTTGCTAGGTGAAAGCAGAAATGCATGAATATAAAATGAAATATTGTGAACTTAGTGTATCATCTTTCTTCGCTTTCCCCTTTCTGACTGCCTTCTTTTCTGCTTTCCTTCCTGCTTTCTTGATTGCTTCTTTGCTTGCTTTACCTTGCTTTGCTTTGCTTCTATATGCGTATTGTATTCTTCCTGCCTTTAAAACCTCTCTGTCAAACTCCTCATTTGGTACTTACTTAACTTTTAGCCACTTGAGTCCTAGGTAGTTTTGCTTTTGCTAGTCTCCCTGAAGACCTAAAACAGTGATTCTGGAGTGACACAGGTGCTGTATCATGTTAGCATAGGTGTACAAATATGATTCACAAGATAAACCCAGAAACGTCAAATAAGAATTCAGTGTTAAAAATATTCTGATTTGTTTCGTCTTTCTGAGTTTTTTGAAACAGGAGAATGGCTCTATTATTTTTCCATAGTCAAAAAAACAAGTGAAAGGTAAGAATTGGCATTTTCTGAGATGTGACTTGAGTCTAACAAAGACAACCTTAATCCTAAATGGTTGCAAGCCACTTGCCTAAAAGCAAAGCATGCTAGTTAGGTACCTAGTTCACTTGTATGTGAAGCTGCTTATGAACACATCTAACTAATAGTGAAGTACACAAAAATCAGTAAAACTGCACCCTACTACTGCATAAGATCATGAACCAAAGAAAAATGTGTAAATAAAATACAACTAATTTTGCCAGCATAAATAGCTGTTGAATAGGAATGGAAATATAATACATATTTCAAGTAAGAACAGTTCAGAATTAATCACAGAACTTAAATTATCCATCCCATGAAATCAAAGCAGTATCTTCAGGTCCTCACAACCAAAATTAGTCATAGGCTTTTCTAGTGAGAAATCATATTTCATTATTCTACTAGTCTCAGAATAATTTCTGAGAAAGAATAAGGATAACAATGCATCTGAAATTAACTCTTAGCTTTAATATTAAAGATAAATCCAAGCCTCTCTATTTTAAATGGATAACAATTTGGGAAAGGGGTAGTGGACTATTTTTTAAATTATTGTAGTGATTTTGGACTATTAAACGGGCAGAAATTACCTGAATTTTGAAGGAATCAAAAGAATAGACTTTATATTATGTGGTCACCTAGTACAGATGATGTGTTCTTTGTTTGCTTTTTTTTTTTTAAACTTGATTCCAGCTTTTGTATAAATTGGTAGGATTTCATTGATATTTAATATTTTGAATTTATAAAATTTATCTGTTCAATATACTTTTTAATCTTTTCCTACTGCTACTATGTCTTCAACACTCAGTCACTGATAACAAAATATTATCCCTACAGAGAAAGACAAATGTGATAAGTGGTGATTCTTTAGTAGAATGACCTGCACTGTACAAAAATACTAGTGCATAATAAAAGAGTGTTTCCCTTTATATACGGCATAGATACAAAACTAAAAAGTTTTAAGAAACGTTTGAATGGTGGATGGTAAAAAGGGCTGTGAAACTGCATGGTGGATTGTCTGTAAGCTTAACATACAGTTAGTTTTGAGAGAGTAGTTTTTCATTTGCCATATGACAGAGACACAAAATTAAGACTCAGGGTAAATAAGAGGCTAGTCATAAGAGGATAGAGCAGCAGTAATGCTTGGAACCTGGCATGGGGATGAAACTAAGTGGAAAAGATGACCAATTCCTGAAGCAAACATTACTAAGTTGTTGTAGAAAAACCATTATTGGGGCATATACAGATCAGGGGTGCTCAACCTCTGGCCTCTGGAGCCATTACATCTGACTTTCAGGGTTGTTCACAGTTTGGGAAATTTGGTGATGAGGGAACAGTGGCCATTAATATAGCCAGCCTCCACCCAGTCAAATTCCCAAACCCAAAGCCCCGCATGGTTGGTCAGAGCTGGGAGATACTCCTTTTTCCCTGTGAGTCTAGACCACATCCCCTTCTTCGACACATCTAGATTGAGGCTGGGCCATACCCCTTTCCTCTTCACAGGCCCAACTTGGGGCTGGGCCATGCCCCCTTGCCTCCCACAAGGCTGGGCCACTCCCTCTTCCCCCAACCTGGGGGCAGGTTGGGGCCAGGCCATGCCCCTTTCCCCCCTGTGGGGCCAGGTTGAAGCTGGGTATGACCTCTTTCTCCCTATGGGGCCAAGCCACCAGCCCTTCCCTGTGGGGGAACAATCCCCACTCCCCCTTGCCCAGCTGGATGGTGCCTGCTGGGCCTACCTCAGGTGCTGGTTTGGGACCACCAGCCCATGGATGGCCCTTTGTTTTTTGTTTGGCATCCTTTCATTTGCAAGAGATGGTGGATTTTGCATCCTTTGACATAGAAAAGAAAATTGCCATCTTCCGTGTTGCGTCCATGCTGCCAAGAATGATGGAGTGTCCTCTCCATGTACTGTGGCTGCAATAGCCTGGTCAGTTGATATGGAGACAGAGCTTTGCTCATCTATCAGTATCTCCCTCTTGGCTATACTGGTTTTATTTGGTTCAAAGGAAGGGCAGGAGATGATATGTTTGGAACCAGCTATATTGCAGCAGTTGCCAGTTCAAAGGAGGTCTTCTGTGTGCTTGCCTTTTGGGGCTCCACTCCTAGATTGTTTGCCAGACATGGCTGAAGAGCTCAGTCGGCCCTGTGTGGACGCCATTGGCAGAATCATGGAGTGGTTTTGCTCCTGTTTCTTTCCTATAACCTGCTCATGTTTCTTTATCTGCCATGCAGCTGTCATCTACGCAGAGTTACTGGAGTCACCATCGTCTCTGGATAATGTTAAGACTCTGAAGTGCCTTAGGGAGGGACTTGCAGAGGCTCTTCCAATTCTTTTAATAGATTTCATAGACATTAAGGCTCAAAGGTACCTTGTAAGATCATTGGGTCCAGCCCTGTATACCAAGGGACAGGAAGTCAGCTAGGGTCAAAGGAGCCCAGCAAAATAAGTGTCCAAATATTTCTTAAAGAGTCCAGAGTAGGTGCTTGTACCACCTCTGTAGGGAGTCTGCTCCAGGCGTTGGGGGCTCAGACAATAAAGAAGTTTTTCCTTATGTCCAGACTAAATGGTCTTGCAGGAGTTTGTGACCATTGGACTTTGTCATCCCTTGCAGTGCTCTGGTGAGCAAGCATTCCTCCAGATCCTGATGCACATCCCTTATGTACTATAGGCTGCCACCAATTCACCTCTTTGGAAAGAGGTTCATTAATCCCCCCCCATAAATAAATAGACTTGTGTACTGTGGCTCTGAGAATAGTTGTCCTCCCCAGAACTGAGACTTAGCTGCAGCCAGTCTACACTAGTGTCATCAGATTGTCATAAAGTCTACTGATATGGAAGAAGGCAAGAAGAAAATAGTTCATTCTCTTTGTTCAAGCAGCCTTCTTTTACAGTCACCCCACCTCAAATCCCCTTGTGCTCCTGACAGCTAATGGCAGAAACAGACAGCAACAGCCAAAATGTATTTCAGTGAGGATAGAAGTGAAATATTTGACAAAAACATTTTTATTCTTTGGTATAGGTACAATTTTGAGTTTCAAATTACCAAGCAGTGATGGAAAAATAGAATTTCATTTGCTATGACAAACTTATAGTTTGGTGTGAAACTTCTAGAAAAGTAAAGGGACAAGTTTCTATCTGTCATTAATGAAAGCAAGGTAGTAGCAAGATCTACTCAACAGATGACCTTCAGTGTAGCTGACACTGCCTCATACTCTAGGGTTAGGAACAGATATTGCATTTGTTCCTGGATAAGTTGTGCCTGTGTTTATCCCAGGACTAGCATGTACATTTCCTTTCTAATAAGGGATTAGTGAGCAACCATGAAACTTTTCTGCTATTGATTCAATGATGCAATCCCAGAATAACAGTTCAGATGTACTTTGCAATATCCTGGAATAAAATGTTACTATCTTTTATCTGAAAAACACTTTTTTTTTTATTTATCCTGAGACACTGTACATGGGCATCTGTACAATTGCATTCAGTCCTGGCATAAAATGGTTTACCTTGGTATAAAAGTGACATCTGTTTGCAGCCTATGGCTTCATCCACACTAACAAGAAGCTGTTCTTCTGTCTAAGGCAATTACAAACAATGGTGGAAGATCTTCCATATGACTTCAGTACATAGTTCAGTGAAAAAATGAATGACACTTTCTCTTTAGTGAGAGATTCACTTATCACTTTCCAGTTGCATGCTTAGACCAAAAGGAGAAACCAAGAGATGATAAATGTAATATAGGTGTAGACTTACACCCCTATCACTTTGCCAGCAAGGCTCATATGAACAACCAGGAAAATGTCAAAAACTAAAAGGAAGGACACCAAGTGCTCTTGTATCCTCAGTGTCCAAGCAGTCTCTGGCTAAACAGATATCTTTATAGAATCTTTACCAATTTTTTCTCTAGATCTATCAAGACCAACATTACAACAGCCTAACCCTACTACATTTACATAATACAAGTCTTAAAATGGCTACAGAATTCCCGGGTTTGAAATAAAAGAATGATATCAGGGAATCTGGCTGAACAGAGAGTATTTCCAGATTAGATATGGCAAGATGTGGTAAAGATATGTATCTTATATAGTGAGATAAGATGCCTAGAGAACAGGTATAAGATTTCCTCAACAGGTATAAGATTTCCTCATGATTTTGTGCAGAAGGCAAGTATGACACTAGAGCTAAAATTATTAGGAAACTTTCTAGAATATTTGCATACCTGACAGTGTTTGAGATTGTTGGTGGGCGTGCACATGTGGTATTGCACATTACAACACTAATATTTAATTTCCTTGTTTTTAGAGCTTTGTGATGGTAAAACATACAGATAGCAGATTACATAGTAGGGTGGCCATTGGTCCTGTTTTAAGCTGGACTGTCCTGTTTTTAAAGCCTTTGTCTCCTGTCCGTTTTTCAATGAGGACTGGACTAGATTCATAGATGTTTGGATTGGAAGGGATCTCAACAGATCATCGAGCTTAACCTCCTGCCTGGGCAGGAAAGAGTGCTGGGGTCAGATGACCCCAGCCAAATGCCTATTCAGCCTTCTCTTAAAGACCCCAAGGCAGGAGAGAGTACCACTTCCCTTGGAAGCCCCTTCCAAATTCTGGCCACCCTTACTATGAAGAAGTTTTTCCTGATATCTAGCCTAAATCTGCTCTCTGTCAATTTGTGATCGTTGTTCCTTTTTACACTAAGAGGCATCCTGGTGAGCATAGCATCTCTGATCCCTTGCTGCATCCCCCTAATGAATTTGTAGGCAGCCACTAGATCACCTCTCAGCCTTCTCTTGTGGAGGCTGAAGAGGTCCATGTCCCTCAGTCTTTTTTCATAGGGCTTGTCCTGCAAGCCCCTCACCATATGAATGACCCTCCTCTGGATCCTCTTGAGTCTATCAACATCCTTCTTGAAATATGGTGCCCAAAACTGGATGCAGTACTCCAACTGTGGTCTGACCAATGCTGCATAGAGGGGAAGTATCACCTCCTTGGATCTATTCATTGTGCATCTGCTGATGCATGGTAAAGTGTGGTTAGCTTTGCTGTTGATTTCATCACACTGACGACTCATGTTCATCTTGGAGTCCACTATGACTCTGAAATCGTTTCCCGCTTCTGTGCTGCTGAGAGGGTCACTTCCCAGCCAGTAGATGTGCTGAATATTTTCGCGCCCTAGGTGCAGCACTCTGCACTTGTTCTTGTTGTACTGCATCCTATTGTGTACTGCCCACTTTTCTAACCTGTCCAGGTCTGCCTGCAATCATTTCCTACCCTCTGGAATGTGCACTTCACCCCACAATTTAGTATCGTCTGCAAACTTGGACAGAGTACACTTCACGCCCACATCCAAGTCACTGATGAAGAGATTGAAGAGGACCAAGGACCAAGCACTTCAGGACCCCTCTACCCACCTCCTTCCAGGTTGATATTGACGCATCCCTCTGCGTGCAACTGGTAAGCCAATTTGCCACCCATCGGACTGTGTAAACATCTATATCACAGCCTCTTAATTTATTTATGAGACTAGGATGAGATATCGTATTGAAGGCCTTGCTAAAGTCCAAGAAAATGACACCCTCCTCTACTCCTATGTCTAAACATTTTGTGACCCTGGTGTCAGGAGCCACTCACTGAGGTGCAGACCCCACCCCCAGCTGCCCAGGGAGAGGGCATGGCCATGTGGCACAGCGCACAGGCCCAACACAGGGCAGGGGGAGGTGGCCTAGGTGACCACAGCTTTGCGGCAATTGACAAGCCAGGTGGACCTCTGTGTGAGCTGACTCACAGGCCCAGCTGCTTCCAGGGCCTTGATCCCAGCTCCCAGGACAGCAGGGACAGGCAAGAGGGTGACAGTGTTATGCATGCTTCCACACTGGGGTGCTGAGGAGTGGCGTGTCACCTCCTGCCCCCAAAGCTCCCCATTGCATGGGCAATACAGCCATTCCTGGAGGTTGGCCCCGGAGGCTGCTCCACCCAGGCCCTGCTGGGCTGGCTGCCAAGCAGCAGCTATGGTGGGGTGGGCTTCACAATGTGCTCACCTGCTCCATGGCAGCAAGAGATCAGGTTCCAGTCACATGGCCACTAAACACCACAACTTGCTCAGGCTGGGCATCGGAGCCCTCCCAGACCAGGAGAGATCCTGGCCTTACTCCTGTGGGACCAGGTCAGTCTCTGGGGGTGGCACATGCCTGGTGCCTGTGGGGAAGCATCAGGCTCTTCCAAGGAGTCCAGTTCATCCCTGCCTGCTGTGAGAGTCCCAAGGAGCTGCCACCAGCTCCCAGACCTGCCCTCATGCTGCCTCACACCCCAGTTGCTCCTATCCAAAGCCAGTGCCCCTCACTCCCAACCCACAGCCCCTGCTAGCCTAGCCCTGACCCTCCTTGTATTTCTCTGCCCATGCCCCCTAAGGTACAAGCAGACAGGACGGGCCATGCCATCTCATTGCAGACCCCTCAGGAGATGATGCAGAATCAAAGACCTGGGTAGTGACAGGGGCATGGGGCCTGGCACAGAGCCCATCTGCCCGGGGGGGGGGGGGAGAGGAGGAAGTCGGCCAGCCAACCACGATACCTGCTACAAAAAGTCCCTTTTTTAGTTCATTGCTGGCAATACATATAAATTACTTGTACTTGTGAATCAATTGGCTGTGTCTAGAGATAAGGCAGTGCACAACCAGGATGAGCAGGGTTCCCAGCCTGAGGGGAAGGGAGTGGCCTTTTTCATAGATTTCATAAACATTAGGGACTAGAAGGGATCATTGGGTCCAGCCCCGCCACCATAGTTGGGAAGTCAACTGGGATCAAGTGACCTCAGCAAGAACTATATTCACCTGTTTTTTGAAGGAGTCCAGAGTAGGTGCTTGCACCTCCTCTTGAGGGAGGTTGTTCCAGACCCTGGACACACACACCATAAAAAACGTTTTTCTTATATGCAGTCTAAATTGGCCTTCCTGGAGTTCATGGTCATTAGACCTTGTTATCCCTTGGGGAGCTCTCATAAACAGATGTTTTCCCAGGTCCTGATGTACCCATCTTATGTAATTGCAGGCTGCTACCATTTTCCCCTTGAGCCTTCTCTTCTCCAGACTGAAGAGTCCCAAGTCCCTTAGCCTCTTCTGGTATGGTCTTCCCTCTAGGGCTTGGATCATACAAGTGTCTCTCCTCTGGAGTCTCTCAAATTTTTCCAAATCCTTCCTGAAGTGCGGGGCCCAATACTGGAAGCAGTACTCCAGCTGCAGTCTCACCAGGGCTGAGTAAAGTGGGAGGATGTTTTCCCTGGCTTTGCTTGAGATGCATCAGTGAATACACACCAGAGTTTGGTTAGCTTTGCCAGCCACAGCATTACATTGGTTGCTTATATTCATCTTGCGGTTAATCAAGACCCCCAAGTCTCTTTCAGTTGTGGTGCTAGTGAGTGTAGTACTGCCGAGCCTGTAACTATGCTGGGAGTTCTTCCTACCGAGGTGCAGCACCTTACACTTCTCTGCATTGCAGACCATCAGGTTTTGATCAGCCCACCTTGAGAGTGTATTCAAGTCAGCCTGTATCCCCAGCCTGTCCTGACTGCCCTCTCCCATAATTTGGTATCATCTATGAACTTGGTGAGTTCACATCTGACTCCCAAATCCAGATGTAGTGGAGCACCTTTGGGGTACTCGCAACTCAAGGGCTTTCATAGGCTCCAAGGGGAGCCTGTTTTGGTGGGGCAGCATGGGAAAACCTCCCCCAGGAACCATTTTAAGGGGGGAGGTGTGTGGCAGGGCACTGTTGGTGCCTGCCACTTTAGGAGCTGAGTCAAGCAGCCAGCAGGTGCTTGATTGTGATGGCCATTTTAGATCTCTGGCCACCTATATGATCAGAACAGTTCACTGAAGGCAGGCCAGGTGGAAACATTGCCTGTCTATAGGTAGAAATATTACCTGGATGCAAGGCTATATGCAACATCCTGGAGGTAAGGACAGGAGCTTAAGGGGAAGGTTCAGAGGCTCCTGATCTTGGGCATGACCTAAAACTGCACCCTGCCAGCAGTGGGTGGCCTGGTGGGGCTCCCAGTGGTGCGGGAGCCTCCAGGAAATACCAGGCCAGTTACCACCCTGGTGAAAGGTAGGTCAAGGTGCCTTAATAACCTCAGCTCCCATAACCAGGTGGGTTAACCCCTAGTAGGACCAAGAAGGTGGACCCAGGAGAGAGAATGGGCTAGAGGCTCAGAGGTCTGACTCTAAACAACCTTGACTGGTCAATGCTGAGGCCAGGACCAGAAGGGTCAAAAGAGCCAGGGACCAACCACAAGGGATGCCCAGAGCTGAAGACCTGGGGTTTCTGACTGGTCTTGGAGGTGAGGCCAGGGCCTGTGTGGCCAAAGGTCCTGGGGGGACCATACCTGAGAGGGGGGAGAGTTCAGGGAGCTAGGCAGCCCAGAATGAAGGTGGATTAGGCCACCTGATGGGAGGGATCCGGTTAGGGTTGAATTGGAAGGATTCTGGGGTCCAGTGTGGGGCCAGTGATGTTAACAACTGTGGGTTTAAGGGTATAAGGGAGCCAGGCATGTCTGTAGCCACCTGAGCCCAGGGAAGTGCAAGACCCAGGAGGGGGCAGGCTATGGCCACCTGAGCTCCACTGAGGAGGGAAGCCCCATGGCCCCAGTGAAGGGGTGGAGATGAGGAGCCCTAGTGAGGGGGAAACCAGAGGGCTGGGAGCCCACTATGTCTGAGTGAACAGAGTTGCCCCAGAAGGAGCCAGAGCAAGCTTGGACCCGGCCAGGTAATTGCCTGGCCACTACCCCAGTGAAGGTCATGGAAAAGGACCAGAGGATGGGACGTCTGCCACTCAAGGCACGAGCTAGATAAAGTCTATGGCCAAAGGGACCCATTCCAGGAGGGAGCAAGGTGGTATAAGTTGTTGAAGCATGAAAGAGACCCTGTGAGAGGGGGTGGAGTGTGAGAGAAGGGTGGTATGAATGTACACGTGTCTGAGGCCTGACAACGAGGGCTAAGCTTGGTCTGGCTGTAGGCTGGCAGCAGTATTACCTGGATGCCATCTGTGAGCCTTGGGCTATGGTGTAGGGGAGGAATGGAGCCGCAGATAGCACCCCCTGGCATCGGGACAAGAATAGGTGGCCTCCTGCCTAATTAACATCCAAATTAGATATCTACAAGGCATGACAGATGAGACAGGTGGGTGGTGTGCCCAGAGGCAGGTGGGGAAACCAGCACTGTGGCTAATCTGGGACCCCCACGTTGCCACGCCAGATCATTAATGAAGATGTTAAAGAGTACCGACGCAAGTACCGAGCCCTGAGGACTCCACTGATCACCTGCACCACGTTGATTTGCTCCCTTCAACTAATACTCTTTGGGTCCGACCCCGTAGCCAGTTGCCTAGCCATTGGACCGTATGATGATCGAGGCCACAGTTCCCTAGCTTAACCATGAGGCCATCATAGGGAACTGGATCAAAGGCCTTCTTGAAATCCAGGTATATGATGTCCACGTCATCTCCCTTGTCCAGGGCACATGTTACCTGGTCATAGAAGGCAATGAGCCTGACCTGCCAGTCACAAAGCCATGTTGACTGGCATTCAGAAGCTTGCCTTCCACCAATCTGATGTCGATGGATCTTTTGACAATTTTATGAAAGATTTTTCCAGGAATAGATGTAAGACTTACTGGTCTATAGTTCCCTGGGACATCCCTCCTCCCTTTCTTGTCGATAAGGACCATGCTGGCTCTTTTCCAGTCAAAAGACTGGAGGTGGCTCCACCCCTTGCTGCTCATTGGTTGAGGAGGCAGCAGCCCTACCCCTCACTGCTGAGTGATTGAGATGGCCTGCCTATCATCAAAGGAATGTCCTGTATTCTGGGGATGCATCAGTAGCCTACCTAGTACACACCTTGGATCTTGGGTGGGCTTGCATTGCCTGTTCTTAGGCCCTTCCCCAGCACAGCTTCACTGCTATTGATAGTCAAACTAGCAAGGTTAAAGCTGTCTCAGGTATGCATACATATTGCAGTCCTACCTCCTGATTGCAAAGTCAGATAGCCAAAGTAGCTATCAGCAGTGGGAACTTCTGAAAACTTTGGGGGCTGTACAGAACCAGGAGAAAATATTTTTCAAAGAAGTTACTTCTGCCACAGCTGCTGTTGTATTTTCCCCAGAAAGACCACCATTGTCCCTACTTGTTCATTACACATCTGTTTATTTTCAGAAGACCTTTCCCTGAGGGAGCCAGTTGCATATAAGGGGAAAAAAGTACAGTAAAAGTACTGTATTCATGGAGAAGGAATAAAACATCTTAATTCTCTTGATGATAAAGTGTTTCCATTTGTACTTTTTAAGTACTACTATTACTGGTTTTTCTCTTGAAGACTGTTTTTACAGAATCTATATTCTTCCTAGTTGAGCATTAATTTTACAATATTTCACATTTTCTATTTACATTTTATTCTTTGTCTATACAACTATTGGTGTTGTGTGTTGTCACTTAATTATGTTTTGTGCTTATCCTATGTTATTAGAGAGACCTAGAGAAGTGCAGTATAAGCAGAAGCTGAAGCCTGATTTCTCAGTCCATTAAAGCTCATTTTGGCCACCCTAGTGATTTTATAATCAATCTTCTTCCATTATACATTCTCCCTCCCAATAGAATGTAGGATCCATGAGTGGGGTTGCTGTATCATCTCTTCCCAGCTTCTAGTGTGGCTGCATTGTTCCTATTTCCAGTTCAAACAGAGCTAAGAAAAAGGCCTCTGTAGGCTTTGTGGCTGACATAAAGCAAACCATTCTTCAGGAAAAATAATGTCTTGCTTAGAAGGTCTTTAGATTTGGGAACAGACACAAAGAGTGAACATCAGATGATAAAACATCAGAAAACCCAATGGTGGATCCAGAAGGGTGCAGTAGCATGGTTGGCCCCTGCCATGGCTGTGCTGTATGTGAGCTCTGAGTACAGGTTCTAGCCAGCACCCCTGTTTTTGTCCAGCTCTGGAGCCCGAAGGGGGAATGCTTCTGCCATATGCTCATCTCTTCATTTCTCCTGCTGCTGAATTCAGCAGAGATGGGGAAGGGTGAACAGCATAGTAACATTCACCCCTGGATCCCAGAGTCCTGCAAAGGCAGGGGATCTGACCAGAGCCTGCCCCAAAAAGCTGGTGAACTCAGATCTTGTTGCTCACATGAAGCTCTGGCAGGAGCCCACACTTACTAGGCAATGTTCTCAGAGCTCACTGTACATATGCAGCTGAGCCAAAGTGGGAGTTGGGGACTCCCCTATCCTGGGAGCCCTTTCATAGTCATGTTATAGAAACTGACATTATCGGTGATCTTGTCTACAATGAAGTAAGAGAAAATGACATATGGTCTCTCAGGCTACTTGGTACCAGAATATCTAGGGCTCTTGAGATCAATAATAATGCTCTTAAGCATACCCAAACAGACAATCAATGCAGAGACTTGATTATGGGTACTATGAGTTTTTATGCTGGTTTCCATCAGTCGGACAGCAGGACATATTTACTGCACAATACAGAAGACAAACATAGAAGTGTGGTGTATTATTGGTATTTAAAATTTGTCAATCAAATCTTGTGGCCATAACAGCTAATCTAAGATTTGGTGTAGTAACACAGACTTAATAATGTTCCTTTTGAATAGCTGAAATCAATGTAACTAGGGATCTTATCCACTTAATTGCCCATTTGGCTTGGATAAAAGCTAATGTTCCATGCCAGACAGAAACAATGTCTTGCAGAGTATCCAAGTTTAGGTTCTGAGCTTTGACTTCAAATCTTCATTGCCAAGTTTTGCAAACACTATTTTAAAGGTTTATTTGGAAAGCAGATGCTTGCTGAGTCACAGTTCAGAGGGATTGAAATATTATACACTGATTGTATTAGACAACAGCTGTGGCTTTTACTCAAGTGCCAAGTTTACACAAAAATTGGATTTCTTTTGGGGCCAATCAACAATACTAATATTTGATCAAGAAATTACTTTATAATACTTAAACTTTATAATTGCATATTGAAAAGCTTGGTGAACTTTATTTAGGATAATTTATTAGGAACTAAGTATTACCCATGTGTTTTACTGAGAATGTAGTAGCCCCAAAACAAGTAGCAAAAGAAAGTCTTTTAGATTTGGGTGCTTATCATGTAGGAAAATGAATAAGTAAAGATTTAAGTCACTTAAATTTATGTTTATAAAAATATAAAGATCATATTGAATCATATAAATTATGGAAATAGGTTTTTTAGGGAAAGATGACTAAAACAACTAATTTCACCTATTTTATTCTGGCCTTTTTTATACCACCTGAAGTTTTAAGATGACTATGGTGAGATGACTCATTCTTGGGTTTTGTTTATGTACTGCTACATGTGAATCTACCGAATTTCTATCTTTGTGTCATGACTTTTGTGAAAGTACAAGGGCAATGTAAGATTCTAAAGCGGGCATCTTGTATCCCTCTACTTGGAGGTGGGCTCTCAGTGGAAAGGAATGGAAGAATGTTGGGGCCCGAAGGAAAAAAATGCAAAAGGGGACTGAATCCCTTACTCAAAAAAGAATGGCACTTTCCTGGAAGTGAGAAGGACTGCTGGGTTCTGATCCCAACACCCAAAGCTGTTATACTGTTTATCCAATGAATATTTAATACAAAGAAATAATTTAGAATATTTAGAACTTGGGGAGTGAGCTAGCTTTAATATAAAAAAAAGACTTTCCAAAAAATTTCTGGTGCCCTGTCTTTGATATAACCTTAGTTTTTCACAGAAAGGCAGCCAACACCTGAAAGCAAAAACCCTCTTTTTTGGAAAAAAGAGTTTCCAAAAACTACCTGGACACTTGCTCTTAAAGTCTCTGTACTACTTCAGAATTAACCAGTGGACAAATATAGCTTGAATTAATGCAGAGTGTGCCAAATATTATGCTTCAAAAGTGATTTGCTTGTGGTAATTTATTTCCTGTTATTGCACTGATTAAATAATATTCTACCTTGCTTGACTTTGTAACTAAACTGTTAGGTTTCTTTTTAAACTAGTTACATAACCTTTCCTGTATCTTCCCTAGAAATGGGCTTTTGAGTACTATACAATGAGACATTTGGTAGCAGTAGCTTTTAATTTAAAAAATAAAGTATTTTTATTAACTGTAATAATATCAAATGTGGTACTGAGAAATGAACTTTTTAGTCTCCATCAGTAGACTATGGACACATTTTATTTTGTATAGTATCTGTCAATGTCCAGTAGATGATGATGATAATAATAATAATAGAGGAAAAACCAAAAAAATTGAACAAGGATTTACGCATATCTGTTTCTTAATGACATCTGTACAGAATCATGATGGTTCCTCCACCCTCCCTCCCCCTTTCTCTGTAGTGGTTGTAGAAAACAGAACAAATAGGAATCACAAAATATAAGCATCCTGTCAGTCCCACTCAAGGAAACATTAACCATATTTAAGTGTCAAGACACAGCATTGTGTCACTCTATGTTATAATAGTAATTTTCTCTGTTTTCTTTGCTCTGTTGGCCCCATCTCTACATGAAACATTGCTGCATTGCAGCAGCAAATTCTTATTGACAAAGTGAGAGAGACTATTCAGCACTGGGGCATACTTGTACAGCGTTTGGTATTACAAGTGCATGACAGCAGCATCTGTACTAGGCCTGTGTGAATAGGGAACTATTCGATTCAGATGCCAGCAATTTGGTTCGGATCACTTTTCCATTTTGATTTGGCCGAACCAGCTTCAGACTATTTGGAGCTGACTCGGAGAGATTCGGCCATAGAGTATAATGGGGAATCAATGAAATATCTATAACACAGTTGTCTTTTGGCTGATTCAGTTGAAACTTGCAGGGTTGGTAGCCTCTGCTGAGGACATGAAGAAGCCTGCCACATTTCAAGGTTTCTGGGAAACTGCGCCTCAAAGTCCTGAAAGCAAAACTCATGGCAAAGGTGACACTATGTGTTTTAAGGCACAGGGGGGTGAAAATGGTAGGCCTGCTAGGCCCTGCTGTGGCCACGAAGCCTGCCAGCTGTCAAGGAGGTAGGTGCAGGGGGATTCTGGGGCCTTGCACCTCTGGCCACAGGCAGGCAAAACTCGTGACATGGGTGCTTGTGCAACTGTGTCTGTTTTGGGGCACAGGGGGGTGAAAAAAACTACTGCAGGCCTGCCAGGCCCTGCTGTAGCCACGAAGCCTGCCAGTTGCCAAGTAGATAGGTGCAGGGGGAGTCTGGATTCTGGGGCCCTGCACCTCTGGCTGCTAACAGGCAAAACTTGTGACAAGGGTGGGTGACGTGTGTGTGTGTGTTCAGGTGCACCTTTCCTGGTGCTGGGGCTTCTGCACGACACAGCAGTGTAGTCCAGTGAGGCCTTCTCCTTCCCTACACCCTCAGTCTTGTCCACTATTGTAAATGGCATCAGGTAAAAATAACTTAGGTGACTCAGCATCAATAGCACCAGCAGCAGCATCTCAGGTAGCCAAACTGAACTATTAGGCCCTTCTTTCCTCTCAAGTAGGAGCACCTAGTACGTGTCTGTTAGGTGTGCCCTCACTGTGTGACGTGTGTGTGTGTGTGTGTGTGTACAGTTGTGTTCAGGTGCACCCTTCCTGGTGCTGGGGCCTCTGCACAACACGGCAGTGCGCCCCAGTGAGGGCTCCTCCTCCCCTACAGCCTCAATCCGGTCCACCACTGTAAATGGCATCAGGTAAAAATAACTTAAGTACTTGACTCAGCACCAGTAGCACTGGCAGCAGCATCTCTGATAGCCTAGCCAAACTGTCACAGAGCTTTTCTTTTTAAAAAGGAATTGAAAGCAAGAAGTAAAGATGTTGTGTTGGATATATGTTACTCGTGGTGTATGATGGCCTATCTGGTGTTTTTATGTTTATTTGTTCATTATGGAAAAAAAACAGAATAGTTAGAGAAATATCTCTTAGGAAGCTTTGGGATTAACAAACCCTTTGTCAGGCTGAGGAAGCATCTGCAGTTAGTGTGTCTCTTGGTCCAGGATGGAAGGAATAGTAAAGAAGCCAGAGGCTAACCTGGCATGCAATGCAGGCAAGAAAGCCAGTCAATGAAAATGGAAATGGAGGCGTTAGGAGGTGAGGGATAGGCTGGCCGGGGTGGGGGAGGTCAGGGGGATGTAGCAGCGCAGGTAAAATTGCAGAGGTACCTGGGGAGTCAGATGTCCGACAGGTCACAGCGTGCCAGAATTCTACTGTGTATATTGAGTCCATGTGTTTCTGTACCTACTACCTAGGAGGTTGATGAAGTGCAGTTCATAGGCCCAGCTCTGAAAAGTGGT
The DNA here is from genome assembly GCA_030014935.1 of Caiman crocodilus. Taxonomy (NCBI): domain Eukaryota; kingdom Metazoa; phylum Chordata; order Crocodylia; family Alligatoridae; genus Caiman; species Caiman crocodilus. Next base: position 106,581,718 of record JAGPOW010003316.1, on the reverse strand, counting down.
TTGTAAATTCAAACAAGCACCTAACCTCATCACCAGAACTGAAGCCGACTTAATACAGTTCAAAACACAAAACCTGCCAACTATCTCCAGTACCCCCACAAAATGCATACTAGAATCTATCAAAGACAACAAAACTCAACTACTTGTGGAGGCACATTCCTCCCCCAAAAAACACTCTACCTCTAGTCTCTCAGGCCTGATCCTGAGAGAGAACAAATTACAAACCATTTTTCACAGCTAGACCTATGAGCTTCACTTCATCAGCCTCCTAGGTAGTAGGTACAGAAACTCATCAACTCAATATAGATTAGACTGTGGAACTCTGACACACTGCAACCTGATGGACATCTGACTCCCCAGGTACCTCTTCACTTTTACCTGTACTGCTACATCCCCTTTCCCCACCCCCACCCACCCCAGCCTGTCCCTCACCCCCTGATGCCTTCATTTCCATTTTCACTGACTGGCTTTCTTGCCTGCATTGCATGCCAGGCCAGCCTCTGGCTTCTTTACTATTCCTTCCATGCAGGACCAGGAGACACACCAACTGCAGGTGCTTCCTCAGCCTGACAGACGGTTTTTCAACGCAAAAGCTGGCTTCCCTGGCAGCTATGCTGAGCTCACCGTGAGCCTCACAACTGCACTGCAATCAGCAAGCCTCAGTCCTGCCAAAGACGTGTCAGGTCTGGTCTTTCCCCATCCAGGACTGTGTTTGTGCATGTGTAAGCTGGAGGTTATGGTGTCTCCTACCTGCCTTTCACCAGGGGATCATTAGTTCTGGCACTTACAGAGCTGCAGTGCCACCAGCAGTCATACCAGGCCTCCCTATCCTGACAGGGTGCAGTTTTAGTGGTCATGCCCAGGATCTGGGACCTCCTCCTTCCCCATAGCCCCAGCTCATACCTCCAAGTTCACCCTGGCAGGGGAGCGAACTCAGCAGGGACATATTCTTCTGCTGGCTGGTGATGCAGTGAGTGCCCCCTCCAGCTGAGAGCAGGGCATTACCTGGTTTTTAAAAAAATGAAAAAAGGAAATCAGTGCAGACAGAGTGAGGAGGATGGCACTCAGTCCATCTGGAGGTGGAGCTTGGGGAATCCCAGCAGTAGGACATTCACCAACAAGAACACCAGCTGTCTGCCAAACCAGGATCCAAGTAGGTGTGGTGGGGTGTCACAAAATCCCCAGCAATGCTGAACACCCTCTTACTTGGCATACTGGTTGCTGAACAGGACAGGTGTTGCTGGGCAACCATGTCCAGATCCTGCCACATTTGCAGGCTTCCTGCGGCTTGCTCACTAGGGCCAGTGTTCGCAGTCCAGTGGCTCCACATCCTTGTTGAGATAGGTAGCCACTGAAGACTTGGTGCTACCTGTCTGAGGCTGGGGTCTGGTGTGTTTGGACCCCAGCATTGAAGCCATGCCCTTGGCCCACATTGGCAGTGGCTGGCATGGGGGAGACTGGCTGTTGCTGGTTCTGGTGTTGGTGCCAGTGGCAGTGCTGGTGCTGGAAGTGCTAGCACGGGAAAGTGGATCCTCTCCCATCTGCCCTTCAGCCTCCCTGACTTCATTGACGAGCACCTGCATCCAGTGATCAAGGGTTTTGGTGCTGCTAGTGCACATGCTCCCCTTCACCCTTGGGTTGTACATGCCCACCAGCATGTGAACCATACTGGACCACAAGGGACCCAGAAGTCTCCTGATGCCCTCCTTCAGGCACCTCACCAGTGCCAGCACATGCAATGAAAGTGGCCTACTCCAGCCACGAACATTGATCCCTTGGAACTTCTCTGTTTGGTTCTTCAGTTCCCTTACTATGGGGATCACCCAGCTAAGGAGGGCATCACCAGTGCTAAGGGTCTTGGTGGCCTCAAAGAAGGGCTTGAGGACCACCAAGATCTGGGAGATGGTACACCACTCAACTTTGTTAAGGGAGCCACTGATCTCAATCTCCCCAAGCAAAGCCATCTCATGCATGGCCTTCTGTTGCTCCACCAGCCCTTCCAGCATCAGGTATGTGGAATTCCACCAAATCTCCACATCCTGTATGATTTTGTGCTGCTGGATATTCAGCTTTGCCTGTTTCTCCTGCAGCATCTTACCCACCTTGATGCTGTGGTGGAAGTAGCCTGCCACCTTCCTGCATTTTGAAATCAGCTGGCTTGTAGCAGTAGTGGTGGTGATGCCATTACTGGCAGCTCTGTCCCCCTCCAAGGCATCCCTAACTGTGAGGTGCAGCCTGTGTGCCATACAGTGGATGCCAACAAAGTTGGCATCACTGACAGCCTTGATCATATTGGCCCCATTGTCAGTGACCATGAACCTGCAGGTGAGCTTGGCCAGCCCAATGAGCCACCCCTGCCATGGAGGACTCATCCAGCCCACCAATGTCCTGACTGATTGCACCAGTTCCCTGTGAGGGAGAGGTAGGCATGATTGCCACCCTGGCTGCTCCAGGTGTCGGAGGTGAAGTGCAAGGCTACCTGCAGCCCTGCCTTGCACAGCTCCTCCCTCAAGTACTTCCTGCATGTCTCATACAGGGATGGCACCATCATCTTGCATGTGGGAACTTGGTAGGATAGGATCACAAGTGCAATGAGCTTCCTGAACCCTGGACACTCAACTAGGGGGAAAGACTGGCTATCCAGAGTGAGCATCTTCCCAATGCTCTGGGTCATTTTGCTCACCCTGTGAATGTGCCCCCTCTGTCTGTAGGTTTCCCCCACTGTTCCAGGGTGGCCTGTCTCTTCTTTGGGGGATAGGGGCTTTGGAATGAGTGGGTGACTTCCCTTTGGACACACATGCACTGGTACCAGACTAAGCAGGAAGAAGGGCAAGGGGCTGCTGCCTCCTGAGATGCAGCAGCATTGCTGTGGTGGTAGCAGCATTGCTATGGCATTGAAGTGTTTCACTTCCTTGCCCTGACTGATCTGTCTTCGGCAGTAGTGGCAGATGGCAAACCTCAGATCATCTGCAAGCTCAAAATGCTCCCACATTTTGCTACTCTCTCGCTTTTGGGTTGAGGGTAGGGATGCTGCCTTATCCCCCTCCTCACCAGGCTGTGACACAACAGCAGGAGGAGCTGCCTCAGCTGAGCCACTTGCCTGAGCCTCCACAACTTAAACCTCCTCTGGGGTGCCGCTCTCCAGAGAGGGAGACCTGGATTTAGGGGAACTTTGAGGGGTGTGGAGCACAAACTCAGATTTCCCCTCAGTCCCCAGAATTCTTTGAGCTAGGATGCCCAGGTCCCCTTGTTCCAGGTCCTCCTCTGACAGTTGAAGGCTCACTCTGGGAGATTACAATGGGGTGGAGGAGATGGTGATTCTGCTGCTGGTGCCTATTTCTGGAGTTAGGGGAGGTGGTGGAGGTGCAGGGACTTCACCTACAGGTACTCCTCCTACCACCTTACTTCCACTGGCAGCAGATGTGTCATGTCTGCTTGAGAAGAGTATGAGTCTATGTTTGGTGGGAGAAACTTGCAGCTGTAGCTCTTCCCTCACCCCCTCTCCCTCCTGTACCAGAAATCCTGGCACCTGCCTTTCCAGCATGCTTCATATTAATCTTTCTTGTGCTGCAAAAGGTGTGTGTGACCGTGTGACTTCTTCTGTGTGGTGCTTACTCTCTGTGTTGTTGTTGTGTATGTGTGTACTGTAGCCTGGTATTCTGATTCTTGATTATGATTATTAATAATAACTATATAAAAATATGTGCTGTGTCTTGTCTTCTTCTTCTGAGCTGCGATATTATTTGACTAATGAATGTGACTGTGTGACTTCTTCTGTGTGTTGCTTACTCTCTGTGTTCTTGTTTGTGTGTAGTGGAGCCTGGTATGCTGACTCTTGATTATGATTATTAATAATAACTATATATGGTGTCTTCTATTGTGATGTGCTATTAATGTGAATGTGTGACTGCTTTTTGTTCTTCTTCTGTGTAGTGTACCTAAAATAATATTTTGTCTTCTTCTTCTTCTTCTTCTTCTTCTTCTTCTAGGACTCTGAGTTCTGTATTGTGTGTGTTAATCTATCAACCTGAATCTCTGGCTGACTTCTGTGTTCTCTTTAGTCTGTATGTAAACAAACTATAATAATATTAATAACTAATAAATACTATTTATAATATGAAACTCTTCTTCTTCTATGAATATCTGAGCACAGGTCAACTAGAGGCAATGCAGTTTTTAACCTGGTCCTGGCCAAAGGGGATGACCTACTGGCCAACTTAAACATAGAGGGCAGCCTAGGTGATAGTGACCATGAAATCATTACGTTCATGGTGTGTTGCAAGGCTGACAAAACAGATGCCAGACTCAAAGTCTTAGACTTCAAAACACAAATTTTAATAAACTCAGGTCACTGGTACAGAATGCCTTGAGAGACCAAGGACCACAGGTAATGGGAGCACAAGAAGAATGGTTGTTCCTTAAGGATACAATCCTTAAGGCTCAGTGAAAATCCATTCCCTTACAGAGAAAAAGTAGTAGAAGGGTCAAAAAATCCTTTTGGATAAGCAGGGAAGTTGCAGCCCTCCTGCAGAAAAAGAAAGAGGCATACAAACAATGGAAGCTTGGGACAGCCTCTAAGACTACTTGAGAATTAAGTGGGTCAGAAACTAGCTGACGGGGCGCTCCTAGAGAGTGGTGGTGGATGGGTTGTATTCGACCTGGAGAGATGTTAGTAGCGGGGTCCACCAGGGCTCAGTCCTCGGGCCTGCGCTGTTCAACATCTTTGTCGCTGACTTGGACGAAGGGGTGGAAAGCAAGCTGTCCAGGTTTGCTGACGACACCAAACTGTGGGCTGAGGTGGGGACACCAGAGGAGAGGGAGATGCTACAGTGGGATCTGGGCCGGCTGCATGAGTGGGCAGACAGAAACAGGATGGGATTCAATTTGTACAAGTGTAGGGTGATGCATCTGGGGAGAGGCAACCCCCAGCACACATACTGGCTGGGAAGCTCCCCTCTTGCTAGCACGGAGGTGGAACGGGATCTTG
>JAGPOW010003316.1:106562271-106576631 GCA_030014935.1 Caiman crocodilus | reverse complement strand
GATGCATCTGGGGAGAGGCAACCCCCAGCACACATACTGGCTGGGAAGCTCCCCTCTTGCTAGCACGGAGGTGGAACGGGATCTTGGTGTCATTGTTGACGCCAACATGAACATGAGCTGCCAATGTCAGACAGTTATTCAATTCAATATATATGGTTCATCCATATTTTCTATGTCCCTTCCTCCCAGACAGTGTGATTGGAAGGGCAGTCAGAGAGAAGCCACAGTCACTGGCCAGCTAGAGAAGTCAGTCCTCTTCCCCTGCTCCCCCTCCCCCTGCTTCTAGCTTAAATCACTAGAAGTTTTAAGCTTCTAGTGATTTGATCTGGATTCAGAGATTCAGCCTCTGAATTGGGCCAAATCTTCTCCAAATCAAAACATGAACCAAAGCTTTGCACAGCCTTAATCTGTACACTTTCACATTAGTAACTTCTCAAAAATATGTTATGTCTGTGTAATGATTATAACCTTTAAAGACTATGATGGCAGTTCTTTCAGGAGTCTTAATGATTGTTTTGTTTTGTTTTTATAGTGATTTTCAACTAGATAGAAGTTACCCAATTATTGATTGATACATCAGACACTTAACCAGTAGGTGCCCTGGAATTGGGAACATCTTGTTATGAAATCCAAGTAGCATTCCTGGCTTCAGTTTTATAAAAAACTTACATAAAGCATAAAATTAGTCCCATGATTGAATAGGGGAGTTAATATATGTTTAATTCCTACGCCTGTGTAATTCTTCCTAGGATTGAAGCCTTAATAATATTCACTTGCTTCTCACTTGGCCAAAGTTATCTACCTCAAGGGGAAAAATCATTGTGAAAACCACTTATTTTCTTCCAGAATTTGGAGTAGCAATGAAGAGTCTCATTTAATCCCAATTGGTTGATGGGAAATATGCTACAGAGCCTAAAGAGAAATGAAAAGTCCTAGTAGACCTCAGTAACATATGCCAAAATTGGGAATAAATGAATGAAGAAATGTTTTGAGGTAATTCAGAGCTAGCAGCTAGTTCATTTTGTTAGAAATAAACCATTTCCTAGTGATATGTGAGATAGCAATAAAAATCTGGGGATGCAATCTTAAATGCTCTTTGATTTCATCTGTGTGCTGTTCTCCTAGGAGAGATTCAGAATCTGTCAGCGGAGTTAAGATTTATACCAAACAGTGCGGATTGGATAAGTAAAACAGTGCCTATTTGGCAATTTGTAGTCCTGAGGTTTAGTGGGAAAAGTTGAGAAAGTGTCTTCCATTTGTGGAGTAATTTACAGTTTCGGAGACAATTACACTCTCTTTATTATTTCCCCCCTTTTCAGAAACTGTGGACAATTAATTATTTATATCCAAGCACCAAAATCTCGAGTTGTCAACATTTTAATTTGCAAATTCAAGGATTAGAAGTAGATGAACATTTCCTCTCTAAAGCTCTATGCTTTTTATCTTAATTTGCTTATCATTTTTCAGAGCTTAAAGTCTTGTTATGAAATCCAAGTAGCATTCCTGGCTTTGATCGTGGTGACTTGGCTTAATTTCTGCCTGAAGGTGATATATTTTGGCAAGTCAAAGTGAAAATGGTTCAATTACTTTGAATATGACAAGGGTAGTGAACTTTTAGCAATTTAGGACAAGACAATTATGCTTCCTTTGACCCTAGTGCATTCACAGAAGGCAGCTGCATGAAATAGAGGGTCTTTCTCAGCTGGTGTATTAGTGATTTTTTCTGACCACCTGCTCTGTCTCCCCACATTTGGCAAAATGCTTTTTTACTAGTTCTTTTCCCTGTCTGAGAGTACCTGTAGCTGATGCCTCCAAAATGTAACTGTGACCAGTAATTGTAATGCACAGTAGCCGGTTTTACTGCACATTAAAGTGTCGTGTAAAAAACACACAACTATGCTAATGTGCAGTAAAATAGGCTACTGTGCATTACATGTCACTAAAACAATGTGCACTTTTACTACTGCACATTAGGGCACCCTAATGCACATCTATTTAGTACCTCACATTGGAGGCACTACATTTAATGTGCATTAGGAAAGGTGCATTAATGCACATGTAGATACACCCACTGTGTTCCACCTTAGTTCTGTCAGCTCTAGAATGATGAATTTCTCTGTTCCTTTACATCAGGAAGGAACCTTTCACTTTTAGGTAATTTTTATTTGGTAAGGACATACCATAAAATAGATCTCTCAGTCTTCCACTTGTCTGTCCTTGGACTATCAGAAATAAGAATCTCCTGAAAATGATATTGAATAAGGCCATGTAGTCAGTTCCTGAAGACTATTTGAGAAAAAACATCAATCTACCTTAGGTACTTCAGAGTCCACAGGAAATCAAGAGGTCTGAGGCAAAGTCTGAATATAAAATGGTTGTATCCATTTTTTTGTACACTGGAAAAGAACTTTTTCATTTAATTTTGACAGCTCCAGATCCAGTGGATTATGTAGGGCCAGCTCCCATCCCTTCTCTGCTCCCCCAGGCTTCCTGACTCCCTCCCGCTCCCCCATGGCTGCCCTGCCTGCCCCAGCTCCCAGCACTTTAAAGAAAAGCCTCAGTGCTCACAGAGTGCTGCCAGGCAGTGGGTGATCCCCATTGCCCCCCACTGCCCCATGCTGCATGGGGGGCTCTGCAAGGCCCATTATGATGGCTGCCCCACCCACTGCAGTTCCAGCCCTTTAAGAAAAAAAAAAGGAGAAAACCTCCAGACTCACAGCTCTTGCAGCAGCCTCAGGGCTTTGGGGGCTCATGCAGACCCCCTCCCCCCCCCCGTGGCATGGGGCAACAGGAGGCAGCAGGGATTGTCCCCTACCATGCAGGAGTGGTGAGTCCAGGGGTTTTCTCTTTTTTTTTCCTTAAAGCGCTGGAGCCATGGCAGGCAAGGCAGCCATGTGAGAGCTGGAGTAATGGGGGGGTCAGGAGGCTTGTGCAGAGCCCCCCATGCAGCATGGGGCAGTGGGGGACAGCAGGGCCTTCCCTCCCACCTGGAGGCATTTGGTGACCCGGGCCCTTTTTTTTCAAATTCCTGGAGGTGGGGCAGGCGGGGCAGCCATTGCGGGGCTGGGGTGAGGGGTGGGCCTGACTGATTCAGAGGTTCAGGTATTTGGCAGTAGCCGAATCTCCGAATCAGATTCAGCTGAATTGATTCAGGATAGTGATTCAAGTCACTAAATCGAATCACTGTCCCCTGAATCGGCCGAATCTGAATCCAAAGTGAATACTACCTGCTTTGCACAGGCCAACTGGATGCTCACCAGGCCCACCTGGATATCTCTTGACCCACTCAAACTGAATAGCATCAAAGTCAGAGGGTCATGGCTGTGACGTCCGAAAAATGCAGACTCCTAGTAATCATCCTGGGGCAATTCAACTTCTCAGGACCCCTGTTACCTGTGCCAAACCCTCCAGTGTCCCTAGAATCTATGTCTCATTCCCCAGATTTCCTCCACACTCAGAGGTACTCCAGTTTACAGTTCAAACCTTCAAAAACATATCAACTAGAAGTTCAGGGGATTTGTAAAGTACTCTCTTAAACATGTGCCTACCTTACAGAAAAATCATAGAGACTTATAGACTAGATCAAAACAACAAAAACTGTAAGCAAAATCCCATTCCCTCAGTCCCAGAACTCTTTCAATTTTGGCCAGTTCTATCTAGGTCACAAGACTTCCTACCTCCTCTAATTCAGTTTTTAGCATTTCTCCTATGCTCATTGTTCCTCTGCAATAATTTTTCTTCAGACTGTTGAGGATATGGGTTGGTGATATGGGGTGAGCGATAGGAGTGAGTGAGCTGTGTTAAGTTCTAAGCAGTTGCTACTTGCCTCAGTACTGCCACTGGGGTTGGAACTGGCCTGTGAGGCTTCTTATGGTCCAGAGCTGGCTCCAGGACATGATGAATTCCTTAAGCTGCAGGTGACTGTATATGATATTATCATGGTGTATTTTGCAATTCTTCTCTTACTTTTGTCCTTGGGGATAAAGGCATCATAAAAAGCTAAGCCTCTGAGCAAAATTAATAGTAGTTAGATGATAAGTTCTGTACTCCCTTTGTTTGTAACTTATGACCCTGGTCTAGCCTTTTATACATAAGTAGAAGAACACAGTAATCTATCATTCAGAGTACTTTTGACTTCCCGAAAAATGAGGCTCTGTTTTCTTTGGCAATCAGCTGTTACTTCCGTTTAAGTTCCTGTGTAATTAAAGTCCATTTGACATATGGCTTACAGTTGCATAGCAATGCATTTAATAAAATTCTTATCCATCTGGCTGTCAGTTGAAGGAACTGTTGTACCCCACACCCACTGGAAACTTGTAACCCTGCATGTCAGATATATATTTGCTCTGTTGAATCAGTTAACCTCTGATCAATTGTGATGGTCAGTAGAGCACAATTGGTTTATTTATTTTAACTTTCCATTTTCCCAACTTTTTGCTTAAAAGGCAAAGCTGTTCATTTCTATGCAAAGGGAATGTGCCTTCCTTTACATAGGAAGGACAGGGAGATGGCAAGAAACTGGCTTGGCTTGACAGATTCTTAAAAAAAAACCTTACAAAAAGTGAAATGAAAGCATGGCAATATTGTGAGGGAGGAGTATCAGGGGGAAATGAGGAAAGCTAAGACACAAATTGAGAAACAGATATCTAGGGAAAAAAACAAAAAAAAGTATTCAAAAGAAGTGAAGAAAGACTGAGGAAAGTGTAGGTACCTTACTGAATATGGGGGGGAATGTACAAATCTTCATTGCAAACAAGGCTTGAAGCATTTAATGGCATTTTACTTCAGTTTTGCAAATAAGGTCATCTTATAAACTTATAGATGAACTAAATCAGAGGTGCATAAACTTTTGTGATCCTGAGCTCACTTCAGCAGATGCTCTGATCAAGTGATGCATCTCATGAAGTGAGCTTGGTTTCATAACTTACATATATGACTTACATATATACATAACTTACAGATAACTTGTATATCTCTGATTTAATTAGTTTATAAGGTGCATCTCTACCATGTCTTCAGCCCAACTTCAGACTAATACAGCTAACTACCTCTCTGTACTGTAAGGTAGAGACCTAACTGATTGGTTCAGTGTGTTCAAAGAGTAGTCATCAGTGGCTCAATATATAATTAGAGGACATTTGTAGTTGGGTTCTCCTGTGGTTTATCCTTGGTTTGATATTCCTTAATATCCCCAATAATTACTTGGAAGATGAGATTGAGTGTAAAGTTAGAAAACTTGCTCGAGACACCAAATTGGGTGGAGTTGCAGACACTTTGAAAGATAGGATTAAGATTCAGAATGATCTTGATAAACTGGATAAAGGTCTGAAATTAATCACATGAAATTCAGTAAGGACAAGTGCAAGGCATTGACTTTAGAACAGGCAAGTTGCATGTAAAAATACAGAATGGGAACTACAGACTGGCTAGGTTGCAGTAGTGCAAAAAGTAGTTGGAGATGACAGTAAACTGCAGTCTGAGTCAACAGTGCACTCCTGTTGTGAAACAAGGCCATAACACTGGACTATAGCACGTTATTGACAGGAGTATGGTTTGCAAGTCAACATAAACAATTTTTTCTCTTTATTCAGCATGGGTGAGTCATCATCTAAAATATTGTGTCCAGTTTTAAACACTGCTTCTCAGGAAATACATGAAAATATTAGAAAGAGTACAGTGAGAGCCACACAAATGATTAGAGGTCTGGGAAACATGACTTCTGAGAAAAGGTTGAAAGAATTGAGGCTATTTAGCCTGGAGAAGAGAAGACTACAGAGGGACTTGTAAACAGTATTCAAATATTGTTTAGGGGGTGTCTGCTTTAGTTTGATATTCTAATTCTCTCTTATGTTGGTTTGTTTTCTTATCATTCTCCTTTTTTATAAATTATTCTGTTGTGTTATTGGAAGCTACTCTGAGTTTTTGTTGGGAAGAGTTGAATATAAATAAATAAAAATACCTGAAGGGTGATTTCAAAGAATATGATGATAGCTTATTTTCTGTGGCTATAATGGATAAGACAAAAAGTAATAAGAAATCTTAAATTGCAACAAGGGAAATTTAGGTTAGATAATGAGAAAGAACTTCCAAGTTAAGCTTGGTTAAGTATCAGTAAAGATTACTTGGAGACACTATAGAATCTCTGTTCTTGGAAGCTTTTAACAGCAGGTTACAGAAACACTTGCCCAGAACAGTAGTCAGCAACTTGTTTGTGGCAGTGGACCAGAATGACCCACCTGGGATCCAGGGTGGGAGAGTACCGGGACCTGGATGCTACTTTTCTATGCTGCCCAGCCACAGCATGGTGTCAGGAAGCTCCCCATTGCTGAAATCACCCACCACCAGGCTGTAGTACAGCTGTGGAGAAGTCCCCCACTCCATGGGCAACTGGTGTCACCTTACTCAGCCCAGTGACCGATCAGCAACCGGGAGGGAAAGGAGATCCGCCTGTGGACAATCTCACTTACCAGCTTCCAGAAGTGGCCACAGCACTTCCAGAAGTGGCCGTGGCACTTCTTGGAGTGACCATAGTGCTCCCACTCCCGGGTTAGCGCACACAGGAGGGGTGGGCCGGTGCTCCTGCCAGCTCCCCGTGCCCATTGCCTAAGTGGTGAGCGTGGCCTGTCAAGGAGTGCTCCAGTGCTCCCAGGGGTGTATGTGCCAGATCTGATAAGTGGGGCATAGGTTGTTGACCCCTGTTCTAGAATGATTTAGTCAGAGGTGATCCTGGCTTGAGTAAAGGGTTGGACTAGATGATTCCTGAGCTCCCTTTTCTATTTTCTTTTATTTCAATGATTCTAACTTACATTTGGAAGAAGTAGGAGTCTTGCTTTCCAGGCCTTCCTTACTCAGAGGAGATTAACCCACATACCTCAGTTCCCAGGAGAGTACATTAGCCTTCAGGCTTTAAAACAGGCTAGGCAAGGACATTATCCACCCCCGCTGTTGATATTGGCCCACTGATGTTAGCAGTTAGGAGTGCAAGAGAGAAGATTATGCAAGTGGCATCCTGCTTCTGGGATCTAGTTTCTCCTGCCAGAGTTATGTTTTTCAGCCATTGACTAGATAATGCAAAATACACGAATAGTTCTGAAAGTAAGGACTTCTTTCTCTCAACGGTGAGTGCTGTAGTGACTACACAACAGAGGCAAATCCCTCTGTCATGTTCTCAGGTCTACTACTTCCTGTGCAAGTGCTCTAACTCTAGGCTATTGGGAAAAAAGGTGAGCAACAGTACCACTACCTCACTGCAAATGAAACTAGCCATTATCGATAACTATGCTGTTACCTTACAATTGGGACTAGGTATTATAAATTGAAACAAAGAGAGAACATAACGGATATCTGAGGTCAGGTGTCAAGCTGGGAAAATATCAACCTGGGCCATAGGCAGCCAAGTCTGGGGTCACCTTTGAGTTAGGAGAAACCAGGAGGTCCAAAGCCAGGAGATCTGTCTGAATTAGAGGTCCAGGGAGTCAGGCAGAATGTAAGGTCAGGGGGTCTAGCCAGTTCAGGTATTCAGGAGGTTAGGCCAGACCCAGCTCAGGCAGAGTGTGAGGTCAGGAGGCTAGCTGGGTCAGGTATCAGAGAATCTGTCAGAGTGAGTTATAGATTAATAGATTCATAGATTGTAAGGCCAGAAGGGACCTGGGAAGATCACCGGGTCTACCTCCCCAACACCAAGCAGGAAAGATAACTAAGGGTCAGGTGATCCCAGCAAAGTGACTGTTTAGCCTCCTCTTGAAGATCTCCAGGATAGTCCTATATTTTGCTGGAGACGTATCAATTGATGCATACCAGAGTATTATTTGCCCTACTGGCTACAGCATTGCACTGCTGTCTCATATTCATACTGTGGTCTATTATTACCCCCAGATCCCTTTCATTCATGGTGCTAGTCAGTTTGGTGCTGCCAAGCCTGTAGGTGTGTTGGGGGTTGCTCGTCCCAAGGTGGAGCACGTTACATTTCTCAACATTGAACTTCATCAAGAAAGGGGGTAATAATATACCACAGTATGAATCTTTCCTGCTTGGTGCAGGGGGCTGGACCTGATGATGACCCAAGTCAGTAGCAGACCAATCCAAGGGTGCAGCAAGCTAGGTACAAGGTTGTTCCTTGTTGCTGAAACACTTCCCCTTCTGTGTCAGTAGCTTATATGAAAAGGGATGAAATATCAGTTGACTGTAGCTGGCCACTCTAGTGGCAGGGAGTGCGTGTGTGCCTAGGCCTAGAGGTAGGGTTTTGGCCTTCTGTGTTTGCCCCAGTGTTCTGCTGCCTGCTTTGGCAAACTGGGGTGAGCTGCTGTGGCCTGATATTACCAACCTACCACCTAAGGCCTCCCTTCACAGGGGTGAGAGTCCAAGTTTTTCTGAGTGGCTCCTATTGAAATTCTATACCAGATCAGGGGTGTGGACATTTTCTCTGTATTCCCATGTGCATTCTTCTGCCCTCCCAGTCTACTAGGTACTATAGTCTTCTTCACTGCCATCTTGAGTCCATCTTGAGTTCTCTTTGACCAAGTATTCTTCTTGGCTGTGGACCATAATGGGTGGTGGAGGAGGTTGGGATTGGTGAGCATGGCATGTGTTTTTGGTATAAGATATTTAAACAGGGACATGTGAAAAACCGAGTGAATTTTCAGTGTTGGTAGGGAACTGCATTTCGAAGGTGAAAGGACTGATTTGCTGGGTAATATGGAAAGGGATGGTGTACCTGTGATCCAGTTTCTGCAAGGGCTGGTGGGTGTAGAGGTGTTCTGTTGACAGCCATACTTTCTGTCCTACCAAGGAAGCAGGCCCCTACTGCCGGTGTTGGTCTGCATGTCATATATGTGCTTCCTTTGCCTTTTCTAGCTGGGTTTCTAGTTCCTTTTGGACTTCATGCACAGTCTGCAGGGTTAGCTGAAGGGTTATTGGAGGTGATGCATAGGGCAGGATATAGCCATAATCAGCATTTGCCCAGTTGAGGTGTGTGAAGTTGTTATAGGTACACTTGGCAAGTGTTAGCAGGGGAGCCCAGTTGTTTTGCTGGAAATTGAGCCTGCACCAGAAGTTCTGTTCTAGGACCCAATTAGTTCTTTTAGCTTGACCATTTGTTTGTGGGTGGTTTGCCAATAACTGCTGGGTATGGACTCCCAGCAAATGCAGATCCTTGTACCAGAATTTGGAAAGAAACTGGGGCCTGTGGTCAGAGGCTCAAAGGGAGACCATGAAGGAAAACCCTGTGCTCCAACTATAATTGAGCTGTGTCTTTGGGTGAGGGTAGACCTGTGCATGGAAACCTTGCTGTAGAGCTGGTAGACCTGGGAGCAGAGGGACTGATTCTCTGCCAACATCTGCTGGACCTGATCTTCTGGCACCTGCCAGATGAAGGTCATCTATGTCAGCTGGTCTGTCTGGCCTAAGCAGGTCTGGGGGCCCTGGTATAAAGTCTGCTTCCATGCTGAACCCCTTTTGCCACATGTGGTGGTTGAAGGAACTTGTCATGTTGGGCTATAGGCAGCCAGGTCTGGGGGTGATTTCAGATCCAGGGTGGCTAGCTGGATCATATATCTAGGAGGTCAGGCCAGACCTGGGTTAGGATCCAAAGGGTCAGGCAGTGAGTTCAGGAGGCAAGTTGGGTTAGGTATACAGAGAATCTGTCAGAGTCAGTAGCAGCACAATCCAGGGTGCAGCAACCTAGATACAAAGTTGAGCCTTGTTGCCCAGATGCTCCCTCTTCCAAATCAAGGGCTTAAATGGGATAAGGGGTAAGAGGTCAGCCGACCTTGGCTGGCCACTCGGGTGGCAGTGAGTGAGATGGAGGGTTCTGGCCGCCTTGCACCAGTCCCAGTGTTCTGCTGGGGATGGGTGAACTGCTGTGCTAGACAGGTCAAGGCCACAGCCTGACACGAAAGAGTTTAGGCACAACACTTTGCTTTAGTATTTCCTTTCAGCTTTCTTCAGGCTTCTCTGGAGTTCTTCAATCTGTCTTTGGAGGCACCAACTGCTTCCCATTATCTGTATAGAATACATAGCTGCCAGACCCTGAATTGCCTTTGCTGTTTCTGAAATCTTTCCATTGACTGTGTAAAATTCTAGATGTCTTATCAGATATTTTTGAATTGCCCTTTTTGGGCCTGGACTCAAAAGTCAGACATGGCAATGCCTAATTCAGAGTATGTACTTCAGTCATTTTGGGCCCAATCCTATTCTACCTACTAAGTGTTTAAGTGCCTCTGTGCTATTCTATTCCATCCCATCCTATGCTATGGTATCCCATCTGAAAAATCAGAGTCGCAAAAGGTGGAAAGGTTCTGACCATTTTGTATAACTGATGAAGCCCAAGTTCTGAAAATTTCTCTTTTTAAGACAGGTTCTCCATTCCTTTGGTCATCATACAAGGCTTTTTTTGCTCTGATTTCAATTTGAGTTAATTTTCCCAGAATGTGGGTGACTAGTATTGAACTCAGTGTGTCAGATCAGCTCTTACCAATAGTATTAATGTTTCCTTATTGCTGGTGAATGTGGCAGAATATCTAAGGTATTTTTTGCCTGTGGTTTTTCATTTATAACTATCAAAGCACTTTATAAAAGAAAGTTAGTATTTATATACTGCAGATAAGGAAAACAAGGTGTAGAGAGGTGTGTAATTTGCCCCAAAGTCACACACAAGACCTGCGGCTAAAAAAGGAATTGAAACCCAGGTTCAGAAGTCCCAGCCACATTCTAGGCAAAGTGGCGCAGGACCTTGAAAATAAGAACAGAAGTGTAAACTTCATACAGAGATTAAGGAAAACCAATACGGCCACTGAAAGAGGGGAAGCTTCCGAATTGAAGAAAACATCAAAAAATATGTTAGTTTCTATAGTCTATAATTTTTTTTTTACAAAGAACCACTGTAAGCTTTGGTCCTGATCTTCAGGTATGAAGACTAGGAAAAGACCAACAGGGGGTTCCATGGATACTTTTTCTGCAAGAGAGAACAAGTTTTCTGGAAAATCCAAAATACCATTATTGCTTAAGTGCTCTTTCACTGTATCTTTGCCATCATTTTGATGCAATGGTCTCCTCCAGGTTCTCAAGCTAAATAAAGAAACAGTTGAGGCATATGTTTTCCTGGCATGTGTATGACATTAGACTAAATACAGATATGAAATCCTATAATCTAAAGTCCTTTCAGTGTTTTACTTGTACTGTTCTTTGAAATTAGCCAGTCTTGGTGAAAAAAATTAGTCTTAAGAGTCCAGATCAAATATCTGTATGTGGTAGATCCATTATTTACTGACTGCAAGTATTTCAAATTATCCAAGGGTACCTTGGACCAAGGAATAATTTACAATGAAAATGCATAGCTTTTATTTAAGGAAAGCCATAAAGATAATTGCTATATAATATGGAATGTTTATGAGGTTGTATGAGTACTTGCATAATGTGCATATGGTAAGAGCTGTGCATTACAAGTTAAATATAAGAATTGCTGTTCACTAAAAAGAAGTAGTTAAGAAATCAAGAGAACTATAAATGGCCATCTGCATCATTCTCCATTTTTATTTGCTGAATTAAGCCACTGCGACATTTTAATGAATAATAGATTGCTGTTCCATCTGCTCATTAATTTCTTCCTACCACACAATAATCCATCATTTTTACTTATTGAAAAAGTTGCTGTTTTAGAGGAGGGGAGAAAACTAATTATATATCAATGCTTGGCATGTAATGTATCTTCCCATTAATTTAACCCATGGCTGTCCAACTGGGAGCCTATGGCCCCATGCAGTCTCCAAAGGGTTTGCATGTAGCCTGCAGGCTCTTGCCCAACTGTTACTGTTGCACCTAGTTGCTCCTGCCCCAGCAAATAGGAGGGGGCTGGAGTGCCTGAGTTGCACACATGGCAAAGAAGGGAGCTGGACTGCCCACACTGTAGGTGGGCAGTGAATGAATCTAGGAGAGGGAGGGCAACTGCTAGGCACTGGGGAAAGTGGGGACAAGCAGTCAGGCTACCTGTGCTGTGGGGGGAGGGGGTGCCTGTGTGGCATGTGTGGCTATGAGAGTGAGGGAGCTGAGCTGCCTGAGCTGTGGATGCAGTGAGGAGAGGGTGCTGGGCAGCACACTTGGTGGCAGACAACCGGGGGTGCCTATCTACCCTCTGAGACATATATCTTCCAGTTATGTGGTTTGCACAGTTTGCAGCATTCAGCTTCCAGGAACTTGGACTGCCCTACATCTATGTTTGCTAAGCTTCCCTGAGCCCACACCTCTTCAGTACCATCTTTGTAATGCTTCTCTGGAGTATAAAGGGTCAGTAAATGGCAAGGAAAAGGCCTAGGATGAGTGGGCTGCTGTCTGCTGCACAGCTGCTTGGTATTCTGGCTCCATTCTTAGTATTCTCCTGTTAAGGAATCCTACATGCAAAGGCTCTGACTGATGGCTGCCAGATGGGACAAATGTGCTGTTCCAGTCAGAGCAACCTGAAGGCTGCTCTAATTTTTTGTCAAAGATTACTCAGAGCCTTGAAGGGGTTGGGATTTTGAAGCACACAAATATTATGCAAAGCTTCTTTTCTCCCTTTCCCCTCCCTTTCTGCACTTAATGCAGCAATGGAGAAATGGACAGAAGTAGCTGCATGACAATGGGTTCATCTACACAGGCAATTAATTTGGAGCAATACTGCGGAGCAGTTTGAGCTGAAGTGAACTGCTCTCGGGCATAGTGTCTACATGTGCACTGGAACTGCAGCAATTTGAACTGGGGTGGAGCAGTTTATGCTATGGCTGATGATTCCCAGGCTCTGGGTGGTTGCATCAGGTGGCAGAGGGGCTGGCTGGGACATGAGGATGGTGAAAATGTGGAGCCATGTGGCTAGGCAGCAGGCAGGAGTCTTTACACTCCACAGTAAAGTGCATGTGTAGATATGACCAGTGTGATGTCAGTGAGTCTTATATTTTAGTTTGGTGCTTCATTACAATTAGAGAAAATATTTGAATCTCTCAGCATTACAACAAATTGCCTTTGTTTATATTCCTGTTTTGACAAGCTGTTTAACTTTATTTACTAAAGTGTTCTGGGGAAAGTAGTTTTAGGGATTCAAAAAAATGTTTCTACTTAGAAATTAGATTTGTGATTCTCAACCACGGTGTTTGGGCACCCTGAGGTACCACAAGATACTTTGAAGGATGCTATGAGATGTAAGGGATAGAGCGAAGTGTGAGGAGACACCTAAGCAAGTAAGTTAAGGCTCAGTCTTGTCCCTGCCTGGACAGCCCCATATTCCCACTGCCTGGCCCCTCTGCAAGGAGGTAAGCACTGTATATATACAATACTTTTTGAAACTGGATGCTACTCAATTCACAGGTGTTATGAAGGGGTGCCTTGATTCCAATGAGGAGGGGTCTTGAGTCTAAGAAAGTTGAGAACCACTGGACTAGATAACGGGGACTCTAAAAACTTTAATCCTTGGTTAGGGCAAATGTGGTAGGTATATATTTTTATAATGGGGAGAAATATTAAAATTCTTACAAGCTTTTCAGCCTTGATGTTTGCCAAAAAGACATTGATTATAATTGTAGGTTAAAGTTATAAATCTAAGTGTAGGTGCCGTTAAAAACAGCACTTTAGCACACTAATGGGATAAGCAGGAATGGAATTCTACAAGGAGTCAGGTGTAAGTGCAAGGCATACTGTTGGTGATGGCTTCAGGATACATGTGCTAGGTATATATAGTGGTATTTCATTTTAATCATGGAAAAATATAGATTTTGGGTTACTTTTTTTAATCTGAGAATTGGGGATTTTTTTTGATCAGAGAAAACCAGTATCCCTGACTAAGATCATGTGTGTGTGGTAAATTTATCTTCCTGAAGCAGTCTGCAACCATTTTTGCAGGCTGCCTCCTAACTGTGAACAATATAACTGCACCTGTGCAGCATTTTAAGAGGGCTGAGTATCACTGCTGAGTGACAAGTCTAATTAGCCTCCCCCATGTTAACTGACTGCACATTCTGTATGGAGCAGCACAGTATACCTGAGGGCACCACTGACAAGGATTGCCTCAGTGTTCCTAAGCGAGGGGTGAGACAAGTCTCTCACTGGGATTGTAGAGAGGCAGCAGCAGGGTGCCAGACTACCAAGCATAGACCCTGAGATGGTGCAGAGGCACATGGAGGAACTGGATGCGTTTAAGTCGGCAGGCCCGGATGAGCTGCATCCGAGGGTACTGAAGGCACTGGCTGGCATCATTGCACAGCCACTGACAGGAATATTTGAACACTCATGGCACATGAGTCAGGTCCCGGAGGACTGGAAAAGGGCCAATGTGGTCCCCATTTTCAAGAAGGGGAGGAAGGAGGACCCAGGCAACTATAGGCCAGTCAGTCTCACCT
>JAGPOW010003316.1:106552077-106562171 GCA_030014935.1 Caiman crocodilus | reverse complement strand
AGAACTTCTTCACAGTTAGAGTGGCCAAGGTCTGGAATGAGCTCCCAAGGGAGGTGGTGCTCTCCCCTACCCTGGGGGTCTTCAAGAGGAGGTTAGATAGGCATCTAGCTGGGGTCTTCTAAACCCAGCACTCTTTCTTGCCTATGCAGGGGGTTGGACTTGATGATCTATTCAGGTCCCTTCCGACCCTTACATCTATGAATCTATGAGAGAGAGAGAGTGTGTGTGTGTGTGTGTGTGTGTGTGTGTGTGTGTACTGTTGCCCAGCCGGTGCGGGGAAGCATATTACTCAGGGAGGGGGATGGAGGGGATGGTATGCATTGAGAGCAGGGGCTCTGCTCTGCTGCTGCTTGCCCAGCTTGGGTAGGGTGGGGATGGTGGGACACATGCTGCGTGCTGTCCAGGAGCTGGTGCTGCTGAGGCTGAGCGGTGCTGGACTCTGGCTGACACACTGAGCCACCTGAGCTCCCAGATAGCATGTGGCACTCTGTTGAGCCATGCTACACCTGCACCATGGAGCAGCTGCTGCTTGGGTGCCAGGCAGGGGGGCGATCCCCACTGCCCCGTGCTGCACTGGAGGGCTCTGCCATGAGCTCTCAGAGGCCCTGATCCCCTCTGCTAGAGCTTGTGACACCTGGGATTTATTTTTTTCAAGTGCCAGGAGGCTTGGCCAGGCAGGGCATCCATTGGGGTTGGGGCTAGGTCAGGGGGCATGGTCAGGGAGCAGGGGCTGTGTGGGAGGGCTCTTCCACATGGCCCCAGAGCCTCCACAGCTGCTGCTACTGCTGGTGAGTACATTTGTTTGGTTAATAGTTTTTTATTCCCAGACTGCTGGAACCAGGTGAGGGGGCCATCAGGGGTGGCCTGGGCTGGGAGGCAGTGATCGAGGAGCAGGGGCTACATGGGGGGCTCTTCCAGGAGGCCTCAGGGCCCCCACAGCCCCTGCTGCAGCCGGTGATTGCGGGGCTTTTTTTTTTTTTTAAAGTGCTGGGACTAGGCTGCGGAAAGGAATTATTCTCCTATATTCTGCACTGGTGAAACTACATCTGGAACATTGTGTCCAGTTTTGGGCCCTCCACTATAGAAAGGATGTGGACAAGTTGGAGAGAGTTCAGTGGAGGGCAATGAAAATGCTTAGGGGACTGGTGCATATGACTTAGGAGAAGAGGTTGAGGAAACTGAACTTATTTGTTCTACTGAAGAGAAGACTGAGTGGGGATTTATAGCAACATTTAACTACCTGAAGGGGGTTCCAAAGAGGATAGATCTAGTCCGTTCTCAGTGGTGGCAATGACAAGGAGCAATGGTCTCAAGCTGCAGCAAGGGATCTTTAGGTTTGGTATTAGGAAAAACTTCTCCCTAGGAGAGTGGTGAAGCACTGGAATGGGTTACCTAGACAAGTGGTGGAATCTCTCTCCTTGGAGGTTTTTAAGGCCAAGGTCCACAAAGTCCTGGCTGAAAGAATCTAATTGGGGATGGTCCTGCTTTCAGCAGGGGAGTTGGACTAAATGACCTCCTAAACTTCCTTGAAATCATAATTTTCTATGATTTCATTCAACTTAAATCAATTTGTTGAAGTTAATTTTCTGAGTGAAACATTATTCATTATCTGCCTCCCAATGTAGGCTTTGGATTTCAGTTCTTTTCTCCCAGAAATATCTTGCCTGCTTTTCTCTTAGAGAGGGAAACTAGGGTGTAATGTTGTCTGCCCTTTGTAGATTATTAGGTTTTTCACACGTTCTGGTCCTTATCTCTTTCTCCTCCCTTATTGGAAGCCTGCTTCTCATACATCTGCCCAAGTAAAATGACTCAAGAGGCAGAAGTCTGCTGAATCACCTCAAGAACCTTTTGTTCAAATTCAGAAATCTGCAGAATACGCTGGAGAAGAACAGCCCAAAGAAAAGGTCATTCAGGTACCAGTGACTACTTCCACTAAATCTGCAGAAGAGTGGCAATCTGTCCTTTCTGAGTGACTCCATGAGCTTTAAATTATCCAAGAAAAAAGTGCTACAGTTATTTTAGATCCAACTTGAAGATGTGCTAAAGAATCCTTATAAACCATTAAGTGTCCTCCATACACCCATCTGTGGCAGGCCCTCTATCTTTCCTGCCAAGCCTTGAGGGAATCAATTAAGTGGCCTTAATTGCCAGAGCCTTGGGGTTGGGGTGGGGGCAGCTCTTCCTTTGGGCCACTTGGCTTCCCCTCTCACACCTTTCCAGGTCCCGACTTTCTTGGTTGGGGCCTAATTTGCTTTAGCTGCTCCTTTCAGTCCTGGGCTCTCTTAGTCCAGCCCCAGTTCTGTAGTAGCAGCAACATAAGGCTCTGGATGTCTCCCACTTAACTGATTCCATCAAGGCATGGCAGACAAGATAGAAGGGGTGTCAGTTGTAGAGCGCCAGGCCACTTTTCATGGCTTCTGTAAAACGTATGAAAGACTTGGATTCACTGTCAATATGAAAACCATAATACTTTACCAAACCACCCTGTGCCAACCGGCTGCTCCTCCACACATTACAATTAAATGGCAAGCCTTGGAGAATGTTGAGTGTTTCCCTTACCTGGGTCTCAGACCTTTTTCAAACAATCATAAAGATGCCTCACAATTGGGTCCTAAAAACTAGTCCTATACTCCCAATTCAATAATAGTCACTGGTCTAATGGTTGTCAAAAAGAATCTTTAAGGATACGTTGAAAACCAATCTGAAGAAATGCAACTTTAACGAGGATATGGGATGCTCAAGGACTGAATTGTCCCCCAGTGGTGCCATTATGTACAATATGGTATTGATCATTTCAAGAAAACTTGCCTCATTATGGAAGCAAGAGATGTAAAAAACTAAGGGAAAGATCTGTGATCTGGTATCATCAGGATCTGTTTCTTCCTCCTGGAGTCACATCTGCATTAGAACATGTGGATTTTGGATAGGCCTCCTCAGTCAGTTTTGGGTGTACTGGTGACTTCCTTATTTACTGGAAGAATGTTATTTGCATGTCAAGGGACTGCCACCAGCAACATTGAGGATCTCCTGTGTGAAGCCTTCAATAATTTGAGAGTCCATTCCTTGGAGTTTCAGACAGGCAGAGACTCCCTATGCCTGATGAAGGGTGACTGCACCCAAAAGCTTGCTAAGAACTTTTTTCAACTACTCAGTTGGTCTAATAAAAGATATCACATCCACCCAAAGAACCTTGCCTGCCTGAAGTCCTTCACACACTTATGAATTTTATCTTTCATTCTTTGCATGTGTGTATTAATGCTACAAAGGGGTACATTCATCCTATTCCTCACTTTTTACAACACAGGAGAAAAAGTTTCTTTTTTAAATATTTCCTCATACTACTGAAGAGGAAAGGTTAGTCATCTTTTCTGGACCTTACAATGCTCAATACTTCTATTGACTGAATATAATGCCATCACTCACTCCAGAAGATTATTTCATAGCTCTCAATCTTAAAAATGTTTTTCACATAGTTTTCCATTCTGTGCATAGAAAGTTCCATTGTTTTTTGGTACGTCAGAGCTATGACCAATACAATGTCTTATCATTTGGTTGTATCCATGCTTCCAAGGAACGAAGGTCTTAACAGTAGAAGTGTGCACTTAAGGAAATGGATAATAACGGTGTATCTGTACCTAAATAATTGGGTAACAGTGTAGGGGTGCTTACAGAAGTTGCAGAAGGGCACCTCCATCACACTGTAATATTTTGCCCTTTGCACAAATTGCTTAAAGTTACATCATCATTGAAATTAACAGATGTTCAATGATTAATGGTGGGGGCTGGGTGCCTCTATGCACTGGCCAAGGCCAGGAGGCAGGGGGCATTGTAGGCCGCTGTGGAAGTGTAGCAAGTGCACAAACCAGGGGTAGTTGTGATGCCCTCTGGTGGCTGCTGAGCACTTGCTAGCCTGGGTTTCTCTGCCTTTTACTCACCAGCCATGCCTCAATGTTATTGATTTCTAATGAAAGGGAGGCTGACCCAGAGCTTCCAAACCTTGATTTTACACTTAGGAGCACAGGTACTTGTGGCCATTGCCTTAAGGGCTAGTTTTTGGGCTCCATCCTCCTCAATGCCCGTCCCATGCTTTGCAGGTGATCTGCTACCACAACTCTCTGTCTTCTGGCAGGTCCCAGACTCTGGAGATTTTCTTGATACACTCTAGTGCCTCCTGAGCACCATGGAGATGTTAAGGCAGGAGCCTTGCTGCCAGGAGCTCTTCTCCCTGTGGCTCTTGGTCTAGACTGCTTGATCAGCTCAGGACCTGGGTTTATCTGGCTCAAACCCAGCCCCCCCTCCTGGTCAGGTGATTTCCTCCATTAGCCCCTGCTTCTCAGGCAGCCTCCTCTCTTAAAGTGAGATGCCCACCAAGCATTCTGTCACAGGCCGATTGCTGCCCGGCTGCTCCCCCTTCCCCGCCTGCCAACTGGCTGCAAAGAGCCAACTGGGATTCATTCCCCATGTGGGGAGAGGAGCAGAGCAGTGTGAGGGCAGTTCAGGGGCTGTGCCCCCTCCTTGTTGGTGACATGCAGCTTAGGGCACTCCCACCCCAATGATTGCCCAGCTGTTCCACCTCCCCATCCTTTTGGCTGCTTGTACAGAAGGGAGACTGTCTGCCTCCTCCCTGTGGCAGACCAGGGGCATGACATATAACCATTGTAGGGATCTGTATGCAAGTTCCCTAAGTTGCTCTGATTTAGTGCACCTTCATTTACTACCTGATTTAATGTAGGGTTACTTTTTTGTGTGATCAGCCATTTAAAAAGTGCTCTACAGCAGTGCACATGTGTTATGATATGGCTGTAGAGTGCTTTTAGGGGCTGAATCACACAAAATGTCACTTCTGTCTGTGCCCTATATGTACCTAAACCTATGTGGAAAGGCAGTTGAATATCACTAACGCAATTTATAGAGACATTGAATTTTAAAGGTTTCATATTGCTTGATCCATTGTTTTTTTTCTTTTCCTGGATGACCAAGAAAAAGTAGTGTTCAAGAAAACTGTTTTTTATAATAAGCTTTACTGCTCTTTAGTCAGAAAGAGATATGCTTGATATTTGGTAGAGCAAGAAAGCTACAGTCATGCTGGCCAAAATCATACAAAGAAGTTTTATGATGCTCTTAAAACTGTGTATGGGCCTAATGCCACTAGTTCCATCTGTGTTCAGTGCTCCAATGGAAACATTTCTTCTGACTGAAAGGAAAGATGGAGTGATGACCACTTCCATACTGGTTCAATAAGGAGTCCAGCATCATTGATGAGCAGGGACTGTGGTTTTCTTTAATGAGAAAATCCACATTTTTCCATGATTCAAATGAAACTCCACTGTATATATATAGTGGCATTTCATTTTAATCATGGAAAAATGTGGCTTCTGGGATACTTTTTCAAATCAGAAAATTGGGGAAATTTTTATCAGAGAAAACCAAGATCACTGTTGATGAGGCTGTTTTATCAGATATCTCAGCATACCATGAATGAAATCTTTTCTCCTGAATCTGCCGTTTTAGAGACTGAGAAGGAAATCCAACTATTCCCACACAGTGAAGCATTTAGCTCTTGTTGCCATTCTGGTATGACATGAACCTACTTACCCCAGTGTCTAATAGAGCTGCTTCTGTTGATTTGCCATAAAGGAGTATGATTCCTCCTAAAAATTCTTTTCTTATCTATAAAAGAATGGTAGTCATTTTATCTGTGCCAGTCACTGGGGAGTTTTCCTAATAGATGTTTCTGGCTAGATCCTTGCCAGGAATTGTATTTAACTGCTTTATTTGCTGTCCAGCTGAGAAGGGTCTGCCTGATAGACAATATGGTTTAAGAATGGGGAGAAGAAAAACAGATGTGATTTTTGCTGCAGAGCAAGTACAGGAGAAATGCAAAGAGCAGAATATTGATCTCATGAAGTCTTACATATGACTCTGTCAACAGAGAAGACCCTCGGATGTTTCTAAGACTGGCTGAACTGACAGATTTATTATCATGAACAGGCAATTTCTTAGTGGGATAAATGATAGAAAACAAAAATATATCAAATCTGTTTCCAGTAACAAACATTGTAAAGCCAGGCTGTGTTCTTACACCCGCACCATTGTATATCTTGATTGTTGCCATGCTGTTAGCTGACTTTCATACTATTGGTGTAGATATTCAAATTAAATTCAGGATTGATGGAAAACTGTTTAATCACAGATAATTGTGAATAAAAGCAAAAGTGCACAGAGAATTTGCACATTATCTCCTATTTGGTGATGACCATGCCTTGTTTGCTAATGCCCAGGAAGGTATGCAGGTCTTCATGGATCACTTTACAGTTACTTACTCATATTTTGTACTGACTATTAACCTTAAAAAGCGAAAAGTTATATACCAGCATGCTCCTGGTAAGCCATACATTCCACCTGACTGCCTTTTCTCTATGCCAATAAATCATGGGGAACCTACAGGCATCACATCAAGAAACCGAACAATTTTCCTGTAAGTTTTCTGAGAAAGGTAATGAAAATTAGACTAGATGACAATATAGGTAGAATCCCAATTACTGAAGTTATTCAGTGAGCGAATATGCCAAATATAAGTGCTGTGATTCAAAAGGCTGAGCTAAGATAATTGGTTCCCCAACAAAATCTTTTACAGAGACCTGTGCTTTTGCAAGTATTGCTCACATGGCAGGTAATACAAAAGCTCCAGGATTGTTTAAAAATCAATGCAGTATTGATTTTCAAAACTTGTGAATTTAAGATATGGTGCAAAATGTTCCATTTGGTTTAACTAACTTTTCAGAACTAATGCATGCATCAGGGGTGCCAAATTTTGGTGACAACATTTCAGCATGCACCCCTTCTAGTGCTCATTAGCTGTTTTCAGTTTTCCAGTCTGTAACCATACTTTTAAGGTGAAAATAAAGCTTATTATCCTTTAGAGGAACTTAGGATAGACCTTAAGATAGACCAGCTAATAAAAGGGCTTTTTAAGTGCCATATTTTCTCACAATGTATGTACCCTCATGAGTGACTGGTGCTTCCTGAATCTCGGGGGGCGGGCACACACAGAAGCTGCTGATGGCGGCAGCCCTGATGGTGGGGGAACCAGCCCTACTGACAGCATCGGTGTCAGCCATCGGTGAGGGGGAGGGCACTGGCCCCATCAGGGGGAGAACATGCACTCCCATGCACCCCCTTCCAGTCACCTATGTGTACCCTGCATCCTAAAATCAGCCCCTCAAAAATAAGCTTCAGGTGTTAAGTAAGGGATCTGATTTTCTGGCTAGAATAGAAGCACCCTGCTTTGATTCCTGCACTACAGTTCAGCTGCATTAGCATTACTATTCAGGCAGCTGGGAGAGTCCATTGACATAAGTGTTAATGATCATTCTTGTTAATGATTTTGATGACCCACTAACTAAGATAACTTTACTTAGGGCAATTTTATTATCTGTTAACTGGTCCTGGTCTCTCTCTTCCTGTTTCACAGCACTGGAAATTCTTTTGCTCTTTTCAAAACCGTAGATCCAACCATGGAGACCAGTTTTCTTGAAGAGCTGGAAAAGGATAGTGAATCAGCAGCCATAACCCTAGAAAAATCGGGTTTTTTCTTTATTTGCCTTTCTAAAACGAGGTACATGTTATATTCTGAAATATACTATCTGCAAGGAAATATAATATTCTTCTAATCAACCCCCAAAAGTCAGATTAAGAGGTATAGCAACTGTGTTTTACCCTTGGAAGGGAAGGAAATGCTTTTGGGGATTTAGCAGGCCACAGGGCAGTCCCTTACCCTTTCAAATCTATGGCTCCATCACATCAACAAGGAGTTGAAAGATATAGGGACACAAGTCCTTGCCCAAGCTTGTATCTGAAATTCAGTGAAACTGAGTCATTCACTTACCCATTCTTTTCCCCAAACCAGGGAAAGCTAGGCTACATGCCTTAGATCCTAAAGGCTTTTTCCTTTCTAATCTTCAGAAGACCCAACTTCATCTCCCAGACATTTGATTTCTTTGACTGAAAAGATGAAATACTACTCAAAGAGTATCTAAATTACATTTCAGGATATGGTAATCACGCTGCAAGAGGGCTAAACTAGAAGTGCTAGGCAATATTAGAGTCCATTCCACAGATCATAACTGGTCTGTCTTAGAACCATCACCATATTTATTATCTGTAAATCTACCATTTGGGATGCCACAAATGCATTTGCTTAGCACTGTGCTATGACAGAGGCTTCTGGGAAGACTCTTCTTTTGTTAGAGCAGTCCTTTAGTCTATTTTTGATAAGGCCTACATTCGCACTTCTTCTAGTAGAACACTGGTTGTAAGTCCATATCAACCTGCAATCAGAAAATAAACAATGGTTATTTGGCTGTACAGCACCTGGAGGGTTTTTTTGGGATGTTTTAACGATGTGTGTATTCCTCAGCTACTCTCCTTCTCTGGACTTCATGGTGGAGAAGGAACTGAGAGGCTGTCTTCTACAGCCTTGGTAGAAGACTCAAAGGACTTGGGATAGATGCCAAAGAAGATGGATGTTGCTACTTAAAAATTCTTGCCTTGGGTACTTGGGGTATGTACATATCTAGAATAGAATATGGACAACATATCTTAAAGAACTGCACATGCTGAAGACAGTGACCGAACTAGGAATATTGCTCTGATCCATTATAACTAGGGATGTACCTTTATTTCCAATAATGAAATATATTTCAGAAATGACTTCCCCTTTTCTCTTATTTTCTTTTAAATATTTATGACACTGCAGGCTCTAAACCATGGGTGGGCAATTTTTTGGCTGCAGGTCCATTGAACAAATTTTGGTGAGCTGTCAAGGGCTGCAAAAGTAGCTGCACAACTTGACAGGTGTCTCACCCCCTGCTTATCAATTTGGGACTAGATGTCCCACCCATATGCCACCTGAAGTCTCTCCCCTTGCCCCAGTAGTATTTTGGGGAGGGGAGGGGGCAGAGGAGGACAGTTTGCCATTTTGTAACTGGAAAAAAAATCATATACTAAAAAAATCAAACATCTACTATACTGTATTTTAATTTTATATCAAAAAATATTTTTGTCCTGATTTATGTGTGTTTGGGTAGTGTATATAAAGATGATTGCATAATAGCTCAAAATACAGTTTTACTTTAGTGTATTGTGTGTGTGGAGGTATAGGGGTATATGTGGGGGAGTGGTTGGGGAGTGTGTATGGGGCGTGGGTATGGTGGGTGGACTGTGTGGGTGTATGTAGGGAAGGTGTGGGTTTATGTGCGGGTGTGGCTCTGTGGTGGAGTGGGGTGTGTGTGGGAGGGTTTGGGTGTGTGTGTGGTTATGGTGGGGTGTGGGAGTATGTAGTGGAGGAGGGTGTGGGTGTGTGTTGGGGCATGGTGGGGGGTGGTGTGTATGGGAGGGTGTGTGAATGTGTGGGGGGGGTGTTCCTTGGAGTCCCTGGAGTGTGTGAGTCCCCAGAGCCGTATGTGGTGGCAACGAGCAGAGTCATCTCATCATGTACAGCTTCCACACTCCCACCCGAATTCCTGGCCACATGTGGTGGCAGTGTGCGAGGCCAGCCTGACTCAGTCCCATAGCTCGCAGCTCTGGTGCTCTTGAAGTATGCCCGGCTAGCCTGACATGGCCCCATAGCATGCAGCTCTCTGCGCTCCCATCCCCATTTCTTGCAAGAGGATTTACTGGCCCCCGGTCCAGTGGGGCCCTTACCTAATTTTCCAGTCTCCTGGGAGGGAAGGCTGGGAAACTGCCATAGGGTCACTAGGCAAAAGCATCTTGCCTCTAGCACCTCCTACCTTGGGGCTTGGGGAAAGTTAGGCCAGGCTGGGGTGGGGGTTGGTGGCTTAGCAACCAGAGCCGCACCTCCTGCATGTGTTATGCTTCAGCCCAAGTCTGAATTCGTGCCCGGTATGCGTAAGCCAATACACGAATACCAGTTGGAAGTTTGAAAGAAAAGAAGTTTTTATTGCTAGCAATAAAGGTGCAAGGTAGCAAGCACCCTAAACAAGATTTCTAAGCATCCTTTATGCTAAAATCTACAAGCATAATATTCAGTGATTGGTTACAGGTAAATGATGTAAAGAGTTCCCTACTGAGCA
>JAGPOW010003316.1:106536914-106551977 GCA_030014935.1 Caiman crocodilus | reverse complement strand
AAACAACCTTCCAGTCTCGCTGTGTATTCTGTCTCGGGAGGATGGCTCGAGGCCATTTATTAGGCCTTCAAAGAAATGGCTCGGGGTTATTCACAACACATGGAGGCACAGGCTTTCAGACGGCCAGCGAGGACCAGGGCCCTAATAATTCTTTTGGCTTATGGAGGGGCCCCGCAGGCTGGGTGGAATCGCCTGGTGGGCCAGATTTGGTCTGTGGGCCATATTTTGCCCACCCCCACTCTAGATCATTTTGAGATTATGTACTTTACACCAGATGTCAATATCTGTGTTTGTGTGCACGCAGGCATGTATGTGTGTGCTTTAAAAAAAAAAAGATCCAGGACCAGTGCTGAAAACTTTGCAACTTGGATCAGATTCAGAACAGACTGTCAAAAGTGTCAGCTTTCTCAGCCAGCTCCCCAGCAAAGTTTCTAAATGTTTATCATCAAGATGTACAATGGAGTTTAAGCTACTGCTGTTGACTCCATGCTTTATCATGACAGCTACTTTGTAGGGGTCTTGTTTCTTATCTATATGCATAGCTCCAGTGATTATTATGTGGGGGTTATATATATAGATGAAGAGCCTTGCTGGATGTAGATTTCCCTAGCAGTGTGATGCCAGCAATACATTCAGATTATTTTAAAGTACAGTTCATGCTAATAACTGAGACTCCCTTTGCAAGTTCCTCAGTTTTATGAATTGGTAATAAAACATAATGAAACTGGCCATAATAATATGTCATAGAATATACTGTGTTTTCACTGATTTGACAAACTGTATTTTAGTTTAGTTGTTATAATTCTTCAGAGACTTTAGAACACTTCAATTACAATTTTGCTGTTTATTGCAAAAAATCCTTTTTTTATTATGCAAGCCGTGGTGCACACTAGCAAAGTGCAAATTTGTGACCGTCTGCTGAAAAATAAATATTAGAAATGTAGATTATAAAATTATAAAGTGCCATAGGTTCAGATCAGGGTATAAAGCAGCTATTAAGAATAATTTCAGATGCGTTCTATTCCACATTTCTGTGAGAATAGTATTTTCTTCCTCCTTCACTATTCAGAGACATTATGGAGAAGGTGAAACTCAAATCACGTAGAAATAGTAAACCCCCCTGCAGCAGCTGGAAGGAGAGGCTATGTCACTCATAGCTGCCTCCCAAACCCAGTAGGAGTGAGAAGTTCCTTCCCTGTACCACTCCCGACCCTCCCAGGCATGTTCCCCCACCACTGAGCCCAAACAAAGCGATTGAGCTTCAGGGTTGCAGCACTTGCTTTGCCTGGTGAGAATTGCGATTCAGTCCTGCTCCTAGGTCCTAGTCTTGGTTGAGGAATGTGCCTGGGTGGGAAGGGTGGATACAGGGATGAAATTTCTTGCCCCCACTGGGCTTGGGAGGAGGCCCATCTGCTCTGTGCAGCTTCAGCCCAGATGGGCAGTACTGAGCTCTGCGCTCCATACCTGGAGCTACCCAACTGCTACAGGGACTCAGGGGTTTTAGGCACCTGCGAACTGCAGCTGCTGCTGGGTGAGCCAGGTGGAGGGAACCAGTAGCTGTACCCTGCACAACTTGGCAAAGCACAGGGTCAGTAGGAGCCAGTCTCAGTTGGCTGTTCTGCAGCCACCAATCTCTGCCGTGCTTCAGCTGCCTGGCCACTCCAGGGCATATGTCCAGGTCCTGAATTCGAATCAATTTTTCCTCTGGAGCTTGTCCCCCCATGGGGCCACTAGCCTGGCTGCTGGCCAGCTGGGCACTATCTGAGCTCTGAGGAGTCCAATGCTTTTTGGAGGTTAGATGGTGCCCAGCTGGCCAGCAGCCTGGATGGGGGCAGTACAGAAGGGTGGGCTCCAGAGAAAAAAAGGATCAGGTCTCTTAGAACTGAAACAGTGAGCTGGTGTGGGTTTGTGAGGCACCACAGCCCCCAGGCGCTCTGGGGCTGTGGCATTCACTCTGTGTGATGGGAGCAGTGAATCAGTCCTGCCCTTAGCTCCTAGTCTTGCCCCTGCTCACCAAACCTCTAGTGGCAAGTCACAGCTGTTCAGGTGAAGGACAGTCAGAGATGATTTTTTGCCTTAAGGTGTGACTGGTTCACTAAGCTGAACAACTCTAAGCCGATTAACATTTGTTTGGCTTACAGTATAAGGTGTAATAAGGTAAACCTTGTTCTTCTTGTATTGGCTGCAGATCAGCCTTTTCTATTTCCTTGTGCTACATCTACTTTTTATGATAATGATGATAGGGTAAGAAGTGCCTGCCTTTTCACTCTGTACACAAAACGGTTATGGATAACCTCCTCAAGGTAAAAATCCCAATATATTGTCTTTTCAGCAAGTCAGTTGCTACTGACTGCATTGTTTTGTGTTAGTGCAGTTCTTTAGATAACCATTCAAGGTGGATTAACTGAAGGACTAACTGTGCTTGGGGGAATAACTCATGTCAAGTGTTGGGATTTCTGTGAAGAACAATAAAATCCATGGCTATCCTATACAGTAGAGTCTCAGTAACCACCTGATTATTACTTAAGCATAATGATGTTCTGATGTTCCAGCTTTTTTAGTCTATATCAGTTTTATACAACATTTATCACTGTAATAATATCTGAAAACTTTTCACTAGTAATAAATAGCCTTTAAAATATATTGTTTAATAACCTTTGAAAATTGCAATTTTATAGACATGCATTGTTTTTAAAAAAGTTCCTTTTAATCAAATTTTAAGCTATTGCACTTTACTTCATTTCTATTGAGTGTCCTATTGTTCTTGAGCTATGAGAGAAGCATGCAATTTATTTTTTTCAGTGCTATTTTTTTGTCTGCCTTTATCATTTTATTTTCTGCTTCTCTAAACTTCAGTCTCACTCCCTTTGATCTATTGTACAGAAATCTTTCCACACTTTTTACCATTTTTGTTGCCCACTGTTGTCATCCTTTAGGTTTTGAAAAAGTGTGACCAGAACTGAAAGCAGTATTCAAGATAAGAATGTCTCTCTAACTTATGATATAGTAATTTAATACTTTCAGTTATGTGTTTACACATCCTTACTTTTTAATCACATCTGTCCACATGACTCCCAGGACGTTTTCCTGGGTTATTTAAAGTTTAATAAAGAATTCATTGCTTATGAATAGTTCAGAGGGCTTCCTAATCTATGTTTACCAGCACTGAATGTTTTTGGAAATTGTGTTGTACATTCATCTAGCTGTTAAGCATCTGTGAAGTTGCATATTCTTCCCAGATCTTAAATAAATTAAATTCTTCTGGAATCTGCAAATTTTGTTGCCTCAGTATACCTCTTCTTCAAAACCATTGGTATATATTAAATTATAATAATGATCCTAGTGAGGAATCAGTGTATTTTATTTTGTGTGTGTATGTGTCTTGGGATGGTGTTTGGCTAAAGAGGGTAAGGTTAATTTTCATGTCAGTATAAAAAAACTGTGAACAGTGGTTTAAACACTGACAAGTTCTTTACAAGCTCTCTTGTGCAAATTCTGCAGCCCTAGTAAGCAAAATATCAGACTATTCCAAATTTCATCAAATATTTTAAGTAAAAAAAAGGGACATAATGGAAGATTTTTAATGAAAGACTTGCACAAAGAACCAGTCTTAGAATGTTGTGAAACCTTTTTTTTAAACAACCTTGTGTGATTTAAGACCCACATGCCCATATGTGAGACTGGTATTGTGATTGAGTATCACCAAAGCACATAATCTGCCTGGAGAATTTTAGTACACTTCATCCCCTGGCACCCACTACCAGTGTCTTTTAGTTCCAGTGAAATTGATAGAAAGATTTAGTGGCTATGTGGCAGTAAACTAAAAGTATGCTGAGTTTAGATATAGTTACACCTTTCCTTTAGCAGTAGATATTCTAAATAACAGTGCTGGCAGTGGAAAAGTATTGGTTTGCTTGTGGTAGATATGATGACCTAAAAAGTCTGCAGTATTTCTAATTATATTGGTTCTGAAGAAAACTGGATCCTAAAATGTATCATTTTAGGACAAATACAGGATTTGTCTCATTTCTCAGAGCATTAATGCTGGAATCCACTGTTCCCTGACTCATTAGAATGCAGCCTATGCTCGTTTACTCACTATGGTACTTACCAGCCCAATTTACAGCAAGAGGTAAGTTTGGTGAGATAAGTGGAGAATCATAAGCACATATGATACATGACAAAATTGGGTGTTGCCCTAATGCAGGGGTGGGCCAAATATGGCCTATGGGCCAGATGCAGCCCACCAGGACATTCTATCTGGCCTGTGAGGCCCCTAAAAAATTTAGAAATTTAATATTCATCTGCTCCTAGCTGCCTGTCATGTGGCCCTTGATGGCTTGCCAAAACTCAGTAAGCAGCCCTCCACCCAAAATGATTGTTCACCCCTGCCCTAATGGGTGACAAGACAATGTATTTAGTGTACAGACTTGGGAACAAGCAATTGCCAGTGTTATTTTCAGTAAGATGCACCTTTATTGTACATGTTATGTTGGGCACGGTAGCATAAGGAATGAAATTAAGAAATGCACATTGCATGATGATGTAGGTGTTGTGACTATGCCTCCCACTCATGCAGTTTAAAACTACCGTAGGAGATTTCCTCAGCCAACTGCATATTGTTTGGTGAGGTGTGATAATGGGGGAGAATTAAACAAGCAGCAAAAGGAATAGCTACTGTGGCTAAGATGAAGACTGAACTTAGTTGCTTTCAGAGATCATTAACCCAGGAGGAAATCAGTTTCCAGGTGCCTATGGATAAGGGGCAAGTTTGGTGAGACAATGAAGGTGCAAGATAGAGACTGTACCTGGTAACTGAATTATTAAAAATTATCTGTCATTACTGAGCAGTGAAAAATTTACACAAAGACACAGGCTGCCTTCATATCAGAGGCAGAGGCAGACATCTTTCAATTTAAATTTACATAAAGCCTGACAAATGTAGTTTGCAGTGATTTTTTTTCAGGGGAAAGCCTTTTCAAATAAATATGAACTGTTCCCTGATTCTAATGACAGTGCCTCTCTAAAGTCAGATCATATTCTTTGCCCTTTTCTTGGCAATAATTATAGTAAATGACTTGAATGTAGCTCACTCTTTCAAAGTATATGAATAAAGTCACTAGAGGAGGAGAGGTACTTTTTAATGTGATTCACAGAGATGTAGCATCCCTCTGTCCCCGCAAGTAGGCATCTACTTCTAAATCCTTGTGTATTTTTAAAGTACTTCTTTTATTAGAATGCTTTTAATATTTTCAGTTGTTCATAATATAATGTATGCCAGCTTTTCATTCCAAGACTGCTCTTTTATTTATTTCACTGCAATAATTGAAGGATATGAATAAATAGATATTATTATGATTAAAGTAATAACTGCATTTTCTATATTTATTGACTGCTGACTGGAACTTTTTGGTTGAAAAGTTGGTTAGGAAAAATTACTGTGAAACTCATTTACTGTGATAGCAACAGAATTACAATATCTTCTGGAAACACAAGCATTTGTATAATCTAACTCCATGGCATGAGGTATGCTGCATGTAGTATATTTATGATTGAACAGAAAGTTTCAAACAGCAGTCTGTGAAATTGGATTTTAGATGTAATGTACCGTAAATAAGTGCTATAAAGATTGCTTTTAATGCTATAAATCAGACTTTATTGGTTTCAACTATCTCATTTTGGTTATTGTATTACCCACAAAATCAGAGGGAATCAAAAAGCTGGAATATTTTTTATTTTAATGTCCCATCTTCCATAGAGATGGCATATAAGTCCTTACAGCTACTTTTTAAGGAGGTTAGGCAAGGTTGACATATTACAAAACATGTTCACAGAAAGGGATATGTACATAGCAGTTGTGTAATACTTTACTTCAGTGCTTACTGCTAGTAAAGAGACACTTAACTACTTGAATATTTCTTCCTTTTTTGTCTTAGTAAACAGAAAACAAACAAAAACACCCTTATATGGTTTGATTCCAGAGGTTCCTTGGGCTTGTTAAGCTTTTACAAGTTAAAGCCACAGAGAGGTATGGGATGAATTTCACTAGCATTGAATGTAATAACTGGCATGTTTGAGGGAGAGGGAACTGGCTTCTTATGTATTTAAGCATGGTAGGAGATGCATGATCCTGGGAGAGAACAAGAGGACTTTTACAGTAGCTGTGAAAGGTAATATACGTAGAAAACATGCTTTTTTCCTTTTTTAAAAAAAGAAATGTTATTCTAGTCTAAGGCAGGAAAAGTCATGCATCATGATTCTTTGAAAAGAATATTAAAAACAGACCTTATAATAATACAGAGATGAACTGTGTTTTAATGGAACAGCTTTTGAGCTCTTTAAATGTAAATTGTATACATATCATTTTTACCTTTACTTGACTTATACTAATATTTTCCAGGAGGTAAATTCTGGGGCTAAGTACAGGCAGTCAAAAAGCTTGAGGCTGAATCAATTAATTCTTCACAGGTTAGGCTAAACTTTATAGATTGAACTGAGCAAGTGAACACACATGCACTTTTGATTCTGGAAATGCAGCCACAAACCTGCAGTGGCTCAAGGCAGAAGCCAGGGGACACTAGAGCATGCCTTCCTGGGCCAAAGTTAGCCCACCCACCTTGCAAGGGGGAGGTTTACAGGGGAACATCCTGCGATGCTGGGGTACTGTGAGTTAACTTGAATCTGGAGGGGACCTGGGACAGGAGTTCAATAAATCAATTTAACCTAAATCAGTTAAGTTTGATACTACATCTATCCAGATTTATCTTAAACTAGTTTCAGACATTTTGAAAGAGGTTTATGTGCACTGACCTTCTGTTGTGTAACAGATTTGAACCAGTTTCCAATCACTTATACCAGTTTATGTATCATTTTTGTCCCTAGCCCTGAAAA
The DNA here is from genome assembly GCA_030014935.1 of Caiman crocodilus. Lineage (NCBI taxonomy): Eukaryota > Metazoa > Chordata > Crocodylia > Alligatoridae > Caiman > Caiman crocodilus. The sequence continues at coordinate 106,545,086 of JAGPOW010003316.1, read as the reverse complement.
CTACCCACCCCTACGTTTGTTTGCTTCAGATAGAAGTTGCTTGACATAGAAATAGTTTTCTTTACTTACTGTCATAAATTAGAAAACAGAATATATCAATTATATTATACATATATCTAGGAATACCAGCATATTTCTTTTTGGATGTATGTTGCTTCCTGTACCTAATAATAAACAGGGATCCTGGTTTTTTCTGATAAAAAAAATCCCCTATCTATCTATCTATCTATCTATCTATCTATCTATCTATCTTAGTGGTGTTACATTTTGAGCATAGAAAAATGTGGGTTTTGGATTACTTTTTTTAATTTGAAAGTTGGAATTTTTTTTTGTCAGGGAAAATCAGGTTCCCTGATAATAAATTACACCAAAGAAGCAAGCCACTGTACAATGTCCAACGTGGGTAACTCACTCTGTTTTACATGTTATCACTATTTTTGTCCATCTTAATCTAAGTTGGTATATTTTACATGTCAAAAGCAACAGGAGAGAGAGAGAAAGGTCCTAAGAAAAGCAAACAATTTGAGGCAGCGTATTTATTTATTTATTTTATTCATTATATTTGTACACCACCCTTCCCTAAAAATCATTAGGTGTATAAATTAAAGTAGGCCATCCACAATGGATGCTCAGTTTGTATGGCAGTGTCAAAACATGGGTAAATTAATAACTTACTCCCTTTGTAGCCCACAGGTGGAGGGATTAAACTTCTTTGGACTCTGATTCCCTTCTTCCTACTTATACCCACTTTACAATGTGGTGGTATGCTTTTGCTTTAAGGGTTGAATTAATTAAGTTTCAGATACTTGTTAGTATTTATATTAGACTAAACTGTGATTTCATTTCTGTGCAAATTTCTGTGGCTTGACAGAAGGAGCATGTTAATCATTCACATGGAGCATGGCTGTCTTTGGAGGCGGGTTGTACCACTTATAAAAGTGACAGATGTCAGACCTTGCTGCTTAATAGGAATGTAAGATGTGAATGATAGTATTGGGGAGGCAAAATAAAATGCCTGACTGCATCAGAGATGGTTATAAAATTTCCTGTTACTTCACTAACGTTACTGCTAGTGATTTCAGAAGATTTAGTGATTTCCTGAAAAATACAAGATAACTGAATTGTTTTGTTTTATTAGCAGATCTGTGATCAGTTTGCCCAAACATCTCTGATGAATTATCCTTTTGTTCTTTGCTTCATTTTTATTTCTTGCTTATTTTTTTCTGTGTTGCTGCTTTCTCCATTTGGACCAAACTGATCCTTGGTGTAACTACATTGATGTCTTTGGAGCTAAGCCAGGAATAAAATTTGAGTCTCTATTCTTATTACTGACATATTTGTTCATTGCCCAATTGATAAAAATACACAAATAAATCCCAAACAGCTGTGAAAAAATGGAAACAGGAATAATTAATAGAAAATCAAGCAAATCCATTTCTGTGATCAGCAGGGATCCTGGTTTTCTCTGATTTTATATTTGGATTAAAAAACATAACCCCAAATCCACATTTTTCCATGATTAAAATATATATTACTGGTGTTTCATTTTAGTCACAAAAAATTTGGGTTTTGGATTACATTTTTAAATCTAAACATTGGGGATATTTTTATCAGAGAAAACCAGGATCCCTGGTGATCAGTAGCACAGAATAATCAGATGGCATTTGTCCTATGATCTTAGGTCATTACTAGCATATATTGAATGATCTAGGTTGCAAAACAGAAAGCATGCAAGTACCTGTCTTTCCCTACATGCAGCACTGAAGAAATATATCAGTGAATGTCTTTAAGACATTATTTAGAAGCCAGAAAATACAACAAATAAAATGGTTTTCTGAAATATTTGGGAAAAAACAAAAGAAAAAAAAAGCTAGATTTTTTAGTTCAGAATGAAAAAGTAGCTTTCAAAGGTAACCAATTTGATCATTATAAAAAACTTTTTCACTTTGACTTAGAGATTGTCTGCTTCTTAAGGTGTGATCTGCTCCAAGGCTTGTACATCAGCCAATTCCTATTCTTGCCCATAGAAAAAATGGTTTGAAAACTACTAGGACGTAGATAAGTAAATGAATTGTAGAACCAGAGACACTCCACAATGATAACGAGATAACCAAAGAATCAAGTCAAACAGTAACTAATTTGATTTGTAAGTTTCCAATATTTTAGTGAAGTAAAATGAATGCTCTCATTTCTAAATGTGCCATTTCATTTTCTACTGTATATAGACTAGCTTAGAGATGGAGAGTATAAACTTTCTTAAGCAGAGGGCTTACTTTAGAGTGCTTCTTTGTAAGTGCATTTTTCTTACTTTGCTGGCCCCAAACAAGATGGATACAGTAGTACTGCTATATATGAGTCAGGGCCTCAATCTTCAAAATTAAGACATTTTCTTAAAATTATGAGATTTTATAAATAATGAATGTTGTATTTTTATTTGCCTGCTTGTTTTTGAGCCTGTAGATTTCAAGTTTCTGTGGCTTATAACACAAAGTACTCAACCCATAACCATGAGAACTAAAATTTTACTTTGTGTTCCACATTAAAGCTAAGGTGACTCCAATAGCTGAATAACCAAGGGTTTATAAGGAAAAGACTTTATATTATGAATGTTGCAGTAAAAGAGTTGACAACAACTTGGGCTTTGGGAGTATGTGTCTGGTGGGGGGTGCTTTAATTAGAGCAGCTCTCAGAGGAAGGGAGGAGATACAAAATTATCTTTGTTGTATTATTTTTTTCACCTTGCTGCGCTATCAAACTTCACTGCATCCTGTGAAGTGGAGGGGATACTGTATCCCCTTCCTTCTTCTGAGTGCTGCTGTAATTAAAGTGCTCCCCCCCACAGTATTCTGAGAGATGTTCCGATAATACAACAAAGATAATTTTGTATCTCCTTCCTTCTTCTGAGATTGGCTCTAATTAAAGCTCCTGGAACATCTTGTGTTTCAGTGTCCCCATGCTGAAAAATGGTGGCAGAGGTATTTTAACTAAAGCTTGTTGAATGAGCTTTAGTTAAAGTGCCCCTGCCGCCGTTTTTCAGTGCAGGGATGCTGATACATGAGATACTGGAGCCTGCTGAATTACCACACTCCAGCAGACTCAATTAATTGAGTCACACAACACACTGTAATTACAACACACTATAATTACAATGCATTGGAGCAGCCTTGCTGCACGTGTATAGGTGTCCATAGTGACATTCTATTAATATTTTAGCAGCCCCTGATAAAATGATGTTTGTACTTGCAGAGAGGACTGGGGGAGTGCACCATCTTTTTAAAAACAAAATCACTTTCCTATAACAAAGAAGGCCACACAGTTTGGCAAAAATATCTTGTATATGACAATTTATACTATCATAGCTCATCAACTGGGGTTCTTGTCTGCATTGTACAAATAGAGTCTTTGTCCCAGAAAACTTTTCATTTAGGATTATGAGGTTTAATACTAGACAAAAAAAGTAGAAAAACCAGTTTTACTCAGAGCCATGGGGTATAGAGAAAAGGATGGTGTCTGTATATATCAGCAACTCTAGTTTTCCAGTGGCATGATTAATACAAGATAGTTGTGTTTTGCAGGCATCACAATCATGATTTTAAAGGGTTTGAAGGAAGACAAGTGTTATGGATTTTGAGAGCACATTTCTTCCAGGTATAAGGTATAGCTTGGAAGAAGGTATATAAGTAAGAAATAGATTGGTAAACCATCAAAATTGGCATTCAGCAAAATGAAGGTGATAGTCCATAATAAATTCATAGATTTGATGGATAGGGGAGCTGAAAGGCTTCAGAAGGTGAAGATGAAGCTTATGCTCAGTATGATAGACAAGGAGCATCCAGTGCTACAATGTAAAGAAAAGTGACATGGTTGGAGCAACATGCCAGGAAGGTTATATCAAGGTTTTTTTTTCAATTCATTCAACTTTTTGGAAGATTTAAGGGAAACAAATGGAAGCAGAAGTGTAAGGTCAAAAAAAAAAGGAATAGAAAGTTGTAAATAAATAGGAAGAGAAAAGCATGAAGATTATTCACCTGGAGAAGACAGTTTCCTCCATTCTAATTCACACAAGATATAAGAACAGAAACATATGCAAGCATCTACATCAACATAGAGAAAAATTTTTAAATTAAACAATTATCTCATTGGCTTGAAAAGAAAATAGAAGAAAAACTACTGTAATTATTACTGTAATGATGTATTATCAGTATGTGCAGAAAACTTTATTTGTAGAGTCATCTCATTTAAAAATTACTCACTTTCTTCAGCATGAATTCTAAATTCAGCATGAATTTAGAATCTAGATTGATTTAGGATTATGCAATTCTAGATTGATTTAGGATTATGTAAAGCTCCCACTGCTGCCCTGGTCATGGGCTCTGAGTTGCCAGCAGCTCCAGCCCCATGCTCTGTGTTCCCATCCGTCTGCAGCTTCCTCACTACTCCTGCCCCCTCTGCTTCCCTGCCTGGTGCCTGGAGCAAGCGCTATGCCAGGGAAGCCTAGCAGGTCCCCCAGCTGCTGCTGCAGTGTCAGCAATGGCAGCAACAGGCCCACTCAGTAGGTGTAAAAGCTAGCTGGGCCAGGCCCTTCTGCCTATGAGGGTGGTAGCAAGATGTGTGGGTTCGGTGGGATACAGTTAGCTGGTGGACACCTGCAAGCTGGATGAAATTGTGTGGTGAGCCAGCTCCAGCCCGTGGGCCTTATTTTCCCCACCCCTGATATATAGTGATGGGAAGAGCTCAGGGCTGCTGATAGGTGCCTAACAGAGGGGAGGAGTCCATAGCCTGAAACCTCCTCTTGGATTTGGATGTCTAAATTGTCCCTTTGGGATATGTTGGATTGAATGCTTCACTTTTTTCTTTTAAAACAATAGGAGGAGGTTTCAGCTCCCTTTTAAATAATAGCCTTGTCATTAAAGTACTTGTAGTGAGAACAGGAAGCCTTATTAGAATATAGGAAGTGCAAGGCCTGGATTATGGTTTTACCTCAGATTGAGGGGATTCAAAATTCTATCTTCCAAGATTATAAGTGAGCCTGGGTATGATACCTTCAACCACTCCCTGTTGAAGAAATTGGGCTACAGAACAGCCAAGTTTGCAAAGTTCAAGGGTATAGAAAGAATATACAAAAGGAGGAGCCTAATTCTTTACTCCAGTTAAGAGTGCAGTCCTCTCATTCTCAGAAATTCTGGATTATGGTTCCTAGTCCCAGGACTGCATTAAAAAGTCACTGGCTGAAATATACAGCATTGTTGGCAGTACGGACTGGAACCCGACTCTCCTATGCAGTCAAGCTTTTTTGTCCATTTGCTCTTTCTGGCTGTGTGAATCTTGCATTCCTTTCTGAATAGTGCCACATCTTCAATAGGAGATGCAGAAAGGGTATCAGTCCAAACTTTCACAAAGCTTGGTGGCTAGGGTGTTTGCCACCAGTTTTGCTGCCCTATTGTATATATGAGTTTAATTCCCCTCAGTCTCACAAGAGTCTAGAACCCACTTCCTGAGCTAACACCCTACACACAAGGCTTTTATGAACCATGGGTACTTGGATAATCCACAGCCAAAAAATAAAAGAGTGAGCCAGTTTCTTTATACAATAGGTCAGTTTAACCAGTTAAACTCAGGAAAAATGGTAGGCTGATTTAGGATGTTACTCCAGGTCTCACATGGGTATCTACCTGTAGCCCTTATTTAGACACTTAGGCTAGGGATAGACATTCAAAAAGCCTGAGCCTGAATTGATTCAGTCTTTGCAGGTTAGTCTAAACTGTGCAGCTTAAACTGATTAATAACTGGATAGACATTCTCTGTTTAATCAGGAAATGCAGCCACATGCCTGCAGTGGCTCAAGCTAGAACCCAGGGGGTGTTAGAGAATGCCTGCCAGCCACTGCCAAAGGGGAAGGAAGAAAGACACCATCCAAGGCTCTCACTCCTTACTAGAGTAGAAGGGCGTGGCCAGGCACCAGCTGGGGCTAGCATGACACACGGGATACCATCTGGAGGGTTGCAGACAGTTTCTTTGGTGTAACTGTCTGCAACCCTCTCCTTTTCCCTGAACTACATTTCCAGCACACGTGATGATCTTTTCCAGCACCTCCCACCTCTCAGTCTGGTCCTGCAGGGCTTGGCTTTGCACACAGGGGGACTAGCTAAACTCTCTCCCCTACTCTGCAACCAGACCCCCAAGGGCTCCAGGGGAGAGAAGGGAGAGAGGGAGGAATTAACCCACTGCCAGCCTGGCTGCAGGCAAACCGCAGAGACTGCTGCCAAACCATGGTTGTCCCCACAGGGAGAGAGGGGATGGAGGGAGGAATTAACTCTGTCCCTGCCTGGCTGCAGGCAAGCTATGGAGATGCAGATGGGGCTGGAAAACCCCAGATGCAGTCCTTAGGGTTTGCCAACAGGCGTAGAGGGGACGGAGGGAAGAATTTGTCTCGGGGACCATGCCAGGCCAGCGTCTGTCCACGCCTTGCCCCTGCTCTCCCTAGAGAGCAGAGGGGCAGGACCAGCCCAGCTCTGTAGAAAGGACTTTTTCACCCTCCCTACTCCTCAGTTTGGCATGCACATCCAGAGTGCATGCTGGGATGCTGGGGGAGTCTGGTTCAACTTAAACAAGCAAGGGGTCTGGTACAGACATTACATAAACTAGTTTGAGCCAAATCAGTCTGATATCACATTCAACCAGATTTATCTCAAACTGGTTTCAGCCATTTTCAAACTGGTTTATGTGTACCAAATGTCTGTTCTGTTACAAGTTTAAATGAGTTTCTGATCACTTAAACTGGTTTATGTTTAATGCTGTCTCTAGTCTTAAGGAGAAAGGCAGGGTTCTGACAATCTGTATCTTCAGTGTTTCCTGTTTAGCTGAACTTAAGCGTTCTCCCACATGACATGTATCACCCCTTTAGTCGCATGACTTTTCCCATACATAAGGGGCTTAATGCAGATTAGTGAATTACACTCTAAGACCTGGATGCCTAAAAGTTAAGCATAGTAATGCTTAGTCCCTTTGCAGATCTGGGCCTTACTTTCTAGAGGGCAGGCTTTAACTTGAAAGATTAGGAAAATTTCTCTTCTGTGTTTTCACCCATTGTTGTTTATGAAAAAACACAACATCCTTCTCTTGGGTTATATAATAACATTAATCTATGTTTAAAGTATATGCAAGGAAAAAATATCACCAGACCCCATAACATAGTAAGTTTGTATTTAAAGTCTTAAAATATTGTCATGAATTCTTTAAAACTAAAGGCAGAAGGATGGGGTCACACTCTAAAATCATACACTTCTCCTGGGGTCCTCTTTCCTGATCATCTGGAATCCTGATTTTCTCTTAGCAAAAAAATCCCCACCTTTCAGATTTAAAAAAAGTAAGCCAAAATCCACATTTTTCCATGATTAAAATGAAACATCACTAATATATAGATATTTTAATTGCGGAAAAATCTGGCTCAAGATATATTCATTTACACTGTTTCTCTTTGTGGCAGGAAGACATAATCAGCAGGGAACCTGGTTTTCTCTGATCAAAAAAAAAATCCCCGATTTTCAGATTAAAAAAGTAACCCAAAATCCACATTTTCCCATGATAAAAATGAAATGCCACTGTATATATTATCTATATATAGAGAGAGATTAAAAAATTCAGGCTTGTAACATTCAGTTGAAAAAATGCTTAATTTAAAAATGCTATTTTATCTATCATCAATGGATCGATCGATCCATTGATGATAGATAGTGTCAGGTTAGAAGACATGACCACCTGCCAGATTATCAGTGTTGTATTAAGTAACACAACCAAGGCTCATCGAGTTAATCAGTAGCGAAGGTTGAACTCTATGTACATATGTCATGCAATGTGCGAGTGAACAGCGCGTGATCAATTGAGCCCAACCAATCAGTGGCTACCTGAGGGACATGACTGCCTTGCCTTCTGGAACCATCTGGCTGGAAAGCCTTGTGATTGGTCAGGGAGGTTATAGAAGAACCAGCACACCTTAGCACGAGGTTCCTTGGGCGCTCTCTGTTTATGAGGTGGACTGATCACCTTCCTCATGCCAAGGTAACCCCTAGGCCATACCTTACCGTAACTCGTACCGTACCCGTACCCTGCTAACAGTCACCTGTTACTGGGCGCTTGTTCACGAATTTGGTTTAAACCTGAAAAGAGAATTCT
>JAGPOW010003316.1:106505294-106533193 GCA_030014935.1 Caiman crocodilus | reverse complement strand
AGCTGGCCTTAGGCATTACTACAAGGGGTTTGATTTCACTATGGGGGTTTGGCTTCTTAGGTGGTGTCATGAGTCACCGCCTACAATGCAGTCTGCACAAGAACTAGGTACATACCTGTAATTAGGACTATGCAATGCCTATCTGGAGAAAGAAATAAAGAAGGGCTATTTAAGAAAGTAATTCTTGAAGAACATCTGTTTTTATTCACAATACAGTCATAGAGAAGTAGGGCTCAAAGGGACGACCAGCTGGTCTCTAATCCAATCCCCTGCCTGAGACCGGATCATCCCTATCTAAACCATCCTATACAAACCATGATATAACTTCTGTATAAGACTACTATCAACTCTAACACAACACAGACCTAGGATGCCACAGGTAAAGCAGGAGAACAACAGCAATTAACATCCTGCTTCTATGAAATGTGGTCAATATACACTCAAGAGATCCTGGGTAGAGGGCCATGCCCCACCTACAGAGGAAGGCAACCCCCCCTGCCACACACATACACACACACGTGTGCGCGCGCACACATGCACACACGCACATGCACACACACACACAGAGTCTATACCAATATGATCATTATAATCATATAATAGTATTACTATTACTATTACACACACACACACACACACACACAGAGTTTATACCAATATGATCATGTGGTAAAATTTCTTCCTGACTCCAAAAATGGTAATCGGTCTGACCCTGAGCAGAGGAGCAAGACCCCCCTCACCAGGAACCTCTGTCTTTGCTCCCAGCAGGAACATCGACACATCTCATTCAGAGTCCCCAGTCTCAGTTGTAGCTAACACCCAGCTCCTCTGAGGACGGCTTAAAAACACCCTGACACACATAGCAGAATAGCAGGGAGGGGTGAGGCCAACCAAAGTGCAGAAGCATGGGAAATACTGGTAGTAGAACATAGGCAATGAAACCTAGATCATCCCCAACCAATGGTTGCCCAACCTCCTCTTGAACACCTCCAGCGAGAGTGCACAACTTCCCTAAGTAGTCTATTCTACTGCTTCACTATTCTAACAGTGAACAGGTTTACTTCATCTACTTTGCTGCAACTTCAACCCATTGGTTGATGTCTTCCTCTTTGCAGAAAGAGAGAAAAGGTGCTTTCCCTTTTCTTTATGGCAGCCCTTCTAGTATTTGAAGACTGCTATTATGTTCCTCTTAAGTGCTTTTTCTGCAAGCTGGACATGTTTAGCTCCTTCAGTCTCTCCTCATGCAACTTGCTTTTCAAGCCCTTTATTATCTTTGTTGCCCACCTTCCCCTCTCCCTCTAGTTCTATGCTCACAAAGGTCCACTGATGCAACTGAGACTTCGGCACAACACAGCTTATTACCAACTTGATATTTTCAGTGCCATGAAGGGCTCTTAGTATAATCCCATCTGGCACTGTTTTAGTGGAAGTTTCTCAAAATTCAGTGGTAGCTTTGATAATATTCATAGCACTTTTCTATAAGTAACATTTTCATGCAAGAAAATAGGTCTTACAGTACTTCCAAATGCCATAAATAGCTATGTATTTCATACAAAATGAATGACATTTATAGCAAATGTTCCACATTTTCACTACTTGCTTACTGCATAGAATTTGTAAAGAGTGCATATATATATTACAGATATACTGGTAAGGTATACTATTAAAGGTTCATGGTATTCAGTTACAATAAACTGAAAACAGCTATATTACTCTGTCAGACTTTAACAACTTGAGCTGATATTTTCTGTGCCACATGTCTGCCTCAGGCTGAATCTGTTTGGAAATCTTCAGCCCAAACCATTCAGTTGTTCCCAGGATTGGACAACGTAAAATTATATTGCTTTCCCAATTTTAAAAAGGCCTTGACACTTTTTATTAAATACTCTAGAATCCATTTTTTTTAATAGTAAAAGATTTATCAACACTTTTATGTCTTTGTATCAGGGACATAAATTTTACTATTTCCCTGAAATCTTCCTAAATTTTGCAAAATGGTAAGATTTTCAAAATTCATTTCTGGCATTTGATTTTAATAGTTTGAATCGCTGAAGATTCTATCTTTAGATTAAGGCAAGGAGTTCAGTAAGATTTGAACTGGAGTTGGGGGGAGAGAAACTGGATCTGGGATTTGGATGAGGGAGACTGGAATGTGTTAAGCAAAGAGACTGGTAGTCTGGGGAATGAGACTAGGATTAATTGTAAGGCAGGGGAAGGAACAATGAGTTTGGATGAAGAGGTATGAGGAAAAGAGGGACTGGGACTGACTACATAAGGGAATTGAGACAAGGAGCCAGTGGTGGAATATGGGAGCAGTAGGAAGGTGAGAAAGATTGAGAGTTAGGATACTGGGATTGGCTAGACAGAAACTGGGTCAAGAGTGGAATGTGGAGGGAACATCTGAGACTGGATGAGGAGCCTGGGGAAAGGAAGGGGAACAGGAGACTGGCTGGCAGTGGGACAGGGAACAGGGACTGGCTGGCAAAGAGAAGACAGGAAGTCAAAGGAGAGATTTGGACTTAGACAAGAAGAAGATTAGGAATGGTTGGACAAGGAGAGACTGGCCCTGGGATGAGAATGAAGGACAGAGAATAAGAATGGGAAATGGAAAAGAACTGTAGTTACTGTGCATTTAGTTATTACTTCATTGAGCAAGTACTAAACTAAATGTGCAGTAACTACTGCACATTAATGAATGTGTAGATGTGTCTGCCAAGAATTTAATCTTTCAACTGCATTAAACACTTTTTCTCTTAGAATAATTCTTCCATCTCTGGGATACCATTTCTAAGAGTGAAACTATTGTTTTACTCTTATATTAACTAATCTTCAATTCAGATTTCATTTTCAGGCTCTGCATATCAATTGGTGTTACACTTTCCATGCTTCCACTACAGATCATCAAATTGTCAGTGAATAATGTGGCATTCCCTTCTTTCTCCACCCTTTTAAAAATACTCGGTTCATAAGTGATAGGTTTCACATAAAATTATTCCATCTTCTCATATAGTCAAGGCATTTTAGGTGTTTCAAAATAGCTACCCAAACCTATCCTTTGAACTTAATCTCTCTCTGCCTTAGTTTGCATCTATGAATTGGAGATAACTCCCTCCCTTTATCTCCCTGGAGTATTATGAAGATAGTTCTTCATGAAATAATTGGTTATGTACATGATAATTTCTGTGGAAAAGTGGATAAAAAAGATCAATATCTTTCTTCACATTAGGATGTGAATAATATTGACCCCATATAAAATATTTAATATTTCTTCATCTAGCTCTTGCTTCACCATCCTGCATCAAGGAAGAAAGAGCTCTGTGGACAAAATAGTGTGTGATTGTGTAACTGAAGAGTGTGCATCACAGTACATATGCACAAGTGCACAAGGAGGCAGAACTAAACTGCACAGACAACCTTGATTCTGCCTTTTTTTAACCTGAGTGTTTGACTTTTCAGGCTTAATTCTGTTCTTTATGTGTTAAGCATTATAATGTCTTTTTTTCTGAATGGATGCACACATTGTAGCTTAAACTTTACTGATGTTGGACTCTGTGATCAGCATTTATCATTGGATTAATTTAGAGTCACAAGTAAATATTTAGAAGGAAAACACTAGTAGGAGGTTAACTCATGTAGGTATTTCATGCCTTTTGCCATTTTCCATTTAGCTTTACAGCAAAATCTTCTAAGAGGGTCAGTACCAATTAAACTTTTGTATTAAATGCTGAACACAGAAGTCATATTTAAGTTTTCCACTCTGTTGCATTCCTGTATATATAATATGTCTTCTGGAAATTTCTGTAACACGTCAGGTATTCATGATGAAAAAGCACATTTGTACATTTGGTTCAGAGATAATTACTTGCCATTAGGTTCCTAAGAATATAAATTCTATTCATTTCTGTCATCTAACTTGTCAACTTCTTATATTTTGTCTACACTCTGCCCCTCCAGTGACAAGCTGCAAATAATTTAGTCTTCCACCAAAATGATAATGACGCAAATGAAAATCTCATTGAAACAGAAAGGCAGCACAGCACAGTTGCACAAAAATAACTTTGTTTTCCTGCAGTAATGATTTAACTGCTATAACTCAAATGACTGATCTTTTTTCAATAATTCTGCACACTCAAGTATCATTTAAACCTTTGTTTTTCAGGACAAGTAATAAGTGCAGGTTATTTCATTAAAATACATTTGATTATCAGGACCAAGTGTTCATAATATGGCAATATTGCATGTGCATTCACTTGTAATGCCAGTAATTTAAACAAAGAAGGGACTTGACCATGCTTTATGATATTTGCAATTATGTTATTTACACACATTGCACAAATATGCATGTAAAAGTGATTGGTCATTTACATATATTCATGCATAAATGTGAATTAATTATCACTTCCAATACTTGTCCCTCCTTCTTCAATCTGCTTATCATGTAACTCACTTGTTCCACTCTTGTGGCCAGTGGTACAGCTGATGCAATTTCAGTGATATTCTTCCAGTATTTTAACCTATAACTCCCATGAAATTATGCTCTATGTCATGCATAGCACGTACATAAGATCTGTGTTCTTTGGATGCCTAGGCTAGTAGGAAAGAGATATGAAGAGTGGGGAAATGTGTTAATGTTTTTCCTGTTTAAAAAAAATGACTTTCCTAAACCTTTTTGTTTTCTGCATACACAAATCACCTTTCTCAGCCTTGAGGAAATGAGAGAAAAGCAACTGTTTTTTTTTCCTTTGGGTTTTCATGCTTTTGTCTGCAGCTCTAGCCTATTACAATGATGGATTTTCTATAAATACCTTAGAGTACCATAACTAAGCAGAGAAATAATGGGAGACAAAATTCATGGTAAATACATTGGCTTGAAATAATTATTTTGTTTATGAAAAATGCACTGGGTATATCAAAAGAATAATGTAGAACAAGGTTCAGCATGTATAATTTGAAATGGGGAAGGGTTAATTAGCACAGGGGCCAACCAAAGCTATTTTTATATTTATATCCCCTTGACAGCATTCTGGTGAATTCCAAAGGGGAAAAATTTGCACCTGAGAAGCAATTTTATAAGCTCCAATGATGATTAGTCTATGGCAGGGGTTGGTTAGCAGTCTAAACCTCCACCAGAGACTGATAAATTATCTGATGTTCTTTTCCATTTGTGGTATGTTTTTAAAACATGGTGCTTGTCTGATTCTCTGAGACTCCCTGAAACACATCAGTACCAACCCGATTGTGGAGAATGAGAAAATTTCCCACTCAATAAATTGATTTGGTGTTGCCATATGAGTCTTGCCTTTACTCTAGTGGGCATGTATGCATGCTGATAAGAAATGCTTTGTATAGTGTTGGTACTGTGTGTAAAGCACCCTAATAAACATGCTGTTGAGAGCCATTAATGTATATTAATTGCCTTAATTTAGAGTTCATTGTGTACTTGGTAAATGAAAAAGTGCATGTTTTCCCTCATAATGGAAAATTAATGTAAATGACTGAAGAAGCAAAGTATCACCTGATTAGTGGACCCCTTTTACTTTGCAAATCAAAGAAACCTGGAAGGGCAGTATAAATACAAAGACTGTGCAAATATGTGTATTATTAATACATATTTGCAAAGCAGGGAAGTATAGGGTTTTCCATTTTATGTTGTTGAACTGAAACCCCCAAATTACCCTGGGGATAGATATGTATATGATGTCTTCCATCTTCATTTCAAATTGTCTTGGTATTTGCTTAAACATTACATATGGCTGCTTCACAAGAAGTGTGTTGCATTACAAAAGAATGAGTTAAGATACAGTACGTCCTTAGTTATCTGGATCCTCAATTTTTTGAAAGGCAACATTTTTTAAACGTCTTATCCTTGTTACTATAGTATAAAAAATGTTTTCCTTTTTAAGCTTTGATGTTTTTAATATCTGTACTGGTTTTGAATGAATAATTTCTCACAAGACTCCTTCCCAAAAGTGTTTGGATAATCTTGGATGTGCTGTATAAAACCAGGAGTACAAGACATGACATTTATTTTCTTCAGTCCATTTATGTTACTCTTATTCAGGGCCTGGTTTAAATCTTGGGCCCAGCTTGTGGCCTGGTGGCTCCTTTAGAATAGTGACAAACAATACACATAAACCACTTTAAGTGATCAGAAACTGGTTTAAACCTGTAAAAGATCAGACATTTAGTGCACATAAACCAGTTTAAAAATGACTGAAACTGGTTTGAGATAAACCTGGTTGAATGTAGTATCAGATTTAACTGATTTGGCTCGAACCAGTTTATGCAATGTTTGTCCCAGACTCCTTGCTCATTTAAATTAAACCAGACTCCCCCTGCATCCCAGCATGCTCTCTGGGCAGGGCTCTGCTTTTCTCCAGAGCTGGGCTGGATCCGCCCCTCTGCTCTCTAGCCAGAGCAGGGACGAGACAAAGCGCTGCTCAGCATAGCCCTGTTAATTCAAAGTGGGCAGGGAGGGAATTAATTCCCTCCTCCTCCACTTCAGCTGGTGTTTGCCTGTCAGCTGGGGAGCAAAGGGGAGAGGGCTGCAGCAGTGGCCCCTGGAGCTGGCAGACCCTAGCTGTGGGCCAGAAGGGGCCAGAAGGGTTGGAGGAGGAATTAACCCTTCTCCCTGCCCCCTTCATCTTAATGGGGCCATGCTGAGATGGTTGTCCCATAAGGCAGGGAGGGGGTCTCTGTTTTGTATTGGGGGATTCTTCCCCCCTGCCTCCTCTCCCCAGGGCAGGGAAGGGGGGCTCTGCAGGGCACTGGGTATTTCTCCTCTTCCTTGCCCTCCCCCCCACAGCCATTGTAGGGCTGGGAGGGGGGGCTCTATCTGAGGCTGCTTGGCCCCAGAGGGGCACTCTTCCCTTGTTCTTCAATCCCCTGTGGTTGTGGCTCAGTTACAGGTGCTCTCTGTGCCCTGCCTGGGCAGTGTTGAATAGAGCCTGTCCCCCTGCCCCCCCACAGGGGTGAGGGGGAGGAGTTAGGGGGAAAAATCCCCCTCTAGGGCTGGGGCTAGGCTGGGCAGCCTTGCATACAGCCCCATTCTATCTTTCCCCTGCTCCTTCCCCACCATCATGGAGTGGGGAGCAGGGCCTCCATGCACTACTGCCTGGCCCCAGATTGGGACTCTTCCCCTCCTCCCCCCCACCGTTCTTCTATTCTATGATGGTGGGTACACCCTGCCCCTCCCCGTTCCCCCACCCCCACGACTGAGGGGCAGGGTGGAGGACTCTATGCAGGCTGCCTGGCTCTGGCCTGATCCCTGGAGGGGGACAGATCCCCCATCATGGGACAGGGGTTTCTGTTCAGTGTGGTGGGGGAACTCTCCCCTCTCTTTCTCCCCCTGCTCCCTGCTACTGTGGGGTCAGAAGGAGAGGCTTTTGAGGTGTTCCCCACCCTGGTCTGGCTCAGCCAGGGTGCAGGGAGTGGCTGGAGTGGAGCTGCAGCTGCTTGGGATGGCCCCAGCCTGGCATTTCTCAGCTCTGGCTAAGGCAGCTGCTTGGTGGGGCTGGGCTGGGCTGCAGAGTGGGGCCACCCTTGGCTGGTGCAGCTCAGTGATGGGAACAAGACTGCAGCCGGGCAGCTACTTCCCCAGTCAATAAGCGCAGCCTGGTATGCTTGCCTAGTGGCATGAAGCCAAGCACAGACCTGGAGCCCAGCAGCCACCCAGCACAGAGGCTTGCTAAGGCCCTACAAACCTTCATGGTGCCTCTTGAGTGGGGCCAGATAAGCTGCTGTCCAGCCACCAGCTGCACATGCCGAGTTGCGTTGGCTGACAGCTGCACTGAGCTACACCAATTGAGGGTGGCCATGCCCCTGCAGCCTGTCTCCACCAAGCAGCTGCCTTAGCCAGGGCTGAGGCCAGGTCAGGCTGGGCTGGGCCCACCTCTGGAAGCTGCAGCTCCATTACAACTGCTTCCCTGTGCCCTGGCTGGGCTGGGCCGGGTCAGGCCAGGGAGCACCGCAAGAGCCTCCCCTTCCTGCCCCACAGCAGTGGGGAGTGGGGGGGAGGAGGAGGGGGAAGGATTCCCCGCCCAGCACTAAACAGAGTCTCCTCTACCCCATGCAGGGGAGGTGTCCTCCTCTGGGACTGGGGAGCCTGCACAGTCTCCCCTCCCCACCCCTCAGCAGCAAGGGTGAGGGCAGGGGGAAGTAGAGGAGGAGGGGGAGGGGGAAGAATACCTGTCAGTGTGGATCAGAGCCCCATTCCCTGCTCCATGGGGTGAGGGAGTTTGGGAAGAGTCCCCAACTGGGACCAGGCTGCATCTTATAGAGCTCCCCCTCCTCACCTCTTGGTGTTGGGGGAGAAGGAAGCGGAAGAGTCCCCCTCTGGGGCCAAGCAGCCTTGTAGTGCCCCCCTCCTCACTCCACAGTGGCGAGGGGGGAAGAGGAGGAGGAAGAGCCCTCCCAGCACCAAACAGAGCCCCTTCCTCACCCCACAGTGGTGGGGGAGAGACAGGAGGGGAAGAGTTCCCCTCTGGGGCTGGGCAGCCCTGTGTGTGAACACTGCTCTCAGCTGTCAGGGCACCACTGGGGTGGGCAGAGCTCTCCCCTCCTCCTCCTCTTCCCCCCTCAGCAGACACTCCCTGTTGCCCCACCATCTAAACCCTGAAGACTTAGGTGGGGGTTTAAACCCCTTCTCAGTCTAACTGAGGGCTGCCAGGGCCTGGCCATAACCCCCTCAGCTCAGCTTCCCTGTGGAAATGAGGGCTGCTCTAGCACCCTGGCTTTTGGCCTGAGCCACTGCAGATATGTGCCAAACATCTATCCACTTGCAAACCAGTTCATTTTTTGCAGGTTAGACAAACCTGCAAAGATTGAATCATTACAGGCTCTTGCTTTTTTAATGTCTATCTCTAGCCTTAATGTTGGAGTTCCCCTAGCATGCCCCCTGCTGCTGATAGGAGGAAGGGTCCCATGGTCCCACTGCTCGCTGCTTGCTTCTCATAGCTAGGAGGCAAAAACCATGGTTTTAAATATGACACAGTTTTTGTCTTCTGTCTCTTGCTGCTGAGTGGGCAGGAGGCAAAAACAGTGGCATATTTAAAACTGTGGTTTTTGCCTCCCACCCATCAGGAGTGAGCATGAGCAGTGGGGCTGGGGGGTCCCTCTGCCAATCAAGAGCAGGGCAACTCCAAGATCAAAAGAGCTGCGAGATGGACCTGCAATTTAAACCAGGCCCTACTTATATTCTTGTTGTTATTAGTCAGCCTTCCTCTTCGATGATTCCATTACAGTAATATCTGGTTTTCCATTTTGAAAATTACCACAGGAAAAAAATCTGAAAAAATTAGAATCTGAAATTATTAGAGCTTTCTTTTTTCCAAGAATCCCAGGACATCTGTTACTGGGAACTTCCCAGCTTTGGAGCAAATTGGAGGGAGGGCCTTGGAAGCCTTTAGTGTCCTAGCACAAGCCAGATTTCTCAGGACTTTTTAGGTCCCTGGGACAAAGCTGGGCTCTGAAGTACTGCTCTGAGGCACATGGGTATTGGGAATATTCCCACTGGCCATTCACCTGCTGTTGCTCTTGGTGTTCCGGTTGCTTGGGCTCAGGTGCTCTTAGAGTCCATTGCCCACAACAAGCCAACTGGGACTTGGGTGCAACACAGAAAGAGCAACTTGAACTTGTGTTTGGTGGCACAGGTTAAGATAGGTTTATTGTCTTTTAGGACGGTATGCTAGTTAGTCTATATAACAGTCAACCTGGCTCAGTAAAGCTGCCCAGACAATAGTAAGCCACACAAAATGTGCACTGATGCCCCCTAATTTGCTATGATAGGGTGAGTTTCACATAGCCTGTATTTTTAGCCTAGATGGCCCAATCCCACACCAGTTCTTGTCTTCTCTTTGTTGAGATGTTACCTTTTTACTTGGCTCTTTCTCAAGTTTCTTACTGTGAATCAGCATTTTGGCTCACTGCATCTTCTATCAGGTCATTCAGCAGCTAGTGGAGCCTGCTACTTCCAAGGTCCTTAGCTTGAATATGGCTTAGGATAGCTATGGCCTAGCATGACTAAAACTCCTATGTATGGCAGTCCATATGGCTCAAACTGCCCTAGCTACAAATCCTGAAGGCCTGGGTTTCCCAGAAGCCCACCAAGTGCCCCTGGCTTATCAGAAGTTTGAAACTGATACATTTTAGTAAAACATTTCAGGTTTGATTTGATCTAGAATCTGTATTTTCCCACAAAAAAAATCTAGGAATCCACTGAATGTACCTATGTCTTGGTAAGGAGCTAGCATGGGGAAGAATTTTCTGCCTCTCAGATGTTAAACAGGTTATCTTTAATCTTGTAGTTGAGTAACGCAGGACACATCTACACAAGCCACCTACTGTGCAGTTGTTACTTTGCAGTCATTCAGTACTTGCATAACCAAGTACTAAATGACTGCTCAGTAACCAGTGTTACTGCACAGTTACGTCCCAGCACAGTTGCCTAGTGATGCTTACTGCACAGTAGCTCATTACTACTATGTAGTAGTGTCGTGTCATGGCTTGTACCTGGCAATGCTACTGTGCAGTAAGCATCTTATGTAGACGTGGCCACAGTGAATATAGTGTATAGGTAAAGAAATCTGCAACAAAGCTAAAAAGAAACCCAAAACCTGAAAAAGAAAGCTGTAAGTGATAGGATAAAAGAATAAAGAGCCAAACATTTGTTGCTAAGGGCCATATTGAAAGTTTCAGCAATAGTGTCATTTTCTTTTTTACACAGAGACAGCAAATGAATGTCAAGCCATTTGCACCATCTGCTTTATAAGCTGTAGGAAAAGGAATTTATGGGGAGACACTCAAGGGCATCATGTTAAAATATTTAAATCAGAAATGTTTTGGTGTTAGAAAGCTGCATGATCTAATGGCCTAATTTTGCAGTAGACAATAAAAAGATGAAAGTATAGTTGATACTGCTCCTGTCACAGTCATTGAGTCATAGAGAAATAGGTCTGGAAGGGACTTCCAGAGTTCATTGAGTCCAGCCCCTGCCTAATGCAGGATCATCCCTGTCCAAACCTTGACACAACATAGACTTAACACCCTAACCTGCCACAGGTAAAGTGAGGGAACGATGGCAACCAACGTGTATGAAATGTTGTCAACATATGCTCAAGAGATCCCAGGTAGAGGGTCAAGCCCTGTACTACAGAGGAAGGCAAAACCCCACACTCCATACTAGTCTGACCTTTGGATAAAATTCCTTTTTGACCGCAAATATTGTGATCAATCAGACCCTGACCAGAGAGGCAAGACCCTCTAACCAGGAACCTCTGGCTTTGTTCCTAGCAGGAGGATCAACATACCCCATTTGAAGTTCCCAGCTTTAGTTGTAGCCAACACCCATTGCTTCTGGGGAAGCTTAAAAACATGCTTACACATAGAAGAAAAAAAGAGAGAGGGAGGTGGGATTAATCAGCAAAACCCAGAAGAATGGGAAATACTGATGGTAAAAAATAGGCATAGCTATGCCTAGACCATCCCTAACCAGTGGCTGTCCAACCTCTTCTTGAACACCTCCAGTGATGGAAAGCCCGCAACTTTACTAGGCAGTCTATTCCACCACCTTACTATTCTCACAGTGAAGAAGTTTTTCTGGATAGCCAATCTAAATTTACTTAACTGCAACTTCAAGACCTTGTTCTGTGTCCTCTTTACAGCAAAAGAGAAAAGGTGCTTTCCCTCTTCTTTATGGCAGCCTTTCAAGTATAGTAAAATCCGCATTATCTGGCACCTTAGAAACTGGCATGCCCCATTAACTGACATGCCAGTTGGCGTGGCAAAAGTGAAACTGGAAGTGCCTACTATGGCATTTCCAGTTTTGCCAAGCCCCCATGGCTCAGAGAAAAGCAGCCTGCACTGCCAAGCCTCCACAGCCTGGAGCAAAGCACCTGCTGCAAGTGCCAGAAAGAATCAGCCTGGTACTGCCTCTGGCCCCACCTGCAGTAGCAGTCTGCTGTCATCCTGCACACAGATCCAGGGGCACATCCTCAGGAACAGCCCGACAGCCCCACAGCTCACAGCCCACCAAGAAGATGTGAAGCAGCAAGAGGCACCCCCCCCCCCAGCACCCACTGGGTTCTTATTGAACCTGGTGTCAGCTGCTCCCAGGGCCGCTGCAGCAGGAGCACCCCTCCCCCTGCCCCTTCCTTAATACCAGCGTTACTCCCTCCCTCCTTTACCACTTTGGGAACCTATCTCTATTTGTTACATTATAAAGTGGGTTCACATTATGTGAGGAAAACCTGTATAGCCTGTGGCTGAATTGGCCCTGAATCTCTCCAAATCGATTCAGAGACTTCTGATTTGATTCATATCTCTTAATGTGTCTCCCAATTTGATTTGGATTTGGAGATTCAGCCACCAAATTGGGACAAATCTCTGAACTGAATCAGTTACTGAAGATTCACACAGCCCTAGTATGCAGCATTAGTTTGTTACAGAGGCCCTACACTTACTTTTTAGGTTTGCTTATCATTGCATAACACATGAGAGCCAATCCAGGCAAATTAAGCTGGGCTTTGTATGGGCTGTATATGACTTTTAAGAAAAATCTACAGCTTTTAAACTCCAAGGCAGAGACAGTCTTGTCAATATGAGATTGGAGGGTTGGATACCTGACCTCTGGGTTAGGATACAAGGGGAATCAGGAGAGGGAAACCTGATGGTGGGAGTCTACTACAGGCCTCTCTCCAAAGAAGTGGACAGTGATCAGGCATTCTCTGGAGAACTACCCTGAAATCTGTTGGGAGGATCAATCAGCCATCTCCAGCAGGTCAGCCAACTTTTTGACAACAATAAATGACCTATTTCTGACACAGATTGTGGAAGGGCCTGCTAGGGATAAGGCCGCTCTGGATTTAGTGCTGGCCAAAGGTGATGACATCATTGGTGACCTAAGAATTGGTGGTACTCTGGGAAGCACTGATCATGACCTGGTTAGGTTCACCATTTACTGAAGTCCCGGATTTCAAGAAGGCAGATTTTGGCAAACTCAAGGGACTAGTTGGAGAAGCCCTCTGCAACCTGCAACTAGATGATTTGGGACTTCAGGAATGGTGGTGCTTCCTTAAGGAGGCAATTCTCCCGACCCCAAAACAGGCCATCCCCACATGGGCAAAAAATGGGAAAGGAGCCAATAGAACCACTTAGCCCAAAAGGAAAATTAGAGAGCTAATGAAAAAGAAAAAAAGAAGCATATAAGCACTGAAAGAATGTCTCGGCAACCAGAGAGGACTACATCTGTATCGCTAGGGCCTGCAGATACGAGACATGGAAAGCCAAAGCAGGCATGGAGATCAAGCTGGCAACTGGTATAAAACACAACAAAAAAGTCCTACAGATACATATGGAGCAAGAAAAAATCAGGTTCCACTGTGGGACCGCTACTGAATAGTCAGGGATAGCCCACAGTCAAGGCAAAAAAACCAGATTCCTAAATGTATACTTCACGTTGGTATTCCTGAAATCAATCGGGGGCTGTTTATATAACCAGGGGCCTGGGTAACATTGGAAAGACAACAGGCTACATAAAATCAGTCCTGAACAGGTGCGAGATCTCCTGCAACACTTGGTTATTTTCAAGTCTGCTGGTCCCAATGACCTGCACTCAAGAGTCCTCAAAGAACTGGCTGAGCTTATATCAGCACCACTGGTCAAACTGTTTGAAATGCTTGACAACAGTAGACAACCTATTTCTGACATAGGTTGTGGAAGGGCCTGCTAGGGGTAAGGCCACTCTGGATTTAGTGCTGTCCAAAGGTGATGACATCATAGGTGACCTAAAAAAATATCTGAGATGCTTATCTTGCTGGGATCCTATGACCCCAGCTGACTTCCTGCCCTTCGGGGGTGGGGGAGAAGGGGCTAGATTCAATGCTCTTCCGAGGTCCCTTCCAGCCCTAATGTCTATGAAATCTATGAAATCTATTAAAAGTTGTGGAACTCAGGAGTGGTCCTGGACAACTGGAAGAGAGCCAATGTGGTGCCCATCTTTAAGAAAGGGAAGAGGAATGACCCTACAAAATACAGATGGGTCAGTCTGACCTCAGTCCTAGGTAAAATCTTTGAAAAAATTGTTAAGGAGGCCATCAATTGCCAACTGGTAACTGATGAGGTATTACAAAGCAATCAGCATGGCTTTGTCAAAGGTAGACCATGCCTGACAAACCTTGTGTCCTTCTACAACCAGGTTACTAGCCATCTGGACAATGGACATGAGGTTGATGTGATTTACTTAGACTTTAGTAAAGCCTTTGATTCTGTTTCCCATGGGATTCTTTCAAACATACTGGAGGGTGCTGGACTGGGCCAGTCTACAGTGTGGTGGGTGGACAATTACCTTAGAGGCAGCTCCCTGAGGGTGGTAGTTGCTGGGATGGCATCAGTCTGAAGGACCGTCTCCATGGTGTCCCCCAGGCACTGGTGCTTGGACTTGTGCTCTTTAATATATTCTTTAATCCGTTGGATGAGGGAGTGGACAGCTCAATGATTAAGTTTGCAGATGATACCAAGCTGTGAGGAAATACAGGCACATTGCAGGATAGGTTCAGGATCAAGGGCAACCTGGACAGACTGGGCTAATGGGCAGAATGGAATCAAATGAGGTTTAACAGGGATAGGTGCAAAGTCCTCCATCTGGGTAGGAAGAACCTCACCACAGCTACACAATGGGTGGTGATCCACTGGCTGGCACAACATCTGAATGAGACCTGGGGGTCACAATCAATTGGAAGATGAATATGAGCCAGCAGTGCAATGAGGTTGCCAGAAAGACAAATAGAACTCTGATGCATATTAGTTAATGTGTGGTCAATAGATCCAGGGAGGTGCACCTCCCTCTCTATTCAGCACAGATGAGACCTCAGCTGGAGTACTGTGTCCAGTTCTGGACACCACACTTCAAGAAGGCCATGGATAAGCTTGAGAGGATACAAAGAAGGGCCGTCCATATGGTCAAGGGCATGGAGGACAGGCCCTATGAGGAGAGACTCTGAGAAATGTGCCTGTTCAGTCTGAGTAAGAGAAGGCTGAGAGGTGACTTGCAAGCTGCCTACAAGTACAAGTTGATCGGGGTGAAACCAAGATCTAACCAAGCAACTCTTCAGGAAGGCATCTCAAGGGAGGATGAGGACAAATGGTCATAAGCTTATGGAAGGTAAATTCAGGCTAGATATAAGAAATAACTTTTTCTCTGGAAGGGTCGCCAGCACACTCCCAGCAGAGGTGTTGCAGTGTGGTGCACCTTGGAGGTGTTCACATGAGGCTGGACAGGCACCTTGTTGGCTTCTCTGAGCCCAAAACTTCCTGCCCATGGAAGGGGACCAGATTTGATGATCTTACAGGTCCCTTCCGGTTCTATGATTCTATGATATACAGTACTTTCACTTCATATTGGAACACCAGCCCTGTACTAGGGCCTCTAGTTATCAACAGAATGCAAATGATAAAAACTAACCATATCAAGAAAAAAGCAAAATGTGAATTTCTAAAGCCAAAGTTATTGCTCTTCTCCTCAGTGGCACTCTATAAAGCGGCTATTTTGAATTTATTTTAGTATCATGATTAACCCTTGCCACCTACAATCCTTTTTGGCTTGTCCAATATAAATCAATTGATTCTTTAAACATTAATGATCTTCCTTGGTTTTATGTAGTTTTGCACTTTATTCTCCAGATAAGCTCTGCTGTCAAAGTAATAGGGTGTTGGCTGACAACTCACTCTACCATAGTATAAGTATGCTTTTTCTATTTCTTTTTGTCTGTATTTACCATTTTCATTCAGCTCTACTTATCTTGCCTTACAGTAAGAAACATTGTCCTAGCAGTTTGTCTCCAGTTACCAGTAAGTTATTATTTCTAGTTACTAGGAAGTAACAAAACCAAAAAATAAATCTCATGCCTAGGATAAGACACAAGCTCACATACTTCTCATTCTTGCCTCCTGCCTTTAAGCCTATATTCTACAGTACTAATCTTGTCCATAGATGAGTTTCATGCTAGTTGTCTCGTATCATGAGGCTCTGTCTTGGGGAGGAAAGAACCTGTAATTAGCAGCCTTCCCTTCTGAGACCTCAGCTGTAATCTATTTCAAAATCCCCGCAGAACTGAGTTAGGTATAGGGCATCATGTAGTGAAGGCGATCTCGCCTTGCAAAGACTGCTGCTTATCTCCTTTCCACATCTTGCTGCAGCCACATGACCTAGAAATAGCTCCCCATGTTGCTAATCTTAAGTATTCAAAAAAGTATGGAGTCAAGCCTCAAAAAATAATGAGATTTCAGAGTAAATTTAGAGTGCTGCTTATTTTTCTTCTAGTTTTTGAGCCTCTAGAGTTAGTATTGGTTATGTGTTCAAGGTTTTTCACTATGATGATTAATACTAGAAATGAAAACTTTTATATATATTAGAGTTGAGAATGAGACCTTACAAAATCAGTGTCTCCAGTAAGTTGGGATTTACAGAGTATACCCAATAAACTGGGATTTACACAGTTTGCCCAAAAGCATAAAATATGGAGCAAAAATGTGAGTTGCCAAACTGTGTCTGCAGGCCCAGGCTTCTTAAATGGATGCACAGTTACCCTGCCTACTCCTTATAGATACCAAGCTCCTGATCTCTCATACCTAAAAGTGGAGAAAAAAGAACTGAAGCAAAAAAATCTAGCCTTTCTCAGCCTACAGATGTTTCATTATACTGTGCGTGGAAAGGTTTTTTTCTGTCTCTTCCATTGCTTGTTTTAGGCCTCTTGTGTAAGCAAGCAGTTATGCTTCAAGGAGTGTCAAAGTATGATGAAGTGTTGGCACACCTTGATGTATCCACAAAGCACTGGAATAGAGAGGTGGATGATGCTTTTATAATATTAAGCACTAGCACTCTAGTGTGTCAGTATATTATGCAGTAATTAATGTGATATCTTGTAACAGCTCCTTTAGTCATGATAGTTCATAGCATGAAGCTGTTCATACATGAATTCTGGGAATGATACAAAAGCCACTAAAATAATAAGACAGTAAGTTTTATTTGTAGTCAGTGTGCTAAAAGTAGGTTTGTTGAAAAGTCCTTCATTAGACACAGAGTTATAAAGTCTTCTTGATTCATTATTTTTGAATAAATAATACCTTTGCTTATTGCTTATATCTTGATCATGCTGAAACTTTGCATTCATTCATGGAAATTTATTTTTCCTGGTCCCTTGCAACTTCAAAACATGCATAACTCCTTAAAATTCTCCCTAATGAGATAAATGAAAATGTCTTGTTGGCAAAACTTCAAAAATAGTTTCCTTTCCTATACATTCTAAGGATTTTAATTACCTCTATAGCTTTCATATATTTTCATTCTGAAGTAGAACTTTCTGTATTTTGAAAACACCAAATAAAAGGAGAGCTATATTATGAAGAATTGTTTTGTAAAATATCATTAGGAACTCAATTACTTTCCTATGAAAATGTTATATTTAATAGCTTTTTTGTTGTTTTTGTGTGTGTGTGTGTGTGTATGTGTGTATTCCAGCAAATACATTGTATCTTATCTGTTAAAGGGTTAGAAACAATTCTTAAAGAATTTAGTTTAATTAGAAAGTGCTTGCTGACAGTAAAATAATATTAACTCATGTCAAATAGTTCTATATTTTGATACTTTAATCAAAAACTCATATGCCCTGCCAGAATTCTTAGTCCAGGAGAAAAGCCAATAATATTGTCTGGTCATTCTGACTGCAAAAAAATATTAGCATTTATCTATTTAACTGCTTACAGTTTTTCTTTCTTAAATTCTTTAGTTAAGGACACATTCTGTGTTGTGCTTATGTGGGTGTGCAGAAGGAGTGATCATTCATGGAGCCCCATCCTCCATACACATCTTTTGCAAGGACCACTCACAGCTGAGTTTCAGGATTCAGTGATGGCTTCCTCCGCTTGACCAAAGAGGTGGAGTTCTGCAACGGAAGGGAATATTGTTCATGCATTACATCCAATACCTCTCTATTATATCAGCAGACCCAGAGGTTAGAACCCAGAATGTCTTCCCTCCCAGCAGAATGAGCTCCCATTGGGTTTCACACTTCCTCTAATTCTGTCTAATCCTAAACCCTTGCTTTCTGTACAGTGGCCCCTGTCAGTACTCAGTAGTTAAAAATGCCTCGGCACAGTGGAATTTCTTGGCACAAGATACCTTGGTGCAACGGAATTCCTCGGTATGGTGAGAAAACCCTGGTGCAGTGAACAGTTCCCGCCAAGCTTAGCAACTGCATTGTTTGAGTGAGCGTCACCCATTGGCTTGTTGTAAATTATTCCTACCCGATGACTAGCAATTGGCTTGCTAGCTGTATAAAAGCTAGAGCAGTTTCCGCCCAAATTGGAGAACTCCGCATGCACCTCTGAGTAAACTTGGTGGCCTGATCACCCACCAATGACTTCCCGTCACCGACCGTCCCAACATACCCCGTGCCCTGCACGCTCAAAAATATCTCATGTGTTGTTCAGAGCTCTACCCGGTGCAACTGTAATGGAGGTGCCTATACTGTGTACATCGACAGTGAGAATCTGTGTATTTCGGCAGTGTAAGTAAAGCCATCCCAATTTAAGCAATACGAGTCTGTGCCTAATTCTGCTCCATCAGTCAAAAGTACCCACCTGCTGTCTGGGCTCTTGGCCACAGCCCTGCCAACCATACTTGGCAGCCACAGCCCCACTTTTGGTTAGAGGCTACCCTTAGAGCTATTTAACCCATATCTGAGGAGTTCAGGCATTTTTCCTGTAAGGTAGGAAGTATGGGGTCAAACCCCTTCAGGGTGAGAAGGATCTGGAAGCCAGGCTTCCTATTAGGCATTTTTTCAGGTGTATTTTGTTATTGGGCAAAAGGTGGATGTTCTTCTTCCATCTCTTCCTTCAATACTAGATCAGGCCCTTTGGGGCGGAGGGGGGGAATTCTAAAATAAAAAGATGCCCAGTTTGTGAACCACGAAGTGGCATTAAGCAAGATTCAGGTGCTGATGTGCACACTTCATTTAAAATGTTGGACATAATGAGCATATGAAACAGCTGAGTTTTCTAATGCCTTAGTTCATTTTTTAGGACTTCATGTCAGCATGAATATTTAGGGAGGAGTTTGCTGAATTGCACATTGGAGAAAAGGCATGTAGGCTCTGACTAAAAACAACTAGCATTCATAAATCCCTTTTGAATCCATGTTGAGGTAAAAAAAGGTTTCTTTACTAGTGATTTTTTTCTGATATGTTTTATTAAAAGGAAGATATGGAGATTGGTTTTCATTACAGTTAGCAATTAGAACAGGGTCTGGTACAGTTCGTGTTTAAAATGAAGCATTTCAAGCATCAGTTCTTTTTGTGATTGTTAACCAATATTAAAATATGTTGGAAAGCTGCTTAGTTTCTTATGTTAGACTCCCACATGGGTAGGATCACAAATGATTACATAGAGAAATGGCTACATCTAGCATTAGATTAAAAATTGGGAAATGTCATTAAAAACTAAAAGGAAATCACTTTCATAGTTTATTCATGATGACAAGTGCCTCTTAGCTTGTAGGCTTTTCTGCTTCTAGGATGAGTAAAATGGGTGTAATTTTCCTTTAAGAGGACTTCTTGCCATGGGCAACACTGATTGCTGTACCCCTGGTGGTTGGGCACTGATATATGGGTATGAAGAAGATAATTTACTTTTTAGCACCAAACTCTCTGGAACACAGTGGAATATTATGTTAATTCCCAGGATTAGAAACATGGTTGAAGATTTTACATAAAAAATATTAAGAATGGAAGATGGTATGTGGAATGGAATATAAAGTACAGTTCAATGCTTAATAGGACATCAAAGGAGATGCATTTGCTTTTGTGTTAGAAGAAAACACACTGCCTGTCGTGTCTGTCATTGTAATGTGGCTCTTTTGTATTTAGAGGTACATTAAAGGAATTAACCTCAAAACAAGTTTCTCTTATTATGGGTCCATTGTTCTATACTAGTCCTGACTCATTATGGGCATTTTTCTCCAACAGCAAAATGCAGCAAGATTTTCAAATCTTCCTCTTGCTCTTTGATTTTAAGTTTTAATTTTTTTACTGAGGAGAAATCAGTAAAGAAATCAAACCCTACTCGGTCTCTTTCCTCCTGCAAATATCTGCCTTTCCTGTACAAAGGATTTTTCCCTGCTTGGGAAAAAAAAGTCTTTTCCCCTATCAGTTTTCTTTTTTTATATACCTTCATCCTCCTTTGCAAGAGAGACGGTTGTTCATCTTCCCTATTCCCTGCTCCCGTCCCTGTTCCCTGAGCAGGCTTAAGAGCAACATTAGAGGACTCTTACTTCTTCTATACTCAGGAAACCAGTGTTATGTTTAGAATGGGAGTGGCTGGTAGATTGCTTAGCACTAGACAGTCCTCCATCACTTATCTTCCAAGGGGATTGTGCCAGTGCTCTGGTTGTTCCTGCCATTTTAAGACCATAGGCAAGCTGTGGAGCAGCCAGCAGGTGGGCTCAGGCCAAATTAAGCTGTCACCTGCCTGTAGAGGAATGCCTGATTGGAGGAGGACTGGGCAGACAGAGTATAAACCTAGACCCTGGCTGGGCCAACAGT
Organism: Caiman crocodilus; assembly: GCA_030014935.1. NCBI lineage: Eukaryota > Metazoa > Chordata > Crocodylia > Alligatoridae > Caiman > Caiman crocodilus. The sequence continues at coordinate 106,512,602 of JAGPOW010003316.1, read as the reverse complement.
TACATCTGGGGAGCCAAAGAAGTAACACTGCCCAGCCTGAGGAATGCAGCTCCTGTAACACCTGTAGGTTAGGGTAGGGACTATGGGGATGGAGGAGGTTTGTCTTGATTCTAGGTAAGACCTGAAACTACACCCTGCTGGGGTTGGTTGGTGTGGTAGGACTGCCTGTGGTGGGTCAACCCCCAGGAAATGCCACACCTGTGCCTCCCCAGTGAAAGGTGAGGATGGGGTGCCAGAAAGTTGCAGCTCTGACTACCTTGTGGGTCACCCTGTAGAGGGGAAAGTCTAGGAGCTAAGGACTACCCAGGTGGAAGGCCCCAAAAGGGACAAAGGTCAAATGGGAGGGACTTGAGGGCTGCAGAGAGTGGCCCAGTAAGGGGGCAGAGTGCTGTTCAGTGAGGGTCCAAAGTCCATTGATAAGCACCTGAGGCCTGTGTGGACCAGAGGCCAAGTGCAGCCTAGTAAGGGGATGGGGGAGTAGTAAAGAGAATTGGATGCCATCTGCAAGGCATGGGACGTGGTATAGGGATGGTTTGGAGTCATTTGATTGGTCCAATACCCCAGGGTCACAAATGTAGCAGACTTCCACAATTTACATCAATCCATTTGCATCAAGGCATGGCAGATGAGTGCAGGGGCATACTGTCCTAAATGGTGGGGTGGGAGTGAGCGGCGGGAGGGGGGAAAGGGGAGGCATCAATCTCTTTAGGTTCCCAGGGACTCCCCCTGTTACAGGGACACATCAGGAAAAACTCCCAGCAAACAGCAGCTTAGCTCCCTCCAACTTCATTCTGCAACAGACTGAGGATGTCTCAGGGCATTCTGCAAGGTACATTTAAAACCAAGCACTGACCTTCCCTTCAGCATCCCTTTTGTCTGTCCACTGAGAGCCTATCTTTTATTTTTCTGCTTTTAACTATGATCTCTAGACAGTGTTGATAAATAGATCCTTGTAAAAAAAGATAAATCATCATTTACCTTATAATCTCCATTCTCTGAGATGCCTCAGCAAACGGTCCCCTTCTCAGTCAAGACAGAGAATATTTTGTGTTCTATATAGTGGTATGAGTTGATATTTTGAAGTGGAACACATTTCCATGCTCATTTCTCCTGGGATATTCATCCCACCTTGTTTTATTTGGTATTCTTATTAGTCTTTGTATTAAGTGGGCACAGCTACATGAGACATTTACTGCTGAGTTGCCTAATTAGCTGCACAGTAAATGGATTTGCATCTACCCAAGCAGCCCTATTAAGCTGAAACCCCTGGAATCTCTGCTAGCCAGGGCTGCTCTGACTAGGGTGACCACCTGTCCATAATTGTGTGGGACAGTCCTTGAATGGGAATTTTAAGTCCTGGTCCTGGGCTTTATGATTCTGGAACAGCATTTGTCCCAGATTTGTAGCATTGTGCAGGGATCTGCAGGAAATGGAAGGTTTTCCTTTGTAGGCTGGCAGTGTTCCAGCCTACAAGGGGCTGTTTTGGACTGCTGGGAGCAGGATGCAGGGGGTGCCACACCTGAATGCATTCATGTGGCCAGGAATACAGCTGGGCAGTGTGGAGAGTAGCTCCCTGCAGGTAAGTCTATAGGGGAAGAGGGAGCAGATGGAGGCTCCCATAGTGAGGGAGGGAGTGGGGCTGGGGGTGTGGAGTGGGACAGAGGCACAGGAGGTTCATCCAGGGGATGCGAGATATGGGGGTGTGGCTCTCAGCCACTGCATGTGCCCTGTGTCCCCCAGATTTGTGCGCCAGATGAGGGCAGATGTGGGATGTCTGCTGCAGCCCTGGGGCTCCCCGGCCTGCTGCCCTACCACCAGGAGCCGCATGCCACTATGGTGAGGTGCTCCCTGCCTGCCCAGCAGCAGAAGGGGCAGTTCCAGCATGGAGTTGTGCTCCCCAGTGCTGCACTACAGGCAGGGGGCATACAGGTAGGCTGGCACGGGGCTTCTGAGGGAAAGGCAGCAAGTCAGAGAGACCTGAGCCTGCATTAAGCATCCTGCATCTGTCCCCACTCCAGCTCCAACTGCACTCAGTTCTGCTCCAGTCATGTCACCAGCAGAGGCAGGGAAGGAAGGGGGAGGGAAGGAGGTGGCCATGTGTCCTGCCTTTACATTGTAAAAAGGTGGTCTCTGATCCAACTCAATGTGCTGTGGTCTAAGGTGCCAGAGTTTATTGCTGCAAATTAATTGCACGTTTAGATGCACCCTGTAGCTTTCATTTTACTCTTTAGCTTTGAAATTTATCTCTTTCTCAGAACTTCTATGGTGACCAGGGATATTGTCTGATAAAAAAAAATCCCCAATTTTTTAAAAAAAAGTAACCCCAAATCCACATTTTCCCATAATTATAATGAAACAATTCTATCTATCTATCTGTCTATCAGTGGTGTTTCATTATAACTATGAAAAATTGTAGATTTTGGGGTCCTTTTTTTTAACCAAAAATCGGGAATATTTTTTATCAGAGAAAATCCCTGATGATGACACTTATGTTGGCTTGACAGACAGGAATCCACTTTCACAATGTCTACTGCTTCTGGAAAGCATTTGAAATGTGTTGGTATTCTGAAATTCCTTGAGAAATACTCAAGAGTTATGCTTAATGATCTTAACTATTAAAAATGCTGTTCATGCATTTCATTCAATCCATGGCCAATTTCTTGGTGATGAAAGTCTAAAATGGAGTGAAACATTGTTTCTATAATTTTTCTTAAAAATGGTTGCTTACCAACTTAGAGAGATTGTGGAAATGTGGAACTAAATATTGTCTCACCTTCTGATATTTGCATAAATCTAATAAAAAGTATTGTTTATTTAATATGATTTTATTAACTGAAAAAATATGGTATATTCCTTTTTAATAGAAAGAGTAAGGAGTCTATGGACTTGATTCTCCACTGCCTTGAACCGTTCTCTAAAGTGAGTACAAAGTGGGGTTTTCTTCCATTTTGTCTGGTAGTAAATAACCACACAAGGTGAAAGCCCAAGGCCTTTTGCTTCTCTTTTAATTAGAAGTGTCAGTTTGTACTGCAGATGCTTCTGATATTAAAAGAATACATGTAAAGGGAAAGAGCTATGTGAATAAAACAGAAGAGACAGCTCAGTGATGGCTTTATTTATAACCCAGTTCATTTACATTTATCAATAAACTTGACTTCTATATATAGAAAACTATGAAGTAGTTAGATTTGAGTGGTTAGTGAATAGACTTGTAAGGGTCAACTTTATGAACATAGAAACAGAAAGGAGGACCAACAGCTTGTCTCCTACCTGGAGGAAGGGTCACCTTGCCATCAGCAGCAAGGCTTACAGCAGAACCTTTAGCTCTCACTTAAGCTAAAGAGAATTAATGCACATATCCTCTAAAGAAAATTGAAATTTATGAATACCAGACCCCACTTAAACTATTCCCCTCCCAGTTTGTTTGGATACTTTTAATATGCTGGTACTGTAGTGTTTTCCATGAGACGATGGCTTTTGTGTATTTTAAGGCCAGCAGCACTGTTATGTTTACAGGCCTACGAGGGCCAAAGACCACATACAGAGCCTTTGCTATGGTGAACCCAAGGCACACCATTGAATAAAGCCCATCACAGGGCAACAGGCCACCAATACCTGGGGGGGTAGGAAAGGGAGGAAGGCAGCAAGTCAGGTAAAACCTACAAACTGCCAACCCCTCCTTATTTTACTGGGTTCAATGCTACGGGTTCACCATAGCAAATGCTCTGTGTGTGGTTTGTGGCCCCAGCGTGGCTCTGTTCGCCCTGCTCACTGCTGTGATCAGCCCTGCCTTGCCCTTCCCTTCCCTCTCCTCCTCCTTCCCCCTCCTCCATTCTCCATCCCCCCTCCCTTCCCATTCTCCAAGACTGCAGGTCTTCTCTGTTTGCCAGTAAGCTGGGGGAAGGAGGGATTGACAGTGAGCTACCAGTTGGAGATGACCTGAAACCACAGCTTAATTACCCCAATTAAGTCCAGGAAGGCCATTAATCCATACTTAATAATGCAGGAATTAATGGTTTACCTAGGTTTAAACCAGGGTAATTAAGCCATGCTTTTGGACCATTGGCCCCTCAGCCAATCAGAGGTGTGGAGAGGCCCTGCCACACTCAGTCTGAAAAATTGACTGGCCACCTCCTTGAGTTCTGTAGACTGCTATTTATGATCATCTAGTCTGGTCTCATGCATAATACAAACCATACAACTATAACCAGACTTGGAACATAAATAGTCATTTACATTTGTGACCAAACAATAGCTAGTGGTACTTGGGTTAGCTGGGTGTATTTCAAGTTTTAAATTTCCTTCATAGTCATAATTGACAGATGTATCCTTACAGAGAGCTGAAATTAGTAAGCGAGTGAATATTTCTCTTTTCTTCAATCCTTTTTTCCAGGAACAGTCATACTGGTTAAGGTGAAGTGGTTACTGCACCACAGGGAAGGTTGTTCTTTAGGGTTCAATGTAATAGGTGTTTCTAACCTTCATATTTTTTCTTATAGAAATCAGAAACCAGAACATGATCCATAAAATATAAGTGCTGTTTAAATCTTTTATGGTATATAATAAAGACGATTAATACAAAGAGAATAATAAAAGTTTAAGACTGACCCTTTTGGTAATTTGTTTTTTTCACTGAATTGTGAAAAAATTCAGTGGGATCCTGGTTTTCTCTAACAAAAAAATCCCCAATTTTCAGATTTAAAAAAGTGACTCATAATCCACATTTTTCTGTGATTAAAATGAAAGACCACTAATATGCAGATGTAGATGCAGATATAGTGGTGTTTCATTTTAATCATGGTAAAATGTGGATTTTGGGTTACTTTTTTAATCCAAAAATTTGGGTTGTTTTTTTTAATCAAAGAAAACCAGAATCCCTGGTTATTAACAGGCTTTTTGTGGGAGGCATGCAAACATCGATACCATTAAAGTAGTGCAAAAGCATTTAGCCCATTTTAAAGTGTCATGCACACATACATGCCTCTTGTTTCATCTACACACAACCCAAATTGCCAAGACTGCCTCCCCACAAAAAGGAATAAAAAGACTGAGTCTTTTTGATTGTAGGGTCAGTTCAACTGCCAGCTTTTTGATGAAGGTGGACAACTGTCAAGACTTGCTCTCCAAAATCCCACTCTATGCACTCTCACAAACAGGTTACCTTGAGAGCAGCTGCAGATAAAGACCAATGGCCATCAGATGTTCCTTCAGCATAAGGACCCCTGCACTGTCTTCTCTCGATATATTTGTAAAATCCATATCTGCATTACTAGGTGCTTATCCTGGTTTCAAGTGTCTTGCATTTCACAGGAGGTCTGGACTGCTACAGACCTTTTCCTTTGAAAAGAACAACCTCTCTTCTTTTGTTCCAGCTCTTTAGTGAAGTCTTGTTATTGACACTACCAGTATGAACGCTGGATGTTCCTTTGGAGTGTTCAAACCTAGTATCTTTCCACTGGGCCTACTTCTGCTATGTAGTGAAGGAGCTTCTTTATCTACATGGATAAATAGCAGCTCATCCCAGTCTTGTTGGATGTGAACTCCTCTGGGCTATTTACCAAGCCAGAGATCCAGAGGGTCAGGCAGAGCATTAGGTTAGGAAACTTTCTGGGTTAGGCATCCAGAAACTCCATCAGAGCCAGTAGCAGCACAATCCAAGGGTTCAGCAGCCTGGACACAAAGTTGCACCTTGCTACCCAAACACTTCACCTTCCAAGTCAGGTGCTTACATAGGAAAGGATAAGAGGTCATCTGACCTTGGCTGCCCACTTCAGTGGCAGGGCGTCGGCATGACCTTAGGACCTTAGGCCCTGATGAAGTATTGTGGCCAGCTATGTCTGCCCCGGTGCTTCACAGTGTAGATGGCAGACTGGGGATAACTGCTATGCTGGGCAGCTGAGGCCCTAGTCTGACAAGTATATTCATGGCCACTATAGATACATTTCTAAAAAAAAATCTTGACTTCTTCCACGTGGGATGTGGTAACAAGAGTAGAATCTATTTAGACAACACATCTTGAAGAACCCTGACTTCTCTAGGTAAGCAATTATTTCTTTTTTTAGAGCTCTGGATGAATGGGGTGTGTCTTGCCACATCTTTTACTCGTAGTAAATGTATAGTAATAGATAATTGATGCACTAATAATGAGTGCATCACCATCAGCCAGTCAGATAGCTACTACAAAGCAATACCTTTATTATATCTCTATGGATTTATGTGCTTCCCAACAGACAAGCTGGTAAATACACAGTAATGTTAGCAATATGTCACAGCCAGATTTAATGGAGGTAAAACTTAATGTTCAAAAAGTTCAGGAACAAAGTACATAAATCTGTGTTCATTAAAAACTTATCCATAAATTAAGCTACTTCAAGTAACTTCTGGCATGTATCTATGAAACTTGAAATGATGTGCTATACTTTTTTTTTTTACTTCTGTCCAAAGAGTAGCCCTAAATTAAATAGATTAAGGAGAGTATGAATGCAAAACTAGAATAAACATTTGGTGGCTTCAGTTTATAGAATCATAGAAGTAGGGTCGGAAGGGACCTTGTAGATCTTCAGGTCTGACTCCCTGCCTGGGCAGGAAGAAAACTGGGCTCAAATGACCCCAGCCAGGTAGACATCAAGCCGCTTCTTAAAGACCCCCAGGGTAGAAGCCAGCACTACTTCCCTTGGAAGTTGGTTCCAGATCCTAGCCGCCCTAACTGTGAAGTAGTTCCTACGGATGTCTAATCTAAACCTACTCTCCAACAACTTGTGGCCATTATTCCTTGTTATCCCGGGGGACACTAGGGGAAACAAGGTCTCCCCCCAACACTTCTGGTCCACCCTAGTGAGTTTAATGGTCACCAGATCCCTGTTCAGCCTTCTCTTGTGAAGGCTCAACAGGTTCAGGTCCCATAGCCTCTCAGTGTTGGGTCTGCCCTGCTGTCCCCAGATCATGCGGGTGGCCCTCCTCTGGACCCTCTTAATTTTGTCCACATCCCTCTTGAAGTGGGGTGCCCAGAACTGGACACAATACTCCACCTGCAGCCTGACCAGTGTCCCGTAGAGGAGGAGGATCACCTCCTTGGCCCAGCTTGAGATGCACCTGGATTCATAGATGTTAGGGTCGGAAGGGACCTCAATAGATTATCGAGTCCGACCCCCTGTATAGGCAGGAAAGAGTGCTGGGTCTAGATGACCCCAGCTAGATGCCTACCTAACTTCCTCTTGAAGACCCCCAGGGTAGAGGAGAGCACCACCTCCCTTGGGAGCCTGTTCCAGACCTTGGCCACTCTAACTGTGAAGAAGTTCTTCCTAATGT
>JAGPOW010003316.1:106487582-106505194 GCA_030014935.1 Caiman crocodilus | reverse complement strand
CTTGCAACCTATCCAGGTCTTTCTGCAGTCTTTCCCTCCCTGCTAATGTGCCCACCTCACCCCAAATTTTGGTATCATCAGCAAATTTGAACAGGTTGCCTTTCACCCCATCATCCAAATCATTGATAAATAAATTAAAGTGTGGGCCCAAGGGCCGAGCCCTGGGGGACTCCGCTGCCCACTTCCCCCCAGATTGAATATGGCTCATCTACCACCACACGCTGAGTACAACCCTTCAACCAATTCACAACCCATCTGACCTTGTAGGTATCAATGCCGCAGTCACCTAGTTTTTTAATGAGGATGGGGTGGTCGACAGTGTCAAAGGCCTTGCTGAAGTCCAGAAAGACTACATCCACGGCAACACCTGCATCCCATGCTTTTGTGACCTGATCGTAAAAGGCAATCAGGTTGGTCTGACATGACCCGCCCCTAATTAAACCATGCTGACTGCCCTTGAGTATCATCTCCGATGTTGGCCTATCACAGATGTGCTCCTTGATGATCTTCTCAAAGAGTATCCCCAGGATTGAGGTAAGACTGATGGGCCTATAGTACCTAGGTCCTCCCTCTTCCCTTTCTTAAAGATGGGGACCACATTGGCTATCATCCAATCATCTGGCACCTGGCCCGAGCACCACGAGCACTTGTAAAGCTGTGCCAAGGGCCCTGAAATAACCCCTGCTAGCTCCTTCAACACCCTGGGGTGGAGAGCATCTGGACCTGCTGTTCTGAACATGTCCAGCCCCTCCAGAAGCACTCTAATCCTGTCCTCCTCTACCTTAGGTCTTGAGGCATTCCCCTTGAGTCCGTCTTGAAACACGGTGGGAGAGTCCCAGTCCCTGCACAAGAAAATGGAAGCGAAGAACTTGTTAGAGAGGTTCTGCCTTCTCCTCTGGCGCAACCACCAGATTGCCCAGCATATCTTGCAGAGACCCCACATTTCCCGGCACCTTCTTCATCCTCCCTATATATTTGAAAAAGGACTTTTTATTATCTTTGATCTTGCATGCTAGTCCTAGCTCTATGTCCGCCTTAGCTTTCCTAACAGCCCCCCACCAGGCCTGAGCAGTGGAGGTATACTCCTCTTTGGAGATCGCCCCCCCTTCCACCAGGTGTATGCTGCCTTTTTGGCAACCAGGCATTCCTGGAAATCCTTGGTGAGCCAGGGAGGCTTTTGGGCACTCTTTCTCTGCCCTTGCTTCTTGTTGGGATCATCACCCCTTGGGCCCTGAGTATCATCTCCTTAAGGAACAACCACTCATCTTGGGTACTAAGCTCCCCTGCCCTCAAGAACCCCAGCGCACTTCCTGGGTTAAGTGGAGGTCCTGTATCTCAGCCAGGAACCTCCTGGAATGATCCAACCTGGCTCACTGCTCCTCCCAGGAGAAGTCCAGGTAATTTAGGTCATCCATGACAACTACATCCCTTGCCTTAAGTGCCCCTGCACTTATAGATTTTTAAAATTACTTATTATGTCCCATAAATGCCAGAGAGGTACTTCTTTACATAAGAAATATATCTCTTAATAGAGAGTTGAAAGGATTTCTTATTATGAACTGTTCTCATTGTGTTGTCACTCAAATACTGAGTATCCTTTCATATTTTTGACCTTTGAACTGAAAGCCCTATCCTGTTATCATATAGTACTGCTGCTCATGACATAAAATGTGTGGCCAATTACAGCACATTAAATAGTGACATCTGATAACAACAAAACTAGCAGAGAGCTAATCCAAGCAAGAAGTCACTAACTGTTCAAAAACAACTTGTGTGGACAGTGATGCTAGAAAAGGACACTGACACATTTTATGTTGCTGGAAGTTGTATAGTTCTCTTTACAGAATTTAATTTTCAGTTATTTTTTCTGACTTCGAAAGTAATGCACATGGTATTACTAGGAATCCTAAATGACTGGGATTAAGAACCATATTTACTCGATTCCAAGACAAAGTTTTCCCCCTCCTTTTAACATGAGGGAGGGGAACCTTGTCTTGGAATTGAGTATGAGGTTGTGGTTTTGGCAGACAGGGGTCAGGGCTGTTGCTTGCCCCTCACTGCCTCTGCCCTGCCACCTTTCACATCTGTACCTCAGGCCTTTGTCCCCTTTCCCCTTGTTTTCCCACTGCATAGACTCTGCCCCTGTGCCCTTCAGGGTGATTAGTATCTGTCTCCTTTCTCATTGAGTTGCATGGGGGCAGGCAGGATGGGGTGCAAGTTGAGGGGGTGGCAGACAGTAGGGAGCAAGGCTGGGGGGCAAAGGGTGGGAGAAGCTAGGGCTAGATCTTAGTCAAATTCCAAAGTGTCTTCATGTGGACACCTTATTCCAAGGACATGAGTGAGTCTGGTTGATAGGATTAGATTCTGAAACTTCTTATACAGTGAATAGACACCCAGGTGCCTCCCAACAACAATCCTGATCATTTAGTCTAGGGGTGTTAAAAGTACAGCCCATAGGCTAGATCTAACCCATGTGGATGTGCTAGCCAGCCTACTGGACTCTGTCTGGGCTGTAAATTTGGTATCAGGATTGAAAGGTGGACACCGCTGACTTGTCCTGAACACTGACCACTTATGAGAAATCTAAGAGGTGGAGGGTTGTTAGGCCTCCTCAGACAGCCAGGGCCTTTTGTGTGTTATCTCTGTTAGGGATGGATTTTGGGGTCAGGGATATACACAGAGCTGCCTGCCCTCATGTACTGTATAAATACACCAAGGCTCCAATAAAGTTCAGAAGTATGTTATAAACTCACAATCACAACAAAAACAAGATTAACTGTAGGAAACGTACATTACAACAAGCATTAACTAGATGCACTGGTTAACTGCAATGCACCATAAACAGACCTGCTGGAGTGACACTCAGTCTTTTCCCTCAAAGGGTCTCAGACCAAGAGGGAGGAAAGGGGAAGGGGAAGGGAAAGGGTGATAATTACCAAAACAATGGCCGATTGAGGTCCAATCCAATAATGCTTTTACAGGTAACTATCTAATTATAATCCAGTCCAATAGGTTACCTCTCTCTCTCTCACTGCTACAGTCACTGCTCATATGCCTCAGATATGCAGGTATGATCACCAACCAAGTAAACTCATACTGTTCAAACCTCAGGTACTCAGAAGCATCCAAATCCCATTTGCGTGCTGAATCATGCCTTAGGATTCCTTAAATACTCACCAAAATCACACCATGTCAGTCATTCTTCTCACCAATCATACTCGTGCACATGACACCCTACTCTTCTGCTTTTGGCACTCAGGTGTAGCACATGGCAACTTAGTGGACCACACAAGCTACTGCACATGCTCCCCAGATGTGAGTGAGTCACTGACATCATCAAGGTGGAAAGTTGAGCTATTCCAGAACCTTCCCACCTCTAATCAGTGTGCACATGCTCAGAAGGGATCTCATGTTATGGACCACATCCCACAGGACGAGGGTGCCACTTCTAGAGCCTCAGCAATAGACACTGCTGCTCACCACACCACCAAATTTCTAATTGCACCACCCATGAAACCATGTCATCTGTTCCACAGGGCTGGAAATTGGCCAGTGAGATGAATGGTAGCTACCATGTCTCTGGAACCACAGCAATTAACACTGCCACCACCAGATTTCCAGCTTACAGGCCAGATGAGCCAGTTCTATGCTTCAGGTTTGGCCTCCAAGCCAGCCCTGGGCAACTCATCTGACTGAGAGACCAGATGAGCTTAATACCCCTGACTTCGTTTTTTGAGTAGGGAGGTGCCTAAAGCTAAGTTTGCCTGAACTCATACTCCTCCTCAGAACTTAGACGACTGCTCCATGTGTTGGATCTGGCCTGTGCCGTACTTTTGACGCCCCTGGATTAAGTGATCTGGATTGCCCTTAGGAGGCACCTAGATGACTGACTCAGGGCTGCAAAAGAAATATATCTGTCTTTGTGGGCTACAAATTGATCAGCAGTAAAATGACTACCTGGGACAGATCACCCCAATTGATCTTAGAGCAGTGATTCTCAAACAAGGTGCCAGGGCACATCTGTGTGCTGCCAGATCCTTTGAAGGGTGCTTCAAGGTATGAGAAGCTAAGAAGATATTCCAGGGTCAGGTTTGTCTGCCTGGATGATCCCCACCCCTATATAAAGAGGTAAGTACTGTAAAATCTACATGTGGCCCTACAGTGCTGTTCTTATGGCACTGTCATTTAGTACTTCCTTTTGGAAGCAGTAAATGATGATGTACTAACAGCTGTTACTGCACTGTGCCAACAGTGCCTGGTTATTTTTAGTATCACAGTTTGCCCACTAACACTACTTGGCCACAGAGTCATGCTCTCTAGCCCATGGGGCTCCTGGTGGGCCAGGGCATGCAGGGCCAGGTGAATTGGAGGGCAAAGCCAGCTACAGAATCTGGGGCTACGGGGCCCCATTGGGCATGGCCATTTGCAGCAGGAAAGTGAGTGGGGGTTGTGCCAACACAAACCTGCTCACCCCATCACCACTTTGCCTGCTGCTGCTTGTCCCATCTCTGGCTCACTGCCTCAGCTGCTGGCATTGCCAACAATGTTGCCTTTTGAATTCTGCTACCAGGCCCAGATCTTGCCTTAAAAGAGCCCATGTCATCTCGATCCATCCCACACACTACTGGTTGAGATCAGTTGTAGGCATATACAGCGGCCCACATCTCAGTACCTTATTGTATTTTCAGGCCAAAGTGAAGATGCATAATGAATTTAAATATGTAAGCAGTTTTATAGCCACCAGAGCCAACTCGCATTGCTTTTTGTAACTTTGGGCACCTTAAAAGGTGATTAGTATCTGGCTTCTGATCAGATTGACCTGAGTTTTAAGAATCAAGTTTTCTTAACAAATTTTTCTACTGTTTATTGATTAACCATATTCAGACCTTGAAGGTGGAAGATTGCATTGGCTTTAAGTACTGAGGAACTAGTCATCCCTGTTCTGAATTTTTGCCCAAATTTTTCTAATTTATTTATTTGGGATTAATGCCCAGGTGAGGCATAATAGAAGGTTCTATGTTTCTACTTTATGTCTTCTCTGGAAAAAAAATGTAGTTCTATTAAAAAATACTGGCCAAGATTTTTGGAGATATGTGCCTAAAGTTGAACTGCTAAACCCATGTTTTGATACTTAGTAAATCATTTGATTTTCAAAATGTGCTTGATACCAACATCTCTGATTGAATTTAATTAGAAAGTAAGACCACTTTTGTATAGATACCTAAATGTGGGCTTATGGACTTAACCTGGCTCATCCAAATTTGGAAATTTTGTCTGCTGCAAATTCAGAAGTTAGCAAAACAGAACAGAACTACAGGTAGGAGACATATTTTGTATAAACATCAAAAAAGCCCCACGCTTGAACAAATATTACAAAGGTACAAAAATCATTCTGGTTCTCTTCCAGACCTGAATTTGTCTTTTCAGCCAATCTCCACGTATAGCCAATAAAGTAAAATTACAAGATTAAAAGTATAAAGCATGGTTTGAGGGGTTTAAATTTTGATAGCAACATGTAGATACAATTTGTTCAAACTGCAATCAAATCATGTTATACTGCTAGGGTGGTATTTGACTATATACAAACCCAGCCTGCTGCAATAACAATTTTATACCCTACTGTACAAGTCCAATCAGCCTTGGTATTTCAAAACAAGACAATTTGTCTTGCTGTAAATACAAAAGGAATTACACAAATGTATCTCACTGCTTTATCATCCTGGAAACCTCATAGATCATATGAAATGTTTGTTGTGTAGCTGTCCAGAGGGAAAATAAAGAAAAAGAAATGGTGTTTAATTTGACTTCTTGCTATGTTTACCTCCATCTAATGTGGGAATAAGTTGTCATTTATGCATCTTAGCTGCATTTTTATTCTACTTGAAGTTTGAAAAAGGCAAGTTTGATTCATTTCATCACATTTCAAAGCTTTCTTAGTGTTAGGAGACATAAAAGCAATGCAGCAACTATATGAGATAGGGGAAGCAAGAAAAAAACATCTCTCAGGGAAATGGAACATCCATTGCTAAACATAATGCACAAGAGCAACAAAAATACGTTTAAAATCATCTTGGCTTCTGACTTTGTGTGTTTATTATGTAAATATGCATTTTTTATGTTAGTGTCTAAAATGTAGTAGGTACAGCCTACACAAATAGCATGAAGCAGAACATTTGAGAATCTGGGAAGATGAGCAGGAGATCAAATGCAAGACAAAAGGATAGAGCAAACAAATTTGAGTTTTAAAAATAATATAATTGGCTAATCATAACTTGGCATCTCTTGCAACATATTGCTTAGCTCTGTTCACATTTTGGAGGGATTTGAAGAGAGGAAAGAATTTTTTTACAGGTTTGTTCAAGGAAGAGTGGTCTATGCATAAGGAATAGCTTAGAAGAAAGCATGAAAGAAAATTGGGGACAATGTGGGAAGCTGAAGTTGACATCTTAATCACAGGCTCGTTTTTCATTTATGGATATAAGTTTTTCATGAGTTACATGTTAAATGCTTTATGGATCTTCATTCTGGAAGTTTTCCTCAACTTCAGTTTTGTCCAGTTCAAACCAGATTGTTTCTATATCCATTCGATAGATTAAAACCACAGTGCACATTGAGCAGGAGGACTCTCCTTCCACTTCTGGCTGCAGAAAAGTGTTGAGACTGGACCAGTGAACTCTCAGTTACACAAGCTTCAAAAATCCCAGATAAAGCTATGTGGTTTGTGAAGTAGAATAGTAGTAGTCATAGAGCAGGTCTTCTGTTTCTCTGTTGTCTGAAGACAGCATTTCCACCAGATGCAGGATACTTACGTAAAAAGATTTTTTGCTTACGTTTTCTGTGAGAAATGTTTGCCTTCCTACGATAGCTAATTTCTCACTCATGCACTTGCAGGACCAAGGCTTTTGTTGGCATCTAGAGCCTTATACCAATTCTGTTTGCCTTGGCCCTTCATTAAATATGCCATATTTACTTCCATATTACAGAAATCAGCCCCCCAACACTGAACTGTGTCTCTTAAGCAGGGAAATGGATTTCTGTCCAGAATACAAACACCATACTTTGATTCTTGCTATGAGAGACAGCAGGAGTGGCTTTTCTACATGGGCAGCTGAGGAAGTTGTTTGACTTAGTGTTTCATTGTTCTTACTCCACAAATGTCCACAACTGTCTCTCCTTTTTAATGGTCTTAATTAAATGGTCTTGATTTGCTAATCAAACTAACTTTTTTTCGGGGAATTTTGTTGTCTACTAGTTACTCCTGGTTTTTCTTCTCTTATTTCACAGCCCTATAGACTATTTTTAGCTCTTTTTAAAATCCTTGATCCATCCATAGAGACCAGTGTTCAGTCATAGCTAGTGTTACAACTTTCGTTTGAGCAGGAAGGGGAGGCTGAGCAGAATGCTAGGCTCCCTGAACTCATAACTCAGAAATTTTTTTTTTCTTCATTCTGCCTTCCCAAAAACAAGATGCAGGTCTTATTTGAAGACAGGTGGTATGTGCAAAAATATGGTATGTTCTGTACATGAACACAGAATAAACAACTTTGTGATAATTTACATGATATCTTCAATATAATGTTTCAGAAAGATTACTTTTACCATCTATCCATCAAGAGCATAGGTGATAAATAAAAGCAGACACGTATCATAAGCCCAGCTTTAAATAGGTAAGGCAGTCAAGAACCTGATACTTCAATAGTTAAGCCTACAAAGCTTGCATTGATTTTAATGGACAGAATTCCTTGTGTAAAGACTGCAAGACTCAAGCCTTAATAAACTGCGTGGTGCCTCAACAGGGATCTTGGTTTACTCTGATAAAAAAAATCCCCAATTTTCATATTAAAAAAACAACCCAAAATCTACAGTTTTCTATGATTGAAACAAAACACCACATAAATAGAGATATATAGAGATATAGATCTATATAGATATGTCAGTTCACTGCCAAGCACGTGAAGACCCCCCATGGAACGCTCCACGCACCCCTGCGTTGCAGCATTCAGAAGCCGCATTCGTACCTGAAGGTATGTAGGGAAAACTTTTAAAGCTGTGTCTGTGTCTGAATCACCATTGAATCTTCAGATTTGGATTTGGCTGAATCAAATCGGGACAGTGCTCTGAATCAACAAATCAAATCATTGTCCTTGATTTGGGCCAAATCCAAATCCAAATCAAATAGGGCCCACTTCACACACCCCTACCATTTGTATAGATCTATCTATATACATCTCTATATAGTGGTGTTTAATTTTTAATTTCATTCACATTTTTCCGTGATTAAAATGAAACACTATTAATATAGATATATAGCTATAAATAAACACATATAACTTAATCAATAAATTATATATATGGAGAAAGAGAGAGAGAGAGGTGTATCATTTTAATTATGGGAAAATGTGGGTTGTGAATTACTTTTTTTTTAAATCTGAAAATTGAGGATTTTTTATCAGAGAAAACTAGGATCCCTGCACTATATGTTTCAACAAAAATATAACTCAGGGATGTAGTGTTATAGTCAGCCCCTTTGATGCCTTTGGGCTTCTCATAATTTAAGATAATGATTTTATTTTGAAAAAATGACATTAATTTCACTATAACCATAAAACTGCAGTAGACCATAAGGATCTTAACAGAATGGAAAATTGGGCTACAACTAACTTTCTATGTGGACAAATGCATGGTGCTTCATCTTGACTGCAATAATCAAAAACACAGATACAAAAGGGGAGACATCTGGCTGGATGGCAGCTCTTTGAAAAAGGACTTGGGAGTCTTGGTAGAAATTAGTTAATATGAGTCTGCAGTGTGATACAGACCCACAAAAGGCAGATGCAATTTTGGGTTGCATCAATAGAAGCATTAAGTACAAGATATGCAAGGTGATAATGCCTCTCTGCTTGGCTTTGGTTAGGCCTCATCTGGAGTAATGTGTGCAGTTCTGAGCTCCATATTATAGAAATTTAAGAGTGTCCAGAAACGGGCAACAAAGATGATCAAGGGCTGACCAAAGCCATATTAGGAGAGGCTGAAGGAGCTTGGCATGTTCAGCTTGCAGACAAGGCCCTTAAGAGGGGACATGATAGCAGTCTCCAAATACTTGAAGGGCTTCCATAAAGAGGGAAAGCATCTTTTCTCTCTCACTGCAGAGAAGAGGATGTGGACCAACAGCCTGAAGGTGCAGCAAAGTAGGTTTATTTTGGATAGCTGGAAAAAATTCTGTTGAGGATGGTCCTACTTTGAGCAGGACGTTGGACTAGATGACCTCCTGAGATCCCTTCCAACACTAATTTTCTATGATCCTATGATTCTTCACTGTGATAATAATAAGGCAGTGGAATAGATTGCCTAGGGAAGTTGTAGAGTCTCCATCACTCAAAGTGTTCAAGAAGAAGTTAGGCAGCCACTGGACAGGGGTGATCTAGGCATAACTATAAGTATTTTCTACCATGGATATTTCCCATGCTTCTAGGTTTTACTGATTGCTCCTATCTTTCCCCTTTCCCCTCACACATTTTGTTTTCTGTTACATGTGTTAGGTTGTTTTTAAGGCTCCCCAGAGCCACTGTGTGTTGGCTGCAGCTAAAGATGGGGACTTCAACTGATGGTGCCAATTCTTCTGCTAGAAGCAAAGACAGAGGTTCCTGACTTAAGGTTCTTACCTCTCCATTTAGAGTCAGACTGATTGCCCTATTTGGGGTCAAGGAATTTTACACCATGGTCAGATTGGTGTGGACTGTGGGGGGTTTTCCCTTCCTCTGTAGTAGAGGACGTTGCCCACTACGGGGGATCTCTTAGGTGTATATTGACAGCATTTTATAGAAGCAGATGTTTAGCTGCCACGGTTCCCCTGCTTTATCTGTGGCAGTTCAAGTTCTTAGGTATATTTTGTTTCAGGGTTGAGAGTAGTCTTATGTAAAGTTTAGATAATGGCTGTACAATATTATTTGGATAGGGATGAGCCTGCCTCAGGGAGAGGACTGCTTAGTTGACTTCTGTAGATCCCTTCTCTATGAGTCTATGACAAGGTGGCCAGAGTTACTCACTTGGGGCAGCACATCTGATCCTCCACTGGAGCGGGGGGAGGGGAGAAAGTGCTGAGTGACCTGGAGTGGAGGTGACCCCTCACCCCCTGTACCACCAAGCTACTCTCACTTTCCCCATGGGAAGCATGCCCCAGGGTAAGTGATATGGCTGCAGTCCGCACCCCAAGCAGCCACCTTGGGGAGAAGTGGGTGGGGCTTCAGTGGAGAAGCCCTGGAGAGCCACAAGTATCATACCAGTGAGCCACATGCAGCTCGCAAGCCGTCGTTTGACCATTGTGGCTCTATGAGCATAACACTGTAAAATAGTGTTAGAGAACTTACAGAGATTAACATGGCAATCATGATTTAGTTTGTCCTTTCTTCTATCATCCAAGAAGGCAGTTTCTGACATTTATCCAAACAGCACAGTTTATTTGACTGATAGATGGGAATAATGGAGTATCTCTGGCAAGTATCTGTATTATAAATGGAAAGAATTGCTTTTGAAATCTTACCTTCTAAAGCCTTGAAAGGTTTACAGTGGCAGCATATCAAAATAAGTAGGGCATTCTTGTAATAAAACTGTTTTTTCTAGAGTTGAGTGAATTTGAGAAAAATGGCCATGATAGTAGGCTTGCCTTATTTTCCCAGTGTTCTGAAGTTTATCAGATATATAAGCATATACAGTAGAAGGAAAATAAATTAGTGTCAATGGGCTGAAAAAATAAACATGCATTTTAAAAAGCACACAATAAATACATCCAATCTGTTATCTTTTGTGATGAGGAGTCTTTTAAGAGACTTCTAAGAATCCACACCAGAAACTATGTAGTGTTTCTAATATAAGGAAATAAAAAAGAATTGTATGTGTGTGTAGTGGGGGGTGGGCAGGGGAAGGGGGATGGGTCTAAAATCAGAAAAAAATATCAGGCCTCAATATTATTTAGATTCTGAAATAAGTATATTAAGTAGCCCTCAATGGCTCAATCTCTAGTTGGGAGAAGGTATCTTGTGTTTCCCCAGCAGTCTGTCCTAGGTCCAGTATTGTTTAATATCTTCATTAGTGATTTGGATAATAGGACTGAGAGCACATTTAGCAAATTTGTGGATAACAAAGTTGGGTGGAATCATAGACACACTGGAGTGTAGGGCTGAGATCTACAATGACTTGGATGGACTAGAAAAATGGTCTGCAATCAAATGAGATTTAACAAGGACAAGTGCAAAGTCCTGCACTTGGGATACAATAATTGCATGCATAAACACAGACTGAAGAATGACTGGCTAGGCAGTGAGGAATCTGGGGGTTCTGGTGGATCATAAACTGAATAGGAACCAACAGTGTGCTCTCAGTGCCAAAAAAGCCAACAGTATACTGAGTTGTATTAACAGGAGTGTCACTAGCAAACCAAAGAAAGTGATTTTTCTGCTCTAATCAGTACTGTTGAGGCCTCACCTGGAATACTATGTCCAGTTTTGGGTCCCACATTTAAGAATGATGTGGACAGTTTAGCTAGAGTACAGTGCAGAGCAACAAAAATAATTGGAGGCCTGGCGGGCATGACTGATGAGAAAAGGCTGAAAGAATGAGGGTGATATGGCCTCAAGAAGGGAAGACTGATGGGTGATTTGATAATAGTCTTCAAATACCTGAAGGGTTATTACAGACAGGATGGTGATGAGCTTTTTTCTGTGGCTGCAGGGGGCAGGACTAGAAGCAATGACTTCAAACTGCAGCAGAGGAAATTTAGATTGGAGGTTGGGAGGAGCTTTGACTATGAGAGTTGTAAAATATTGAAACAGGCTGCCTAGGGATGTTGTGAAATCTTCATCCTTGGAAACTGAAAATTAGTCTTTCTAGACACTTGGCTAGGATGGGTTAGTCAGGAATGATCTTGCCTTGAGCAGGGCCTGGATTAGATGACCTTGTAAGGCTGTTTCCAACTCTATTTTCTTGTGATCTTCAGTGCCATTTAAGTGTCTTAAGTCTCTAAATATAATCATATTCTATACTTTTTGGAACCCAGTAAAACCAGATTGAAGTTGGGCCATGGAGCAGAAAGCAAGGCAAGGGTCATGGGGACAGAAGGAGATTGTGAAAGATCTAGCATGACTCTTCAGCCTACTGGAAAGGATGGGGCCTGAGTTTCTGGCACCAATGCCATTATCGTTCTATTTAATGACTATTTAATACAAAATGCATAAGCAGTATTCAGAGCAGAACCCACTAAACTAATAGAAAAAAGATGGGTAGCTGTGAACTCCTCCACAGAGGGCACATCTATACTAACTGCAAAGTATCCTAATAATACCATGAAGTAGCATGTCACAAACAGTGCTAATATACTATTGTGCAGTATTAAGTTACTATGTAGTAGCGTCCCTAAAAACACATGAGCTGGTGCTACTGTGCAGTAACTCTGGTTACTGTGCACTGATTTAGAACTTGATTATACAAGTACTAAATTTAATGTGAAGTAACTATAGTGCATTAATGAATGTGTAGACGTGCCCAGGGAATGGGAAAACTCTGCCTTCAGTACTATTCAGCATGAGAGAGAAGTGCATGTGGCACACCATTGGTTTTCCAGAATGTCAGTTTTTTGTAGGAGAGTTTTAAAGTTGGATTTGATAAATTTCCTAGATTTCATAGACATTAGGGCTGGAAGGGACCTCAGAAGATCATCAAGTCCAGCCCCCTGTCCGAAGGGCAGGCAGTCAGCTGGGGTCATAGGATCCCAGCAAGAAAAGCATCCAATCTACTCTTGAAGGTATTCAGTGTAGGTTCTTGAACCACCTCCGGTGGCAGGCTGTTCCAGACCTTGGAGGCCCGGACAGTAAAGAAGTTCTTCCTTATGTCCAGCCTGAATTGGTCTTGCAGTAGTTTGTAACCGTTCGACCTCATCATCCCTTGGGGTGCTTTGGTGGACAAATGTTCCCCCAAATATTGGTGGTCACCCCTGATAAACTTATAGGTGGCCATCAGATCACCCCTAAGCCTGCACTTTTCCAGGCTACAGAGCCCCATGGCTCTCAGCCTGTTGTTGTAAGAGAGGTCCATTTTCCTGACCTGATCATGTGAGTGGCTCTTCTCTGGAATCTGTCAAGCTTCTCCACATCCTTTTTGAATTGTGGAACCCAAACTGGATGCAGTACTCCAGCTGTGACCTCACAGGGCCGAGTACAAGGGGAGAATGACGTCCCAGGATTTGCTTGAGAAGTGTCTATGGATGTAAGCCAGAGTATTGGTCACTATACTAGCCACAGCATCACATTGCAGGCTCATGTTCATCTTGTGGTTGTGGTCAATGATGACACCGAAGTCTCTTTCTCTTGTAGTGCTAGCCAGTGTAGCACTGCCAAGCCTATAAGGATGCTGCAGATTTTTCCTCCCAAGGTGGAGAACCTTGCATTTTTCAGTGTTAAACACCATCCATCGGCGAACTTGGCCAGTCCACTTCTGACTCCAATGTCCACATCATTAATGAAGATGTTGAACAATATGGGTCCAAGGACAGAGCCTTGGCAGACCTCACCAGACACAGGGCACCATGACAATTGACTTCCATCAATTACTACCCTGTGGGTTCAGCCACGGAGCCAATTTCCCAGCCAGCAGATCATGGTGGACCCAAGGCCACAATTGGCCGGTTTCTCCAAGAGATGATCATGGGATACTAGACTGAAGGCCTTTTTGAAGTCAAGATTTATGAAATCAATCTCCTCTCCCTTGTCCAGGTGATAGCTCACCTGGTCGTAGAAGGAAATTAGATTGGTCAAGCAAAACCTACCCACAACAAACCCATGCTGGCTATTTCTAAGGATGTTGGCGTTGGCCAGTCCATTAAGGATGGCCTGTTTAATAAACTTTTCTAAGGTCTTCCCCGGGATAGAAGTCAGGGTGATGGGCCTATAGTTTGCCAGATCCACCTTTCTCCCTTTCTTGAAGATAGGCACCACATTGGCCTTCTTCTAGTCTTCGGGGACTACACCAGAGTGCCAGGAGTTTTCAAAGATCCATGCCAGAGCCTGGGCTATGATGCTTGCCAGCTCCTTGAGTACACTGGGGTATAGATTGTCAGGGCCAGCTGACTTGAAGGTGTCCAGCCTTTTAAGGTGTTCCTTCATGAGATTAGCATTGATAGAGGACAGGGGATCTCCCTCACCAGGACCTCCTTGTCCTGTAGTGGGCATGGTCGTCACATGGGACTGATGAAAGACCAATGCAAAGTGCCCATTTAATAGGTTGGCTTTTTCCTGGGCATCAGTTGTCAGTTGTCCCATCTGGTTCAGCAGGGATCCAATGTTGCCCCTGCTTTTCCTCTGGCTCTCCACATGTCTGAAAAAGGACTTTTTATTATCCTTGATGTTCAAGGCTAGTTGGAGTTCAGTTGCAGCCTTGGTTTGCTCCCTGCAGGACCGGATCAGTGCAGAATATTCCTCCTTTGTGGTGAATCCCATCCTTCATCCTTTGTAGGCCTTTTTTTTTAAGCCTCAGGAGGTCTGCTCGGTTCCTGGAGAGCCAGGGGGTCTGCTGTGCCCTCTTGCTGCCTTTCCTCTGAGATGGAATAGAATTAGCTTGTGCTTCCTTGAGGAGCAACCACTCTTCCTGAACTCCCCTTCCCCTGGAGGCATGGTCCCTTAGGGCCTCACTGACAAGCCTCCTGACCTTATCAAAGTCAGCTTTCTGAAGTGAAGGACTTCAGTGTTCCTGACTGACTTGCCAGCTTTACAGTGCATGGTGAAGGTGATCAGCTCGTCGTCACCAATTATGTCATCCCCAGTAGCCAGTACCAGGTTGAGCAGCGCTATACCTCTTGTTGGCCCATAGACTTCTTGAGTCAGGTAGAGGTCATCCATGCACAAGAGGAAGCTTTGCGACCACTCAGATTTTGCTGAGTGATCCTCCTATGAGATGTCTGGGTAATTGAAGTCACCCATGACAACCATGATCCTGGAGCGTGCAGCCTCAGCCAGTTCCTGGGCAAACTCCTGGTCAAGCTTTTGACTTCAGGTGGGAGGTCTGTAGTAGACTCCCACTGTTGTGTCCCCTGTGCCTTGTCCCCTACGGATTTTAACCCAGAGGGTCTCCAGTCGTCCACCCTGCTCACCAACATCAGCTTGCAGGGACGTGTAGCTTTCCTTAACATAGAGAGCTACACCCACACCCCTTTTATCTACTTGATCTCTCCTGTACATGGTATAGCCATCATACCCATGGTCCAGTCATGGGTGGAGTCCCACCAGGTCTCTGTTATCCCTATGATGTCATAATTATTTGTGTTAAGTAGGAGGACAAGTTCTTCCTAATTATTCCCCAAGCTCCTGGCGTTTGTGTACAGGCAGGCAAGCATCCCCTTGGGGGCTCTTGCCTTGCCCACAGATTGTATCAGGGCTGGGACAGGGGTGGGCTCCCTTAAATGCCTTGGCCTTTCAGCTTTGCAAGGGTTGCTCAGTGGGCCAGCAGTGGCAGTAGTCCTTCTGTCCCCCAGCAGGCTTAGTTTAAAGCCTGGTGGAGCAGGTCAGCCAGTCTGGCTGAGAAGAGCCTCCTCCCCAGCAGAGAGAGGTGGAGGCCATCCCTTCCCAGCAGCTCGCTACCTCTCTCACCAAAGAGCGGGCTGTGGTCATGGAAGCCAAAGCCTTCCTGACAACACCAGCGCCGCAGTCTTTGGTTAACAAGCTGGATCCTCCTCTCCCTCCTCACCCCATGCCCTGAGACTGGGAGGATCGAAGAGAACATCACCTGCGCCCCCAGACCCTTTAGCCCTGCTCCCAAATCCCTGTAGAGCCTCATGACCCAGCTGGGAGTGCTCCGAGCCATGTCATTGGCACCCACTTGAATAAGAAGCATTGAATAATGAGATGTAGTCTTGAAAATGTTTATAGAGATGTTCTACCAAGTGTGGAGGATGGCA
Source organism: Caiman crocodilus (assembly GCA_030014935.1). Taxonomy (NCBI): domain Eukaryota; kingdom Metazoa; phylum Chordata; order Crocodylia; family Alligatoridae; genus Caiman; species Caiman crocodilus. The sequence continues at coordinate 106,489,254 of JAGPOW010003316.1, read as the reverse complement.
TAGGAAAATGAAAGATCTTGTTTGGTAATTTAACATTGTATTTTCTCACATACCACATATAAAACATATAGCATGTTTGAGGGAGGCAGAGCAAAGGAAGAAAGCTTTTTCCAGGGGTATGTCTTTCAGCTACTCAGTCAAAAGCTGCTGCTAGTTTTACAGCAGCTACAACAGGGTTAAACCTCTAGCTTTTGGCTGAACAGCAGACTCGACCCCACCCTCATGTGGCTGGGAGGAGCTAGACCCCGGCAGCCATTCCAGTATAGAATCAGCTTTCTGCCTTAAAACATGTACATTGTTGGATGGCTAATTCTGGGGGGAAAGGTGCATGTGGTATGCAAATAGATGCAGTAAACAGGGAAGCAGGCATTGTGGGCTCATTGAGGAGCAGGGAATGATTTTTTCAGTCCTGACTCAGAGAGAAGCCTTAAGAGTGAAAATGAACAGTTTACACTTAATGCTGTGGAGGAGAGAGAGCCAGGTGAGGGAGACAAACATGGCCAAACTGAGAGGCTAGAAAAACTAGCTTTGCAGCAGCATTCTGAATGGATGTTGTTGGGACAAGACTGCACTTATCAAGGCCAAATAAAAGGATGGTGCTGTAATCAGGAGATAAGATGATGGGAGCCTGGATGAGAGTTAGCTGTAGGTGGATAGGATAGGCCATATCTTAGAGATATTATGTAGTAAGTATTTGCAAGTCTTAGGCATATAATGGCTGCGAAGACCTAGAGACAAGTAAAAGTTAAAGATGACATACAGATTGCAGCCTTTAGTGGCAGACAGACTGATAATGTTGTCTGTAGTGATCGTTAAAGAAAGCAACAGGCAGTGAAAGGTAAGGAGTTCTCTTCTTGCCACACTGAGGTTGAGTTGACAAGTAGCCATCTATGAGGAGGCTGACTGATATTTTAGTTAAGACTGAAAGAGAGTGGTCTGGAAAAGAAGTATATCTGTGATCTAAAACTGTTTGCATATAGATGAAAGTTGAATTTGTGCTTGTGGATTAAATATTTGAGCTGTGCAAAGCTTAGGTCCCTGATTCGAACTGGCAGAGATTCAGCCCAATTCACTGGCCAAATCTCTGAATCCTAATCGAATCAGATGACCTTCAGCGATTTGGACATAGAGACAGATTTAAATGTTTTTTCTACATACCTCTAGGTAGCAGGCAACTCATGAATGCTGTGTATGCATGGAGTGCATGCATACTGGGGTGCATGGAGTGTCCCACAGAAGCACGGGGGGCTCCCCAGCGCGCTTGGCCAGGGTTGTGCGGGGCTGCCCAGCATGTTCCCCGGCAGATCTGGAAGTGGGCCAGAAGTACTTCCAGTCCACTTCTGGGTTCACTGCCGAGCATGTGGAGGACATCCCCACACTCCTGTGGGACTCTACATGCACCCCAGCATCTCAGTGATCATGAGCCATGCCTGCTACCTTAAGGTATGTCAAAAAAAACTTTTAACACTGTGTCTATGTCCGAATTGCTAATTCTCCAAATCAGCCAAATTTTCAGATCCAGATTTGGCTGAATCGAATCAGGGACAGTGATCTGAATCAACGAATGAAATCAGCAGTTGGAGTACTGTGTCCAGTACTGGGTGCTGCACTTCAAAAGGGATGTGGCCAGCCTGGAGAGGGTTCAGAGGAGGGCCACCTGCTTGGTGAGAGG
>JAGPOW010003316.1:106477450-106487482 GCA_030014935.1 Caiman crocodilus | reverse complement strand
ACCAACTTCCCAGGGAAGTGGTCCTCACCCCTACCTTGGGCAAATTCAAGAGGAGGTTGGATTATCACCTGTCTGGGGTCTTGTGAACCCAGCATTCATTCCTGCCTGTGGCAGGGGGTCAGGCTAGATGATTTGTTCAGGTCCCCCCTGACCCTAGCTACTATGAAACTATGAAACTATCACTGTCCCTGATTCGGCCCAAATTGGAATTGAGTAGGGCCCGCTTCACATATCCCTACTCTGCAGTACAAGAGCAGGAGCAGAAAAAGATGAGAGAGTAAGTGAGGGCAATGAGTTAACAAGATAGACCTTACAAAGGAAGAGAGAGGGGGTTTAAAGAAGCAGGGGGGAGTGAAGAATACAGTGAATCCACCAGCATATCAATAGAAGAAAGTGAAGAAAGAAGGCGGGGAAGAAAGAACTGAGAGGAACTAAGAAATCATTAGGGCTGATGGACAGAAAATTATAGAAAGGCCAAGTAACATAATGTGAGTGAGGGAGCCTGACAGACAGTGCTAAGATGTGTCAGGAAATAGTTGGGAACTCAGGGACATTGAGAAAGTAGTGCTTGGTGAAGACCAAGTCAAGCGAATGGACCTTTTGTTGAGCCAGAGAATAGAACTAGGCCTGCAAGGTATAACAGGTTAAGGAACTGTGCTTAAGTCATCAAGAAAAAATCTGGGCACCTGTGAGAAGGATAAGGGAACTAGGAGTTAAAATGTGGGAGGAATAGGGTAGATGGACTGTAACTGTAGCTCAGATGGTTGAAGGGAGGAGAGGCTAAATCAGGGATGTTCAAAACAAGAAAAAAAGTGGGAAGGGCAAAACATGTTGTTGGGAAAAGGAACAGATGATAAGAAGCATCCTCACCATTATCTGTTTCAGGACAGAGATTGTGAGAGAGAGACCTCACTGAGAGAGAACAACTGCAGACACAAAGGGTCAAAAGGATCAAGGTTTCTGTCAGAGCCAAGAACTAGAAGGAGTTAGATATGAAAAAGCTGTCATTAGCTGAGATTATTTCTTAGAAATTAGGTATCTCTCCCAGAGATGACAAGTAGATAGGGGAAGAGGGAGACATGGGAACATGGTTTGTAGTAGAGTTGGAAGGGGAGCTGAGTGTGTGGAGGCAGAGAGGTTAAGGATGGAGGGAGGACCATGGTTAGAGCAAATGTCACCAGTGTAAAATGGAAGAGGCAGAAGAGGGTATGGTTTGTGTCAGTGGGAGTAAAAAGAAGAGGGACAGGTAGAGCTAGTGAAGAAACTGGATGAGCTGCACTGCTGAGAGACTTTGGATAGAAGGAGGAAGGGAAAGGGCAAGAAACCCTAAAATAGAGAGTTCCCTCTTACCTGCATTGTCCTCCCTTACTAGCTAATGCCTCTTGTATGATCGATGCATGCATTCTTTTGTTGGTGTTTCATGTAGCCTCTAGATTGCATCAGGCTCTCCATTTCAGAGAGATACAGATTAAGAAAAAAGATGGCTACATTAGGACAATTGGAAATGTTCCTTGTGGCACTTTTTGTTCAAAATAATTTTACTGAGGATACATGCATCACGGGGTTTTTTTGCTATATGTCAGTGTGACTTCAAGTTATGGAACAATCCTTTTGGTAACTTCCAACACTTTACAAAATAAGTTTATTTAATTCTATTAAAAACCAAAGAAAGTCCAAAGAAATGTAACAAATGTATAATGGGTTTTTGATGGCTGATTTTATTATACCTGTGTATTGAAAATATAGAAACCAGATATGTAATACTTTATCCTGTATTTTGTTTCATATTCTTTCTAAAGTAATTTTACTATACAATGATTTTTCTAAGAATAACATTTATGCGTGAAACCATTCTGTCAACTGTAGGCAGCAATTTAGTTTAACAGCTATTAGCAGCTATTAGCTGATGAGCAAGACCATTTTCATTAGCCCAGGATGAATTAATAAAAATAACTTTTAACAAAACAATAACTGCTGAGATTACCTACATTTTATATTTTAAATTTGGTTTGACAAACAAATATGTTGGGAACACATTTTTGGCCTATAAAACTAGTTCAAACTGAGAGTAACTTCCATATTTAAAATACGTTCTGTGTTAGTTTTGTTACTATTACAGCTGGCTGCTAATTTCTAATTTCTGTAGTTAACATTAATCACAGGATGTGTTCAATATGCTACAATACATTCTGGACTAATACAATTAAACTATATTAAGATTCCATAAGGAATGCTTTAAATACATCTATTCCTATGTGAATATTCACAATTTTTTACTCAGGAACAGATGCTTACTCTTGTGTCTAAATTAATGCTTTTCAGCATATACTCAATGACATTGAAGTAGAACTCATCTACCATGGCAAAATATTGGTAAAGTAGGGTAAGAATCTGGTTTTCAATTTCAGCAAAGTCATTAATATTGTCTACTGGGTTCTTTTTCATTCCTAGTGGGATTTGAAATCATACTTAATATAAGCAATTTTTTAACTGGAAGTATCATCAAGGGGCTTCAATAAATATAGGCAGTGAGTTGATAGGGAGATGCATCAAGTAATGCTCTGGTTTAAAGCATATAGTACAGCTAGTTTTTTACAAAACCAACATTGTATTTTTCTGAAAAGGTCATTTGAGACATGAAGAATATTAAGACTGGCATTTGAGAAGTTTGGTTACTCACTTATTCAAGATGACACAAAATGGGTTAAAAAACTTAGAAAAGCTGACTTCTTTTCTACTTACAGAGAAGAGAGGGAAGACAATTTCCATACAGTAAAGATTAACTTAAAAATATAAAATTCTCACTTAACACCAGTAACAGAATAAACCAGCTGTTGCATGGCAAATGTTTAACCTGTAGCTTCCCATTCCTAAGGTGCAACCATTAGAGTTTGGAAAAAATCAAACTCTAGTAGTATTCTAGAGCTTTCACAGCCTGCTTTTAAGAACACATCATGACCTGGAAATGACATTGGCCATTGAAACAGTAGCATATGGGTCCAATACATCTAACTCAGTCCTGATCCTGATATAAAAGGCAATGTAGACACAAGAGCAAAACTCTTAAAGGGCTAGATAATACCTGATTTTACCCTTACTGATCTCATTGGCTTATTAGTCAGTTCTGGACATTCCCACACAATGTTGAAGAATCCTCTCGTAGCATTTTTCATAGATGGATAAAGGTAAAAAAAAAGGCAATAAAAATTTGCAAGTGAAAAAAAGAAAGAAAGTTTAGACCTCTGTAGTGTCCTTTATAAGCAAACATTGCATTTGGTGTATGCAAGATATTTTAACATTGTCTTAGAAATCTCTAATATTTGAAAGGGCCAGCTGAAAATTGGCTTAATCCTATCATAACTACTCTGTGATTTATTTTTTAGATTTATGAGCTGCCTTCCCCAAAAAAGAATTGAGATGACTTGCAATAAAAACTGGGTAAAGTATAAAGACAATAAAAAATAAAACAAAAAAAATTAAAAGAATAAACTTGCCATACAGTGCCCTCAAACATAACATTTGCCTGTTGAAGGCTTGCCCAAATAAAAAGGGCTTCCAGTGCTTCCAGAAAATGTCCAGGTTCAGACTCTGGTGGACCACAAGGAGGAAGGAATTCCACAGCTAAAGAATGACTATGACTTCTCATGTGTTTTTTGCCAAAATACTTGGCACATAGATGGTACTTGCAAGAAGTTGCTCTTGGCTGAGCTTAGAGGTCACAATGGGACAAGGGGATCCCTTAGGTGGTAGGGCCCAAGTTGTTTAGGGCCTTGTAAGTCAAAACCAACACCTTGAATAGTTCCTGGAAAGGTGTTGGAAACCCATGCAGGCTCTGGAGCACTGGAATAATGTGCTTCTGGTGACCCACCCCTATCAGAAGGTAGACTGCTGCATACTCTACCAGCTGCAGTTTCCAAGTAGCCCACAACAGCAGCCCCATGTGTAGAGTGCATTGGAGTAGTCTAGCTTTAAAGTTATGACAGAATAATAAAAAGTCCTTTTAATTATTTTTTAGCAGGGCACGCTCCTGTGCAGCCAGAAAAAAAAAATGAGCAGCTTGCCATTGTAAAATCATGACTATAAAACAAATGCAAAAATCTGAATTTGAGATTCTAAATTCAGAGTTCAGAGTTTAAATAGATTGACCTTGCTGCTCATTTTCAATTCAGTCAATAGATGACTTTAATCATTAAAGCCAGGTGAATTATTAGGTAAAGTAGTCATCAATAGTTCAATGCTTAGTTGGGAGGAGGTATCAAGTGGGATCCTGGGTCCTGCTTTGTTTAATATTCCAATTAATTAATGATTTGCATGGTGGAATCAAGTGCACACTTAGCAGATTTGCAGATGACACCAGCTTGGCTGGAGTTGCAGACACTCTGGGAGTACAAGGCTAAATCCAGAATGATCTGGATAGACAGGAAAAATGGTCTGCAATTAATAAGATGAAACTCAACAAGGACAAGTGCAAAGTCCTGAACTTGGGGCAGAATAATTGCATGCACAAATATAAATTGGATTCTGATTGACTAGGCTGCAGGGCTGCAGAAGACCTGGGAATTACAGTATACAGTAAGCTGAATGAGCCAAAAATGTGCTCTTGTTGCAAAAATGGTCAACGGCATCCTGGGTTGTATTGACAGGATTGTCCTTTGCAAACCAAGGGAAGTGAGGTGTCACTTGGAGTACTATTTCTGGTTGTGGGCCTGACACTTCAAGATTGGAAAGAATCCAGTGGAGAGTGACAACAATTATTAGAGGGCTGGGAAGCACGACTTATGAGGAAATGCTGAAAAAACAGGACTGTTTTAGTCTGGAAAGGAGAAAACTGAGTGGGGTGGGATAACAGTCTTCAAATAACTGAAGGGTGATTATAGAGAGGATGGAGATAGGCTCTTCTTTTTTGGCTGTAGAGGAACAGAAATAGGAGAAATGGCCTCAAGTTGTAGCAGAATAAATTTAGGTTGGAGGAACTTCCTGACTCTGAAAGTGGCCACACATTGGAACAGGCTAGTTAGAGAAGTTGTGGACTTTCCATCCTTAGGAATTTTCAAGGGTAGGTTGGATAGATGTTTGGCTAGGATGGTTTAGTCAAGGACAATCCTGCCTTAAGCAGGGGGCTAAACTAAATGACTCATGGGGTCCCTTGCAGCCCTACATTATATGATCCTAACCTATTCTTAAAACTGTACAAACAACCTTCATGCACGTGTACAAGGCAGAGTGCCTGAAAAGAATCAAGAATGCTGCAACTTGCCTGAGGTAAACTAGAGGGACGAATGTATTGTCCATATCCTGCTACTGCAGGAACTGGAGGTAGTTGACATGCACCTGAGAGATCCTTGGAAGAGGACCATACCCTCAACTACAAAGGAAGGGAAAGTTTCCCCGCAGTCCACACCAGTCTGTCAGTGAGGAAATATTCCTTCCTGATCTCAAATGTGGTGATTGATCTGACCCTAAGCAGAGGAGCAAGACCCTCTAGTTAGAAACCTCTCTTTCTTTTAAAGTCTAAGCACCCTCTGCATCATGTGTATTCAGCGTCCCCGCATTTCAAAATGGCGGTGGGGGTGCTTTCACTAAAGCCCATTAATCCCTGCTACTATTTTGAAGTGTGGGATGCTGAATACACATGACGCTACAGGCATTTTAATTAGCGTGGCTCTAAGAGCCACTCGAATTAAAGCACCCTCTCTTCTCTACCCTAGACCACGTGTATAGATGCCCATATAGTCTCCTCTGATCTGCTCAGTGTCATTCCTAGCAGTACCATTGATGCCTACATGGACAAGCAGGAAAACACAGTAGTCTGAAGGATGGATTAGATCAGGCAGTCTCTCTGTGACCTCTTGAATATAGACTCCAGGCAAACAGCATACCTCCAAGGACCTTGGATCTGAATGTAATGAAAGACAACAGCATCAACAGGAGTGATTGAGGAAGACCTGCCACAGGCTATCCTACAATTTTGTAGGTTAGGATACTTACCCAGAAGAAGGGAGACCTTGGTCCATATCTCTGCCCTGGATTAGGTGGAGTAGATTTCAATTTGAGTGAACCATCTTTTTATAATAGCATCTCAAACACTAGACTAGGCCACTGAGTGCTGTGAGCTGGGTATTGTGTTTGTCCCTCTTCAGTGCTTTGACATTTCACTGTCCTCCACAAATTCTCAAAGATAATCACTACTGGTGCAGAGACGGTTCCAACTAATTCTATATGTATTCCATGGTAAATTTCATCAGGCCCTACAAGCTTGAATACTTCTAATTGATCAAAATAATTTTTAACCCGTTCTTTCCCCATTCTGATCTTCCCTTCTATCTTCTTGTTAAACATTATGTTAATTTTTTAATTATAATTTACTACTTGCTTGAAGACCAAAGCAAAGACAGCATTGAATACTTCAGCTTTTTCTGTAATTTTTTTGCTTTTTCCTGCTTAATTAATGAATGAATGCTTTCATTTGTCTTCCTCTTTCTGTTGTATGTGTAGAACTTTTTCATCTTGCCATTTAAGTTAATTGTAACTCATTTTTCACCTTAGCTTTTTTTACTTTCCCCATATATGATTATGCCTTGCTTTATATGCATCCTAAGTCACATGTCCTTGTTTTCACTTTTTGTGTAATTCTGATTTGATTTTCTGGTCCTTAAGGAGCTCCTGATAGAACTGTAATGGTCTTTTACCGTACTTCCAACCTTTCCTCTATATCAGGGTAGTTTGCCATGATGCTGTTAATGTAGCATTTTCTGGTAATAGCCAGCTTCTCTACACTCTTTTTTCTTTAACATTATGTTCCATATGGTAGTGCCTACCATTTCCCTGAGTTTGTTGAATTTCCCCCTTTTTAAAAGTCCATTACTCTTATTCTGCTGCTCTTAGTCTTTCCTTTTCTTAGAGTAGCACATCTTAAAATAGCATGCTCTATTGTTCTTGTATTAGTTTCACCCTAATTACCTTCAACTTTAAATAGTTACATAATTCCTTCCTGTTTGTCAGAAACAGATCTAAAATGCCTTCTCCACTCATAATTTCCTTCACCTTCTGAAATGAAAAGTTGTCCTCAGTACTTTCCATACTATACACCTCAGACAGTGTCTCTGTCCTGCTGTTTTCGCTTTTCATGTACATGTCTGTGTAATTAAAGCCCTCACTGTCAACAGGTCCTGTTATCTGACTGCTTCTGTTGGCTGCTCAGCAGAATGTCTCACCTACCTCATCCTTCTGTCATAGACTGTTACTTTGAAATAGGCCGTATTCTTTCCCCCTCTTTTCATCTATATCCAGAGACTTGCAGGAGACCTACTTCTCATTTCTTCCCACTCTTGACAGAAAATATGTACATTCTTGATACTAAATGCAGTCTCTTTTACAATTACATTTTACATTGTGGAACAGTCAGAAACAGAAGACTGAACTGATCACTTTTTTCCATTTGCTTATAGTGACTAAAGTATTTTACCAAAAGATAAATAACTCTTAATTTTAAAAGATTAAAATAGATTAACTGAACATCTAGGGGAAAAAAAGACATTTTAGCCGGTGAAGCATGTAACATCACCGGTCAATACATTTCTTGAATAGTGCTTTAAATAGCAGATTTCAGTTTTGGTTTCATGTAAACTATACTCTGTTTAAAACAAGTGAAGTGTTAATTAAAAATCTGTATTAGGAGAGAGTGGCTAATTGAATAATGTGGTATTTTGTAATGGTTCTAAAACTGTAATTGATAAGGCCTAATAATGCAATTAAGGAAAGGAACAATAAGATGACACTTTTAAATAATTATATATGGTAATGTGTGCTGTTATTTGCTTTGTAATCCTTTTGCCACAGTGCTGACAATATCTTTGAAATTCTCAGCATTTGAAAGAAGTGTGAATTCAGATAAACACAGAAGCATGTGAAAGTCTGGAAGATTCTCCTGCCCCTCGGCTATCGTTAAATAAAAAAGATGGAGTCATTTTTATTATCTTTTCTCTTCTTTTCTGGTTCCTTGAGAGAACATAACATAAAGTGGTGTTCATTACAGTTAGGGGTTCCTTTGTATCTTTGTTTTTAAGTGATACTGTTTTGTTTTTAGACAAAGAGCTGAATTGTATCTCACAAGTTCTACTCCCATGGCAAGGGTTGTTGGTTGTAGCCGTGTTGGTCTAAGGACACAGGTGGACAAGGTTCTTTGGCTAGATGTGACTTATTTTATTAAAACTAGTTGGTCTAATAAAAGATATCACATCTACCTAAAAAACCTTGACTACTATGGCAAGAGAGATGAGGAAATGATTCCATTTTTTAGAATTGTATTACATTTATACTTCACAATGGCTCACATCTTTTTTTTTTTAGTAATTATGGGGACTGGGGGGGGTGAGAAAATGCAGTTTTGGGCATTTTTGGAAAGGAGGACAATTTGGATAAAGGTATAAGGATATTATCTTATAAACTCCTGTATCATACATCTTAAGCATTTAATAAGTACTGTGTGAATACATGCAGTGCGTTTGTTTTCATGTAAACTGAACACTTTTCAAAATCTGACGACACTGGTTACATTCTTGAGTTGATCTGTGTTGAAAATATGGTTACTTATTTAGGTTTGCAGATTAATCTATCAGGTTCTTTCTACCCTTTGTGTAGCTAGTATAGTGTTTTATACACTTTTGGTAAGAAGCTAGAAGCAAGAGTAGAGTTTAACTCTTGCTAAAAAGATTGTGGAGAAGTTCAGGGGTAGGTTTAGAGGGCGTGTAGTGGTGTGGCTGCACTCTGCTTTTGGACTGAACTGCACCATAGAAGCCTCCAGGAATTTATATTGAAAATCCTCCCTTCCTGTTCTTGCTGAAAGGCAAACCCCCTCTATGTCCCTTCCTCCCTCTTCTCCACTTGAGTTTCCACCCTGTCCTGGGGCAAGGAAGCACAAGAGCTGTTCCTGCCTACTGTGCAGGGGATAGTCTCAACTGGGGACAGGGACAACAGTAGAAGGGATGGTACAGTTCCCTTTTGCTTGCGCTGCTCCCTGCAGGGTAGGGGGAACTACTTTCCTACTATGCTGTTGCCACTGCCCCCAGCTGATCCCACCTCCTGATCAGTCCGATTAGCTGTAGAACTCTCCCACTCTGGAACAGTGGAGTAAGCAGCAGCAGCAGGCTGGGAGTTGGGGATTAAAAGGGCAAAGGGTGTATCTCTGAGTAGGAAGGAGAAGGGAGGGGGGATTTTCACTTGTTTTAAGAACTTAAAAAAATATGCCCATATTGGTGAGGATGAAGGAGCCTGGGAGCTAGGGGTGCTGCCACCTCTGTCATGTGCGTTGATGCTCCCATACCCCCCACTTTGGGAAATCCTGGATGTGCCTGTGAAGAAGTTGCAGAGGGTTCAGGCAAGCAACAACAATTATAAAGGAGTTGGAAAGCAAGCTATTTGACAGAAAGCTGAGAGAACTAGATGTGTTTAGCTTGGAGGAAAGAGGAGACATGAAAGTAGTTTTCAAATATTTGAAAGGCTGCCATAAGGAAGAGAGAAAACAACTATTCTCCCTTCCTAAAGAAGACAGGACATAAAGCAATGGTTTTAAATTGAAACAAGGTAGGTTCGGATTAGATCTCAAGAAAAAAAACTTCCTTACTTTTAGAACAATAAGGTAGTGGAATAGACTACCCAGGGAAATTGTGAGAACTCATCTAATGGGCGTTTTCAGGAGAAGGCTGGATAAGTATTGGTCAGGAAAGATTTGAAATAGCATTTTTGCATTCATCAAGGTGGTTAGGACTACCAAGCTCCCTTTGAATCCTATGGTTAGGGATCTACTCAATGTGTAATTTCACAGTTTTATTTATTGCCCTTCTGTGTGCTTTTAGTAGATCCCTATCTATGGATCTTTGCGGTCACTAAGAAGCTTGTGGGCAAAGGTAACCTAGTTTGTGTCATCTGCAAACTTGAAATGTACTCTGTCCAAGTTTGCAGATGACACAAAGCTATGGGGAGAAGTGGACACGCCGGAGGGCAGGGAACAGCTGCAAGCAGACCTGGACAGGT
>JAGPOW010003316.1:106450859-106477350 GCA_030014935.1 Caiman crocodilus | reverse complement strand
GCCATCAGAAAAGCCAATGGCACTTTATCGTGCATCAGCAGATGCATGATGAATAGATCCAAGGAGGTGATACTTCCCCTCTATCGGGTGCTGGTCAGATCGCAGCTGGAATACTGCGTGCAATTCTGGGTGCCGCACTTCAAGAGGAATGTGGATAACCTGGAGAGGGTCCAGAGAAGGGCCATTCGCATGGTTAAGGGCTTGTAGACCAAGCTCTACAAGGAGAGACTAGAGAACCTGGACCTCTTCAGCCTCCGCAAGAGAAGGTTGAGAGGTGACCTTGTGGCTGCCTATAAGTTCATCACAGGGCACAGAAGGGAATTGATGAGGTTTTACTCACCAAGGTGCCCCCAGGGGTTACAAGAAATAATGACCACAAGCTAGCAGAGAGCAGATTTAGACTAGACATTATGAAGAACTTCTTCACAGTTAGAGTGGCCAAGGTCTGGAACAGGCTCCCAAGGGAGGTGGTGCTCTCCCCTACCCTAGGGGGTCTTCAAGAGAAAGTTAGATAGGCATCTAGCTGGGGTCATCTAGACCCAGCACTCTTTCCTGCCTATGCAAGGGGTCGGACTCGATGATCTATTGAGGTCCCTTCCGACCCTAACATCTATAAATCTATGAATTGATATAATACATTTGAGCTTTCAAAAGGTTTTTGACAAGACAGATGCATTTTATAGACTTACTAAATCACTTTGAAATGATATTAGGCTCATAAAAGCTCATGTATCTTTGTTTTTGTTAATTTATAAGGTGCCTCTCCTTCCTTCTACCTGACTTCACACTAACATAGCTAACTACTTTTCTGCTCATTTTGACATAGTTCCTACCAAACATTTTTTTAAAAAATACCCCTTGATTTCCCTCAGAATTGTTCAGGAAAATTTTTGTGGATAGAAAGTTGGTTAAAAGATAGGAAACAAAATGTAGGGAAATGCTGAAAAAGGATTTCACAAAGCTAAGTGAGTTGGCACAAAAATGGCATATGAACTTCAGTGCTGACAAATGAAAGATAGAACACATGGGGAAAAATAACCTCAGCTCTACATATCCAGTGCTGGGCTCAGAACTAGCTGTTACAACTTAGGAAAGTGACCTTGGAGTCTTTGTAGATAATTCTCTAAAACCATGGGCTCAATACGCAGTAGCACCCAAAAGCAGACATGAAGATGTTGGGCATCATTAGGAAGGGAATAGAAAACAAAGTGGAAAACATCATCATGCCATCACATAAATCCATGATTCACTCACATTTAAAAGCTTCATTGAGTTCTAGTTTCCATATCTCAAAAAGGTCTGTAATTAGAAAAGATGCAGAGAAGACCAGAGAAGTGATATCGTGCCATACCAGGATTGACTAGAAAGATAAGGCCTCTTCAGTTTGGAAAGGAGAAGGGAGCGAAGGATATAATAGAATTTGCAAATTGGTGAAAGGTGTGTATCAGATAATAAGGAATGACTATGAAACGACAATAAGGACCTAGGCTTACAGTGGACCATAAGCTGAACATAAACCAACAGCGTCCTCTTGTTGCAAAATAAGTTGACAGCATATGGGTCATATTAATAGGAGTGTCTCATGCAAATCAAGGGAAGTGATTCTTCCACTCAGGTGTCACCTGGAATATCTGTCCGGTTTTGTGCCCCACACTTCAAGAAAGATGTGGACAGATAGGAGCATCTACAGGAGTGCTGGCTTGGAAAACATGACTTATGAGGAAAGGCTGAAAGAAGTAGAACTGTTTCATTTGGAGAAGAGAAGACTGAGTGGGGATTTGATAACAGCCTTCAAATACCTGAAGTGTGAGTATAAAGATGAAGGAGACAGACTATTCTTTGTGGCTTAGGAAACAAGGCCAGAAGCTATGCCTTCAAAGTGCAGCAAGGAAAATTTAGGTTGCAGATCAGGAGATACTTACTGACTATAAAAGTGGTCATACATTGGAACAGACTATCTAGAGAAGTTATGGAATCTCCTTCCCTGGGAATTTTCAAATGCAGGTTAGGCAGGCACTTGGCTGAGACGGTTTAGTCAGGGATGATCCTGCCTTGAGCAGAGGGGTGGATTATACAGCTTTATGTGGTGTGGCCATTAATCTTATTTTATACCAGACCATCTGTCATAGTGCGGACAAGTGCTACCCCAACAACTTTTATTGGGGTGATGAGACCCCCAGAAGTACACTTGTTAGTCCCCAAGGATGGGACATGTAGGCAGCTACTCCCTCTGGCATGGTTTGGAGGGCTCCCAGTAGCACAGCTGCCTGACTTTATTAGCTCATGCTGGATCCAGTTTGGCTGGTGTACACTGGAGGATGTCATAAAGATACACTGTATGCCAACTGAAGATAGAACAGAGTCCTTGGAGCACAGCTATGTGAGCTCTGGCCTGGACCTTAAATTGCCCCAGCAGGGGCAAAAGGAGCAGAGCGGAGCCTGCTCTTCTGATTTGAGGCTCAGAGAAGCCTCAGCATTGAGGGACCAGCTTCACACCGTGGAGGAGTGACCAGCTTCATGCTATGGAGCAGCTGATGGCACAATGTGGAGGTATCGAGAAGTGTTGCTTGCTTTGTTGGACTGATGAGAGAGTAATGAACTGTGAGTCTGTTCTAGAAGTGAGGTACAGGGCCCCAGGGTCACACTAAGGGTAAAATGACTCCAGAAAAAAAAGAATTAAGGACTTGGCAAGCTACCCATGATAGGCATAGCCATAGAAGCCCTTAGAAGTGTGATAAGAGGGGCTACTAAACATTGAGGAAAAAATGTACACATAAATAGTGCGATCTGCTGGATCCATAGATTGCCTTGACTGGGCAAAGGGGTACTATGACTAAATTTCTGAGACCATTTACCTGGGCTGGAGCCTGACTATTAGACCAATTGCAAGGTTGGTGCTATCCTACCATCCAATGGCACATGGCCTGGCCAGACCATAAGATCACGTTGGCATAAGGACTGGGTGTCAGGGGAGGTAGAGCCCTGAGAAACAACAAGCTGCTCATGTGGGCAGGTATAAACCATCAAGAATCCTCCCCTCTTATTAAAAGATCAAACTGTGATTGGCCAGATGGAGGGTGTGCCCTGCTAACACAAGCCAGCAAGGTCAAGCTTTCAGGCCCCAAGAACTGGTGCTCAACAGATCAGAGCTCTAGACCTCATTGGCAGACTCGAACAGTGTTGCTAAATACTTTGTCCCCATACCATTTTTAAATAAGGAGTGAACTGAAAAAAGTCCTGGTTTTTAGTTCATTGGTGGAAATACATATTAGTCATGTGTCACTATTCTATTGGCTGTGCCTAGAAGTAGGGTGGTGCACAGCCAGGAGGAGCAAAGTTCTGAGCCTGCCAAGGAGGGAAGGAGGTGGCTTTTTTGTGGCAGCCCTACCCCTCACTGCTGACGGGCCAGGGGGCCCATCGGCTCCACCCTACGCTGCTGATTAGCGGAGGAGTTGGCAGTCCTGCCCCTCACCACTGATTGACCGAGGGGGCTGATGGTCTCCGCCCCTTCCCCCTCACCAAGGGGATGTCCTCTATTCTTGGGGATGGGTCAGTGGCCACACTAACCTTATATGGTCTTTTCAACCCTATTTCCCACTGATGGTGTTATCCTAAATCCAAGAATAAAAGAACTGGAGTGTAGCTACTGAAATTAACAGGGGACAGGCTTAAAACAAAGAGAAAGAACTTTTTTACAAAGTGTGCAGTTCATAGATTTCATAGACATTAGGGCTAGAAGAGACCTCAGAAGATCATCGAGTCCAGGCCCCTGCCCCAGGGGCAGGAAGTCAGCAGGGGTCATAGGATCCCAGCAAGATAAACATCCACATTTCTCTTGAAGGTGTTCAAAGTAGGTGCTTGAACCACCTCCGGTGGCAGTCTATGCCAGATCTTCGGGGCTCTGACTATAAAGAAGTTCTTCCTCATATCCAGCCTGAAATGGTCCTGAAGGAGTTTGTGACCATTTGACCTGGTCATCCTCTGGGGTGACCAGTGAACAGACGTTCCCCCAGATCCTGGAGATCACCCCTGCTAAACTTATAGGCAACCACCAGATCACCCCTGAGCCTGAACTTTTCCAGGCTGAAGAGTCCTATAGCTCCAGCCTGTCATCGTAAGGTCTGTTTTCCTGACTTCTGATCATGCGCGTGGCTCTCCTCTGCACTCTCTCAAGCTTGTCCACATCCTTTTTGAATTGCGGAGCCCAAAACTGGACGCAGCACTCCAGCTGCAGCCTCACCAAGGCCGAGTACAATGGGAGAATGACATCCTGGGATTTGCTTGAGAAGCATCTATGGATGCAAGCCAGCATTTTGCTTGCTTTACTGGCCACAGCATCACATTGAAGTTAACTTCTGTAACTCTTTCCACAGGAGCTTGTGTAGGCAGATAATATAACCAGGCTCAAAAAGGGATTACACATATTTATGGAGAACAGTACCATGAATAGTGATTAATTAGTGACAAAATAGGGATGTATACTCTAACATCCAGTTATGATAGATACCAGCAGAGGTATGACATGGATCACTCTGGATCACTTTTCATTTTCTCTTCCTCTGTATCATACACTACTACTACTGTTGGAAACGCAGTACTGGACTACATGGACAATTGGCCTGACCGAGTATGGTACTGCTGATGTTCTGTAATTTACAGACAAAACAGCAGAGCTCTGATAATTTGAAAACACTCAGGTTTGTAGAAGGCCCTGCTAATTTGATTTTCTCTTTAAAAATATATGAAATACATCTGTGATGGAACAGGAATGGAACAGAAATTCTTTAAAAAGGGCATTTGAAACCACAAAAGGCATTTGTACATGTGTGTGCCTCAGTAGTGGGTGCTTTGAAAAGCACCCAGCACTGCGATGCATACAGTTGTATAAGTAGTGAAATGTGTGTCAGTGCTCAGAAAATGGTGGTGGTCTGCTTTTGAACTAAAACACATTGAAGGTATTTTAGTTCTAAAGCACACTGCTGCCTATTTCTCTGCGTGCATTTCGCCACTTATACAGCAGCAAGCGATGCAGCACAGTGTGTGTCAGCTCACATGTCGAGCAAACTCGATTAACATGAACTGACATTCAGGGATTAATTGAGTCTGCTCTGATGAACCGGATGTCCGGTGTGTCACAGCATGAAAAAGTATGTGTATAAATGCCAGAAGAGTGCTAATAATGTATGATAAATTGTTTTGAAAGTATTTCATGACACCTTCTATTTAACCTTGCAGATCCTTTAGTATGTTATTCTGTTATTCCATACAACATGTTGTAGTGTCTTATCAGAATACTTTCATGTTATGTAAAAGTAGTAGTAAATAAAGTGTCTGAAAAACCAGAGGAATCTAAGTGACTCAACCACTCTGTGTCAGTGCTACCACCTGTCTGTATGTGCCATGCTATGCGTAAAAGAACAGAAGAGTATTTCGTAATCATAGCATGAAGTTTTCTGTAAGGGACTTTGACAGAAATACCTTGTGCAAAACTATAGTTGCTTTTTTCAAGCTTTTATTTGAATTTCTGCTTGGGCATTTTCCATAGCGCTAACACCAAGAGCAGCTTTTTAATGAGGGATCTTACAACAAATAGTCACAATATTTGCAACTGAATCATAATTAAATCTGAAAAATGAAGATAACATCTGTAGACTGGTCAAGGGTGTTTCACCATGAGCTCAGCATGTTTCATGCTGAGTATGAGCTAATTAATTGATAGTATTTGCACCTGTACAGAGATAGAAAAGGGACAGAAAGCAGGATAGAACTGCACCTTATAGACTAACCAAATCAAAGATGCATAAGCTTTAGTAAGCCGTGGCTTATTTCATTAGATGCTATGAAGGAAGAAAAACTTTTAAATAGAAAGCAGTGATTAGAATACAAAGGGTAAGGAAGACAGAGAAAAAAGAAGGGGGTACAGTAGTGGGGGCAGGTGGCAAGGAGGAGGCAACATGGGTGGGATGAAATGCTGACAGATATAGATTCAACCTAACAGTAAAGGAGAAACTTCTTTCTATCATGTTTTATTTCAGCAGTGAGTTGATCATTTTATTTCCTCAAAGTTTTCAATCACAAGCTTCTATTTCCTAAAAGCATCTTTTCTGATATAGGCCATGTGATACATTACATTCATGGCTCTAAACACAGCCTTTTAATGCTACAAAAAGCAAGCATGCAGGTGTTCATACCATCTGTAGTGGCACAAAAATAGCTGATTCCCCACAGAAATGTATTTGTTTCAAATAGAATCTTCCCTGCAGTGCTATACCTTGTGGTACTACATGTAATGTGGAATAGTTACTTGTAGTGGAAGAGAACTCCAGCTGTCATAGAGCTTCACACTGCTCCAGATGTGGAGCAGCAGCTATCAAAGAGAAGAACCCTGCTCCTCCCTGTGGTGGGGGGTCAGGAGAACAGCTGCTCTTTGGAAGGAAGGGAAGAAATGGCTCTGTCATAGAATCATAGAAAGTTACAGTTGAAAGGGACTTCAAGAGGTCATCTAGTCCAACCCCCTGCTCAAGGCAAGACGAGCCCCAACTAGATCATCCCAACCAAAGTTTGTCTAGCTGGGTTTTGAAAACTACCATGGATGGAGCTTTTACCACCTCTCTGGGTAACCTGTTCTAGTGTTCTACTACCCTCCTAGTGAGAAAATTCTTCCTGATACCTAACCTAAACTTCCCTTGCTGCAACTTGAGACTGTTGCTCCTTGCTCTGTCATCTGCCACCACTGAGAATAACCTAGCTCCATCCTCTTTTGAACCCCGCTTCAGGTAGTTGAAGACTGCTATTAAGTCCCCTCTCAGTATCCTCTTCTCTGTACTAAATAAGCCCAGTTCCACCAGTCTTTCTTCATAATTCCTGCCCCCCAGGCCCTTCACCATTTTGTTGCCCTCTGCTGGACTCTCTCCAATTTGTCCACATCCTGTTGGTAGTGGGGGGCCCCAAAACCAAACATGGTACTCCAGATGTGTCCTTACCAGTGCTGAATACAGGGGAATAATAATTTCCCTTGACCTACTGGCAAAACACATACCAATGCAATCCAGTATGCTATTAGTCTTCTTGGCATCAAGGGTACACTGTTGGTTCATATTCAGCTTATTGTCCACTGTGACCCCCAGCTCCTTTTCTGCAGAGCTGCTGCCTAGCCAGTCAGCCCAGGCCTGTACCAGTGCATGGGATTGTTCCTTCCTAAGTGCAGGACTTTGTACTTGTCCTTGTTGAACCTCATGAGATTTCTTTTGGCCCAATCCTCCAATTTGTCTAGGTCCCTCTGAATCCTAGCCCTAACCTCCAGCATATCTACTTCCCCCAGATTAGTGTAATCTGCAAACTTCCTGAGCGTGCACTCTATGCCATCTTCTAAGTCATTGATGAAGACACTGAACAAAACCAATCCGAGGACTGACCCCACTTGATTTCGACCACTGACTAGACATCAAACCATTGATTACTACACTCTGAGCCTGATGCTCCAGCCAATTTTTCTTCGACCTTACAGTCCATTCATCCAGTCCATACTTCCTTAGCTTTCCCGCAAGAATATTGTGGGAGACTGTATTAAAAGTCTTGCTAAAATCGAGGTACACCACATCTACCTGTCTCCCTGCATCCACAGAGCCAGTCACATCATCATAGAAGGCAATCAGGTTGGTCAGACATGACTTACCCTTGGTGAATCCATGGTGACTGTTCCTAATCACCCTTTTCTTCTCCAAGTGCTTACAAATGGATTCAATGATGGCCTGATGCAGCAACAGGTCAGTTACTACTGCTTTTCCTACTGTCAGTGATCAGCTACTCACCAATCACTGATACCCTGTCTGCCCCCGCCTTCCCTGGCAGAGGAGGGGAGAAAGCTGTCACTGTTATGACTTGCTGACAGGCTCCCTTGAAGGGTGACCAAAGGAACAGCCCTCTATTGTTGGATTGCTGGAGCAAGCTTTGTGTTTGACTTGGACTCTGAATATGTGCATGCCCCATAGTACTCTATTTTTATGCAGATGAACGCGAGTCCCTAGTTAGATAATGTTCATTTAGTGCTTATGAGAGATGCCAGATGGACGTCTCTGATTTCTGTGTATCCTCTAAATAGGTATAACTGTGGCAGCACTGAACTGGAGGAAATGTCTCTTGGGGTGAGAGAATGATTCAGACTCTACTTTCCTTCAGTCCATTGGTCTCTCTGCCCTGAAACTGTTTTGTAGTAGTTTTTATAGCTTGGTTACCTGCCCTTGGAAACTAGACTGAGACTGCTAGATATTTATAATAGGGTGCTGAACAGTAACTTGTTAGATGATGAAAAGTTTCTTTCACTACTGGCTGGACTACATAAATACTTTTTTCAATTACATTGAATAACAGTTGCAATGGAGAGGTTTCTGGATATATAGTACCGCACCCAGATAGATGGGTTGTATTTCATGGTTGTTCAGATTACTTTGATTGCATTATTTCAGTTAATGAATCTCTGATTTGGGGTCCAAAAGTTACATCTGTTCTCCACAGCAGATGCACATGGAGAACTCGGTACATGTGCATGCAGATGGACAGTGCAAAAACCCTGAATTCCAGCACATCTCAATTTTGGAGACATCCAGACATGGATTTAGCTTGGCTCCATCTCTGTACATTACAGAAGCCTCTTAGCTTTGTTACTGCAGATTACTCCCAGACAGCCGCTCTAATTTAAATGCCACAGCATCGCATGTATTCAGTGTTATGTATTTCAAGGGGCACTTTAAGTGAAACTTCCCTGATGAGTTTTAGTTAAAGTGCTTCCCCCACCATTTTGAAACACTATGCTGAATACGCATGACACTGCAGCACACTGGAGCATTCTAATTAGTGTTCTAATTAGAATGTTCCTTCAAACATAATTAATCTTGATTAACTGAGTCTCGATTAACCAATGCATTCTAATTAGAATGTGCCAGAGCACATATATAGGCTGTGGCAAAATACCATCCCTGTCTCTCTCCAGAACTCTGCTACCTTACAATTTGGTTACCATGGTCACTCCTCTGCCCCATCTCTTCATGTGACCCTGAGTTGTAACCTGAGCTGGATACATTCCTGAGTGACGGGAGCAACCTGCTCCCTCTGCCTTCATGACTGGCATCACATATCTGGGTGCGGGGCTTGGGCTCCCTATTCTTCTGAGCAATGCCAGTCTACTCAGCAACCAATGATGCATTTCAAATTGGTTGGCTGGCAGCCAACAGTTGCTGGCCTCCGTTGGATGAGGTAAATGAGGTTATAAGGGTTAAATAAGTTAAGGGCTGCCCAGGAGGAGGGGCAGTAGCCATGATGGAAACTCACAGAGAGAAGCTGGACCTTCTGAAATTTGCTCTCCCTTGAAACTCATGATCAATGAACTGTCTGCCTCCGGAGAAAATCTTCACCTGCCTCTGGATGATACTTGCGAGTAAGCTGCCTGAGATCTAACTAAATATAAAGCTTGCAATAACTCAGATATGTGATCAAAGTCTACCCAGCCACCCTGTTTGATCTATGCGATTTCTCTGATATTGCTCTACCCTGTACTCTATTCCAAACCTACTCTTTGTAACCAATAAAGTTCTCCTTTGTACCTAGCATGGGAGACTTATTGGGAGTGATTATGCCTTGGGGTGCCTTTGGTTTGGCTGATTAAGGAAGACCGCTATTTGTGCTTCAGACTGTGGGGGCCGAGAAATGCTGGTGGAATGGGGTTGCTGATGGAGTGTGGAATTAGAGCACTAGACACGCAGGTTGTTGGGAGCAAAAAAAACTTTACTTACAGTCCTTAGGCTGGAGGTAGGCAGCATGTGATCTGCATGTTCCTTGAAGTTACAAAACTTAAGCAGGAACTCAGGCACACAAAAGCTCACACTCACGCAGGGCATGGGGCATCGGATGAATCCGGCGGGGAGTCATTGTTGGTTGATCAGGCCTCCTTCATGGCTCGGAAACGCACGCAGATCTTTCCTCATGCGTGTCCCAGCTCTTCTCCCGTTTCGGCAGGCATCACCCAAGCCTCTTATTTGGTCAGTGGACCAATTGCCGACCGACACTTATGCATAATTTAACGCGAGCCAATCGCAAGCATGCACTTGCTGGTGCAGCTGCAAGGTTTTGTCGGGCTCTGACCATGCATCGAAACTTTTCCCGCACTACAGGGGTAACTCCCAGCTCCCGTGCTCATAATGTGCTCAACACAAGCTGTGCCAAGGCATCTCTTAACCATTATGCACAGACATGCCCCCTTGCCGAAGGCACAGTTGTGCCTGCAGCACATTTGGACTGGTTACATCACACTCACACCGTTGTACAGGTTTACAGTGCAAATGAGCAAAAACAAGAGCGGACAATAAAGCAAGTTCGTTCTCCAACAATCCAATCAAATAATATCCTAATAAAACACAACTACACATTAATACATTTGTGATGAACAGTTTGATCATCAAAACTTCACTGGGCATCATCACGTCCTGGTTCTCAGAGCTTCTTCCTCTCTCAGAATGCTTTCTCTGGTCTGATCTGCATAAACCTCTTAGCGGACCCGCAGAGACAATTCATCCTTCTCAAAAATCTTTTTCCTTCTCCAATCCGGTCTGCATATGCTCCGGCAGACCTGCAGAGAAAGAAATTCTCAGGGGAAAAATTAATTAGCTTACTGACAGAAAAATTAATCATTATCGCAAGATGATTTGTTGTCTAGTTCATCTTGGCATTGGAACCCCATCTCATAGGCCAGGTTCCATTGACCCTCATCGCCTAGCACTCTCAACTGCTGCTTGGTGAGCCTGGACTACCACATCAGGAACCTAAACATTTCGCGTTCCTCCGGTGTCTTCTGCGTCTGTTGAAATCATCGCAAGGTTGACTTGTGTGCTCGATGCTGCTCTGGGTCGCTGAATTCTCTTTGACCTGGCTTTACCAAGGCTTGCAGTCACAGTGACTGCCTCAAGAAATCACTTGCAGGCTGTCTGGCTAAGGGATTCAACAAAATTTGGAGAATTTTCGGAGAATTCGCAGCTTTTCCTCCCAGGCTCTTCCTCCCAGGCTTCGATACTTGCCAGCGTTAACTGGAACAGCTCCCGGATCTTGCAGGTAACGGTGAGGCCACAGTTCCTGCTGCTGGGCTGGTGACGATCCCAGTGCGTGCCATCTCGGGTCCCACATACAAAAGGAAACTCCGATGTTTGCTTGTAAGATCTGCTCCACGCTGACCCTCGATGATCGTCCTTCATGCCATGCATAGGCTCTCTGGCTGGCTTGACCTGCACCAAGTGCTGGAAGCAAGATTGGCCAGTAAAAATTGTACCTGACCATGCTGACATCAGCAGCATGTCCTCCGCTCCATGAGGCTTGTCTAACTAAAGAGCTTGCCTCATTCCGATCCACAAAATTGGATCTGAACTCCACAACCAGGCGTCTGATCCTCATAGCCAGTGTCTCCACTGTTCTTATTCTAGACCTTTTACACAAGGCCTGAATCTCAGTCCAGGTCCTGACATGATAGGTGCTGGCAGTAGTGCAGGCCACACTCATCACCTGACCCTCCATCGCCACAGGGTACATGGCTGCTCGAGCTGTCACTGCATCTGGTGAGAAACTCAGTTGCAGGATGCTTTTCATTGGTTCCTGGTTACAGCCCAAGGATAAGCCTGTTGCCTCCTGGTTACGGCCCAGGGATAGGCCCGTGGGAATGCCTTGGGATGGAGTTGCTACTTCCGCCCCACAGATCTGGGGTGGAGTCGCTACTTCCGCCCTTCCGTTAGCTCTGCCCTTTTCTTTTTCCCAACTGTGGTGGTATTTCTGGGGTGGAGTTGCTGCTTCCGCCCTGCTGTACTGGAGTGGAGTCACTACTTCCGCCCCGCCATGGGGAACTCCACCCTCCTTCTCGACCCTTCCGTGGTGGCCCCCTTCTGTTTTCCCGCCATCTTGCGATGACAGGGGATTCTGGCTCTCCACAGCTGTAACCTGCTTAACCATGTGTATGGCGTGCAATCGGGCTTCCAACTCAGTCCTTTCCCGAATAAGGGTTGTGACTGTGCTGAACATTACTCGCAGCATCCTTCCCTTCTCTAACACCATGCCAGTCCCTTCAGTTACGAAGTGGCTTCCCTCCGCTTCTCTGTGGAGCTCCAAAAGCTCCAGCTGCCCCAATTCCGGCAACAGTGTGTCTACATCTATCAGCGCTGGTCCTTTCCTCTCCCACACACAGCGCATACAACGAGTGAACTTCCGACTGAGAGCCGCATCTTCCTCGCTCGGCTTCTGCTCAGCTGAGGATTCGCTGCCCCCTTGCTCCCGGGGTTTAAACCAAACCCACTCACTCCCCATCACACATCCAAAGGCTCTTGGGTGGAGGCTCACTTCTCACTCTTTCACAGGGTCCCCTTCTCCCTTGAGCGAAAGGCAACTGCTCACAACTCTTCCACCCGTTCCACCCGCTTGACGGTAAGCGATGTGCGCTT
This sequence comes from Caiman crocodilus, assembly GCA_030014935.1. Lineage (NCBI taxonomy): Eukaryota > Metazoa > Chordata > Crocodylia > Alligatoridae > Caiman > Caiman crocodilus. Next base: position 106,464,880 of record JAGPOW010003316.1, on the reverse strand, counting down.
CCAATTCCACGGCGTCTAGCACGTGGCATTTTCCACCGTGCCAGGGGCAACCCTCAACCAACTCCAGCTCCATCGTGTCTTCCCGGCCTACTGATAATCCTGTTCATGACGCCATGTGGGGGCTGAGAAACACTGGCGGAATGGGGCCGCTGATGGAGTGTGGAATTAGAGCACTAGACACGCAGGTTGTTGGAAGCAAAAAAAACTTTACTTACAGTCCTTAGGCTGGAGGTAGGCAGCATGTGATCTGCACGTTCCTTGAAGTTACAAAACTCAAGCAGGAACTCAGGCACACAAAAGCTCACACTCACGCAGGGCATGGGGCATCAGATGAATCCGGCGGGGAGTCGTTGTCGGTTGATCAGGCCTCCTTCATGGCTCGGAAATGCACGCAGATCTTTCCTCATGCGTGTCCCAGCTCTTCTCCCGTTTGGGCGGGCATCACCCAAGCCTCTTATTCGGTCAGCGGACCAATTGCCGACTGACACGTATGCATAATTTAACATGAGCCAATCACAAGTATGCACTTGCTGGTGCAGCTGCAAGGTTTTGTCGGGCTCTGACCATGCACCAAAACTTTTCCCGCGCTACAGGGGTAACTCCCAGCTCCCGTGCTCATAATGTGCTCAACACAAGCTGTGCTGAGAATGGTTAATCTCTTAACTATTATGCACAGACACAGACTAAGGGAAGCACCCCCAAGCTCATGAAATGGGTCAAGTACCCTTAAGGACTGTTAGGCCTGTGTTTCCCAAGGGCCACAGGGCCAGGAACAGTCCAGACCCTAGGTGGTGCCGGTGTTACCCCCAGGCTAGTGGGTGTGCTCCAGGAAGGGGGTTGGCCAGATGTGAGGTTCCCCCAGGAAGGTACTCAGAGCCTGGAATGTGGTTGGATGCAGTGAGGTGGGTGATCTGCCACATAGGCACCTATTGGCTCAAACTTACTGATGACAGAAAACCAGTTCAGAGCATGATTTTTGTCAATGAATCTCTGGACTCCAGTTTCCTTAATCTCATAACACTGGTGTAGCACAGCAAGTGTGTTCAGTACCACTCTAGTTGTGCTGCCCCGTCATTCCTGAGGCTTCTAAGTATTATGCCATAGCACTAGGTAGTTTCCTTTCCTATGCCAAGTATTTTGCTTGGAGTTCTTTAGGAGCCCATAATATTGAAATGTCATTGGAAATATAGAGGATTAGGGAACCAAACTATTTAGAATGAGGGTCAGGCAAAAAAGTAGCAGTCCTCTCTTAGTGCACTAAAATATGGAGGTTCTGTAGTGCTGTTCACATTAGTTCAACGCACTAAACGATCCAATTTGTAGCCCATGAAGAGTTAATTTGTAGCCAGTGAGAGGTATTGGAGGCCTGGTGTAGCCCCCCCTGGTCCAACCTGTGGCCCCCAGCCACTTAGAATTTGGAAACCATGCACTAAACCAAAATACGAGAGGATAAATACCAGCTTTTTTGGATCTATCTGTTTATATCTTGAAGGAAAAAAAAGTCTTAACCAACTTTTGAGCTAGATTCTGTAACTGGATCTACCTGGGTGAACTGGAACTCCTCAGGAAGTCACTAAGGTCTAAGTGACTCCAGTTGCATGATCTAGCCTAGGGACAGGCAGAGTCTGGCCTGTGGACCTATGTGGCTGACAGTGGACTCCATTTCCAAGCAGTCCCCAGACACAGCTGTGCTGTTATAGCTCAAGGCTGAGTTTGCAATGGAGGCTAGCCCCAGCTGCTCTGGAAGGGCGTTAGCAGGGCAGGACAGGGGGTTGTTCTGGAACCGCTGGGATCTTGCAAAGGGGGCAGTTTGGTCCTGGGCCAAGGCAGAGCCACAATCTGCAGCCTGCACACTCTGGGCAGGGGCACACAGGCAGCAGATCGTGGCTCTGCTCCAGCTCAGGAGCATGCTGTGACCAGTGCAAGGAGCGGGGGAAGAGCCACAACCTGCAGCCTACACACTCTGGGCAGCGGCTTGCAGGTAGTGGATCACAGCTCTGCCCTGGCCCTGAACCAAGCTGCCCCCACTGCAAGATCCCAGCACCTCCAGAGCAGGCCCCTGCTCTGCCCTGCTGCTCATCCTGGCAGCATGGCTGGGGCTAGTCTTCATGGCAAACCCAGTCTTGTGCTAGCACAGCACAGCTGCAGCTGTGGTCTCCATGGAGACTGGTCCCAGTCATGTGGGCAGGGGCTGCTGGGAGATGGAGTCTGGTTGCCGGCTGGAGCTGCCATTTTGCCCACCCCGATCTAGCCCTTAGATTGTAAACACTTGTTGAGCTACAGTAAAATAATAACACCATTGCTTTAAAAACAGCCATTATTATGCAGAAAACCAAGATCGGCAATAGTGCATACAGGTCAGTGCAGAGTGGGCTTTTTGGATTGCTTTCAGAAGAAATCATAATGGGACAACACAGAGATGGAGCCATACAAAGAGCTGCTAGTGCAAAATGAAGAAAGTTGGGATGATTTAAATCATTGGGAAACCATTAAGCACATTGACTTGCCTCTAACTATATCCTTTTGCTAAATTTGGTGCCTTTTTGGTTTAACTTAAGGTTACTTTATCTGTATATGTTTATTTCAGCAACTGCATGGCTCACCATATATTTATCTGGGTGATTAATGTGTTTATACTTTATGCTATAAAATGATGAAAGACACATTTCTTGTTTGCTAATAATTGCTTTGCTCATGATTTGTGTCAAGCTGCATTTTGATAGAAATTGGGATCCAATTAAAAAGGCACAGCACCAGTAATTTAATTTAAAAACTATGTCTTTATTGGTTTAATAAAACAACTTTAAATGTTCTAAATACATTACAAAGCTGCATTTACATCTAACTGATTTACTAAACAACAGATTTTTGTAGTGGTAGATAAATAGTTTGTGATGGCACAGATTTTCAAAGATAATTGTGCCTAAGTTGCAAATAGATAGTTGGATTTTAAAATGTGTCCAGTTTAGGGATCTACTTCCTGTTGAAGTCAATGGGAATTGAAAGCCATGAGGGTTAGTGCCTAACCAGCTTAGGTGCTTTTGGAAATTATATTGGGCACCTGAGGGTATGTCAAAACAGCACAATGGAGAGATTTTCCAATCCAGCTGTGAATGTGCTAGCTTGTGTACCAGTCTCTATGACTCAAGGCAGCACTGCGCAGAAATGCCTGAGCTATAGCTACACACACTAGCTCTAGAACTGGGAGCAACATAGCCACATTTACATGACATTACATCTCATCCCTGTTTCTCAGCCCAGCTAATTAGCCAAGGCCTAGTACTATGCTTTCTTGGTTCTCATTATGGAGCTAGTATACAAGGTACTTTGCACAACTTTGCACTGTATAGATAAACCCTAGTGCTTAGTACAGACAATCAAAAAGCCAGAGCCAGAATTGATTTAATCTTTGTAGGTTAGTCTAGATATTCACTTCTGATTCTGGAAATGCAGCCACATGCCTGCAATGGCTCAGGACAGAAGCTTGGGGGGGGGGGGGAGACTGGGGAGCACTAGACTCCCTTTTCCAACCTCTGCCAAAGGGAAGGGAGGAGATAACCCCTCCAAAGCTTTCCCCTGTTCCCTGCTCCAGCAGAGGGGTTGTGGCCTGGCCACAGCCTGGGACCAGCATGCTAAGGCCAGGTGGAAGCAGGCTTTAAACCCCTGTGCTTGGCCAACATAGGACCCCAGCCGGGTCTGTTTGGTGGGGGTGCCCTTGCCAGGCTTATCCCCCTTCCCAGCCCAGGCCACATGCTGAAAGGGGTAGTGTTGGGGGAGTTAAACCCCATTCCAGGCCCACAGGGGACCCCAGCTGGGGTCTACCTGGTGGGGGTGTGGGGTAGCTCCTTGCAAGCTTTTGCCCTCCTGCTCCCTGCTAGGGAGGGCAGTCCCTGCCAGGTGTTTGGCCCCTGCTTTGGGCAGAGAGTGGGGGGGCATACCCATGCCCTGGTCCAGGGCCTGCATACTGAGGCACAGAGTGGGGGGCTTTAAAGTCCCTCCCAGTCCTACATTGGACCGCAGATGGGGTCTGATGGGGGTACAGCTCCTGCCAGACTTCTGTCCCTCCCTCCAGTGGCCATACCATGGCCAGGCCCCAGCTGGGAGCTTGCAAGCAGCTTTTGCCCTTTACTTTCCAGGCTTTTGCTACTCATTCTAGCAAGGGGGCATGGGCACATCCTGGCCTGGGACTTACATGCTCAAATGGGGCAGAAGGGGGGCTCTAAACCCTCTCTCCCCTGCCTCAGCATGCTGTCCTGGCTGGCATCTTACCACCCTTCCCCCCCCCGCCCCTCTGCTTGAGTGGGGAGCAGGAGAAAAGCCAGGCAGGGGCTGCTTCACTCCTGCCAGGCAGACTCCTATTGGGGTCCCTTGTGGGTGGCGTTGAGGATTTAAACTCCCCTCTCCCTCTCCACCTCAGCATGCTGGCCTTGCCAGCATCTGGCCCTACCTCCCGCCCCTCCACTGGGAGGCAGCAGGGGAAAAGCCTGGAGGGGCTGCTCCACCCTGCCAGGTAGACCCTGGTGGGGTTTCAGAGCTAGGTTTCCCACCCTTACCTCCTTCTTAGCCTGCTGGAGCAGTGATAGCGCTCTGGCTAGGGAGCAGAGGATGGTTCCAACCCTGCTTCACTGGAGTAGACAGCACAGTGCAGGGCTGCAAAGCATCCTGGGATGCTGTGTGATTGTGAGTTACTTTGAACCAGGAAGGGGTTTGAGACAGAGGTTCCATAAACTGGTTTGACTTAGATCAGTTCAGTCTGAACTGATCCAACCAGGTTTATCTTAAACTGGTTTTGGCCATTGTGAAAGTGATTTGAGTGCACTGAATTTCTGTTCTGTTACAGGTTTAAACCAGTTTGGCTAGTGACAGACATTCAAAAAGTCTGAGCCTGAATTGATTCAATTTTTGCAGGTTAGTCTAACCTGGCTAGGCTAAATCAGTTTTGTAACCAGACAGACATCCCAGAAATGAAGGCACATGCCTGCAGTGGCTCAGGCTAGAAGATGGGGGGCACTAGAGCAGCCCTCCCTTCCCTTACACAGAGCTAAGCTGAGGGGGGTGCATGGTCAGGCCCTGGCAGGATGCTGTGAATAGGGAAGGGTCCCCCCTCCCTCCGCCCACAAACAGCCCAGCAGGGAATGTTTTTCACCTCTAACTCCATGTTTATCACCCCATTAAGAAAACAAAGGTACATTGCCAGCTATCTGTTGATTCTGCCTTTGTCTGGAGTGCCACAGCTTGGAGGTAGGCAGCATGTGATCTGCTAGCTAGTACTGAGAGATGTCGGGGGTGGCGGGGAATGCCTGCTTAGCAGAGAGGGGTGGGAGGGCAGGGAGCAGAAGCCATACAGGTGCCTGCAGGGACTGTCAAAGCTGCAGCCAGGGAGCAGAGAGGAATGTCCAGCCCTGCTGTGGAGCAGAGAGCCCCACACAGCCCAGAGAACATTCTGGGATGCTGGGGGAGTCTGATTTAATCTAAACCAGCAAGGGGTCTGGGACAGACATTACATAAACCAGTTTGAGCCTAATCAGTTAAGTCTGATACTACATTCAACCAGGTTTATCTCAAACCAGTTTCAGCCATTCTCAAACTGGTTTATGTGCACTGAACATCTGTTCTGTCACAAGTTTAAATCATTTTCTGATCACTTAAATCAGTTTATGTATAATGTCTGTCCCTAGCCCTCCTGTTCACTTAAGCCAGTTTGAGGTCATCACATTTTGCAGAGGGCTCATGGATGATTTCAGTAGATTATAATGAAGTTGGGCTTTAATATAGGCTGTTGTCATTTAAAATTTAACTGTAAATTGCTTTATTTTAAAATGTATTTAATATATATTAACATATTTTTAAATAAAAGCATTGGATTTCTTGGATACAATAAAAAAATACATCTTCATTTTGGAATCAATTTTAATTTTGATACGACTGCAGTGCATTAGCCACTGCACAGTAATTTTAATTTTTGAGTTTGTTATGTCTGTGTGTGAGTTTAAACAGCATTGTGTATTTTTGTAAATTTTATCTTTATGGAAATATAATCAAAATTCTATTTGAAACCTATAAAGTGATTACAAACTGCCAAATGCCATTTTATTGGCAGCTATCCATGATAGTTGGTTTACTGAAAAAGTCTCGCTTAGATTTTAAAATGAGTTGGTGCCTTTCGAATCACTATTTTTCCACATATACTCAGCTGTTCTTTTTTAGTGTTGTTGCAGTTTGGTATTGTGGCAAATATTCAACAAACTTAACTTGCCTACATAATGCAGTACAGTTTCCTTTGGGAGATTTCTTCCTTTTTTGTTTTTTCTTACACCTGGTTTGTTAACTATGATCTTTTATTTATTCAAGATATTTCGAAATTTCTTGGACTATCAACATTTTGGTATAGTAAACTAGTGGTCTTCAAATTTAGTCACATGGTAATCCATTTGCCTAGGGTGTCATTATGACTCTGTCAAGTTTTCTTGTAAATATTACTTCTGATTTCAGATTACTGATACAAAGAAAGACAAAACCTCACAAACCTGTCTGAGCCACAAAGATTAATTTTATGGAGATGAGAGGGATCTGTCCTTTAAAATCAGAAGGCAAGATTTCTAATTTGTACAGTTGTACAAGCCTAAAATAACACTGTTTTCTTCAGTGGTGAGTTCATTGCAGTTTCTCTGGACCTAAATTGATTTAGCTGAGATCAGAAGCTGTCAATGGATGCCTGCATTTCAAGGAGTGCCTCAGAACATTTATTTATATACTGTACCTTTTTGTCCCACAATGCACTGGAAAGCTGCTGATTTGGAGCAGACTTATACAACTGCCACTTATACAACTGGAAGTGACACAGCACCAGGCGCCTACATGTGCCCAAAGTGCCCAGTGCTGTGGTGCCTACATGTGTAAAAATGCCCTCAGATTCTTGAAACTGGAACTCCCAGGGATTATTTCCTCCTTGTGTGCAGAAAGCTTCTAAGTTCGATTGAAGGTCCTCTGCTCACTCTCACCATGCCTAACTTGTGGGTAACTATTTCCTGGAGTGAAATTCATAAACCTTAGGGCTCCTACACATGTGCAGGGAGGCTGCTCTGACATGTTGTAATGACAGTGCGTAGGAGCAGACTTGATTAATCAGGTCTGCTGGAGGGTGAAAATTAGGATGCTCCTGCAGGCTCTAGTTGTAATGATGAATGCTGTTAAAAAGTACACATTCCTTATAAAAGCAAATATTGTTTATCTTCATGAAAGACTAGCAATGGTTTGCAGACAGCTCTTTACAACAATCAGCAACTAACATTATCATTGTTCATTACATTTTTGTGGTGCTTGGTGTGATCTGTTCGAGCTCTATGGTGCTGCTTCAGGCTCCTCAGTGACTGAAGCAGGTGTCTGCTGTTGTAGTGCCTCTGTCATCTCCTCTGAGCAACTTTCCTGAGTGTTTGTGTGTAGTCTTCAGTTGTTCACTCCTCCTATCCTCCTACCTTTGTTCAGGAATATGTTGCAAGTGTCTCCTGTTATGCTGAAAATGTTGTCCATCCTGAGTCATAAGATGTGTCGTAAGATGGCGGAGCTTCCTTATGTATAACCCACACTTTCAGTTCCCAGCTTTCACCATTATAAATATTAACTGCATGATTTGGGCTTCAATGCCTGCAACCCCTATGACCCTTTGTCATAGTACATTTTTTTGTTTAGCTTCAGCCTTTTGCTTATACCTGTGCATGTCAGTGTCAGTCCTGTGATTTGTTACTGTCAATTTGGGTAAACTAGTTCTCAGCTTTCTGTTAAATAAAATATCATCAGGTGACTAGCTAAAAGAGATGATCTACAATTCAGAACCACTAAATATGGATCACCACTGGGGGCCATTGTCAGACATGATCCTATGTGGAATTCCATGTCTGGAAAAGATTGATTTAAGATGCAGTCATATTGACCAATAAAGTAACTTCAGGATAGTGACAAAAATAATCTAGAACCAATGGATAATCATTGCCAGCTAGTGTAAACAAATCAATTCCCACTTTGTACCATGCCTCTTGAATATCATTGTCTATCCACATTGGTTCCTTTTTATTCTTAGTCTGGTATTTCTGGCATGTATCACATTTATGTACAGAATTTTATATCTGACTATTCACGAGTGGTCAATATAATACCTCCCTGGACCTCATTTTGTATTTTTCAATACCCAGATGACCCTTATGTATTTGTTTAGTCATATCAGTTGTACTTCTTTAGGTACTACCATCCTGTAATCCTTGAACAAAACACCATCAGTCACTGAGAGCTTTGCTTTTGCACTGAAAACATGGACTTGGTGTATAATGACCAGGTCATCCAGTAGTGATGGCTTTGATAATCTTCTGCAGTGTGTGATCCTGTGCTGTAGCCTCTACAATGTTTTGCCACATCTCCTCTGATACTGGGTAATATTTTTTTATCCCCTTGACATGCACAATGTCAGAATCTATTTCAGCATCAACAGTGTTGTCAACTGCCCTAGACAAAGTTTCTGCAATTATTAGTTCTTTGGCTGACTTATAGTCTAATCTCAAATCATATAATTGTAACTGAAAAAAGTCTCTAGTCTGGGAGGTATATCAGCTAGCCCCTTTCTTGGAATGGTAACCAGAGGTTTGTGGTCAATTTCTGCCACAACCAGTCTTCCATATATAAAATCATGAACATTTTTTCATCCATGCAGCAGAGCCTCCTGCTATATCTGTGCATATAGGCATTCTATTTCTGTGAGGGCTCTTGATGCACATGCCTTTAGGCTCCAGTGATCACCATACTTCTGCAGTAGGGTTGCCCCAAGGCCCTCTTTAGAGGCATCTGTATACAATTTGGTTTCTCTTTTACTGTCAAAACACCTAAGGACTGGAGCTGTTTTCATAAGTTTTTTTAATATTGCAAATTCTTGTCTATGTTAGCATGTCATGTCCACTGGGTATTCTTTTTCAGCAATCTCAGTTTGCTGGTGTTTTCTGCAAGGTTTTATATATATACCTGCCTACCTGGGTGACTATTCCCAAAACCTTTGCATCCCTTCCTTATCTTGTTGGGGTGGCATGTTTGATACTGCCCCTATTCTCTCAGTATTTGCACCCCATTTTCTGATATTCATTCCTAGAAGTAGGTGGTTTCTTTAAGTCTAAATTTGCATTTCTGCTTATTAAGTTTCAACCCTGCCACTCTCACCCTGTTGAGGGCTTTCTGTAGGCTGAAATCATTTTCCCCTCTGTTTTTGCCCCATACAAAAATGCCATCATTGATGTACACTTTGACACCTTTTACTCCAGCAAAGATTTGCTGCACTTCCTGTGAAAGATTTCAGGTGCTGATTTGAGGCCAAATGGGAGCCTGAAAAACCAATATCTCTCAAAGGGTACACTAAAAGTGGATAGCCTTGAGCTTAATTTCATTTAAAGGAACCGGCCAAAATCCTGAGAATGCAAGCAGAATTGAAAAATATTTAGCACCAGCCATTTCACTGAATATATCCTCTCTTGTAGGCAATGGAAAATGTTCTTTTTTTATGTATTTATTGAGCTCTTTTGGTCTCAGCATAATCTTATTTTGTCCCATCTTTCTTTTCTATAATTACTAATGAATGTACCCATTCAGTAGGTTATTTTACTTTGCCAGTTATTTTCAGTACCACCAATTGGTTCAGCTCTTCTTTTAGTCTCCTTTCAATGGCTAGAGAAACCTTTCTTGGGGCATGAATGACTGGATACTTTGGTTCTGCCAACCTCAATTTTACATTCAGTTTCCAATTTACCCATGCCCTCAAAAATACCGGAATATTGCTCTTCTGTAAGTGTGTCCTTGGCCTTTGTTACCATATATACTCTCATAATTAAACTCACATTCTGGCAGGTTTTTAGCCTCAGTATTGGCATAGTATTTCCTATGATGATTACAAAAGTTATTAGTCCAATTTCATTCGTAATTTTTATCTCTAGTTCATATGGGAATCACCTCCCTATTGTAAGTTCTTAGTTTTACATTTTTACCCTGGATCCAGTTTAGTTTTTCTTTTAACTTATTAACAGTTCATTCTGGAAGCACATTTACCTATGTATCTGTGTCCATTTTGTAGTTAATAACCCTTCCATTAGTTTCCAATGCAACAGTCTAGTCATCTGTCTCTGCAGCCATAGTTCCCCCCATAGAGCTCTTCCTAAGCGCATTCATCAGTGTTGTCTTGATATACTGCATAAGTTTGCATGTTTCGACTTCTTCTCTTTGTTTGCTACTCTTGGTTGCAGACTCTGGTGAAATGATTATATTATTTGTATGCCTTACACTGTATTCCTAGTGCGGGGTATAGCTTGTCTGGGTGCTTGATTTCACATTTCTTGCTATTTGGTGCTCTTTTACTTGTAACCTCATTCCTTGGGCTCTTTGTGAATCTTCCTGCTCTCCTTGCTTGCTTTCTGCTTTTTCCTTTATTGTCCTTTTGCTTGTTTTTTATTTGGTCTACTGTAGCTATTTCTGATTTTTCCTTCCATTATTTGTAGACTCTGGAGAGCAACTTCTGCTGCCTGGCACACTCTCACTGCTTTGTCTAAGGTCAAATTCACATCCTCCAAGTTTTTTTCTGTAATTTCAGATCTCCAATGCCTATTACAGTCTGATCCCATATGATAGACTCAGTTAGCTGCCCAAAGTTGCAGTCCTGGCTCATCAATTTCAGGTCTGTTAGGAATTCCTCAAACAATTCACCCTCTTTTTGCAATGTTTTGTGAAGCTTGTATCTCAACTGTCTCACTTATTTTTGGTGTGCAATGTTCTGCAAAATTCTCTAAGTCACATAGCTTTTTGTCACATCCTAGTTTAGCTGGATGTTATTAAAGACATCATCAGTCCAGGTCCGGCTATATTCAGGAATATGGCTATTTTCTGCTCATCTTCCTTTACTGCATACCCTGTCAAAATGTTGTTTATATTTTTCCATGATTCAGCAGCTTTACCTGAGAGGTTCAGCTTAAAAGTTTTCAGATGCTGCATCTCTTCAGCAGTTTCTTATTTTCCCCTGCGTTTTCTTTGCTCCCCCGCCTCTGATACCATGTAATGATAAGCGTTGTTCAGAAGTACACCTTTTTATAAAAGCAAATATTGTTTATTATCTGCATGAAAGACTCTAGCAATGTTTCATAGACATCCCTTTACAAAAACCAACAGCTATGTCTCCTCTGAACTTGTCCCAACCATGTGTCATTAACAAAGGAAACAGCTCTAATGTTTCAGTTACCCATAGTTGTTCTCTTAAAGAGAGTTAACCAAACTGTTCTCTTCTCATACCAGTGTCATGTATATCAGTGTTCTCATGCTGAAAAATGGCGGCAGAGTGCTTTAAACTAAAGCATGTTTGAGCTTTAGTTCAAAGCACCCTGCAGGCATTTTTCAGCATGGAGATGCTGATATACATGACACTCCAGGCACTTTAATTAACACAGCTGTCGGAGCTGCACTTATTAAAGTGCCCACCCCCACCTGCTGGGGCACATCTATAAAGGCCCTAGGCACTTAAGTTCCTATTCAATATATGGGGAGCGTGTCTATGACTTGCCTCATGTCAGAAGAAAGTCCCAAAACCAAGGGGCCTTGGTATTCCTTGCCCATGGCCTGAATACTAACATTCTCCAAACCTGGAAGTTCACCAGTAACACCACTCCAGGTTCATCCCCACCAACTGCTTCTAGGCACAGCAGAAACCAGGGGTTCAGAAAATGGGTAGCCAAACTGACTGGTTATCTTCCAGGTTTGCAGTATGGGTGCAGCATGCTTGGACACCTTAGTGCTGTGTTTAGTGTTGCTGAGTCCCATTGTAGTGCACTCAAACTCTTAACTGCCTCAGAATGGCATTCATATCAGGTGGTTGGTGATGGTACCTGTATCTTGCATGTAACAGCCTTCTAGTTAGATCACTTAAAATCATAGCATCATAGAATCATAGAAAATGAGGGTTGGAAGGGACCTCAGGAGGTCATCTAGTCCAACCCCTGCTCAAAGCAGGACCACTCCCAACTAGATCATCCCAGCCAACGTTTTGTCTAGCTGGGTTTTGAAAACCTGTCTGGGTAACCTGTTTCACTTACCTGGGAAGTGGACACCTATGCATAATGTCTTCCTCAGTTTGAGAGGTTTCACTTCTCAGGAAAATGAGGATGTTGTAGGTGAATACTGCTGTCAGTGTGCAGAAAAGAATGCATGATTTATTGAGTTAGACTGAGTGGGAAAGCTAGAAAGGAAGAAAGATACATAAAAAAAATTGGTTGCTGTATTCTGTGTTGACTTCAGTGTTGTCTGCATGGGTTAGATATCTTCTGGAAGTGCTTACAAGACTCGGCTCATCAGGGACATAAGTGAAATCGCCCCTATTCTGAAAATAGCTGAACAGCTCAGACTCACCATGATGATATTCCTGGTTATATGAAGAAGCAGGATTATACGTACTCAGGCAACCTAACAGCCTTTCAGGTACAGGCAACCCCTGCTTAATGCTGTTTTCACTTAGCTCTATTTTGCTATAACACTTATTTGAACTTGTTACCTGATTTCACTTGGTGCTTAGTGAGTTTTGTTATAATACTTGTAGTCACCATCTTGGGTCATTAAAAAAAATTGTTATCACCATCTCAGGTCATCAAATACTTTTGGTTTCGCTTAACACTCGTTTCCCTTAGTGCTCAGTTTTTCAGGAACCAATGAAGAGCACTAAGCGGGGGTTGCCTGTATTTAGATGTTGGTGGCGGTTTTGCCTAAACTTATACACATTTCTGTTTTTATTAGCTCTGATGCTTAGATACTATGTTGATAAGTGTTGCCGCACCTCGCTGCACCGCTCCTTGAGTGAGAAGGCTGCTGGGGAAAGCCCCAGCAGTCAGATAGCGAGCCCAGCTGCAGGTTGCCAGGGCAACTCATGAGGGTCAGCTGACCCTAAGAGGCAGGGCTTGGCTCATATAAAGCCCAGAGCCAGAGTCAGGTAGGCAGTTCTCAGCCAGCAGCTAGAGGGGTAGGAGCTCTGAGAGACAGAAAAGTGAGTGTGGCTCATGAGGGCTCCAGAGGCTAGAGTAAAGATGTGGAGCGGTAGTCAGGAGACTTATGGTCAGGTACCTTATGTTTTCAGTTATAGCCAGAGGCTTGAGTTTATGTTAATGTTATAACCGGTGGTTTGGGCGAGGCTGTAGGGGAAGGAGGAGGCCTCATACAGGGACCCCAGTGGTGGGGAAACCCTAGTGCCAGCATGGGCACAGCAAGCCCCAGAGAGGGGGCAACCTTTGAAGAAGCCCAGTGGGGCACAGCTAGTACCAGTGAGGGTGCATCATGGGGTGTGGAGACCCCAAGCCCTAGCAGGGGGCAACACTGAGGAAACCAGTAAGGCTAGCGTGGCATTAGATCCCGGCCAGAGGCTGGCTGCTGCAGTAGACCCCAGGAGAGACAGGGGTTAGCAGCAGAGCACCTCCTAGATAAGTGCTGCGGTGGTCCCCCATCCTAAAAGGGGATAGCAGCACGGAACGCCCAGCATAAAGAGGGTAGCTGTGCGGTGGACCCACAAGACTGGAGGCTCGGCAGGAAGTCCGGAAGCGGGCTAGATTATCTTAAAGTAAGCCCATGAGGGGCCATTTTGAGTCAGGAGCCGTAAGTGAGGGGCACTATCATAGAAGGCCCGAGAGAGCGGGCGAGCGTGGTTTGACACACCAACATCTGGGATATCAGCGAGGCTTGAGGTGTGGTATTAGGGGTTGGTTGGAGCCACACATGGCTCTAAGGCCAGGGTGTCTGGAAGGCACCCAGCACACAGGGATGCACCCCAGTGGGGTCAAGAGATAATGGGGACAGAGGTCCCAATACACCGTGCTTAGGGCGGTATAAAGGCAGTCTTCTGATTATATGGTCTGAGGGACCTGAACCTATTCAGCCTCAGTAAATGGAGGCTGAGGGGGGACCTGGTGGCTGCCTATAAACTGCTGAGGGGAGATCAGCAGGAAATAGGGCAGGCTCTTTTTTCCCGG
>JAGPOW010003316.1:106437122-106450759 GCA_030014935.1 Caiman crocodilus | reverse complement strand
GATAGGTACTTGGCTGGGGTCCTGTGACCCTGGCACTCGTTCCTGCCATTGGCGGGGGGTCAAACTAGATGGCCTGCTCTAGGCCCCTTCTGACCCTAGTTACTATGAAACTATATACCCTTAACATCAAAGATGTGGTGGGCGAGAATTTGAGGGTGCCTTGGGCCGGACTTGGCACGGGTAAAGGGCCTTCAGGAGATCACGGCCCTCCTGTAGGACCCCACCGTGACAATGTCTAATATAAATGCCAAACAGAAAACATTTTATACAGATTGCAAAATATAAAACTTCAATTCCTAGAAGTGAAATTGTTTGTTTGTTTGTTTGTTTTATACTATACAATTCATGGTTCTTATATTTTTAGCTATTTATTTAATCATCTACTATACGCTTTAATCCTTGGAAGCTTGTTATTTGTAAGGCGATTGCGTACCTGCAGGGATTTACAAACCGTGTTTTAAGATTCCACCACTCTAGAAATTGGTTTGTTACAAGATGAACTTGATTAGCATTTTATAGCTAACTTAAAATATAGTTTGCAATATATTGTGGACATCAACTTAACTCCAAGGCAGTGGTTCTCCACTGGGCTGCTGTAAGACCATGGTAACAAGGTAAAACCATCCAACCTATAGGGCTTCAGCACATTGTGCGCTCCTGCTGTGTTAGGGCTGTCTGAAAACCCTAAAGTGGACAGAGTTGTGGTTGGCTATAGTCCTTCCTGGTGTGATGCCCCCTATGCTCCTTCTGGAAACCGAGGCATGTGGGACAGTTCCATTCAGCTGCCTCTGTGAAAGGAACATGAGGGAAGAGGGATGGGTGGATCAGGAAGGGCTACAGTCCAGAGTGGCTCTTCTGTCCTGCTTATTAGAGAGCCCTAATGCAGGTTACACATGCACAGGTGCAACAGACCTTCCTAGGCTGGCTGTGTAGCAGGTGCATGGGGTAGTTTTACCTGGTGGCAGCAACATCTGGTTGAAAACCACTGAGTAAGCTGATGCAACACCAACAGTGGTTCTCAAATGAGGATACTACCACATTCAAAAAAGTGGTGGAGGATCCCCTGACTCTGAAAAAGTTGAGATCCACTTGTCTAGATGTTGGAGGTACAGCACAAAGGCACCACTAATGGTGAGAATGCTGTTGATATAATCTTTTCAAATGCAACAGTATTCAAAGTCAATACCACTCTGACTAATGGATATGGGCACTGCATACAATATGGCTAATAACATTCAATATTATAGGAGGTATATTATTGTGTCCAAGGTGATGATAAAGGTCAAGTTAATGAGTTTCATATTATCATAATTTAATATCCTATGTAGTATACAAGGTATTAATCTGCAAAATCTTCTATCCCGAGTACAAAAAACTAGTATTGCTCTTTTCCATTCAGAACACTGCTTAACTTCATCTCTTGCAGTTATAGTCAATTAACACATTTGCAATATTTGATACAGTAAGGTAAATGTTTATTTTGCTTTGTTTTTGTCTTTTAATATCCCATTGTCTTTTGTGGAAGACTGCAGGGATTGGGGAAAGGAGTTCAAAGTTTTGTTTCCATGTAGCCACATGCAAAGGTCTGTTCTTGACACTACACCTAGTTTTCATTAACACCCACACCACTTGACATCATCATGACAATACAGAGGTGCCATAAAGCACAAATATGTTAGAAACCATTTTAAGACCCATGTACACAGCAAAAGCGATGTTAGTCTCCTTAACACAAATGAGAACTGGGTTGGTTGTATGTAGTCAGTTGAACTCACAAGTCTGTCACCAGGACCTAGCTAGATGCATGGTATTTTTATTTGCCACTGCGCTCTCGCTCTCTCCATCCCCTGATTGGCATTGCAGCAGAAAAGGCAGCTGTATATATTGGTATTCTTTCTTTCTGAAAATGTA
Organism: Caiman crocodilus; assembly: GCA_030014935.1. NCBI lineage: Eukaryota > Metazoa > Chordata > Crocodylia > Alligatoridae > Caiman > Caiman crocodilus. Next base: position 106,448,848 of record JAGPOW010003316.1, on the reverse strand, counting down.
GTCCCAAACTTAGTCACGTTTTAATAAGTAACCTGTCTGAAGTGAATCTCTCTTTCTTCTTTTCTCATTTTCTCCAAAAATAAAGATTGCTTCTGATTTAACTGTACTCTATATCTTGTTTAACTGGAATGGTTGCTAACTGGTAAATGCAAAGAAAAAGTGCCTCACCTCTGAGGAAGCAGAATGAATAGTAACTCCTTTGGTCAAACACACACATTTAAAGCTGGACAACAGAAATTTTGCTGTGAGTTCACAGAAGGGTGCAAAGGGACAGAGTTGTGAAAATCTGACATTGTTATTAAGTTGAAACACCACTATATACATATCTATATATATAGTGGTGTTTCATTTTAATCATGACAATATGTGAATTTTGGGTTACTTTTTTTAATCCAAAAATTGGGAATTTTTTTAAATCGGAGAAACACAAAACCAGGGATCCTGGTTATCAGCTATGGCGTGCTGTGGGAGAGTTAAACTGTAAAGCAACAGTGCTTGTGAAGTCAGAGTTCGGAGAAAATATTGATTTGAAGTACAGGAGAGTCTGGGGAGGATGGGGTGTCAACCTTGGTCCTGAGAGCCTGGAGAGGTTGAGCCATGCCATCACAATTCTGTGAAAGGGTAATGGCAATGGCCTGGGAGCCTGTGTCATGACACTTACCTGAGAGGGAGAAAAATCGTGACTTATCCCAGACCAAAGGGAGATCATTGGGAACATGTACTGTCATGATAAGACCCAGAAGAGCAACATGGTAACACAGAGCTGTCCCTTTCAAAGGGCAGCATGTTCAACAGCATCAAATAATCAGTGGAAGAAAAGTTGGACAGTTGTTTATCCACTGGAATTAGAACACCTGATTTGGTGAGCAGCTCTCGGCTCACTCTGAAGTCAATGAAAACTGAAATGATTTGGCATGTAGAGGCTTCCACTAAAAAGACTGGAAGAAACTGTTTGGGTTTCCAACATATTGCAATTACTTTTTTTTTCACCACAGTCTGCTCCCTGCCTTGGTGAGGTTCTTTCAGGTGAATTCAGTAGTCATAGCTGGAGTTAATCTAAATATCTTTCCCAGGCAGAATTGTATACTGTTTCTCACAGTCTTACTGTTTCACTGGAAGAAGAAAACACTGCAATGAGAAAACTAAATCAGAAAGTAAAAGAAAGTAAATCTTGAAAAGGAGAGGTACGAAAGAGAAGGGAATGTTTCATTTGAACACCTGATCATGCAGTATATTGCCTGTTAAGCACTGCTCACTTCCTCTTTTATCAATTCAGTCTAGCTTTGTACAAGTTCACTGCTGTTTTGCTCCCCTTGGTACACTGAGTGGTTCATTATATTTAAATAGGTCTCTACAGTGGACATTCTTCCTTTTATCTGAGAAGTCCAATGAGTGGCTGAATTCAGAGTCAGTAATAAAATCTCATCTCAATAGACTGGCCTGTGGGTGGTATTTAAGACTGGAATGTGCCTGGTATATCCCCAGAGGTTGTATGTTATAGTCTGTTACCTGTACTTTGCCTCACTAATGGACTAACATACAAGCTTTTAAACTACATTCCCTTTGGACTTTCCCAGACTGCAATGAAAGCCATTCCTGTTCTAGTGGCATTAGTTAAAATATGAATTTTAATGAAAAGTGGACTGATACATTGGGAAAATGTGAGGTATAGGGGGAAATACTATCTATCCCATTGGACTATCTTTCAACAGCAATGTTAAATTAAAGATCTCTTAAGAAATGCATGAACTAACCTGTTCCCACAGCTGTGCTGTCATCAGCTGCTCCTTGGATACTATTTAATTTACTTCATGAATATAGATGACGAAATCCTTGGGGCAATTGATTCTATTAATGTAAAGCATATGTACAACCACCAGCGATAGCAGAATTCTGCTCAGTTTCATAATAACTACTGGATTTTATTCACTGAAGGGCAATGTATCTCAAGAGAGGGTTCAGACAACAGGATTCTCAAGAATGTTGTTGCTTTGCTAAATGTAGTTTTTTGAAAGAAATGGTAACTAATTTGTGTACTTGTGCAACTGATTTTTGAATACCTTCATGTCGTCTTAGTCTAGAAGCCACTACGATGACATATGTCAGTTATTAAACATAGTAAAATAATGGAAATGAAAGCAATGGGACTATACTGGTCCAATATATTTTAGTTGGTCCAGTTGATCCAATAAAATATATTGCTCACAACAATCCTTGCCTCTTGCATAATTCCTGGATCATCTTGGCAGCAGCATCATTTCAATGCTGCCAGAGAGTGCACAGTGTATTCTGAGCCTCAGTGACAACAGGGAAAACAGGGAAACTGAAAATAAACAGAAGGTTGATAAACATAATATATTTAATGGCATCTCTTCATCAGCAAGTGATGGTGGATATTGCAGATATTCTACTGACTGGTGGTGCATTTTCTCTTGTGGCTGTAGAGACTGAGGTTGTTAATATATAATTGCCCACCAACATCATATCATATATTATAGAGTGTGTGTGTGTGTAAATTGCCCTGTTTTCTTTCTTGTGTAGTAAACTCGGGTACCCTCTGCCAGAGAAGTGATCAGTTTATCAGTGGGGGTTTTTTTGTTTTATATCAAAGCCTAAGGTGGTGTTCCTTTAGCAGTTTTACTTACAGAGTGAAATTTGGGAGGAAAGAGAACCATTTTCTGCTTACCCTCATGAATCCAAATCTTAAAATCCAAGATACAGTCATTTTCAAAATTGGGCTGTTTGGTAGCTGGCTGCAATCTTACTTGGGCTGTTGGCTGATGGCAATGTACCTCTGAAGAATGAATGAGTATCTCAGATCTTCCATACTGATTGCCTGACACTTTTGTAAATATAAGCCTTAAATGGCCAGTAAGTGGGGGAAAAAAAAATGCTGGGTCTACCAGTGAACTGCCTGTGTTCCTGATGCCACCGAGAAGTCCTAGCTTAGGTTCAAGGTTAACAGTTGTAAAAATGACTGTAGACTCTGACTGAAGTAGACTTTCAGTGATGATGCAGGGGAAACCATTTGTCCTGTAAATGCATTTAAACATTCTTCTTTTTTTTTTACCTCCTTGGAGAGCCTATTGTCAGCTCTTACCATCCTCTACTCTCCATTCACCAAATCAAACAGAAAAGTAAAATAAAACTCATTTTGGGTCCCATAATGGATAGATGCTTGTAAAAGATTACAGGGGTGTAAGTTGTAGCCGTGTTGGTCTAGCAGACAAGGTTCCTTGGGTGAATCTGATATCTTTTATTAGACCAACCTAAATAGTTGGAGAATAGTTATTAAGCGAGCTTTTGGGTTCAAAAACCATTCATCAGGCTAAGGAAGGTGCAGCAGTTGGTGTGTGTTCTTCCTGGATGGAATGAAAAGTAAAGAAGCCAGAGACTGGGCTGGGGAGTCATTTGCCAGGCAGATTATAATGAATCAAAAATCCAATGTCTATATTTAGTCCCTGATCTCTAGCATCCAAGAGGCTGATGAAATGGAGCTCATAGGCTCATCTCTTGGAAGCGTCATGTAAGTTTTCCTTGAGGATCAGGACTGAGAGATTAGAGAGAGAGTGGCCCTCCTATGAGAAATGTGCCCCCACCGGTAATTGAGTATTTCTGTCTTTGATAGATTTCCGGTGTGCGTTCATTCTGGTGCGCAGTTGTTTGGTCTCTCCTACGTATTTTCCATCAGGACATTTGGTGCATTGGATGAAGTATATTACATTTCTGGAGGTGCAGCTGTAAGATCCAGCGATGCTGATGGCTCTGTTGTGGGGTGTAGTAAAAGTGGGGGTGGTGGAGATGTGTTGGCAGGTTTTGCATTTCTTGTCATGACATGGTCTGGATCTAGTAAAAGATATCGAATTCACCCAAGGAACCTTGTCTGCCTATGTAAAAGATTACCACACTTGTATGAATGAGAATTGGTGATTTAGTAGAACAGTAATATTATTTGCTTTAAAAGTTAAGAAAAAATATATAACTGCATCAGCAAGCCATCACACGAGCAATTATGGAAATAGTGGAATAATAATAATAAAGTAGATCTTGCAGGGTCAGGTGCTTTGTCTGCCAGAGAATGCATGGTCATTTTGCATCATTGGAAATGCAAACAATATACTTGTGCACACTAGGAGGACTAAACCGTATGTTGGTTTGCTCCCTGTGAAGTCAAGAGCACAAGTACTTTTGACTTCATTAGGAGCAGGACTGACTCCTTGTACAGCCTTCTGTATTTTCTCTTTTGATTGACAATGGTATCAGGTTCCATAAATGCCTATGAACTAGTTCCATCCCCTTTCAATAATAGGCATACTAGCAGGAAGAAACTAGTACCTGCTCAGTTTAAGCAAGTGTTTTTTAGTGTCATGTAGAATGTACAGACACTTGAGAATTGTATTTATTTCACATGTTTAGGATCCTCCAGTACTCTCCTCTCTGACCTTGTAGTCAGGTAATGAAACTCTTATTTTTTTCAGCAGTTCTGCTTGGCTGCAACAGAGTCCTGTGGTAATTTGAGGAATGGTTTGCCTGTTCTCTGATCAAAGCTTAAAAAGAGACTTTTTAGGTCATCTTTTCAGTTGACCTTCCGTTAGCAAAATTGCTCCCCAGAGATTACGCTCAAGTGCTCTGTCCAGTCTAGCTTTAAATTACTCAGTTGATAGTTTTGCCAACATATCTCTTGGGAAGTTCTTCCATTTTAATAAAGTGTACTGTTAAGAAGTATTTTTGGTACTTGAGAAAGCTTGATAAATATGCCACTTTGATGTACTGAACAGAAATCCTTTCACTCATTATTGTTGTTAACCCTTCAAAGTCAGGAATGATGAGATCATTTTCTACTTTAATTACCATTAATTTCTTTTGAATCAGCCCATCTGAACCTTTAATATCTTTTTCCAATTAGGACTTTCCTATGGTTTGATTTGTCTATGTTTTCCTTTTACCATGATACCATATTCTGTATTATTTTATTGTACTGCTTTAGACTTAGTGTCACAAACCCAGAGAGAGAGGAAATATCCTCATATTTGTGCATGACATGTGAAGGCCAAGGCTACACTGGCTTTCTCTGCATGGTTGTTTGTAGAGCTGAACATGATAGGATCATCAAAAAGCCTATTTGATTTTTATATACCAAAACTAGGGTATACAAACACCTGTACAGTAGCTTAAATCAGCACTGTTATGAAGCTTTCATGAGATGGACAAATAGCCCTTCAGGGATCAGATGCCACCAGCCCCAAGGAAAACAACCTCCCAGCAAAACGATTTGAGTCAATGCGATGCTGCTTCCTCCAAGAAGAAACTAGTTCTTAGGTTTTCCTTGTCAGCTGATACATTGTGAGTTCAGCAACATTGCTCTGGACACTGCTGTGTTGAACAATCAGTTATTTACTATTATAACTCTTTGAAATCATATCCAGGGTGGATCTTAAACAATTGCCCTCTGTATATGTATGCAAACCTTACACTCACTCTGTCTCTGACCTCCGCCCAGCCCAGTCCTGCTGTGTGAGAGGAACCAACAACATGGCCCCCTGGCTCCTCAGGGCAGGGAACACGGAGTCACCAGTGCTACAAAACTGCCACAAAGCAAACTGAACCCTGCAGTGCTGAAAATGAGGGCTTTGGCTTTAAAGGGGCAGTACAAAGAAAATATAATAAGACATCTGAGTTAGGTCCTTTTCTGTCAGCTGTTGATGCTGACTAAAATTTTCAGAATTTGGAATCTTTCTTCAGGTTTTCATTGAGGAAGGATCAATGGCCAGCTTTAGTTGCTCTGCTGAAGTTATCCTCTTCCTTGTTCAGACTGGTGGAAGCGACTCAGGAGCCCTTGGTGGGTTTAGGGCACCTTAGTCTCTCCCCTTCCCAGTTCCCAGAAAACCTCAGAAGCAGCAGCAGCAACCAGCTGTGTGGTCTGAGACAAGCTGCAAGCTAGGGACTCAAAGTAGCAGCAGCATTATAAAGTCAAAGAACTAAATATAAACTGGGGGGTCCAGACAGAAGTGACAACTTTTACCTGATCTGGCCACAGAAAGCAGTCTATAGCCATGACCAAACACAAGTGCATGACTGCAGACTGCTCCAAAAACAGCCAATCAGAAGAAGATCTGAACCCTCATTGTATAAGGGTTCAGATGAAGACATTTCAAAATGCATCTTCTGTAACTTGTGTCTGCCTGCCTGCTAGTCTCTGAGCTGTTTTCAGAACTGAAGGAGAGAACAGGAGCAGATGGAGTACGGTCTGGGCTTTTCTGGCTCTGCTGAAAGGTGGGGTGGGTGTACCGGAGCCCTCCAAGGTCAGAGGGGTGTCCGCTTTACTCATCCCAACCTCCAGCACCTCCTGGGACACCCCTAGAATGAGCTCCCTCTGCTTTCTTTCCCCGCTCCCATTCTGGAAGCAGCACAGGCTGGCAGGGTGGAGGGCTGCTGCTAGAAGAAACTGGCTGTAGGGTCACAGCCAACAGCTAGATTTCCCTTCCCCCTTGAACAAGCAGTGAACTTCAGTTTGGTCCATGGGGTTGTTGTAACTCAGAACATTTCCTGCAAAGTGTTCTCAGTTACAGTGGGGAGCTGCACTTCTGTCTGCATCCCAAGTGCCTTAAAAATGTCTCCTATTACTAATCCATGTTAGACTGGAAGTTATGCCACTTTTTTCTCCTCATCAATCAGTATTTTCTTGGCCCTTTTATTTTATCCTGATTGCTCACTAATGGCCAATACAAATCACAATACAAAAGTGCCCACAGCAATATTTGCACAGTGAGTCATGAAATAGCAGAACTTATACTACGTGCAGCTGTGCTATCCAGTACAGGTTTGCTGCATATGAAGCCCTTTCATGCTAATGTTCTGAAGAATAAAATTCAAACACTTGCTTTAATTGGAATTATGGCAGAGCATTGCTGTTTTTCAGGTGCTTCCTTTTATAGTCATAGTTGTAACCTTTGTTCTACTACTATAAGTCTGAGCAGCTTGTAATAGTCTTGGACAATCCTCCTAGAAGCAATGTCAGGATGCAGGAAAATCATTTCTGATTTTTCTCTGGTTTTTGTAGCCTACACTAACTTTGATTTGTTTTGAAATGGATTAAGACTAATTTGAAGTGAAGCACCTTTCGGTTAAAATAAGGGAAGGACTCGGGGTGAAAGGATCCAATAACACCAGAAGCGAAGAGGGCTGTTAAATTGAATAACTCATGCAGGAAGTTCTACAGCATTGAATCCCATTCCTGCAAACAATCATTCCATACAGTCCTTGAGAAGAAAGCCTGAGGATACTGAAACTATAAAAACAAGGAAGATGAACACTTCAGCCAAATCATTGGAAAGCATAAACATTCAATGCAAAGCTGTGGTCATAGGGTCTGAAACAAGACCCAGGCTAGGAACAAAGACTGAACTTAAACTGATGTGTAAGGAGGAACCAAAGGGGTCACCATCCTTTTTAACCAGTGGATGTCATCTGAAGGATTGATATAAAACAACCCAGTCATGAGTCACTGAAGATGGAAAAAATAAACACCACACAGAGACTTTGGTTTTAAAGTTTGAAGTAAACGGCATGTCCAGCAAGAGAATTTATTGAAAACTGAACTAGAGAGCAAAGGGGATTAGGGAAAAAACAGAAGTTAGGGTAAGCGTACTGATCATAAGTGAAAGTTGTCTAGCCCTTGTTCAGACAATATAGTACCACATTCAGTTGCCTACCTGATTTACATTTGTCATGTATAATTCTTTCCTCCTTTTACTCTCTTTCACAAAGGAAAGGTGGAATTACACCCTATTCCCATATCTTGTTCCTTTCTTTACAACTTTTATAGGCTTCTGAAGGCACTATCACGTTCCTGAATTAAAAGGCAGTGACATTTCTGTGTTTCTTTGACCATGTTAGAGTCCATCTCACAACTTTGACTGGCCTCCAAGGAAAGTTTTGTCATGCACAGAAAAACTTTAACCTTGCTGTAATTATTCAGTCCCCTAAATGGTAAGAGTTTGAGCAAATATAAAACTCCACAATTGGTTAAACTAAATAGGGTGTGTCTAAATGAGTGGAAACATGTGTTTACCAGGGAACAAATTGCAGTGGCACATCTTGAGCCAGCCAGGCTCGTGTTTTGGCCACTGCATGCTGCCACCATGTGTGCCATACCACTTTTTCTATTTTTTTGGCATGAGATTTTTGACCCTGGGATCTCTTAGGGTTAATCCCCTCTGCCCATCAACCCTCCCTCCCCCCGCTGCCCTGCAAAGTAACAGCATGGGGAATGCCTGCACGTATGGTGTGTGACACTGCAGACAGGTCTGCGGCACCACATACCACACATCCACACTTGTCTGGACTGCCTATAGAATCTTATGTGGTAAAATGGGTAATTAAGTAGACTTTGAGTTAATCAAGCGTGCCTTCTTGGAAATGCAGTGGAAGTTGTAGTCCATCATAATCATCAGTACAAGTTGTTGTGTCTTTGGATCTTCAGGCTTTAGAGCTGAAGCACTGTTTGGGCATGTCCACATAAAAAGCTTGTGGATACCATTTAATCTACATATTAAAACTATTTTAGTTTATATAAGGAATTTTAATAAATTGGTGATATATATATATATATGGGCCAGACTTTATTTTGTATTTTTGTTACCAACTACCACCCCAAAGTGGGCCAACTGCTGTTGGAGAAGACATTTTCTCTATCAATAATTGGACCTCTTTGGGAAAGTTTGAGAACTTCTGTCTTAGGTTATGCTGAGAATAATTGTCTGTTCACCTTCAGGTGTTCATTATTTCACATTTGTAGCATTTTACATTTTTAAGGATGTATGAAGGAAAATAACACCTAGCCCAATAGGGTTTTCATGATGAATGTAGGATTAGTCTGAGTAGGTAAAATAAGGCGGCATTTTGTCCTTTGAGGAAGAGGTGGAGGGGCAGATTAAAGCTAGCAGATGGATAGCTGTGCACTAAATGGATTAGCTCAGTGTAGCTGGCAGCAAGGCCAAGACATAAATGATACTTGATCATCCAACTGCCGGATATCAGCCAGAAGGCTATTGTAGAAGGGCAAATCAAAAGCATAAGAATGTAGCTAAGCAAGGACACTATTAAAATTGTGGGTTGCCTTTTTTTTGTTTTAATATTTTTTTTTGGTAATGTATAAATATGTATTCCCATGAAAAAGTAAGTGGCTTGTTTTATTTTTTTTAATGTCATCTTTCTGTTATAGACACCTTTCACAGCCATTTAAAAGATTTTCCTGTATACATTCAGTCATTTCTAATTTGACTTTATGAGAAGTTGAACTTTGTTTTCAGTGCATGTTTTGAAGCTGGGTAATTTAGAAAAATCCCAGCTTCTTCCTCATGGAATACCCGTGTCTCCTTGCAAAGTGTTTCCTACTCCAGAAGCTGGTGATAAGTAAGCAAAAGGATGTTTGAGAAACTGAATCAAATAATATTTTGCAAAGATTACAGCAGCAATTCTGTATCTCTAGGCATGTCTACATATACATTTAAAGTACACCTAAATTTAATGTGCATTAGCTTAATGCACATTAAGCAGATTTAGGCAGGCGTCTGCACCTACAGGCATTAAAACTCATTAAGCTCATTTGCAGGTATCAAATTTAGGCACAAATAGCCTAAGTTTTCCATTTTAAATGCATGTTCAAGGTGTACATGTATAGACACACACCCTTAATGTGTGTTGACTTAGAGTAATGTACATTAAAGCATCACACGTAGCCCTCTTTGTACCAGAAAAATTCAGATGTCTAGTTGTGAGTAGTACCTTGTATCTTAGATTAAATGTGATAGAATAGATCAATTGATGAAATTAATAGGTTATATTAAAAAGCTCAGGATGAGGTAACATTTACATGCTTTAAAATATTCTCAACTTTTATTTTGATTAGTAACATAACTCCTTACTGTTTGAGAACCTCTATCTTAGATTTCCTGTTCACTTGCAGGTGTTCAAAATCTATGATGACAGCACCTTTAGACTAGGATTCCATTAGATTACTTAAGATAAGCATTGTACAACTAACTTAATATATCTATAGAAAATGTGTAAGGAAAAACTCAACTATTTCACTAGGTAATACTGGTTATTTAGTATGTGGTACTTATTCAAGACCTGGCTGGGAATATTTTGCAGCATTTTTTATTAGAAAATGCCAATTGATCACAAGCAAAACTTTTATTTATCGAGATAATTTTTTTTTTTATGTCTAGCATGGAATTCTGGTCCAAAACAAGAGAAAGCTACTGGCTATTCTAGGAATTCTCTCTAAGTAGATAGGGCAATCACCTGATATGTGGAGGCATTGTTACATGGTAATTTTGGATGACTCCTGGAGCTCTTAACCCCTAGATTGTCTTCATAGTAACAACTTAAAGTGGTTTAAGCACTTACTATGTGGTTCAAAGTTATGCCGCTCCAGATGACTTTATCTCATCTGTACTACTCAGCTTCTGTTTCATTAAGGTGTAGCCATTCCCCACAAATGTGCTGCCCAAACTGAAGTCCTCCCTCCAGTATCCCAGCTTCTCTCACACCCACAGCAGGGTTAGAAGCTTGTCCTGGATCAGCTGCCTGTAGTGGCAATTTACAGCTATAGCTTCTAGTCCTGCTCCTGCTCGCCAGGCCTGTAGTGGCAAGTCACAGTTGTGCAGGTAGGAAACAGAGAAACTTTGAAGCAGTCACACTTAGAGGTGTGAATGCTTCAGGCTCCAAGATAGCACTCTGTAATTCTGGAGTGTTTCTTCTGTTGGCACTGTTTAATTTTGCATAAATATTTATTGGGGTAGGAACTGGAACTTTGATTTTCAGGTAATCAGTCTAACTGCTGGGCTATGCAATTAGTCTCTTGGACAAAGCAGAATATCTCCAACAGAAAAATTACTAATTTCCCCAACTCAGAATGTGGCATGGGTCATTGGGGAAGGTCTTGTCCAGGGACTGGCTCCTTCAGGCAAAGTGCAGGGACTAGGTTCACGGGGACCCAGGAAAACCAAATGAGGCATAGTAAATCAAGAGTGGAGACTGACTTCTGGCTCATCCTGACTTCAGCTTAGGTGCATGGTTTACCTAGAATTTCAGAGTTAATCAGGGTGAGCAAGGGGTCAGAGCTGGAGTTCTGATTGATGGCTAGAAAATGGTATTTAGAGGTTTGCTTTTGGGAATTGGCTTGTAGGTAAAGTAGACTTGCAGTAGACCAGGGGTTCCCAAATTTTTATGCTGTGGATCAGCAAACCACAGACTGGAAGTGACCATAGACCAGAAGTGGCCACAGACTAGCAAACTGCAGACCAACAGTGAATGGCATACTATGGGCAGGCAGCCAACCCTCTTGTACACTGAATATACCAAGTATATATAATTTATATACTCAGTATATAAAAGGGTTGGTTGCTGGTCTGCAGCATGCCAGTCACTTCTGAACTCCTGGTCCAGCAGCCAACCCTTCTGCAGACCGGTAGCCAACACTTCACGGCCTGGTACTGGTACCAGGCCATGGCCTGGAAGTTGGGAACCCCTGCATTAGAACAATGGTCTGGGGCAATGGCAAGGGTTAATTTTATTTATTGAAGCATCTTTGAGTTTCCTTCAAGGCCCACTGTGACTGTTGTGCAAGCCACGTTGCAAGCAGTGACCCATGACACCACCTAACAAGCCAAACCCCTCGTAGTGTCCCAAGCCAGCTCTATGCCAAAAAAAGAATGGAA
>JAGPOW010003316.1:106404850-106423131 GCA_030014935.1 Caiman crocodilus | reverse complement strand
AATATTAACTAATATTATCTATTTAGGCAGAATACCAAATGCCTCCAAGAAGCACACATTATTGCTTATTAAACCCTCTTGGTTCTGGCTGTCACACTGCAGGGCTTCGTGCACAGCCCCTGAGCTGCACAGAGCCCAGTGCTTCACTCCATGGCTATAGGGGCAGCCAAAGTCATGACTCAAAGTCATGTAAATGACTCAAAGTCATTTAAGGTACATTATGTCGCTAAATTTCCTGCAGTGGCTGGAATTAATGCCCAATACACTGCTGAAGTATGCAAACACCGACACCATTAAAATGGGCAAAAGCATTAAAGTGTCATGTAGACACACCTCTCATTTCATCTATACGTGGCCATAGATGCCAGTGTTGCTGGAGATTTTGTTAGACCTCTTGACTAGGACTATGGCACCCACCAATCTGTTGCTGGGTGATAATGATTTTTGCAGTAGAGTAACAAAGAGGGCACTAACCCTGAGGGGAAGTGGGATGGACATGCAAAAATAGCGGTAGTTGTGCTGCCATCTCTGCTGACATCGATGCAACTCCTGATGCTGATGCTGCCCTGGGCGCAGCTACTGCCCAGAATGCTCAAGGATCCTTACTCTTGATTTATATTTGAATCGGGCCCCTAATGGGAAACTGTAACAATGCACATCCTGAGGCAATCAGTTCCTCTTCATTTGTTGCTTAAGAAACTAAACAGATAAGGCAAACTAGATTAATTAGTCAGTGAATTCTGTTTTAAAAGCATTGGCAAGAGTTTTCGTTCAGCCAGCATAGGCAATAAGGGCCATAATGATCTCTCTTACCTCCCTGCAGGAACCACTCACATCAAAAGACCGGAAACAATGGGGAGGGAAAGCAGCCTTTGTAGTGCTGCTCTTCCTCTCTTGTGCAGGTGAGCTGATGGAGAGTGAAGAGAGTCTTAGATCTGCAGTGCACCATCCTTTCCCAGCCTGTCTAGCAGTGAAAGCAGCTATTCTGTGCTTGGTAAAGGGTTGACACAGATAAATATTTCCTCCCTGGAGCAAGCGGAAACTGACTGCTTTTTATTCCTTCATCAGTTCCTAGAGGGCAACAAGCCACCTTCTGCCTCTTCCTAGAGAAGGCAGTGGAGTTACGTAGCCCTAAGCTCTTTCTGTTCTCACCCCACAAAAAGGGTGACCTGCCAAGGCAACCTTAATATTATATCAGCTTAAACACTTCAGCAGATTTAGCCATATGTGCTGAATGCCCCCACCAGCTACAAACAAAGAAGGGCATTCAACACATAATTACCTTAAAATTAACTTTTTTCTTTTTAGTGCCTATGAGTCTATCCTTGCCATGGCTGGCTGGTTCCCACTGCAAGTGATGGCTCAACATACCCCATACTGGTGATGCTTCAGTGGGCTCAGTGGTGGCTGTAACATGAGACAAGCTATAGGGGGGTCAGGTAAGTGCCATTCTTCAACTGTATATTACATGTATTTTATTACTTCTTTTAATAAAAGAGATTTTTGCAAAATCACACAAAAATCTAATTTAAAAAAAGGGCACTTACACCTCCCATTCCTCCTCCCCCAGCATATACCCCTTGCTTACAGATTGTTTGACAACTGTTACTGAGGATGGCAGCTCGCTGCCATGGCTCTGATAATTTTTATTTGAAAAAGAAAGTTAAGTCAGTCGTAATTTATTATAGTCCTAGGCTGTATGTTACTATTAGTCTAAGGGCATTCAACATGTCTAATTTAGTGAAATGATTTAATTTACCTTTGGCAGATCACCATTCAAAATCATTCCTGTTAATTTATTATCTTTATATTCAGATCATTATTTAAAAAAATCTTGAACTTTTTTCTTTGAAAGATGTTGCAAAATACTTGGGTGAGACAATATATGTCAAAATCCATTCTGTAATGATGTTTTACAGAAAAATTAAATCCGTCAATAAGTTTATAATAACATCAGTTCAAAGACAGTGCTATAATAAGCTTGACAAGTGGCTGCTGGCTGTGCAGCAGTGAATTACACTGCACTGTGCGGCTTGGGAATAAAGGGTCTCCAGTTCTTGTTCACAGGTATGCTAGGATCTGAATGCATTATGGAGGAGAAAGGTAATGTTTTCATGCCCGAGAACTCCTTCTTGGTTATAAAGGATATTTTGTAAGATCAAGTCACTTTCTGATGGGAAAGGAAGTCTTAAATATTTCTACATAGATTTTGCTGAAAATTACGAGGGGACAAAAGGCCAGCTATCACTAACTGATGAAACTTCCATCGTTTCTGGGTGTGTGTGTGTGTGTACATGTGCGCGCACACACGCGCGTGTGTGTGTGCCTGCATGCAAACCAGAATATTCAGAGTTGCTGTAGAGATTATAAATGTCAGGACTCTTTGAAACACAGGGAATATTAGAAGACATAGGGAGACCAGCCTAAAACCAGGTGCCTAAAAAAGATTTACATTAACAAACAATATTGATTATCCCGTTATATAAGTATTAATCATGTTGTCTGACTTGCAGTATTTATTTAGTTTCCAATGTATGATATAAAACTGAATTGCAATTTCACACAAGAAGTCTTATTGTCATCCTCTGTGGTTAATTAAATTCCTTTCTGATTATTTCAATGTGGAGGTGAACAATGATAAAACCAGGAAAGACAGTTTTCATAAGAAGTTCTCTCTATTCCCTGTTGTGAATCACTTTTTATCCCAAGTAGGATTTTTAAAAATATTTTTTGAATGCGCTCTTACCATTATAATCCATATTGACAAAATGAATGCTTCTAGGCTCAGTGTTGTACACTTAACCAGATCATATATGGATTAGCATTTTCTAAATGTTCTTCCAACTACATTTTCTTGTATGGTGAAACTGTTATCTACTACAATACAAATACATAATTCCCTGCTTGTATTGGCAGCCTGCAAAATAAATGTTTTTCTTCATATGCCATAAGTTCCTGTACAGCAAGTGAATATCAGTATAATATTTCACCATACTTTCAGTCCCATGAGCCAGCAACTACTGTAAGTAATAATATAGGCATAATACTACAGGAGCAATTAATTATTTTTATATTATCTGTGCAGAAACCACATCTCGTGAAATGTCGCTGAATGACAAGCTGTTAGTAAAATCCTATAATTAAAGTAGAAATTCCACTTAATATAAAGTGTTAGCTGCTGTTTGATCAGCATAGTGAACTGAATGAAAGGAGATTGGCTCCCTAATCAAGCTTCTGTGCTGCCTAAAGTTCAGTACTATTTCATGTAAACCAAAAAAGCCTCTAGGTAGCCATCACTTTGTAAGATCTGTAATAAATCAGCAAGAACTCTGTATATCTCATTGTTTGAAGTGCAGTAGAAACATAGAGTCTAATTTTGTATGATTTATCACGTTAGTACTTGATGGGTGATTACAGTAAGAGAGTTGTGCACCTTAGAAACTATAGTACTGGGGTAAAATTTGTTCATCAGTGGTACCTGTAAATCATACTGATTTTACTCCCAAACTTCTACCTGAAATGAAGCAAACAACTCAGAAGTATGCAAATGCTGAAAGCCTGATTTTGTGCTTTAAAATAATCTTATTTTTAGTGGGAAAAAAGACTGTAATTAAGTGGGTGTTTTTTTTCTTTGTCTAGGTTATAAGTGCACAGATGAGAGAGAGAGATTTACATTTTGCTGTTTGGGGGGGAGTGTTTGTTTTTGACAAGTTACAGAGGAGAACTTGTTTTGTGATGACAAACACAGCACAAGGAATCAGAAAGAATCTAGGTTTTGTTGCTAACTCTGCCACAAGTCTCCTATAAGGCTTTAGGCAAATAACATATCTATTTGGTTGCCTCATCTCTAATAACAATGTATAGCTGACAGCAGTTTTGTGAGTCTTAACTAGTTTTTTGATGATCCAACCTGTAAAACAAAGCACAACTTTGGTATTTATTCAGCAACACATAATGACATGGACAGGAGTGCAGTGGATATGGCAGATAGTGCAGGATTTGGAGATGTGGGTTCATTTTCCAGCTTTGCCATTGCTAAGTCATTTTGGGGAAATCATTTGGCTGTGCTTGGTCAGGTTTTATTCCAGCTAATAGGCATATAAGTGGACATATGTGCCTAAGAGCATTTCTGTTCCACCCTGCTCAAGTTCCATGCCAAAGGTGGGGGTGTAGGCTCCTCCTCCCACTTTCACTGCTTTACTGCAACTCAAGTCTTAAAGGTAGGATTGTGGTGTTTTACAAAAGTAGATGTATTTTGGATTTGGGGGATTTGAACATGGTACACTAGAAGATACTCAAGTCTGCTTAGAAACCAAATAAACAGGATAGAATCCAGCCATTTATGCTTCAGTTTCCGTGTCAGTAAAATGCAGGTAATGCTATTGGCCACTGCAAAATATTTTGTTTTCTATGGGTAAAACCTGCCACATAACAACTAGTTGTTGTTATTATGCATTATTAACAGAATTTCACTTCTCTGAAAAAATTTGCGATGGGAGAGATTCATCCTGAATCAAGATAAAATGTCAAGCCGGAAGGAAAAATCCCACAATAATTTTTTGCCACACTGCAATGTTAATGCATCACATATTTCCTAAAGAAGTGGGTACTCTGGCTCCCTGGTAGCTCACCAAGGGGAAGCTGGCAGGAAACGATTCCTTTTCTGCCAGAAATGTGCCTGGACTCTATTGAAATTTTCATCAAAATTGACAAGGTCAGTCTCAATAAACACATTTCACATGTTGTCATACTGGGGCTTTTTTTTGACGAAAAAAATGTTCCCTTGGAAAATTTCTAACCAGCTCAACACACAAAAAATGTGTTGATAGCAGGTTCGGGGCCACAGAGGAGGGAAGAGCTTAGCAGAAGCTAAGCCTCTAATAGCTTGTCTGTTACGATTCTGACCAGGCTGGTTCAGTGACTCCTGAGAGGACTACCTGTTTCTAAGTAAGTGGAGGCAAGCAACAGCTTAATTTTCCTGCAAAGCACAAATAATCATTGTGTATTTAAATACTTCTGTTTAGACGTATTATCAATTCCAGCAACATCACCCATTTCATAGTAGTTTCATAGTAGGTAGGGTCGGAAGGGACCTGAGCAGATCATCAAGTCTGACCCCCTGCCCTGGGCAGGAAAGAATGTGGGGGTCAAATGACCCTGGCTAGATGATTATCTAGCCTCCTTTTGAAGACCCTCAGGAGTGAATGGCACCTCTCTTGGAAGTTGGTTCCAGATCCTAGCCGCCCTGACTGTGAAGTAGTGCCTCCTGATATCTAGCTTGAAACTACTCTTGGTCGACTTTTATGGCCGTTATTCCTTATTACTCCCAGTAATGCTCGGGGGAAACAGGTACTCTCACATAGCCTGCTGGTCCCCCTTGACCAGTTTGTAGATGGCCACTAGATCCCCTTTCGGCCTTCTCTTGTGGAGGCTGAACAGGTTCAGGTCCCGTAGCCTCCACTCATAGAGCTTGCCTTGCTCCCCTGATCATATGAGTGGCCCTCCTCTGGACTCTCTCAATCCTGCCCACATCCCCCCTGAAGTGTGGCACACAGAACTGGATACAGTTCTGTGGCCACCTGTGGCCTGACCAGTGTTGCATAGAGGGGGAGGATTACCTCTTGGACCTACTTGAGATGCATCTGTGGATGCATGACAAGGTGCGGTTAGCCTTCCTGACTGCACCCCCACATTGGCAGCCCATTGATTTTGGAATCAATAATAACTCCAAGATCCTTTTCTACCTCTATGCTGACTAGAAGGGAGTTCCCCAGCCTGTGGGTATGCTGCTGGTTCTTCCTCCCTAGGTGCAGTACCTTGCACTTTTCAATATTGAATCCCATCCTGTTCTCATCCATCCACACCTATAACCTGTCCAGATCCAATTGCAGCCTGTCCCTCTCCTCCAGAGTGCCCACTTCTCCCCACATCTTAGTGTCATCCACGAATTTGAACAAGGTGTTTTTCACCCCCTCCTCTAAATTGCTGATGAAGATATTGAACAGTGAGGGCCCAAGGACTGAGCCCTGGGGAGCCCACTACCCACATCCCTCCAGGTCGATAAAGACCCATCCACCACCACTCTCTGGGTGCGGCCCTCCAGCCAATTTGACCCATCTGACTTTGTAGACATCAACGCCACAGTCACCTAATTTCTTAATGAGAACGGAGTGAGAGACAGTGGCGAAGGCCTTCCTAAAGTTGAGAAAGATTACGTCCACCACGAACCTGCATCCAAGGATTTTGTGGCCTGGTCATAGAAAGTCACCAGGTTGGTCTGACTGGACCTGCCTCTAATGAACCCATGTTGGTTGCCCCTAAGCATAATCTCCCCTGCTGGTCCCTCGCAGATGTGCTTCTGGATAATTTTCTCAAGCAGCTTCCCCAGGACCAAGGAAAGACTAATTGGCCTGTAGTTTCCTGGGTCCTCCTTCCTCCTTTTTTTGAAAATGGGGACCACATTGGCCCTTTTCCCGTCCTCCGGCACCTCACCAGAGCACCATGAGTGCTCGCAAAGCTGTGCCAGGGGTCCTGCAATGACCTCTGCTAATTCCCTCAGCACTGGGCGGAGATTGTCAGGACCTGCTGATTTGAACATGTCTAGACCCACCAAAAGTTCCCTGACTAGGTCCTTGCTGACCCTGGGCTTGGCAGCGCTTCCCCTGGGTCCCTTGGCGGAGATGCCCCAGTCCCTGCTCAAAAAGATGGAGGCAAAGAAATTGTTAAAGAGGTTAGCTTTGTAATCTAGTGTGACCACCAGATTTCCTAGCGTATCCTGCAGAGGTCCTACATTACCCGGTACCTTCTTTTTACCCCCTATGTATTTAATAAAGGACTTCTTGTTATCCTTGGTCTGGGTCGCTTGTCCCAGTTCCATCTCCACCTTAGCCTTCCTAATAGCCCCCCTACAGTCTTGAGCAATGGAGGTATAATCCTCCTTGGTGATGGCCCCTCCCTTCCATTGGGTGTACACCTGCTTTTGAGATATTCATGGATGCTTTTGGTGAGCTATGGGGGTTTTGAGCACTCTTGCCCCCTTTGATCCACATGGGGATTGTCACCTTTCGGGCTTGGAGGATCATCTCCTTAAGGAACGACCACACTTCCTGGACTCCCAACTCCCCCGCCAGGACCTTGGTGCCTCCCCATCTAGTCTACTTGCCACCCTCCTGAAGCCTAGGGTTCATTGAAATCTGCCCTCCTGAAGTCTAGGGTTGTTGCCTTGCTACAGGCCTTTGACACCCTGTGCTGGATGGTAAATTCCAGCAGGCGATGATCGCTATCGCCCAGGTGGTCAAGAACTTACAATCCACTCACCAGGTTGTCACCCATGGCCAGGACCAGGTCCAACAAGGCATTTCCCCTGGTGAGACTGTGCACCTCCTGGGTTAAACAGAGGTCCTGTAACAGCTAGGAACCTACGTGAGCAGGCAGACCTGGCTGACTGCTCTTCTCAGCAGATGTTCAGGTAGTTTAGGTTACCCACGGTGACCATGTCTCTTGACTTAACTGCCTCCGCAAGCTGACCTGAGAATTCCTGGTCTGGCTCTTCCCTTTGGTTGGGTGGCCTGTAGTAAACCCCTATCGTTAAGTCCCTTTCCTTCCGACCCCCTTGTATACGGACCCAGAGCACTTCAGTCTGCCCCTCCTCCAACCCAATGCTGTTGTTGAGGATGTGTATTGCTCTTTGATATAGAGTACCAAAGTGTAGGCAATATCACTGCCATCAGTAATAATTTTGCAACTGGAATGAATTTTGTAATGCACCACAGCAGCAGCTTGGACCCTTGCAAATTAAGTAGCACATGGTACAAGACATGTTAGGTGGGTTTTGAAACATAAAATAAGTCATGGGTACCCAACCGATGGTACGCATGCCACAAATGGCACAGGTTGCTTCCCCCTGTGGAGTACAGCAGATTACTGAGAGGACAGACACCAGAGTGGCAAATTGGGCAAGGAATAGAAATTGGAGCAGGAACTCAAGTGGGGAACATGGGCACAAAGCAGCAGAGCAGCAGCTTGGGCGAAGAGCACAGGGTAGGGAGCAGAAGGCAGAGCAGCAAATTGGGCAGGAGAAGTGGATTGGAGTGGCACTTGTGTAGGGTGCAAGGCTAATTTGTGGCATGCCTGTCAGAAAGTTTGGCACTCTGAATAGCCCACAGCCAAGTGGATACTGTACATAGTTTTGCCAGAAAGGCAAGTTATAGTTTCATGTGCCAGCCAAGGTAGAACAGGTTTTGTGCTATAACCGTGGTTTTCAACCTTTCATTCATGGGCCACTTTATAAGATTGAAGATTTACTTAGATTTATAAGATCTAAAGTAAATCTGAAGTAGGTGCAAACCACTTTTGAATTGTAAGTGTGGGTATTCACATACTTTTGATTGATCATAGTCATCTTTTACAGACCTCTTAGACATAGTCTGCGGGCAGCCAGGGGTCCACGAATGACAGCTTCAAAGCTACTGTGCTAGAAACTAGAATTAGATTGCTTGCTCCCAAAGCTGCAGAGTAACTTTGATTTGATTGGAAGAAAAATGTCTCTCTCTTACTTTGTTATTCCCTTGCCTTTGTAGATGCCAGGACCATACAGTTTAACTGTGGCAAAACAGTTATTGATTTACTTTGTATTTTAAACACATTTGTGAAAAACGAATGACTTTGATAAACAAGCACAACTGATTTGCATTTAAAACTGGGATTAAATAACATCCGCTTAATCATATGAGGGTAATATTAAAAATCTGAACCAACTGAGAGAAATGCACATTGCATGGACATGTAGGCTAAACTATGAGAGAAACTTTAGCTGTCCATGGTTTCTAAAAAGTGTGTTCATGATTACTTGGTTTGCACGTCAGAAAGATCATTTTGTGTAGTTTGGAGGAAGAATAGGGAGCTGTCTCATGAGGTGTGCTATAAGCAGGTGATTTTGAACATACAATGCTTATAGAGGGAGTCAGGGAAAGAGTTCCCATGATACACCTTTCAATAGGTATTATTGACATATTATTAATATGACTACGTGCTAGTCATTCATCCCACAGTGTTTTTAACAAGTAGGAGAGTGGGGCAATGACCTTGCTATTATCTAGTTGGGATACTACTCTGGGGCTATTATTGCAGCCAGCAGAGCCAATGGCTTCTCTTGCATTCCCTAACTGCCAGAGGATGGCCCAAGTGTAAATGATTGAGTGGTAGGTACAAAAGGGCTCCTTTCACTCTTTCTGGTGTTATTAGTGGAGTTGCTGAAAGATTGGCATTGTTTAGTCTTGCAATTTAGATTCTTATAAAATGTCTGCAATTCCATGGAGCCAGAGTGGAAGTATTTTTGAGCATTTTTCTGATCTTAGACATTTAGGAAGTTTAGTTGTTTGAAACTTACGCTCTTATTGGAATAAAAGGTCTTAGCACTATAAATAAGGGGCTAAAAGAGATACTGCTGTTATTGAAACCATTGGTAAAACCTCTGCTTGCTTCAAGCAGAGCAGCTCTGTACCAGAACACTTTTTTATTATTAACACTAATCTTAAAAAGCTCACTCATGATTGCTTACAAAATGCTAAAGAAAATTGAGGTTGAAGGTTCTATTAATATAAAATAAAACAACATTTTGGCAGCAAAAGCAACCTTACCAAAGCATACAACTTTTTACAGCTCTATAGTAAACAACTAAATGGAAGTCACTGTTTTGTCATTGACTTCACTGAGAAATGGATCAAACCAGCAAATGTTATAGATTCATAGATCTTGATGCCAGAAGAGATTGTTGGATCATCTGGTTTGACCTTCTGTAGCACACAAGGTGTAAGATTTCATCTAGTAGCTTCTATAATGAGCCAAATAATGTGTGTTTGACTAAAGTATATCTTTCGGAAAGGCGTCCAGACTTGATTTAAAGACCAATAGAGAATACACTATTTTTCTTTTATTCCAAAGTCTTAATCACCTTCAGTGTTAAAAAAACGATGCCTTACTTGTAATCTAAATGTGTGGCTTCAGCTTCCAGTCATTCCCATTTCTCTCCTGCCCTTGCAACCAGCACAGCAATGTGCACTTTGGCTGTGTACTCCCTTGTAAATCACCTTTACCAGGCTGCCCAAGTACTGTTTACTACCGTTTCCCCCTCAAAGTATCAGGAGCTGTAGACTCCCTGTTACAGGCAGCTACAGAGCTTGAGAGTAAATGTTATCAGATGACACTCTAACTTAGAGATCTTGCCTTCTGGAACCATAACACATAAATTAGCAAATTATCCAGGCATGCTTAGAGGAGGCTTACATTCCTGTCATTACAGAAATTTGCTGTAATGCTGGACAGTCTATGTAAACTCTGTGATGTTTCATAGTGATGTTTCATTTTAATCATGGAAAAATGTAGATTTTGGGTTACTTTTTTAAATCTGAAAATTGGGGGGGTGGGGGGGTTTATCAGAGCAAACAAGGATTCCTGGTTATCAAATAGAAGGCTGCAGCATGTTACCTATTTGCTGTGGTGTTCTTCCGTAATATTAGTTTCAAGTCATGCTTTCCGCTTTCTAGAAGACTACAGTGCTTTCCAAGAGATTTTTTTTACCATTGTTTCCCTACATACATAAAGTAGGATATATATACTCAGTAATACACACACTGAATTTTACTTCTAGATCATAATTTTTTTATCACATTGCATTTTATGTTTTATTGTGCTGCTATGTAAAAAGTTGGGCACTACCATGGATGGATCCAGGAAGTACTTAAGGGGAGCCACTTAAACCATGGGAGGATGGGGACAAGGTATGATGCAGGAAGCAGGAACACAATATGGAGGACCTAACCCCCCTCCAGTACTATGCTGCTGTCCCTGGCTGGGAGAAGGACAGGGGCCACAACTGTTCCTGCTGGTTCCTCTTGGTGGCTAGCATGCATCAAGAACCACCATGCATGGAGAGTGGGCAGCAGTGACATGCAGCTTCCTCCTTCCAGCCTATGCTCCCTGCCTGCTCCCCTGCCCAACCCCCTGAATGTATACTGCTGGCTGGGAGCAGGTCTGCGCATCTTTGGGAACCGCCATGCCTACATCAGCCTTGGACAATGGCAGTGGTAGCATGCAGGTTCCTCTTTCCAGTGCCTACTTCCAGCCAGCAGGGGACATCTGTCCTAGGAGGAAAAAGAGGAAAAGCAGGGAAAGGAAGCTGGAAGGAGGTACCTTCATTTATAGGTTCTCTGCTGAGCCTGGCACCCCCCACAGTTGGAGCAGTGCCAGGAGCAGCCCTAGAACTCTTCATGTGCTTAAATCAGCCAGCAACTGAAGTGGAGGCGATGGTAGGTGGGTGTTACCTCTCCCCTGCCCTCCTTCCCGCCCCCAGCCATATCCACCCCTGGGCATTACCAAGAAGAACTGATCCCAGTGCACAGGACTAGAAGAGGTTTCCTATGTAATCAAGTCCCCAGTTGACAAGCATACCCTCTTGGCCCCTCTCATATCACTTGTGTACTGGCTTATTGTACTGGTGTGGGCTTTGTTCATTGCACCTTCAGACCATAGAGTCCATTTGACATTGTCAGGTAGTTCTAGTTTTTTAATATTTGCTAGCAAAATTAGTGCACATAAAGTAAAACATTTACAGTTTACATGGTATTTTTGTATGATATGACAGTCCAGATAAATAATTCAGTTTTAATCTTATAGTATGGAAGAACTATGCGGTTAAAACTGACTATAAACAGAGATTTACACTTGTTTATCAAGCAATTATAATGGAAGAGTTTACTTGCTTTGATTCCAGGTGTGCCAGGTAAATCTAGTTTCACTCATTTTAGAAAAAAAATCTATCACAATTATACATGTGAAAATGCTTCACTGTTCCACCCAAAAGGGGTAAGTTCAGTAGCAACAGATTGCTGCTGCACTCCATCTTTATTAAAGCATGCTTTACAGTAGCTTGGATCAATAGTTCTCTAAAGCAATCATTGTCAGATAATTTCAACAGCTTTCCAGATTTAATGAACTCTCTGTGTTGATGATAAAAATATAAAGTGATACGGAAAATAAAACATCATAATGTATTAGGTATTGCCTTAGGCATTGTTTCATGACTGACTTTGTGTTGTGTATTTTAATTATAAAGCCAGCATGCATCAAGCACCACCATGAAATTTTCTGTCATTGAAATTCATTGCTTCCCTCCCAAACCAAGGGGATAACTGGCCTTTGTGTAAGGAACTAAATCCAGGTGATGGGGTTGATGTTTTCCCCACACTTGGGTTGTCATTTCCTTATGTAGGCTGGAGCAGCAGCCATTGCTTCTTTTGCCTTCATTAGGGAGCTCTGGCAGATGGATAAATGCCAAATCAATGCTCTGGTCCAAGTGTGCCCCCAGTGGTTTACTCCCTGGAAGCCTTCTGCAACCAGCATGGTTAGGAAAGACAAATGTGTAGTTGCCTGCTGCATAAAATAAAGTAAGCATCCAATTTAAAATCCAGAACACCATTTTGTTTAGCTTATCCTGGACTGAGAAATAAAACTTCTCCAAAAAACAACCTGTGTATCTGAGATTGCATGTTCGGGTAATACATGATATTTAACATGTTTAGCCTTTGACAGGGAGGTATCAAACCATCTAAACAGGGTTAAGAAAGATTAAAAAGTTATTTTTTTCTAACAGTAGGCAATAACAAACAATTAAGTGTCACACTGTGAAAAGTCATTGTATTGTTTTGTTTTTTCTAAATTTCCATCACAACTAAATTGGAAAGCTCATGCAGCTCTCAAATGAGATTCATGATGCTGAAAACATTTTTCTGCAAAATGAAAGCTAAAATACGTTTCACAGCACATCTATACATTTGTTTCAAAAACTGATGTTCAGAGAGGTGAGAAGATAATTTTTATCTCTTAATTTCCCTTTGCTCTCCAGATTAAAAACCACAAAAAAAAGCAACAACAACAACAACAACCAGACTAACAGCAGTGTCTTGAGAGTGGCACTTATTACAGTCTTCAAAAGTATTTGGGCCTCTTTATAATGTTTTGCCTGCTTGTCTCCTTGTCTACACTATAGCAAACTATAGAGTTTTGCCAACATAGATACATTGTCCAAGGGTGAGAAAAGGTTATATCCCCTACCAGACCGGGCTCTGCTGGCAAAACCACTCATTTGGATACATCTTTTTTTGGCTTAACATATTCCATTTGACATGAAGTGCAGTAGTTGGGCCACCTGACAAAAGATAACCTATATACTACATAGGTATTACACAAGTAGTGTAGAGAAGCCCCAGGTATACCACTTAGGTCACAGCCATCGCAGTACTGCTACTCATCTCTACTGCCTAGTTTTCTGCTAGTGAGCATGTACAAAGCAGCCTAAGCACTGATGCTGACCCAAAGCTCAGAGCCCAAGCACATGCTAGCCCTGGCGATCCTGAATGTGACTTCTCAAAGTAGGCATTCCCTGACTTGTCTCATGAGCAGGGCCTGATCTCTTAATCATACTTGTGGCAAAACTGAGGAGGAGGTGACCACATGCTCCAGGCCTGTACTTGAAAGAAGCCTTACTGAGAGTGCAGGAACAAATTATCCTGATGTGCAGGAAGACTAGCAAGTATGGCAAAAGACCAGCTTGACTTAGCAGGGAACTTTTCAGTAAATTAAATCTCAAAAAGGAGCTTTTAAGAAGTGGAAACTTGGACAAACAATTAGGGGGGAGCATAAGAGTATTGCTCGGGCATGTAAGAATGAAGTCAGGAAGGTCAAAGCACAGTTAGAGTTAGAGCTAGCAAGGGACATGAAGGGTAACCAGAAAGGTTTCCACAAGTATGTCACCAACAAGAAGAAGATCATGGAAAGTGTGGATCCCTTACTGAATGGAGGAGGCAACCTAGTGAAAGAGGATGCAGAAGAGGCTGAAGTACTTAATGTCTTTTTCACCTAAGTCTTCACAGGCAAGGTCAGCTCCCAGATTACTGCACTGGGCAACACAGTTTGGGGAGGAGGTGAGCTGCCAAGCTGTGGCAAAAGAACAGGGTAGGGACTGTTTAGAAAAGCTGGGTATATACAAGTTCATGGAGCCAGACAGGATGTACCTGAGGGTGCTGAGGGAGTTGGCTGATGTGATTGCAGAGCCACTGGCCATCATCTTTGAAAACTCATGACCAGGGATCCTGGGTATTACTGGTGTTTCATTTTAGTCATGGAAAATTGTGGATTTGGGGTTACTTTTTTTAACCCGAAAATTGGGGATTCTTTTTTTATCAGAGAAAACCATGATCCCTGGTCACTACAATCAGGAGAGGTCCCAGATGATAGGAAATGGACAAACATAGTGTCCATATTTAAGAAAGGAAACAAGGGGGATCCAGGGAACTACAGACCAATCAACCTTACCTCAGTTCTTGGGAAAATCATGGAGCAGAACCTCAAGGAATCCATTTCTAATCATTTGAAGGAAAAGACAATAATTAGGAACAATCAGCATGGATTCACCAAGGGCAAGTGATACTTAATAAAGCTGATTGCCTTCTGATAAGATGACTGGCTCTGTGAATCTGGGGAAACCAGTGAATGTGGAATATCTTGATTTTTAGGTAGGCTTTTGATAAGTTGAATGTTGTGGCGTGTCTCCCACGACATTCTTGCAGGCAAGCTAAGGGATTATGGGCTGGATGAATAGACTGTAAGATGGATAGAAAAGGGGCTTGAGCATTGGTTTCAGAGAGTAGTAATCAATGGCTTGATGTCTAGTTGGCAGCTAGTATCAAGTGGAGTCACCCAGGGTTTAGTCCTGGGGTCAGTTTTGTTCAATGTCTTCAACAACAACCTATGGCATAGAGTGCACCCTCAGCAAGTCTGAAGATGTGGGGAGTAGTAGATATGCTGGAGAGTAGGGTTAGTATTCAGAGAGACCTAGGCAAATTTGCTTTTTGCCCAAAACTCCATCTCAGGAGGTTCAACAAGGATAAATGCAAGGTCTTGCATTTAGTGCAGAACAGTCCCGTGTACCAGTAGGGACTGGAGGCTGACTGGCTGGGCAGCAGCTCTAAAAAAAGGACCTGGGGGTTACAGTGGACAATAAGCTGAATATGAGCCAACGGTGTGCCCTTGTTGCTTAAGAAGCTAACAGCATACTGTACTGCAATAATAGGAATATTGCCAGCAGATCCAGAGAAATTATTTATTCCCTTCTATTTAACACTGGTTATGCCACATCTGGAGTACAATGTCCAGTTTTAGGCCACCTACTACAGAAAGGATGTGGAGAGATTCTAGCAGAGGGCAAGAAAATGATGTGGGGGTTGAGGTGCATGACTTCTGAGAAGCTGAGGGAATTGGTTTTATTTAGTCTAGAGAACATAAGACTGAGAGGGGATTTAATAGCAGCCTTCAGCTACCTGAAGGGGGTGTTCCAAAGAGGATGGCGCTAGACTGTTTTCAGTGGTGGCAGATTACAGAACAAGGAGCAACAGTCTCAGGCTACATTAAGGGAAGTTTAGTTTAGATATTAGGAAAAATTTTCTCACTAGGAGGATAGTAAAGCACTGGAACAGGTTACCCGTAGAAGTTGTGGAATCTACATCCTTGGCGGTTTTTAAGACCCAGCTAGAAAAATCTTTGGCTGGGATGGTCTAGCTGGGGATGCTCTTGCTTTGATCAGGGGGTTGGACTAGGTGATGTCCTGAGGTCCCTTCCAACCCAAATTTTCTTTAATTCTTTGGTCCTGTGCAGAAAGAGGCATATCTTTGACCATTGAGATGGGTACCTATGCCTACTAAAGTGGACTTTGTTTTCTTGCTGGGTATCTTTGCTAGGAGAAAAACTGTAGTGGCAGGTTTTATACTGGATGCATATACATTGCTGTAGAAAAGCTAACGGATTTTACTTGTTGCATAATTCTTCATACAATAATCAGTGTTTATTGCTGTTTTCATAGAAGTTATCCATGCAGTTTGTGATTAGAATTTTATACATACTCTTAGAATCACAGGGTTGATAAGGACCACAAGGATCATCTGGTCTAGCTCCCTGCACAAATGCAGAAATGCTGCTACTAAATCATCCCTATCAAATGTTTATCCAAACTCCTCTTGGAAAACTCCAATTAAGGAAATTCCACAACTTCCCTTTGCAGTATTTTCCACTTTTAGTGTTCTAACAGTAAGGAAATATAGTCTCATATAGAGCCTAAATCTAATTTCCAGAAATAGAAAGGAATTGCTTCACTTCCTTACTTTTGCAGCAAGGGAGATAAGTTATCGTCTCTCTTCTTTATGACAACCTTTCAGATATTTGAATACTGATATCATGTCCCTCTTATCACCACTCCTTCTCCTAGTTAATCATCCGTGGTTCTCTCCACCTTTTCTTATATGGCTTGCCTTTCCACTCTTTTATCATTTTTGTCAACCACCTCTGAACCAGTGGAACCTGGACTGTGCATAGTACTCTAGACTATGAATAACCAGTGCTGAGTAGAGTGGTGCTATCACCTCCTGTACCTTACATCTGTGTCCTTTGCAGATGTTAATATAAATGCATGATTTGGATTAGAGGATTTTTATGCCCAATGCCACAAAATGACATGTCCTGCAGTGCCAGGAATGCATGGCAGGATGAGCAACTTTGGGAATGAGGGATAAAATTCCATTGATCCTAATCACGCAACTGCCATTGTGGAAGCCCATCACAGAGACCTGTTCCCTAGTGCCAGGCTCCCTACCCCCTGGCAATTTGAAAGATGAGCCACATGCTAGAATGCACGCATGTTTGACCATGATCCCAGTCCCTGCTCCCTGATTTATTTTTGTTTTTTAAACACTTTTGTTCGATGTAAAAGGCACATACACTCCAGAGGACAAAACATAGGCCTGTCACGTGCCATCTGAGTGCTCTAACGATGGAGCCATGGAGCCTGACTCCTTCTTTATTGGTCTCCTCCTGACCCCATGATGCTTGTAGTCTTTGCACAACTTCAGAGGAGGGGTGGGGAGAGCCCCTTTCCCTATTTGTTCTGTAGCCTGGTGTTTAAGGATACTCTTCTAAGAGGAAGAAGAAGGTGCAAATTCCCTCAAGTTGAAATGGGCCTAGAACCAAATTTTCCACTTCCTGAGTGATTGCTATAACCACTAGCCATTGGGCAGAAGGTATATGGTACACCACAGTAATATGTTAGTAGTCTGCTGTATAACAAGGGACTCTGTCCTCTGGATCCTTAAATTGACAGAAGCACCTGATGCACCAGCTGCAGCCCTTGGTCAGGTGTCTAAAACCTAGAAAGAGGCAGGAGTTTAGACATACTCCCATGCTTTGTGTTCCTTTGTGTCACAACCTCTTTCTGGTCTCTCTCTGGAGGTGTCTGTCTTCTTGAACTGACTTTATAGGGAATCTAGGCACCTAATACCTAGATTTTAGATCACCTTCCAGGCCAGGTGCCTCAACTTTAGGCATTGCAACATCTAACCTAAGGTACTTAGGACACAACCCCATGAGCATGCATGTGTGTTTCCCTGGGAACAACTAGCAGCATCACATGTTTGTACTGCTGTTAGTAGTCCCTGAGAAATGCCCCTTCATGCACATTCTGGCATGTGGCAAATTGCCCTGGATGGGGTAGGGGAAGGTGCAGCCTTACCTGGGGCACTGGGGGTCTCCTGTGCCTGCAGTAGTGGTGATCTGGGCAGACAAAGCCTGGCCAGCAGCTGGAGCATGTCTCTGGCTAGCCAGGCTCTAGTTTTGGGCAGCACATGCTAAAGATATATGCACCACCTTGCTTTTTTTCCCCACACTTTTTTTAGATACTGGAATTTCCTAGTATCTAATTTATGCACCATGGTGAACCAGCTCACATACATTATGTGCATTTTGTGGTGCCTCAAAAGCCTTTGAGGTACTGAAAAGCTTACTTTATCACTCACAGGGACATGGCCTTGGGGTCCAATGTTAGTGTTTGTCCTTTCTTCCTTGGAGCAGTTTTTCAGTGCAGTGCCAGGAGTTATGTTCAAAGGAACTGAAGTGAGACAGGCATCCCAGTCCCATAGAAAGTATATAGGAGAAGGATGTCTAGTTTTCTTGGTCTCCTCTGACAAGAGCAGCCAAACAGTCTTTTTAGAGACAGAACATGATGCCAAAAGATTCTTAAGAAATAAGGCTACTTTTTTCTAGTAGAGGGCTACAGAACTCAGGAAGTTAACTGCTAGATTAACCTGAGGACCTGAACCTGTTCAGCCTCAGTAAACGGAGGCTGAGGGGGGACCTGGTGGCAGCATATAAGCTGCTGAGGGGTGATCAGCAGGGAATAGGGC
>JAGPOW010003316.1:106369790-106401364 GCA_030014935.1 Caiman crocodilus | reverse complement strand
ACTACCACCCCCGCAGTTTTGATCCCTCCTGTAGTGTGACACACAGCTGTGACATGAGTTCGACTTTCAAGAATTTGGGGTACAGTTCCCTCCAAACACTTGTGGCCTCAAAAAGAGCTTCCACCCCTGCAGTTTTCACCTCCCCCTGTGTTGTAACACATAGACGTGACAGGAGTTTGGCTTTCAACAATTTGGGGTATAGTTGCCTCACAACCCCTGCACTGATCTTCGTGAAACTTGGCAGGCTTTGTGGCCTCAGTAAGAGCCACCACCTCTGCAGTTTTCACTTTGCTATATTGTAATGCCTAAATGTGACATGGGTTTTGCTTTCAAGAATTTGGGGTATGGTTCCCCCTGTTGTGCCTGGCTGGAATTTTTTTTCTTTTTTTACTGAAGCAGCTAGGCACAAGGTCGTGCGCAGCTCAGCTTCGTTACCCGCGTACCCAGCTGATGGTAAAATAAGCATAATGGTTGCGGTTACTTACTCAGAGCTCTGCTATGTAGTGAAGCAGGTTACATTTATTAAATTTACGATGGTTACAACGTGGGAGAGTCGTTGGGAAGATGTAATTGGAGGAGAGTGGTTTCAGAAGGATGAGGGTCGTGGCAGGTTGCAGAGCACTATAAATCGTACAGGGGCCCTTGTGCAGCTGAATTGAGGTACATAAGTAACTGGCTTGTTAATCAAAAAAACCTCTTCGTGCTACTGCTGTTGCTGCTGCTGCTGCTCGGGTGGAAGTTTGTTGCCCTTTTATGCCCTCGGTGACATGTTTATGACCAATTAAATTGTTTGTTTTCACTTCCATATAAGGAAGTCTCTTTGTCTGGGCCATGAGCACTTGTTCATTAGATGGTGCTAAGTTCACACGCCCCCCCAAACCCCTGCACCAATCTTCTTGAAACTTGGCAAGATTCATCCTCTCTATAGAGTCTACCAACCCTGAAAATTTCTTCCAAATCAGACACAAATCAACAAAATTATAGATATTTTATTGATTCCCATTATACCCTATGGCCGGATGTCCGAGGTGGCTATGAGGCGGCTCCAAAACACTTTGGGAAGCCAAATGAGGCCAGCACTGTGACCCGGATGTTCTGCTTCAGACCTTGAAGCATCTGAAGCTTCTCCAGATCCAAAGCTCACACAGCCCCAACAGCAGCCAGGACTTGGGTGCTGTAGGGGGGAAAAGGTTGTGGGCCCTCGCATCCCATAGCTCTGGCAGCTAGGGACCCTTCTGGCAGGGCTGGGGTGGGGGGCAGCAGGATTCAGGTCATAAGTGAGGGGCACCGGCAGGGCTGGGAGTGGGGGCTTGGGGTTGGGGAGTGAAGGGCACTGGTAGGGCCAGGAACCTATGAGTTGGGAGTGAAGTCTACTGGCATGGCCAGGGGGTTGTGGGTCAGGATTGTGAGGCATCTGTAGGGCTGAGGGGCTGTGGGCCAGGAGTTAGGGGCACTGGCAGTGCCCAGGGGGCTGTGGGTCAGGGGTGGTAAGGGGCCCTGGCTGGTCCAGGGAGCTGTGAGTCAGGAGTGAGGGGTACCAGCAAGGCTGTGGGGTCAGTGGGTCGGGCATGAGGGGCATTGGTTGGGGTGGGCTGTGGATTAGAAGTGAGGGGTATCAGTAGGACTGGGGGGCTGCAGGTTTGGAGTGAGGGACCCTGGCAGGGCCAGGTGGCTGTGGGTTGGGAGTGAGGGGCAATGGCATGATCAGGGCTGGGGCAGGGCCTCGGCAAATCATGGCTGTTTAGAGCCTCAAAGCAGGGTGGGGACAGCTGCAGCTGGATTCATGTCCTGGTGAAGTAAGGTGGTAAGGGAAGCTCTGATTTTCTATGATAAAAATTCCAAGATCAAATGCCAAAATATATAGGTATTTAGAATGTATTTCGTTATAATGCTTGAGGTACTGGTAGGCTTCCAAATTGCTTTACAATGGTAAATATATAAATAAAACATTAATATATCAAGAAAACATTGTGTTCAATGGGGGGGGGGTGTGATAGTGGCCTTTCATTTTAATCATGTGGATTTGGGTTTTTTAATCAGCAAATTTGGGATTTTTGGTCAGAGAATTTGTTATATTTAAACAGAGCAAGCCAGGATCACTGGTAATGATGCACCAAATCATCTACCCCACCTTTTCAAAATTGTAGATCCTCCCATGGCCCCCCAGTAGCTGTTGGTCAGCTCTTTTTAATCAAAATTTTGCTTTTCAAATGTCCTTTTTTAAAATTTTTTTTTCCTTCATGTCATTTAGAGAATTTAGAATCTCTTGAAGTTCATGAGTCAGACTTACATGTCTGTTTCTTAGTTTTCCAGTATCTTCTTTCTCAAATCTGGATGTCATGGTCCAGAGTTAGAAAACTCTACTATTGAAAGTGTTCAGTTGTTTGACCCTTTATTTTTAAATAGCTGAGATCCAGTTATCCAGTCTGGGAGACTTATCTGTTTTAGGAGCTCAGTTGCTTTTCCTCAATGTCTTCTGGCCTGACCCTTGGTTGCACTAAATTTTTTTATAAAACTTATCTTTGATTCTGGCATATTTCCACCCTCATGGTGACTGTTGAAGCAAAGACTTGACAACAGCTGTCAAAACTTAATTAACAGCATCTCAGGATATCTGATATAACACAGAACTTTACGAGTGTGATTATTTGTTCTGAAGCAGCGTCAAATATTTTGCTATGCAGTGAGCAGACAATATTTACACTGCTGTCTTCAACTATAACAGCTAATCTGAAAACTAAAAATAAGACATCATATTTTTTATGGGTAATAACATGCAGTCAATGCTCAGATTAGGTATTAATGTATGAAAATACTATGTCCATGCGCAAGAAGTCTGTGCAGTGTCAGTGTCAGCATTTTATGAAAGATAACTTGTGTATTTATTTTTAATGATTCTCTTCTCATAGCCCGAAGGGTATTTATGAAAGAAAATTTAAATGGAGTTTTTAATAGAACAGCAAATGCTTTCGCAGCTCTCTCACAAAAGAACATTTACTTCCCAATGAAAGAAAGTTTGATCATCTTACCATAGAAGCTAAATCATACAACTGAAGAGTTTAATTTGGAACTTGTGAGAACACAGAAGGAAAGGAAAACAGGCACTAACAAAAAAAGGCAGGAACTTTTAAAATAGCAACATTGGCTAGATGCCACTACATTGAATAGGTTTGCTAATTGTATTTTATTAGTTCACTATTGGTTCTTTAATATGAAAGATTAACAGCATATGTCTTTTTCCACGTGCAAGCAGGGGTTCTCTTAGGAGCCCTAGCCTGAGTCATGCTAAATAACAGTTGTATGAGACTCAATTGGGTAAAATTTGAAGATGATTGATTATATAATTGCTACTAATTGCCTGTGGGAATTCTCAAGTTCTCATACATTTGTGGTGAGAGTTCCCTCAGCAATGCTGCTGTTGGATTTCTCTCAATCAAACAGTTCCAGAGACCCAGAGTGTTTTAAGCAAGTCCTATAACAAAAATAGCCATCATGTTCTAAAGATCATTTTACTCTTTATGGGCCTTTATCAAAGTATCTGTTACCCAACTGTATTTTTTTCTTGTGGAAAAACACAATAATTATTGTTAAAAAGCCCAAACCTTTGCTATTTTATTAGGTACATCTCATAATACCTCAACCCTACTTAATTATAGTGGCCAGAAATGGCCTACCTTAGAAACTAACTTCAAAAACGATTTCTACCACCCCTGATTGAGTTACTACATAACATTTCTGGTTGGATAGGAAATTAAAATATTGTGACTAATTTCATTCTGAACAATGAAACCTTTGCCCTGACCTTTACAGTATCTGAGATTGAAGCATTAACATATCCAATTTTTATGGATCCTTTTTTAATATATGTGCTACTGAAGATAGTTCTATTCAATTTTTGCTGAGCAAAATAAAAGGGAAATGCTTACAGAAGAACAGATAACTGTAACAGACCATGTAAGGTGACTGAAAGTTTAATAAGGGGGGAAAATAAGGAAAATTTCATATGAATTGCCCTTCATATAAAACAAAAGCACGTTTTGATGCACCCCATGGAACAGGTTGGGAAATGAACAAGATCATTATATAACTCATCAGAACATAGTTTCATAAGCATGTGTTTGATACTGTTAGATATTGCTCTTCATTACAAAATCACATGTGTAATAGTGCATATAATACTAAAATGCAGTGTATTTACAGTTGAGATATAATGTTAGTAGTACAGATTGATTAATAAAGAAAACATATTCAGTTTGCTGAAAAATATGCCAGGAGTTGAAGCTAGGGTGAAACTAGCTGTTAAAAATGCACTTAATAATCCCTAATTCTTGTAAAGTCCTTTCTATCAGTAGGTCTTAAAGTCCTTCTTTGCATGGGAGATAAGACTCTTTTCCACTTCAAAGAGGTGGGAAAAGAGAGTTAAAGTGACTTGTTTGTTCAAGGGTGTAGGTTGTAGACGTGTTGATCTAAGAGCATAGGCAGACAAGATTCCTTGACTGAATCTGATATCTTTTATTAGACCAACCCAAATAGTTGGAAAATAATTAAGCAAGCTTTCGGGTTCAAAAACCCTTCGTCAGGCTAAGGAAGTTTCAGCAGTTGGTGTGTCCTCCTCCTGGATGGAATGAAAAGTAAAGAAGCCAGTGGCAGGTAGTCAGTGAAAATGTAGATTGAGGAGTCAATGGGTGAGAGACAGGTTTTTGAATCATTTTTTGGATCCTTTTGGATGATGACAAGAAATGCAAAACCATGACAAGAAATGCAAAACCTGCCAACACATCTCCACCACCCCCACTTTTACTACACCCCACAACAGAGCCGTCAGCATTCCTGGATCTTACAGCTGCACCTCCAGAAATTAATATATCTCATCCAATGCACCAAATGCCCTGATAGAAAATACATAGGAGAGACCAGACAACAACTGCGTACCAGAATGAACGCACGCTGGAAATCTATCAAAGACAGAAATACCCAATTACCTGTGGGGGCACATTTCTCACAAGAAAACCACTCTCCTGATCCTCAAAGGAAACCTACAAAACACTTCCCAGACACAAGCCTATCTATGAACTCCACTTCATCAACCTCCTGGACTAAATACAGATATTGGATTTATGACACATTATAACCTGCCTGACATCTGACCCCCTCAGGTATCTCTCCACTTTCATCCCCTTACTTTTCATTCCATCCAGGAAGAGCACACACCAACTGCTGAAACTTCCTTAGCCTGATGAAGGGTTTTTGAACCCAAAAGCTTGCTTAATAATTATTTTCCAGCTATATGAGTTGGTCTTATAAAAGATATCAGATTCACCCAAGGAACCTTGTCTGCCTCTTGTTTGTTCAAGGACACTAAGACAGGCTCAAGGACCAGACGTATAGAACCTGCATTTTACAACTGCCAATCTATTGCTCCGTCTACCAGACCACACAACTATCAGCCTTGGCTGTCTTCAGGAAGCCTTTGAAAGAGTGGTATATGTCAAAGTATAATGCTCATGCATGGTGGCATTACTTTACATTCCTGTGTTTCATGTACTTATAGGGATCTATAAATTGAATTATAGTTCAGCAAAGTGTTTAAGTATGTTCTCTTTAAATACCTTTGTAATTCTCTCCCATTAAAGTAATTGGGGAATTATCTACCAGTAATATTTAAGCAATGAGCTGAATTAGAATCCTTAAATGAAGAAAAATGGAATGATCAACTAGGCCTTTAAGGCACTGCTGTAATATAGTCTGGGTGTTATTTTTTGATAACTTGTTAAGTACAACATAATTGCATGTTATTAGTCTTTTGGAATGCTTGTCCTTTGCTTTGTTGACTGGTGTGGAATGCCTAGGTTTCTGTTCTAAGAAGCTGCAGATATTTTGCTGCTGTCTGGGAGAGGGCATTTGACCTAATATTCCCCTCAACCTAAAGAAGCAAGAGCATCTTTTTGTTTTGTTTTGCATGGTCCATAGGCTAAACTCAGTAAAGGGGTGTTGCAACATCTCTTCAGTAGAGGTTACTCCAGCTGAAAGTGTTACAGCGAGTCTGTGGGGGGAGGATAAATAAGAATGAATCATTCAAAACATCACTGATTTTAAAGGATGTACCGCAGTCCTTAATCAGACTCGAGAGAGCTGAGATATTGTTTGAAAAGGTCACTTAAAACCTATAGGCAGTTGGCAATTATTAATATTTATTATGTGTCTGAAGAAGTTTGCTTGAATATATTTATCCCTTAAAGGTTGACAGTAACAGCAGATTATGTTACAGACTTTATCTGTTCAGGTTTTATTTTCCATTTTTAATTTGTTTTCCCTTCCAGAACTTTTGCTTTACATCTTTTTTTTTTCTAGGTCTATTGAGTGAATTGGAAGTGAAGGGAATTATTGTTTTGGGGAGCTAAACAATTATACCATTAAGGTTAATTATACTAGCAATTAAAAAACATCTAGTTATTTGGAAGCTGTCAGTTGGGATGAATTGTTCTTTAATGTCTCTACACATGGATTCCTTTGATGGGAAAGTAGGAAATCTGTAGGTCAGTGCAATATTTCTTGTTGCTTTTTGCTGTCAGGAAGCTTTCCCTGCTGACCTTGAAAGGTATAGAAGTAAAGGATAAACCACATTATACTACCCCTTATCTTTCTTTTGGATTTTAGTAACAAATATTTTCATTAACTCTCAGTCAATAAGTTATAGACCAGCTATTTACTATATAGAATTCTAAATTGTCTAGGATTATGTGTGCCCACAGCCTTTTGGCTCTGAAATTTGGCTCCTTTTTGCACTGTTGCTTGTTTGGAGCCAGGGCTTGAATTACACTTTGAGTCTTGAGGCGGTCCGCAAAAAAATTTAAATCAGTTCATTGATTAACAAATCCACCTAAGTGAAGGAGCAATTTGCTGGAGACCCCACTCTCCATATATATTTAGAATATGATTTTAAAATCTTACAGGGGCAGGGGGAGGGGAGGGGCTGAGCTCCCCCTTAATTCACACTAATTCACACTAGAGCTTTAGTAGATATGAACTCATTACACGTTGGTGGACTATGGTGAGTTGTTCGGTTTGAGTATTTGTTACTTAGCAAATTAAGAATAAAAAACACTCCATCACCCTATCATCTTCTTTTGTTCACACTCTTAAAATTGTATTTTTTAAGATAAGGATATCATTTTTTAGGCAAATCTGCATCAGGCTTAATTTAAAACAGCCATATTTTATTTACCTCTCTGTCTACTTGTACTAAAAAAAACGCAACAAGCCTTAATTGGGTTTTATGTTATTCGGACATAATAGCCTTAGAGTACAAAGTTTGCTACTGATATTGTCCTAATAAGTTGTTCATTTTAACATAAAAAGGGGTATTTATTTGGTGAAATTTCAGCAACTGGACAGCATTTAAGGATTCAGTCAAGTAACAAGCTGGTCATTCAGCAAGAAGTTGAACTATGTTGACACTTTAAGAAAAGCAGCTCTTTTTACTGTGATATTTATCATCACAAAGCTTTACCTTTTTATTGTTTTATTCCATTTGGACAAATCTCCAGTATCCAACAAGATTCACTTTGAAAGCAGCAAGGACTGTCATAGCAAGTTTTGTGCTAGTACATTTTAGCATTAGTGACTTTTTGTGATTTTTCAAGCAGATACACGTTCAGAGATTTTGGAAACCTACATATGTGATGAAGCATTCTGCAGAGTCTTCTGTGAAGTTATAACTGACTTGGATTTTTTCCTTCCCTTCAAAGACATGATATCATAATAAATCACTACTTTGGAGTCTGTAACTTTGCATGCTACCATGGGAGAGAATCCTCACAAGCTCCAAATTCAGTAACCATTGGTATTGATGGGGCCTGTCTTTGAAGCCTACCATAGAAGACTGGCATTCCTGTGGTCCCAACCACTGCTTCCAGTGTGACTGCCAACACAGAATCACAGAAGCATAGAAAATTAGAGTTGGAAAGGACCTCAGGAGGTCATCTAGTCCAGCCCCTTGTGCAAAACAGGACTAGATCATCCCAGCCAATTCTCTGTCTACTTGGGTTTTAAAAGCCTCCCGAAGTAAAGAATCCACCACCTCTCTGGGTAACCAGTGCTTTACTACCCTCCTAGTGAGGAAAATCTTCCTAATAACTAACCTAAACTTACCTTGCTGCAATTTGAGACCATTGTTCCCTGTTCTGTCAACTACCACCACTGAGAAGAGTCTAGCTTCACGCTCTTTGGAACCACCCTTCAGATAGTTGAAAGCTGCTCTTAAATCCCCATAGTATTTACAGTGGAGTCATTCTGTGTCATTAAACATACATGTAGATGGTGAATGCCAGGTGAATATTGCATCTGGTCCACCTAGCCAACCAGGGGCCAAACCCCTGGTTCCTGCCAGCCCCTTCGCAGTCCACCACCACCTGGAGCCTGGAGCTGCACTCCTCTGCCCCCCTGCCAACTCAGGGGTGCCATGCCCCAGCTCAAATTGCTGGTGTCCTGGGTGCACTTATAGATTCTGCACCTGGGAGTTTACCCTTTGCATTAATAGAATGTGTAGGTGCACCCAGTCTTCTCCTCTCCAGACTAAGTCAGTCCAGTTCCCTCAGCCTTTCCTCATAAATCATATGTCTCAGCCCCCTATCTATTTTTGTTGCCCTCCACTGGACTCTCTCCAATTTGTCTATATCCTTTTGTAGTGAGGGCCCCAAAATTGAACACAGTTCAGTTGCAGCCCCAAAACTGCAACTCCGAAGACCTTTTCTTCAGAGCTACTGTTTAGTCACTCGGTCTCCAGCCTATGGCAGTGAATGGGATTGTTCCATCCTAAATGCAGGATTTTGCATTTGTCCTTATGGAACCTCATAAGATTTCTTTGGGTCCAATTCACCCAAAGAACATGAGCTCAAGGATCCATTGGTCATAGTCGCCAGTTTTGCCTTGCCTAAATAGATACAATTGTCTCAATATTTACAACATTCCTCATGCTTCTTTGTATTAAAGAAAGCAGCTATTGAATATTGTACATACTGTAATAAA
Source organism: Caiman crocodilus (assembly GCA_030014935.1). Classification (NCBI taxonomy): domain Eukaryota; kingdom Metazoa; phylum Chordata; order Crocodylia; family Alligatoridae; genus Caiman; species Caiman crocodilus. The sequence goes on along the minus strand of JAGPOW010003316.1, from coordinate 106,392,337 downwards.
TGAATCAGTTTCTGTATTCCATAGGCAGTATTGGCAAGATTTCAAGGATGACCTCAAAAGTATCAATTGCTTCTCTTTGTTAGCAAAACCAAATACATTTTTAATATGGTTTAAAATCTAGGCTCTGGTCCTTATGGATTAAATGGTGCCTTAGGCCTTAGTCTAGTAAATGCATGGGAATATGCTTACATTTAAGATACTACTCATAAACTTTAGAAGTTAAATATGTGTACAAATTAAGTGCTTGTAGGGTCAGAGTATAATAACTTTTAGATGATGTTACTAATCCTTTGATGGCACATAATTTGAACAGGAAATAAATGTGTTGAGAAAACTTAGGGCATTTATACATGTGCTCCAGAAGTGGGGGTGGGAGTGCTTTAATAAAGCGGCTCCAAGAGTGTCACATGTAGCAGCATCCCCACACTGAAAAATGGCAGTGGGGGTGCTTTATTTAAAGCTCATTGAATAAGCATGTGTATAGGTGCCCTTAAATACTAACATTTTTTCTACTAACTTTGTGAATTCCATAGAAGGGTTAATTCTTGATAGAGATATAAATATAGATGCACACACACAATACTGTGGCAAGATTATATATATGATTATATATATATAATCTCTATAGTAATGTACTGTCATACATACCGAAGCATAAACATTTGCTAAATGTATGATTTTGGTCTCATCAAAGGATCTAAATGGCAAAATGTTGACCATTATGTGTCTTGAGGTTTCTGAAGGCCAATTAAAAGAGAAGAGGGAATAGACCAAACACATCTGTGGATGAAAAAGTTGTTTGGAGTTGCAGAGCATGTGGAGAATAGAGCTAGAGAAATGGCCCCAAATCATTGCATGCACAAATATAAATTAGGAAATGCAGACTCAGGCATACTGTAGTCCACAAGATGAATATAAGACAACAGTATGCTCTTGTAGAAAAAAAAATCCAAAACAACTTGGCAGTGTACTAGGTTGCATTAACAGGAGTGTCACTTGCAGATCAAGGGAAGTGATTCTTCCATTCTATCTGTTACTGATAGGTCTCATCTAAGTCCAGTTTCAAGAAAGGTAAGGACAGATTAGAAAGAGTGCAGGAGAGAAAGAGAAAAATTATTAAAGACCTGGAAAACTTGACTTTTGAGGAAGTACTAAAAGAACTAGGACTGTTTTAGTCTGAAGAAGACTGAATGAGGATTTGCTAATAATATTTAAATACCTGAAAAAAGATTATGGATACATCTACATGAGACGCTTTGAGTGCAGTTGACTAATTCTACTGCGCATTAGTGCAGCCTGAGAAACCTGGGCTAATTATTCTTCTGCGCATAAACATCATAAAAAAGCGTGTGCTACTGCTAATGCAGAGTAGCACTGTTTATGATGCATTGAGTTAGTACCTGTAATTACAATAATGAACTTGTAGATGTGCCATATAAAAAGGATGTTAACTGACTGTTCTTTGTGGCTGCAAAGGACAGAATTAGGAGCAATGACCTGAAACTGCAGCAGAGGGAATTTACCATATTTACTCAAATATCAAACAAGGTCCTTCCCCGCTCATCAGCATGGGGGAAAACCTCATCTTAAATTTGCCTACAAGGAAAGCTTATTAAATATATTGTCTATCATTGAACAACTGCCAACCAGCATATGCCTAGTAATGGAATCCATCTGAGATTGATTGAAAGCAGCAGGTTGATTAAAAGCAATACTGAACTAAGCATCACTATAAAATACATGGCCTATACTGTGCAATCATGCTGATTGGAACCTATCACAAGGCTAGGTCAGTGCAGCCTATCTGAATGAGACATATAGTAGTACCCACTGAGCACAGTCTTCCTCACTGCTGACTCTTTAAAGTCATGGTGAGTCACTATCAGGTTTAGTTTTCTCTAATAAAAAAATCCCCAATTTTCAGATTTAAAAAAGTAACCCCACATCCACATTTTTCGGTGATTAAAATGAAATGCTACTGTATATATATTATGTATATTAATGGTGTTTCATTTTAATCATGGAAAATGTGGATTTGGGGTTACTTTTTTTAACTGAAAATCGGGGATTTTTTTTTGTCAGAGAAGACTAGGATCCCTGCTCATGAGTGGGGGACCTAATTAGTACATGGATCTGAGCAGTGGTGAGCTGTGGGATCACCATGGCTTGAAATACTTTTGATCCTGCTGCAGACCACCCCTTTCAACTATATGGTAAATCATGAGCCTTTTGGCTTGGGTCTAATACCACACATAATATGTACTCTATCTAAGTAGATACAAAAGTACTACTTAGAAGTGTGTATATTGAGTATCTATAGTAAAATTTGAAGCAGTTTCAAAAAAGTCAAAGTGCATCAATTCTGGATGCACTGTATTAAAGCTATGGGCATTATATGCAAATTACTACAGGTATTTTTATTACAAATATTTTTATTTTCAAATTTGCCCTTTCTTTTCATGTGCTTAGAAAAAGCATGGTGTAACAGTAAGGAGGTGGGGAAGGGACTGCAGGGGGTAGAAGTTTGGGAAGGGGCAAAGGGAAAGGGGACTACCTGAGCCCCCAGATTTATTTTCTCTGCTGTAGCAGTGGGAAGGGGACAAACTCAAGGGAAATCTCCAATCATTAGATTCTATACCTGAAATTGTATTTAAAAAATCATAATTTTTCCATATAGAGAATCTAATTATTGGGGGGGCTGTCCTATAATCAGGGTCATTTTATAGTCGAGTAATATCTCTGTGAAGGGAAGAGAATGGGGCAGGAGAAAAGCCCCAGGAACTGTTAATATGAAGTACTTACTGTAGGCATGGGGGGAAAGCTCAGCTGGAGCATGAAGCATGCTGCCTCATTTTTTGGCAGAAGGAGCATGAGGACAGGTATTTCTTGCCGCAGAGAGGGACAGCCAGAGAAGGAGTATAGCTGATGGAACAGAGAGATGACGGGGGTCCTTCCAGCCAACGACATCCCACAGACAGCTGTGGGGAAAGCAAGTGACACTGGCCAAGATGGTCAAAGGACTACCAAAAGAATAAAGCTTTGTGAATCTTTGGTCCTTAATTCGATTGGGTGGAGATTCAGCCCAATTTGGTGGCCAAATTTCCAAATCCGAATTGAATCAGAGGACGCTTTAATCTCTCCGAATTGATTTGAAGAGATTTGGCAATTCAGATGTAGATACAGCTTTAAATGTTTTTCTATATACCTCTAGGTATCAGAGGCTCTGAACACTGTGGTTCTGGGGCAGATGCAGTGCCCCACATAAGCATGGGGGCCTCCCCAATACGCTCAGCAGCAGACCCAGAAGTGGACCAGAAGCACTTCGTGGTCCACCGGGGAGCCATCACACGTAGGTCAATGAGTCTTTAGGGGAACAGCCCCTTTGATTGTCACTTTTTTTTGTTTTTTTTGTTTTTGTGTGCTGGTGTTCCTCCCTCAATGTGCCAGGAAAACAGCAGGAGGGAAAGTTTATCTCCCTACACAAGCATGTAGATCCTGAACCTGAGGAGCTAAAGCAGGGGATGAGTCCCAGTAAAATTGATTTTGAGTTGAGTGACCTGAGTTGAGGGATTGACTTCAGTTGATGGCCTGATGAACCCTTGAAGGACTGATTTAATTTGATTGACCCAGAAACTGAGAATGGATTCATTTCATTTTACTCTTGGATGGTTTGATGGACCCTTTTGGGGCTGATTTTGTTTGATTGACCCAGGAACCTGGCTGGAACTGATTTTGATTGATTGTCTAATAGACCCTTAATAGACTAATTGCGTTTACTTAACCCAGGAACCTGGGTGAGTTGATGTGAGGTAGTTGTCTTAGACTCCAAACTTATTTACCTTAGTTGATGGACCTCAGGGCCAGTAATTAATTGATTTAAGAATGGTCTCTGGGAAACCAAATGAAGGAGCTTAACCCTTAAACCTCATTTGGTAAACCAGAAAGTAATGGCCAATGGCATATTCAGCCAACACAAGATCCAGGCCCTGACATGTCATCTGGGGCATGGTAAGGGTGGAGTGCAAGGGAAGGAGGAGCCCTATGAAGAAAACCCTCCCATGAGACCTGGCAGAGCTATCACCCAGCTGCCATCCAACTCCCGAAAGTTAAAAATAGAAAAAATCATACATCAAGATGTGGTGAGTAGTGACAGTACCATCCAGTTTTTCCCCCATGTGTTATTCAAGATAGGTGTCAGGTAGGTGGGGACCATGGCCTTATAGCACCTATCCCCAACAATCTTCAGGCAATGTGACAGGTACAAAACAACCTAGAAACACCCCTGTTTGAAACAATGGTACCTTCTTGACTATGTCATTGTAAGAGCACATGATCTAAAAGACGTCTATATCGTATGTGTCATGAGAGGAGCTGAAGACTGCTGGATCAATCATTGCTTAGTGAGATCAATCCATCAGGGTTGTGTTGAAACATTGAAAGCAACCCAAATCAATCTGAAGACAGTAGAACATCAAATGCCTTTAGACCCCTACACATCATGAAGCCCTCCAAACACAGCTCAGTAACAAACTAGCCAATCTTAGGAATGCAAATGAAAACACTTGCGTTAAAGAAGACTGGCAAGCTCTAAAAGAGACCATCCATGAGGCTTCCACAGAATCAGTTGGCTTTATCACCCAATGCCATCAGGACTGGTTTGACAAAACGAAGAGTGAGAAATGAAGAAGTCCACCAGGTGATAAGACAGATGAAGAACAGCAAAGCATCTGGTCCTGATGGCATAGCAGCTAAGATCTTTGAAGTTGGTGGGTAAACTATGACCAACAAGCTCCATACAGTTTTTTAAAATCTGGAACACTGAGGAAATTTCCGCTGACTTAAAGAATGCCAATATTGTTGCTATTTTCAAAGAGGGAGATACATCTGACTATGGAAACTATTGAGGTATCACCCTTCTTTCCATAACTGTGAAGATCCTGCTCGAGTCTCAATTTGGCTTCAGACCATAAAGAAGCAACATAAGCATGATTGTTGTGGCCCAGTAGATCCAGGAAAAATGCCGAGAACAATGCCAGGAATGGTATATGGCCTTTATCAACTTGACCAAAACTCTTGACTTCACTAACTGTGAAACTCTATGGAAGATCTGATTGAAGTTTGGCTCTCCAAGAAAAAAATTATCATCATCCTTTGACTTCTTCATGGGCCAGATGAATGCCTCCATCTCATGCAACGGCTTCACTATGGAGCCCTTTGCCATTTGAACTGGTGCCGAGTAGGGATGCATGATTGACCAATTGTTTTCCATCTTTCTTGTGGTCATCAAGATGCTCACCAGTGACTGTCTGCCACATGGCATCAGTATCAAGTACAGAATGAATGGAAACCTTTTCAATCTTTCCTGCCTCTGCCAAAACCAAAGTTACATAGGCCCTGATTGTGGAACTCCAATATGCTGATGATTGTGCTGTTATTGCACATACTGTGAGGAGGACCTACAAATAGCCCTTAACTGCTTCTCTCGAGTACCAGTGCCTGGGACTGACACTTATCATCAGAAAAACAAAGATGCTTTACTAGTCTGCTCCAGGCCAATCAACTCCTGCCAGCAAAGGTTCTCATTGATGGACAGGAGCTGGAGAATGTGTCAGCTCTGTCTTCAGAAGACTGTATCATCGTGTGTTCAATGATCATGACATAGGACTTGAATAAAGCTCCTGTTATATAAGGTTGTGGTAATTCCAACTCTTTTCTATGGCTGTGAAGAGTGGGTGATCTACTGGGATCACCTGGAAAGCCTGGAAAATCTTCACCAGTGCTACCCCCAAAAGATCCTTGACATAAAGTGGGAGGATCATTGCACAAATACCAATGTTCTCACTAACGCCAACACCACCGGCATGGAAGTGTTGATTAGCAGTGGATAAAGCATTATGTGTACAAGCTTGAAGTATGTTTATTAAAATGTAAACCATGCAGGTACACTAGGCTGGGTGATGTCCCAGATTTCAGATCCTCAGGGTCCAAGTAGCCCTGGGAACCCCCTCAGGCAGGTCTGCTGACTGAGGTGTTCCATGGACAGGTGTGTGCCTCACCCTCACTGCCCAAGAATTTACTCCAGACTCAATAAGCACATTGGTTTCTTTATTATGTACAACTATATACAGAAAAGAAACAATCAGTAGAAGAAATATATATATAATATCAATAGCTAATAATAAGACCAACAATTTGAATGGAATTTACAACTGCAACATTAGGTGAATAATTCCACCCCACTGGGTGGTCCTACTTGCATTAAACAACCTCAATGATTACATTCACCTGGTTATAACCCTTTAAAACAGTTTCCCCCCCATAAGCCAGGTTGCTTTTCCTCTGGTCACAATCCCCTTCCTATAACAATAAATGGTAATACACCTTTAACTATTAGGGGTGTGTGAAGTGGGCTGTATTTGATTCGGATTCATCTTGAATTGGGGACAGTGATTCAATTTCTTGATTCTGATTACTGTCCCAATTGGATTCAGCTGAATCCAAATCTGAAGATTCAATGCTGATTCAAAGAACAAGTAATTTGACCATAGACACGGCTTTAAACGTTTTTTCTACATACCTTGAGGTACCAGGCATGGCTTGTGAATGCTGCGACGGTGGGGAGGATGGACTGTCCCACAGGACCACGGGGGCGGGGGAAGGGGCCCTGCATGCTTGGCACCAAACCCAGCTCTGCTGCTGAGCACACAGGGCACCTTTTCCAAGCCCCCCTAGCTTGACAATCAGCCACAGGGGACCCCAGGAGCTCCTGCAGACCCAGGAGGTACCAGTCATTGAGCCGGGGAGGTACAGCTCTGTGCAGTCCCTGGGGGACACAGACTTCCATGCTTCTGGTCCACTTCCAGGTCTGTTGCCGAGTGCACTGGGGACCCCCCGCTGTGTTCCTGTGGGATGCTCCAGCTGCCCCAACATCTCAGCCTTCATGATCTGCCTGGTACCTTGAGGTATGTAGAAAAAACATTTAAAGCTGTGTTTACGTCTGAATTGTTGAATCTGCCAGGGTGCAGCACCCCTGTGGTGAAGCAGATAACTGAAGGACCTCCTACACCAAAAAGAGAGACATATAAAGGATGGAAGGCTAGAACCGCCACCAAGGAGGTTTGCTCAGCATTGATCCGTACCTGCAGGGAGAGGATCAGGATAGCCAAGGCTGAAACTGAGCTCCATCTGGCTACTTACATAAAGGACAACAAAAATACCTTTTTTAAATATGTAAGGAGTCGGAAAAAAAATAAGGGGAACATTGAACCTCTGCTGAACCAAGCAGGAGAGCTGATAACTGACAACCTTGATATGACCAACCTGCTAAATGGGTATTTCGTGTCAGTCTTTCACCGGTCCAATGGGACTGCCCTGACTAGCAAGACATGGGACAGCCAGGGTGAGGATGGATTTATACCCAGCATCGGTGTTGATCTAGTAAAGGATCACCTTGGGAGGCTTGACACCTTCAAGTTGGCTGGTCCTGACAGATTACACCCTAGAGTACTCAAGGAGTTGGCAAGTGTCATAGCTCAACCATTGGCCAAAATATTCAAAAACTCATGGCGTTCAAGTGAAATACCTGAAGAGTGAAAGCAGGCCAATGTCGTGCTCATCTTCAAGGAAGGGAGGAAAGTAGATCCAGGGAACTATAGGCTCATCAGCCTGACTTCTATCCCAGGGAGGATTTTGGAGAAAGTCATCAATGAGACCATACTCAACCAACAGGCTGAGGGCAACTTCCTGAGGAATAGCCAGCATGGGTTTGTTGTGGGTAAGTCTTGCCTGCCCAATCTCCTCTCCTTCTATGACCGAGTGACATATCACCTCAACAAGGGAGAATTGATTGACGTCATTTATCTTGATTTTAAAAAAGCTTTCGGTCTGGTATCCCATGACCATCTTATGGAAAAACTGGTCAACTGTGGCCTCGGCTACATCACAGACTGCTGGCTGGGGAACTGGCTTCGAGGCCCAGCCCAGAGAGTGGTAGTTGATGAAAGTCAATCATCATGGTGTGCTGTGACCAGTGGGGTCCACCAAGTCTCCGTCCTTTGGCCTATCCTCTTCAACATCTTCATTAACGATGTGGACATTGGTGTCAGAAGCGGACTGGGCAAGTTCACTGATGACACCAAACTTTGATGACACCTGAATCACACCCAAAGACAGGATGGTGATTCAGGCCAGCCTTGACAGGCTTGGAAAATGGGAGGATGTGAAACCGATAGCCTTCAGCTCTGAAAAATTCAAGGTACTCCAACTTGGGAAGAAAAACCCGCAGCATACATATAGGCTTGGCAGTGCCACACTTGCTAGCACCATAACCGAAAAGGACTTGGGGGTCATGATTGACCACAAGGTGAATATGAGCCATCAATGTAATTTCACAGCTGGCAAAGTGAGCAAAACTCTGGCTTGCATTTACAGATGCTTTTCCAGCAAATCATAAGATCTCATCCTCTCACTGTACTTGGCCTTGTTGAGGCCACAGCTGGAGTAGTGCATCCAATTCTGGGCTCCACAATTTAAAAAGGATGCAGAGAAGCTTGAGAGAGTCCAGAGGATAGCCACATGCATGATCAGAGGGCAGGAAAACAGGCCTTATGATGAGAGGCTGAGAGCCATGGGACTCTTCAGCCTGGACAAGTGCAGGATCAGGGGAGACCTGGTGCTGACCTATAAGTAAATACGGGGTGTACGTTAGGATCTGGGGGAACAGCTGTTCACCAGAGTGGCCCATGGGATGACAAAATCTAACGGTCATAAACTTCTCCAAGAGAGTTTCAAGCTGGACATAAAGAACTTCTTTATTGTCTGAGTCCCCAAGGCCTGAAACAGACTGCCTCCAGAGATGGTACAAGCACCTACTCCGGACTCCTTTAAGAGGCAACTGGGCAAATAACTTGCTGGTATCCTGTGATCCCAGCTGCCTTCCTGCCCTTGGGGCAGGGGGCTGGACTCAATGATCTTCTGAGGTCCCTTCTAGCCCTAATGTCTGTGAAATCTATGAATCGATTCAGAGGGTTCCAATTCGATTCGGAGAGATTAAGGGTCTCTTGATTCAATTTGGGTTTGGAGATTTGGCCATTGAATATCTTCAGGTCCCTGACCAGGCAGCTTTTCCTAGCTCCCAGGTAGCTTACCAACCCCTCCCTATTCTCCCCCCCCCCCCTGCCATCTGTGTCCTTGTTTGCATAGGTTTCACCTGGGTGGGGAATCAACTTCACCTGGGATGACTCAGGCTCTCCTCTGTCCTGATTTCTGCTCCCCAGCAAGCCGTTCCCTCTGCCTGAGGTGGGGGAGGAGGGGCTGAGTCTCTGCCCCACTCTTCAGGCTGGTGTTGCTCTCCTCCAGCTTCTTTTCAGCTGGTTTTTTCTCCCTCAGCATTTCATAGTTCCATAGTAGCCAACCAGAGCCCAGGGTTTGTAATGGGGGCTCTGGTCACAGCTCAAATGCTCCAGTAAAAAGCATGCACTATGCACAGCATACCCTCTGTTTGGAAAAGCTATTGTACCCTCTGCAAACTTTTTTTGCCACCTTTCTTGCAAAGTTCTTAGGCACAGCTCACTTACTCAGCTTGCAGCCAAGCAAGCCTTTGCATCTGTTACACAAACAATTGCTATACTCCCAACTCAGACAAAGACTAAGGCCACATGGGGGCCAGAGGAAACACTTCCAGGACACCTTCGAGGGAGACATTAAGAAGTGTGGCATTGACATCACAAATTGTGAAAAACTGGCCCAGGACAGGGCTACATGGCAATGCCTTGTGTGAGAAGGTACATCTTACTTCATCTTGCCCTGGTGGCAGAAGGAAAATCATCTTGGACAGAGTTACTCATTTATACCAAGCAAGGTTCCTTGCCAAGCTACAACTTTCTGGCTTCAGCTGTTGGCAAAAAAAAAAAATTCTCAAAACTAGTTTGGACCATTCTGGTTCAGATTTTCCAAAACTAAAATATGGGAAATTTCAGTCCAAAAAGTGAAAGTTTCAGAAAATTATCAGCACTCTAGTCCCCTTACCTTCCAACAAAAATGAAAAAATGGGAATAGGACGAGTTTTATGATGTGTTTTGCAAACTTAACAATAGAACTGTAGGCGGAGGGATGTATATGTCTCTACCAACCCTTCCCCATTGGAAATTTCAACCCATATATTAAAAAATATTCACAGTACAGAATGGCAAAGACTGTGTCTGAAGCCAAGCTTCAGTCTTCTAATCAGAGCTGTGCCTAGAAAACTGTATTAGTCTGTACAGCCTATGCAATCATAAAGGCCCTTGTACTCAGGTCTCATTTATAGGGCTGGGGATGCAGATTGGAACTTCTCCAAAGCTGGACCCTTGGAATTGGATTGTGATGCTGACCTATGTCTCCCCTGCTTTGTGGTTCACTTAAGAAAATATATTTACCATTGTAGGTAGTGGCTGTTGCTGTTGTCAATATGGTAACATCATAACAAGAATTTCTTCTAGGATTTTTAGTACTCAAACAGGATCTGTTTTCAAATGTTTTGTGAAGTTTTGTTTTGTGCCAAATACAAATTCTTAAACCAGTTTTCTTCTTAACCCAAGTTAAATATTTAAAATGTGGGGGGGGTTTCTTTTCCTAAATAAGATTCAAAACAATAATCTAATAAAACCTATTTATTTAATTTTAATATAACATTAAGCTGTTGGTATGAAATAATTAACCACACTTCTTGTGATATCTTTGAAATCTGTTTTAGAAAATAAATGCTGTAATTAGACAGTAAAAGTCCTGTTGATTGGTATAATACCATGTGAGTTGAAAGCAATGAACCTGGGTTAATTTTTTTTAATCACACTTAGTCTCTGCCCAGGCATCATACTTTGTGAAACTGGCCCTGAGACTATCTATTGCTATCTTTGTATATACACTGTGGTGTAGTTCATCAAGAACAGGTGACTGATTATACTTTCATTATACTGAGGGGAGGAAAGGGTAAATGGGAAAACATTTAAGTAACCACAGGAAACACAATTATCTTGGAAAGTGATTTATGATATTTTCTATCACTTTCTGTAATATTTTGACATGGGAATTATTTGTGCATCAGTAGCTATAATTGTAGTTGATTAGATGAGAGATGGGCCTCAGGCAAAAACTCAGCCACAAAAAAATACTGAATTTTGAGAATTAGGGGTTTCAAAATCCTTAATTTCACAGCGGGGTCCTTCACTATAATTTTTCTAACCAAAACGCTGAATCCAAAATTGTCCATATTTCTATGGTTTTCCCTCTATGAGAAGGGTTAGAGCCAGTAACCATCACCCAAATAACATTGTATCTTCAGTGCGTCTTCATGCCAGTCATGAAAGGCTCCTGCACAGAATGAGGAGCTGCCATCCTGTGAGGTGAAAAAGATGCAAAGTCTTACCTGCCCTTCTTCGTCCGGAGGAGTGAAGCCAACATTATGTGTCTCAGCTTTTCCTTTCTCTTTTTAGCTTCTGTAACTATTATTTGGGGTGGAGGATACTTTCTATTAACTCTGAAAACCATTGATAACGGCTTGCAAAATTACCATTTGTGAAAGATATAACAGGATGGAATTTTTCAATCCAGTGAAAGGGAACAAGAAATTCTCATGATCTCCATCATTTGTAACCAAAGTTATTGAACAGGTTGAATACACTTCAAACAGCTTGATTAAAGTTAATTCAGCTTTTATATTTTCCTGCTCTGTTTTTAGGCATCATTAGAAGCCAAATGTCTTCACCAAGTGGGGACATGTGCAATAAGTTGCTAGTAACAAGAATTGAGTTAGAAGATGACAAGTGATCTAAAAAAACGTGACACCTATGCTTGTAAGAGCAGTGTGTCATAGAGAGTATTTTAAAGCTGTTATTGATTAGTGGAAGATGAATGTGCCTTGAAATAGTAATCTTTGGTATATCATTGATCTTCTTTGAGCCTTACCGATCTTCCCCAAGTGCTTTATTGAGAGAACAGTATGTCATAGTCTCTAGCTATTCAGTGATAAACTACACAGCACCATTCTGCCACTGAGAGTTTCCCTCTTTTTAAGACTCCAGGCTAAAACCACCTTATTAGCACTGTTCAGTGAGTGGCTCTTGATGAAATTCACTTCTATATAGATCTTTTTTTTTAGTTTTAAATTTTTTTGGTAGGATTGATTAATCAATCACTCTTGGCCTCTGGGTGATGCCACTGAACTCCAGTTTCAGAAGATGGTAGAAAAAAAATTCTCTCATTTTATAAAATTAGTCAATGACTTGGAAGTTATTGTGCTATCTCCTTTACTTTATTCCCAACTGTGTAGGAGATGAAATACACACTAAACCTAAGGATTTGGGCAAGTGGGTTCATTAACTGTATGAAATGTATTGGTTATCTCATTGTAAGAAAATGGCATATATATGATCAACAACTGCCAAAGGCAAACAGCATCCAGAAGTGGATTCATCAAACAAATCAACAGGTGTGTGCATAGATTAAACATAAAATGTACTTTTGACTCCATAAAATGATAGTGTGGTAAGAAGATATTTTAAGGATTGTAACCACTAGAGTTTTTCTGAACAGGTTTTTCTTTTTTATAAATGAACATTTTACTATAGCTGTCACAGCACATAAATGAACATCATGCAGTAGAACTTGATGATAAATCCATATTGTAATATCAAAATAATATGATAGCTGGGTTGTTTTTTGGGGATTTGTTGTTGTTGTTGTTAAAGCATCTGCCCAGCTCTGATTTTTAAATATGCAGTATACCGTAATTAAAAGTATATCTATTTTCACTTTGGGTACCAGTAATCTAAAGATTCCAACAGTTATGTGACCCATTGAGTAACAAATATTTTGTATTTTCATAACATTTGTGTATGTTTATAGCAAAACCATCCAGCTTCTAAGGGCCAGGGCCTGCATGTACCACAGGTTGCACGGGAGGGAAGCCATCAGGGGGACATGGGTCCCTGGGGCCATACTCTTTGTGCCTTTCTGCATTACATGTCCTACCGCCGCACCATGCTTTCCATTGCTACCACTTTGTCCTCCAACTGCACTGTGCAACATGATGCACACACCAGGGCACCCCCCCACACATACACCAGGGCACCCCCCCAGCTGCTGCACTGTGCATCTGTGCACCTCCCTCACTGCCCCCTGTGCCCCCTGCTACACTAAGAACCTGCCCTTTATCCCTCCACTGTTTGATGTACCTGGATGTTCCTTCTCACTCTCAGCTCTCTGGCCACAGGTGCACCATAGATGTCCCCACTGCACTATGCATCTCAGGTACCCCAGGCCATGAGCTACCTCAGCACTGTGGGCAGCAAACCACTGCATTGCCTCACCCGCCAGTTGGGGAAGGGGAAGCTAGAGGGAAAGGGATCCCCAGCTGTTTCTGCAGCCAGAACAGTGCAAGAAGCAGCAGGTCAGTGGGAATCCAGGAGCTGCAACTGAATCCCCTGATGGCTGCATGTGGTCCAGTGACCATTTGGATGGCTGTGCTTTACAGTACTGTGCATTGTGTCCATGCTCTGGATGCAACTTTTCATTTTAGGTATTCTTAATTTGCTAGCATTTTTTGACAATAGCAAAATGAAGGGTAGGCAAGTGGGGCATCAGCCCCAACCACCAACTTGATGGGGGTGCTAGGATGGTGGCCCCAGAATGATGGCACCCCAGGGAGTTTTTGCTGTGGTCATAGCAATACTAGCCGGCTTTGAGGATGCTACTACAGTAGCATCAGCATCAGCTGGAGTGTGGGGAGAGCAGAAAGGGATAGGGCAGCACCAGTAAGGGTCTTTGAGTCCCTGGGGCTCAACCCTCCCCGCTTCCATCTCCCTGCCACCTGCTTTTTGGCACTTGGCAGCCCCTGTAACATGTTTTTCAGAGTGCAAAGCTTGTTAGTGAGTGCTACTTCTGTTTTTTGGTGTATTCTTTGTTATTCCTGGTAACTGCAGCCACAAGCTATGGTATAGTGTGCACTGAGAAACTTATGAGTATCTTAGGTGAATGTTGCATTTTGAGCTATACCTGTGCTATATTTCTAAATGAGAATGCTAAGGATCTATTAATGTTTTTTTCCCCACCTCTAAAAGATAATTAGACATAGACATCCCAAGAATTGACTGCTGTGACTGAGCATATGTCTGTGAAATTACAAGCAAGGCCCAGGAATCAAGAAATAGCTTAGGACAGTCCATATTTAATGCTCCAGGATACTTTACCTTCTTATCATCAATTCTTATGTCTATATAGTCTGGAAACACACAAAATATATCTGATTTTTTAGGGTTATATTTTATTAGAGAAACTTAATCAAGAATCTGGTTAATTAAAACCTTTGTTGTCCATTGTCTTAAAAAAATAGCATTAATCACTTCTTGGGTCAAAGGTGAAATAAGTGATTAACTTAACTTAACAATAAGTGGCTGGTTATCCACATAATGACCTTATCATGTCCTGTTTTATATGAAATATTCATCAGTCTTAATGAAAGCATTATAATTCCCAAGTTGCATGATAGAGCTGAAATTAGAAAATGCATAACATAGATTCTTCACCTTGGGATTTAAATCTGGTTCAGACTGAGCACATCTACACAAGACTCTTTACTGCACAATAGAGCTAATTACTGTACAGTAAGCAACTGCAGCTACACATTCAGACACTTACTGTGCAGTAACTGGCTCTAATTGTGAGTAAATTTGCTACCTGCAAATGCAAGTAGCAAATTTAGTCAAAATTACTTACTGCACAGTAGCACATGTGTATATGCTTGACCAGGAGCAAATGTGCTCCTACTCAGCTGGGCAGCAGGAGGTGGGAGATTGTTCCCTGCCCCCAGGAGCTGCCTGCTGCAAGTTCTGCTACTGGAGTCCATGCAAGAACAATGTTCCCCTGCCCTGGCAGCAGGGAGCTTTCAGTCCCCACTTCGCAATCACCGGGCTGGGAGATCCTTATCTACCAGTGCCAGCTCTATCATCACAGAGCTGATGATGAAAGATTGTTCTTTCCCAGTACCAGCTCCCTGACTGGTCCTTATCTCCCAGAACCAGTTCCATGACCGCTTGGCCAGCACTGAGAGATCTTTAACTCCCAGCACCAGCTCCGCAATCATGGGGCTACTGCTGGGAGATTCTTTTCTCCCAGCACCAGCACCACAAACATGGGGCCAGTGCTGAGAGATTCTTCTCTCCCAGCTCCACTGTTGCAGGGCTGGTGCTGGGAGATCCTTATCCCCTGGTGCCAGCTCTGCAGTCATGGGGCTGGCGCTAGGAAATCTTTGCTGGGACCTCCCTGCTGGGGCAGGGGGACATTGTCCCTGCCTGGGCTTTGGTGGCAGAGCCCGCTGCAGCAACAGGCAGCTCCTAGGGGTGGGGAGCAATGTCCCAGCCTCCTCCTCCCAGCTGTCTCCTGACCCCTGGGCTAGCACTCAAGAGTGAACTACTGGATTAATTGCACATGTAGACATGCTCATGCTGTTATGGAAATTCACTTTGGTTCTGAATGTGAATTCACAAGCAACAACGTGTTCTCTTCTGATTTCATAGAGACCAACCATAATCAGTATGGTCTTGCAAGTTAAAAGGAGGACACTTGATGAATTCAAATTGAGAACTAAATTGATTTCTGTTAGTGGTTGGTTTATGCAGGGGTAGATCCAAGAGAGTTTACACAGGGGTAGATCCAAGAGGGTTGCAGTGACATGGATGCAACTCCATTTCAGTCTACCACAGCAGGGGAGCAGCAGCTGAAACCTCAAAGCAAGTAAGAATCTTCCCGTTCCTTACCCTCCATGCTCAGCGGTAAGTCTTTTCCTCTCCCCTTCCCTTCCCCCCCCCCCCTTCCCTGGCCAACACTGTCCAGCTTCAGAGTTGCCCATTCCAGCTGGACCCCACCTGAGCCAGAAAAAAGCAGTGACAGGCAAGTTCCTCCTGTCTGCCATGTCTTTTTAAGTGTTGCCTACCAGCCCAAGTGCAAACATAGGGGAAGGGACCCATTACCTGTCATTGCTGTCTCTAGCTAGCTTGACTCCACAGGAGCAACTCTGGAATGAACCCGCCCCTCCCTGCCAGCCCCTGGGTTCTCTGGGGACAGTGGCAGTGGTAGCAGTGGGCCGGGGGGAGGAAGGAGAGGGGAGGGTACAGACCACTGAGCATGGAGGAAAAGGGAGGGAGAAGGGAGGATTTTTACCTGCTTGAGGGACTTAAAACAGTTCCTTTCTACTGGTCTGTGTTCCCATGTACTAAGGATGGGTTGGAATCAGGGTGCAGATTCCCCTACAGCACAGGTCACCGATCCCACAGCTTCTCTGTGAAATTATGGATCCACACATGCCTATAGGCATATGTTTAGGCCCTGGTTCCTAGAATCCCATGATGACATCAGAATCTCAACTAACACTAAACAAAACTTGCTTCAAGCCCCCTGGAACCAGACTTCTGACATGTTTGCCCTTTGTGGTGACATATGCATCTGCTAATCTTTGTTATCCAGGTGAGTAGACCTAACTGAAGGTTGCATAATTTATCTGATCTATCTAAAGTACTTACCAGATATGCTACTATTACTATGGAATCTGAACAACCATATTTAAATAATATTTAAATATTTAACTAATATAATAAATATTTAAAATATTATTGTAATAATACATATTTAAAAATAGAGCTAATCTCTCTTTCCCTTTGTACCCTGTAGGAGAACCAGCTTGACTGATTCATTGGAGCTGTTCTGCTTGTTTGGCTCTTTGCATAACAAATATACTGAGCTAAGTTGAATGAATAGGCTTTTCAGTTAGTTTGGAAATTGGTTGGTTTTTTTGGTTTGTCTCCATGGTCTACATGTAAGTTCTGTGAAAGATTTATCTGCTGGACTTACCAGCCTCCCACTACTCAATGACATGTCATTATTTCAGCAGAATGTAACTGTCATGGGAGGTCAGTATTGTGAGAAGTGGTCTGTCAGGTAGTCAAGTGCAATCCCATAGAAAGCTTTGAACATCAGAATAGATACCTAGAATTGCACTACGGGTGGCCACTGCAGAGTGAGCATCTGACTACTGGGTCCATAGAAACCTGAGTCATCTTAGCAAAAGGACTGTCTGATTTGTACCAGCTGGGGTGCATGGCTTCTTTCCAACACATGTATGAATTGCATTAGAAGTCATGTATATATGGACCAATAAGGCAGGTGTGAGTCTGATATTATTATGCAGTCTTCTGTCAGTCACAAATTGAAGTGCATCTTATTTTTTTTATTTAGATGCATAAGAGACTGAGTGTAGACTGATCAATAATTTAGGAGCTCTCTGAAACTGAGGGAAATTTTCTGAAGGATTCAGTAGAGCAGTGATTAGGGTGGCCATTCATTCTATTTTATAGAGGACAGTCCAGTTTTCTGGTCCTCTGTCCTCTATTGATATGAAACCAGATGCCTTTATGTCCTCTATTTTTCACCTGTTGGCACCCTCTCCCACTGCCGACACTGCTTCAGCCGCCTGTGGGAGCTCCCTGCTCAGTCCTCCGCTGACACTGCCGTGGCTGCCTGAAGGAGCTCTCTGCTCAGCCCACTCCCACTGCCTATACCACTGCTGACACCTGTGGGAGCTCTCTGTGCCCCCTCATTCTTGGGAGGCATGCAACGTCCATGGTGGTGAGGAACATTTGCATTAAATGCATTAAATGTAACTGTCCTCTCTTCTTGAGGTACCTCAATGGCCACCCTACCAGGGATGCCATGAGAGCCTTTGAAAGGGGTTACTGGGAGAAAGGAGATAAAAAAGATAAGGTTCTGGTAAGGAGCTAAGTACAGGCCTCTCCTCTTTCCTCCACTTGACAAAGGGTCTTCCCTGCCAGCTACTCCTTCTCCTTCGTGGTTACACTTCAAGCAGGTAAGTGCTCTAATAAAGAATTGGTTTCTGAAATGGGGTGCTGCTAAATTTACAAAAGTCATAGAGGGGTGCCTCAAGTCTAAAAAGGTTGACAACCACTGGGTTAGAATATTGCATGTGTTTTGGTTTGGTGGTAGATTTCCATTAGTGGCTTGTGACTCTGATCCCCTTCCTGTTATATGGCAGAAGAGGGATAAAAAAGTTCAGACAATATTGCTTAGTCTGCAAACAGGATTTTGCTTAAAAAGGAAAAAATCTTGGAAAGAGAGGCCATCATTTTCCTGGTCCTCTTTTTGGCTTGTTCTTGGCAGCCTGAGAGATCACCAGGGTTCCTGGTTTTCTCTGATATAAAAATTGGGGATTTTTTTTTTTTGTTACAAAAGGAACCCCAAATCCACATTTTTCCATGATTAAAATTAAACACTACCCTGGAGATCACACCATTTATGCATTCTTTATGAAAGTAAAGCGTGCCTTGCAGTGGGAGGTGCAGTTTTCTGGGGTTGAATGTAGATAATAAGAAATTACATGTGATATATGGAAGATTTCTGTGGTAATTTCCTGTATCAGAGGAAACTTGGCTTTATTTTTTGCCTCCTTGCTGTCATTGTTTAGAGCACTGAGTGGGTTTGGGTTTTTTTTGTTTGCTGGTAGTCTCCAATTGGAGTCTCCAGTTGGCTTTAGCACAGTCTGGCCTGGGGTCAAAATCTGCTTTGTGCTGCGCTAGAGTCAGTTTGCAGTGGAGCCAGTCTGAGACTCCAGTGTGGTCCCAGGGCTAAAAGCAAAAATCAGCAGATTTTCAGTCCTAGCCCCATGATCACAACGGAGCTGGTTGGAGAGACTGATGTAGTCCCAGGGTTGGGATCAGAATCAACTGATTGCTGGTCTCAGCCCTAGAACTGCACCAGAGCCATTTGGAGATGCTGGTGCAGTCCCAGCGCTAAGACCAACAGTCAGTGGATCGTGGGTCTCAGCCCCAGGACCGTAATTGATTGTATTATTTCTATGGAGTAGTTGGACATCAGCTCAATGCATGTTACTTAATATGATCTGGAGATGCTCCTCACTTGAAAAGGCCTAACTTTGATAAAGAATTATATGATATCAATGTATTTAGCATGAGTTGTCCTGCTTGAACATTCAGACAGCTTGCAGTTTAAGTGCATTTAACGCATACTAAGTGTCCCATGTGACATGGCCCTCCATTAGCATTTCAGTCAGCTCTCATGGGAAGCCTGCATTTACAGGTACTTAAAGCTCAGCAGTCTGCCCAGGTTGCCAAGGATTCGTGGATTAAATGCACATATAAGAAGGCTTTTTATTTTGTTTTGAGCCCTGAAGAGAACAGAGTGGCTATTCTGCTCACCAGCACCAGGGTCTGTGGTACATAAAGTGCAGGATGTGGGACAGTGATATGAAGTTATGCCAGTTCTGTGTATCAGCCAGGATTGTACTATGCAAACTCTTCACTAAGCTTCTCTATTTTACTTCTGAAACTATAGAAGTACTATAGAAACTATAGAAGTTACTATAGAAACATTGATTGGGAAGCCTGCAAGTTAGGAACATTCCGCCATGTGGCTCTGCCATTCCTGCAATGCAAAGAAAAGGGAAGAAAATTAAACAAATCACTTATCTAGGTAGTTTTAGCAGAAGAAAAGCATGAGCAGGTGTTCATAACGACATACTCTGCTCTATGACCTTTAGTGTGAAGGATTTATTTTGTATTATTCCTTGCTTTATAGCCTTAAAGATGTAGTAATGAGGTGCTCTCTGTGCATCCTCCTACTCAGAAAAGCTATATTGAGAAGTACAGCTGCAACCAGCAGGGTGTTAATCACCATTTACCAGCAGTCAGGACTAACACAGGCAATTGGGGAGTATAATAATTTTCTATAGGATGCCTACTCCTCACCATCCTGGCTTATGTTAATAGTAATGCATTTTAAACTCTCAGGCATTAGCTCTTTTTACCATGGAGAATAGATTTATGTAAACAAACATTATTCTGGAGTGAAATTAGCCAAGGTATTATATTGATAAACATGACTGTGAGTAGTGTTAAGGGTGGGAATGCAGAAAATAAACAGCAATCTTCTGTGAAATATGAATACCTCCCACCGTTTGAGATGGTGAAGTTGGTGAGTTGTGGGTTGCTAATGTTAACATGATATTTCCCTGCATTCCATCAAGTTGAAAAGGGATTTACTGTCTTCCTACTTTTTTTGCTTCTGGCTTTGATGGTAGGGAGGTGCAGTGTGCACTGTCATTTTAAATGACTACCATTACAACAGCGGTTATTCAAGATGATAATTAAATCCTCTGTACCAGGCTCCCATCACAATACTGTCTCCAGCAGATGATGTCATCCCTCAGCTCTTCACAATTTTCTCCCTAGTTCAGTAAAAAAAAAAATAAAAAAAATCAGGGATATTACAAATACAAAGGATGGCATTAAACTTGAATCTCGCTAATCTTTTCTGAGATTACTTAGAATTTATATCATCTTCAGTACCAAAGGACCTGTGTGATAGATCCAAGTAACTAATTGTGATGGAATAAGAATTTATTACATCTCAAAGGATTATTCCTTTCATAAAATTTTATTAAAAGATAATGTGTTTAATTTTTCTCTTAAAATAGTCCAAGCAGTTTTACAACCACTGGGTATCTGACAGTTCACATAAAGGCAATATGAGTTTTTTCTAAGGAAATATAAATGCACAGGTTCTAGCTTGTTTCATTATATGGTATTTTTACTTTACTTCTTAAACTGTTTTGCTTTATTGGATAGGCAGTGATGCACTAAATTGATTGGTAAGCACTTACATACTGGCCTGTGATGACTCAGGTTGGAATATAGGTCTTTTGGTACTTGCAATGGTATAACTTGCCTTTGAAAATATTTAGTTTAAAATACCACATTGCAGGACATGAGCACATACTAAAGCTGTTTCTTTGTTTTAATTTGTTTAAAGTTGTTTTAGAAGAAGGAAAAAATCCATTTTTTGAGGGGAGAGAGGAGCAAATAGGTAAAATGGATAAGACTTTTGAACATAGATCACAATGTGAGTCTCTGACTTAGATGTGTATGGCAGAGAGGCGGGGTGTGGAATTCATACATATGCTTTTCTTAGCTTGCCTTAAATGAACTTGTTCTTTAAAATTTACATGTTAAAAAATCCTTAGATCCTCTTCAGCTCCCATTGGTTCTCCAAAAGACAGGACTATTTGAAATTTGACAAGTAGCTGCAATGTATGATGATTTTATTATTTCAAAGTATTTTATGTATAGTATACACTCATACTCATCTTTGTATTTTCTGGGTTTTGTTTTGTAGCTGTTTCTAGTTTTATGATCTGTTCAGAAATTTGAGAGGAATAGCAAGCCAACCTTAAGCATTTAAGGGGCACATCTACACATGCAATTCATGTGAAGCAATAAACTCTGGTTCTTACTGTGCCACAATGTATTGCTCCCAAGAGCCATGTCTTTACTACACCTGGGACTGCAGCACATTGAGCCATGTTGGAGCAGCTTTGGCTGGCAGGGCACTTTGGGGGTTAGTCTGCCAGCCCAGGGCTGCTCCAAACATGTTGCAGAGGAGCTGGCTGGGGGATGAGGATACTCCAGTGAGGAGCTAACCAGTAGGCTGCCCCTACACTGAAGCACCCTTGTGCCCCAGACAGCCCCATGGTGTCTGTGCATTGCTGCAAAGTAAGGAACTTCTCCTCAGGATAGTACTTGTACATACAAGTAAATACAAGTACTATCCTGTGGCAGAGTTAACTAGTTTACTCTCTCCTAATAGCGCCACACATGTAGACTATGATGTTTTACTGAGGAGCTAATTAGGCAACTGCAGTAAACACCTTGTATAGATGCACCCAAGAAGTAGCTTTTTAATGTTACGAAGAAAATGAGGGAAAACTAGGTTTAGACAAGTTGCTTTTTTTCTGTATTTCTGGGTTGACATATAAATTCATTAGATGTGAGGTGACACAACATATACATGAACACAAGAAATCTGCTCCTGACTGGCTGTTTGTCATTGGGCTAATCTACAAACAGTACATGCAAAATCTGCTGGCTATGAATATTCAGTATGTGCTCTTCTACCATTTCTTTTCATCTGGGGACATAAAAAGTACCAACGGATTTTTCAGCCAAAAATAGCTGATTATTTGATTTTTTTTTGGATGAGTTGATGGATAGCTGTGTGGATAAAGACTGGACTGGCACTCAGGAGATTTGTGGTCAGAGCTAACCTCTACCACAGACTTTCTATGTGACTTTGAACTTAAAGCCAGACTCAAAAATAGGAATTAGATCCCTAAAGTACAACTTAGGTGAAATTTAGGTGCCAAAGTCTGTGACCAAGCCATAAAACTTTTCTTAGAACTAAGAGACAGTAGATGTCTAAGTGTTGACTTTTTTTGTGTGTGCAAAGTGTGTGTGTGTGTGTGTGTGATGGACTGCCAAGTGAACCAGATTAGTCACAAGACAGAACTGTAAAGATGTGTATTTATACATGCACACAATCAACCTCAACCAGCATCCAGTTTTGGGCTCCACAATTCAAAAAGGATGTGGAGAAGCTTGAGAGAGTCCAGAGAAGAGCCATGCACATGATCAGAGGTCAGGAAAACAGAC
>JAGPOW010003316.1:106346862-106369690 GCA_030014935.1 Caiman crocodilus | reverse complement strand
GTTTTGGGCTCCACAATTCAAAAAGGATGTGGAGAAGCTTGAGAGAGTCCAGAGAAGAGCCATGCACATGATCAGAGGTCAGGAAAACAGACCTTACGACGACAGGCTGAGATCTGTGAGGCTCTTTAGCCTGGAAAAGTGCAGGCTCAGGGGTGATCTGATGGCCACCTATAAGTTTATCAGGAGTGACCATCAGTATCTGGAGGAATATTTGTTCACCAGAGCGCCCCAAGGGATGACAAGGTTGAACGGTTATAAACTACTGCAAGACCGTTTCAGACTGGACATAAGAAAGAATTTCTTTACTGTCCAAGCCTCCAAGGTCTGGGATAGCATGCCATTGGAGGTGGTTCAAGCACCCACATTGAACACCTTCAAGAGTAAATTGGATGCTTATCTTGCTGGGATCCTATGACCGCAGCTAACTTCCTGCCCTTTGGGCCGGGGGCTGGACTTGATGATCCTCCGAGGTCCCTTCCAGTCCTAATGTCTATGAAATCTATGAAATCTACAAAATCATTATCCGTTACAATAACCATACCAGCACGCCCATGTGCCCATCACTATTTTCCTTAATTGTCACAAACATGTAAAACCACCTGTGTTCCCTCCACTCTTCCCCACTCCCATCTTTGCCCCCTCCCATCCCTCTTTTTCTTTCTACAATCCTTAATCTGTCAACTTCATTTTCTGCCTCATTCTTGTTATTCACCTCCACATTGTCACTGTCATCATTGTCCTTATTGTCATATTAATTGCCTTCTCTGGGGTTCTTGTTGACTTACCCACCTAATGTTCTGCTATTGCACATGCTCAGAAGGGCTTAAGTATTAGCTGAACTGAGTATCTTGGTGTCTGTCTCACAGCAAAGACTATTTGGGATTCACATACTGGATGCCCCTATCAGTAAGCCCCTAAGGGAACCAGTCTGGGAGGCAATCAGTTGATTCTGATCCCAACCCTGGGACTACATCAGTCTCTCCAACCAGCTCCGTTGTGATCATGGGGCTAGGACTGATCCCTTTGCTTCCCATTCCCAAAATAATGGCTTATATACATAAGTCCAATTTTATAATGGTGTAATGCACTAAAATAAGCTACTATTGAACTTGTAAAATTTCCTTCGGTTCTGTTACCTGCCACCATTGAGAACAGTTTTGTGCCTCTTTGGGACCACCCTTCAGGTAGGTGAAGGCTGCTATTAAATCCCCCCTTACTCTTCTCTTCTCCAAATTAAAGAAGCCCAGTTTCCTTAGCCTCCCCTCATTTCTCATGTGCCCCAACCCCCTAACCATTTTTGTTGCCCTCTGCTGGACAGTACTAAATGACTGTGAAGTAACCTCCAGGACTGTGAAGCCTTGGTGGCACAGAGGTGATTTCTCAACCTACTGTGCAGTAGGAATAAGCTACTGAGCAATAGCGTTGGCATCATGGTTCATGCCCACCAAGACTATGGTGATGTAACATTTCATGTGGTCCCATTGAACCTCATAAAATTTATTTTGGTCCAGTCCTCCAATTAGTCGAGGTCTCTCTGAATCCTAGTGTTACCCTTCAGCACATCTACTATTCCCCCCAGGTTGGTGTCAGTGGGGTGTGGTGTGATGTGTGATGCATGTAGGGATGGATGATCCATGGCTGAATTGGAGCCAGCATGAAGGACCAGTCCAGCTAGATGTACACCCTCTGTGCAGCATATGTTCCAGTTTCAGCCCTACATGCCTCATGCAGCACTTGTTGGTCCTATCTCATGGGGCATGTGCTTAATGAGATGTCCACAACAATCTGGTCTTGTGCTCTGGCTCTGGTGTGCAGGGCCAGTATGTGGGCATGATCTTGCCTGATCTCAGATCCAGCACACCAGGGCCTGGTCTGACATGGGTGCCACATGCAGCGCAAATCTTGGACTAGCTCCACACTCCATGGCACTAATTTGGATAATAGGACTCCTCATGCCAGATCCAAACCAAGGACCCTATGCTTGACATCCTTTGTTTAATCTGAAACTGAACTTCAGGAAACATAAGCTACTTCAAAAAGCAATACAAAGCCCAGCTACTGAAAAAGGATGTGTCTAGTAACCAGGGATCCTGGTTTTCTGTGATTAAAAAAAATCCTCAATTTTTGGATTAAAAAAGTACCCCAAATCCACATTTTTCTGTGATTAAAATGAAATGCCACTAATATATAGATATATATTAGGGGTGCACCAAAAAAGATTTTTTGGGCCCCTACTGATGGCCAATTATTAATGAGCCATATTGGCCAATACCGATCTGATTGCCGATACATAAGCCTGGCAGCTTGGAGAGCAGTGTCCTGCATGTAAGTCTGCTAGAGGAGAAGCGTGGGGGTGTGGGGGTGGTGCAAATCGAGGCCCCCATGGTGAAGGAGTTAGTGGGACTGGGGCTAGAGCTGGCACTACCCACCAGGGGCAGGGTGTGGCACAGATCCATAAGTGGCTCATCTGAGGAGCATGGTGGGGGGGACTCCTGCTGCTGTGCATACCTCTGGGGAAGGCATGTGGGGCATGTACCCTCTGGATCTGTTCAGGGAGGCTGCAGGAAATTCTGGAGTGGCTGTAGTCCACCCTATAGCCCCCCCCCCTTCCAGGACTGCCACCACCCATCCCAAGTGAAGCTCCAGCCCATCTCTCCCCCCACATCAGGAAGAGCCCACAGTAGCAGCCCACCCTACCCCTGTGCACAGATATGGGATGCACATGATCCCTGTGCTTCCCCCAGGGGTGCATATAACTATGGAAGCCACTCCCCCCACTCCCTGTGCCCCCTGGACAAGCCGCCAGCTCTGTCCAATGTCCCACTCTGCACCAGCTGGGTGGCACCTGCCTGTGCCCCAGCCCCAGCCTTGCTTCCTCACTCACTGCAGGGGCCTCAATCTGCGCCCTCCCACCCTTTCCCTCCCCAAGAACCTTCCCCACAACAGACTTAACAGCTGGACACTGCTCTCCATGCTGCTAGCCTGCACTCCTGGCCACATGCATGCTGCAGCTGTGCCCGTGGAGTAGATCAGTGACATTATTGGCCACATCAGCCAAAAAAAACTGCTTGCCCCAATGTCAGTTTTCCCTTTATTGGTGCCAATACAATATAGACCAATGTATCAGTGCACCTCTAATATATATAGTGGTGTTTCATTTTAATCACAGAAAAATGAGAATTTTGGGTTACTTTATTTAATCTGAAAATTTGGGATTTTTTTTTTTTTAATCAGAGAAAACCAGGATCCCTACTATTTTCATCTGAAAATGGAAGCATCGCATAAATGACCAGGTCCTTAAACCAGTGAGTCTCAACCATAGTGCCTTGAAATCCTTCCAAAGATGCTGTAGGGCACCACACGGTGTTACCACTGTTAGATTTGCAAACATGATTCACAAGATATAAGCCCAGAGATTTCAAATAAGTATTCATAATTGTGGCCTTTCTGAGTTTCTTGCAACAGAAAGGAAAGCAAAAAAAGAGTGAAAACTAAGAGCTGGAATTTTCTAAGGGGTGCCTTGAGTCTAAAAAAATTGAGAGCCGCTGGCCTCAATACACTTTCAGATATGCAAAGATTTTTCAGGATCTGTGCCTGCTATAGGAGGTTTTGTTTGTTAGTTTGCCAATATTGTGAAACTGTTGTCTTCTAGCAGTTGTCAGAGTGCAATTTGGCATCTCTGCATCTCTAGAGTTTAAAAACAGCACTTTTAACTACTTCTGACTTAGCCTATATTTCAAAACCCATTTCCTCCTAGACAGATGCTAGTGCTGATGGGCTGAGGGTAATGTTGGCACAAGAACACAAAATACTACGAAGTATGGTGGCTTATCACAGCAAAGTCTAGGTGCTGCTGAGATAAATCATTTTGTAACCAAGAAGGAATTCTGGGTGCTTGTACACGTGACAGGGGTTTAGTTGCCTAAATTGAAATGGTGGGTTTTTAATTGCAGTGAAGAGTTGGATCTGGCGGGTGCTGTCTCTGAGCTGAAGCAGCCCCTGGTTCATCAGCACGCTGCCTGAGTGGCCCTGGGGGACACCACTGCCATGGAGTGAAGAACCAGGCTCCCCTGCAGCTCAGGGGCTGTGTGATGGCAGCTCATGTAGGCAAGCTCCACCAGAAAAAAAAAATGGTGAGGGGCCCAATCCTTTTTTTTCCTTTCGCACAGCCTGCCTGCCTCTCCCACAGCAGTGGGGTAAGCTGCCAGTGGGCCCTCCTAGTGAGGGTCCACTGGCAATCCCAGTCCTTCCCTCCATGATGGCAGTGCCTCTCAGGGCTGCCTGGGCAGGCAGCTAGTGGGCAGGTGCTGTTCCACCTCAAAGGCAGCACCCATCCCGATGTGCAGGGAGAATAGCAAATATGGCAGGCAACCAGCTTGGCTTAGCAGAGAACAGTTTGGGGAGGAAATGAGCAGCCCCCAGTGGTGAAAGAACAGATTAGGGACTATTTAGAAAAGCTGGATGTGTACATATCCATGGGTCTGAACAGAACTCACTGAAGGTGCTGAGGGAGCTGGCTGATATGATTCAGAGCTGGCCATTATTTTTGAAAATTTGTGGCAATCAGGGGAGGTGATGAATGATTGGAAAAGGGCAAATATAGTGCCCATCTTTAAGAAAGGGAAGGAAGATCCAGGGAACTACAGCCTCACTTCAGTCCCCAGAAAAATCATGGAGCAGGTCCTTAAGGAATCCATTTCTAAACACTTAGAGGAGAAGAAAGTGATCAAGCACAGTTAGTATGGATTCACTAAGGGCAAGTCATGTCTGACCAACCTGATTGCCTTCTATGATGAGATGATTGGCTCTGTGGATGTGGGGAAAGTAGTGGACATGATATACCTTGACGTTAGCAAGGCTTTTGATACTATCTCCCATGACATTCTTGCAAGCAAGCCAAGGAGGCATGAGTTGGATGTATGACCTGAGAGGTGGATAGGCAGCTAGCTAGATCATTGGGCTCAATAGGTAGTGATCAGTGGCTTGATGTCTACATGGACTCCATTTCTGGACCCATCTGTGCCCTGCAACCTAGTTAGCTGGCATGTGCTCTGCAGGTGGTTTGCATGGGACTGTAGCTCCTGGGTAGGAAGGTCACATACCTGGGAATGGAAGGGGGAGTTGACCACAACCACCTCCTGGGTGTTGGGGGGGGGGGTCACTGCATCCTGGGATTCTGGAGGACTGCAATTCATCTGTGGGGAGTGACTATACATTAACAGAACATGATCTGGGTAACATGGTTTAGAGATAAATCTGCCCTAGAGTGGCATAACTTTAAGTCACCTGAAGTGTGCTAAAAACTAGTTTCAGATGTTAATGTGTGGACAGTCCAGGTGTTAAGAGCTCCAGGAGCCATGTAAAATTAATGTGTAACAAGGCCCTTATCAGAGATTGCACTGAAATAATTTGAGGAACGGGGTAGTGATTTGGCAGGTTTCACCAGGTGACACTGTTACAGTCTTTTAAATCCTTTCACTTAACCTGGAAGCAGTTGTAGCTAGGCACACTATATTTTCTTATTTCATATCATATTCTGGGTAAATTGAGCTCTTATAGAAAAAGAGTTGGGGGGTTTCTGCCTATATCTGTAATGGGATTTGCTCCCAGGGAACTGGGCATTAATGTGAGGCTAAGATTCTTGGAAGATAAGTTTACCTACTTGATGACTGATCACCTCTGCTTCAAGATGGATGCAAGTGTGCAAATTAAAGTTGCATTTAGATACATTCAGACTCTGTCTCTCTGAGTTCTCCACCACAGCAAAGCCAATCTACTGCCATTCAGTGGTGTTCATAGAAGTTAAAAATTGAAGAACCCTGTTGCATTATTTAAGGTTATTTTCATTTCCGCTCATTGATGTATATTCTTTACACTATGTTCTTGTTTTGTATAGTCTGGTTCCAAGTGACTGAAATTATTAGAGATGCTACTACTTCTCAGCAGGGGCTTAGTTCTTTAGGGCGTTTATACACATACTTTTCTGTCCTGTGACATGCCAGAGATCTGCTGCTTTGGAGCTGAGTCTGCTTTGCATGCAAGCTGAGGAGAACTGCACTGTGTGTAGTTGTATAAGTGACAAAAATGCACATCAACACACCAGTGCATGAACACACACCTCCAATGTGTTTTAGTTCAAAAGTGCGCTGCCACCATTTTCTCAGTGCTGATGTGGATTTTACCACTTATACAACTGCAAGCATTGCAGCCCTGGGCACTTTTATGTGTAAAAATACCCTTAGGTGTCACCGTCTACACCTGTTTTTTTCCATTACTTTAAACCTCACATTGTTTTCATTCTAGTTGCACCTTTTTGTAGTACTGTAATAAATTTCCCTTATGAGTATGCTTCAAATAATTATAGACTCTAATCTGATCATTTGTTGGGGGCTATATTCTATAGCCACTGAAGTTAATGCCATAAATTCCACTGTCTTCAGTGATGTAGAAATAGACCTTCATTTAACAAAGCTATGTGGATTATGAAGCACTTCCTTCTTCATAAATCAGTCCTTCCTATACTTCAATTATTTCTGTTACTGTTCTCTATACAGTCTCGTATTTACTAGTATTTTTTTCAGATTGAGAAATGAGTACTGTAGTTCTGAGGTGGTCTCAGGAATATCGTATTGACCACATAGTAAGGACTACTACCCCCTGCATTTGTAATAAGGTACTTCTGAATACAGGCTCTCACATTTCATTGTATTTTGTGGGGGTTTTCTGGAAGCTGATAGGTAGGGCCTGGTATAAGTCACAGGCCCAGCTTGCTTCAGGGCAGCTCTATTGATCTTGGAGTTCCCCTTGTGCCCCCTTGCTCCACCCCCAAGCTGCTAGTTGGCAGAGGGACCACTGCTTGCTGCTCTCTTCTGATGGCCAAAGCAGAGCTTCTAGCTGATTTCTTTGCATCCATATTCTTGGACACAAATACAAATATGCATCCCTTTGGGACCTTAGGTAAGCCCAGTATAGATATCAGCCCACCAACTGTTTGTGCTGACATACTAAAGGAACACCTGGAGGGGTTGAATGTATTTAAGTCATCAGGTCCTGATGATCTTCATGCTAGGGTACTTAGGGAACTAGCTGGTGTCATAGCACAGCTGCTGGCACAACTGTTTGAACACTCGTGCTCAGGACAGGTCCCAGAGGATTGGAAAAGGACCAGTGTGACCCCTATTTTCAAGAAGGGGAGAAAGGAGGAACCAGGTAACTATAGGCCACTTAGTCTCACCTCTATCCTTGGCAAGACCTTTGAGAAATTGTTAAGGATCACATTTGTAGGGGACCAGCAGGTAAAATGATGCTAAGAGGCAATCAGCATGGGTTCATAGCAGGCAGATCCTGCCTGATTAACCTGGTCTCATTTTAATGTCTGGGTCACAAAATACTTGGATGAAGGAGTAGAGGTAGATGTGATTTACTTAGATTTCAAGAAGGCCTTTGACACAGTGTCACACCCAATTCTTATAAATAAATTAACAGTTGCAATGTAGATTATTACACAGTCCAGTGGGTAGAAAATTGACTTAGGGGATGCACCCAGAGAGTGGTGGTGGACAGGTCAGTTTCTACCTGAAGTAATGTGGCCAGTGGAGTCCCCCAAGGCTCTGTCCTGGTACTGGTACTATTCAATACCTTCATAGTGACTTGGACGAGGGAGTAGAAAGCATCCTGTCCAAGTTTGCTCGTGACACCAAAGTATGGGGAGAGGTACACAAACCAGATGGCAGGGAGCGAATCCAGGTTGATTTGAACAGGCTGGAAATGGACCAAACAGAATAGGATGCAGTTTAACAAGGACAAGTGTCATGTGTTGTAACTGGGAAGGAAGAATCGTCAACACTCCTACAGCCTGGGACAGACCGTTTTAAGTAGCACAACTACAGAAAGGGATCTCAAGTCGTAGTTGACTCCAAAATGAACATGAATCACCAGTGTGATGAGGTAATAAGTAAAGCTAACTGAACCCTTTCTCGCATAAGGGGCATCACAAACAGGTCTAGGGAGGTGATACTTTCCCTCTATGTGGCATTGGTCAGGCCACAGCTGGAGTACTGTGTCCAGTTTTGGGCACCCCACTTCAGAAGGGATATGAATGGCCTGGAAAGTGTTCAGAGGAGGGCCACTCATCTGATTAAAGTCCAACAGAAAAAACCCTATGTTGACCAATTGGGAGACCTGAACCTCTTCAGCCTCCACAAGAAGAGGCTGAGAGGTTATCTCATGGCTGCCCACAAACTCGTCAGGGGGGACAACAAGAAATAGGGTATACAGTGTTTACCTGGGCACCCATCAGGGTAACTAGAAACAATGGCCACAAACTGAAAGAGAGCAAATTTAGATTAGACATCAGGAAAAAATTCTTTACAGTGAGGGTCGTAAAAATATGGAATAGGCTTCCAAGGGAGGTGGTGCTGTCCCCTTCCTTGGAGGTGTTTAAAAGGAGATTGAACAAACATCTGGCTAGGGTCATCTGACCCCAGCACTCTTTGCTGCCCAGGGCATGGGGGCTGGACTCGATGATCTAATAGGCCCCTTCCAACCCTAACAACTATGAAACTATGAAAACCTCAGTTTCAGATATGCCACAGTTTTTGCCTTCAGTCCAGTCAGCAGCAAGCAGTGGGAGGCAAAAACTGTGGCTTATTCAAAACTGTGGTTTACACCTCCTAGCCATCAGGAGCAAGTGGCCAGCAGTGAGGCAGATGGCACCCCTCCATCATTCAGCAATGCAGGGGATGCGTGGGGCTGTTGCAGGGCATTAGGGTGCCCTGCTCCTTTAAAGAGCTAAAACTGGTAGGGGAAGAGCCCTAGCGGTGAGTTGGAAGCCCCCAGCTGCTGGTTACCAGGGCAGCCGGAACAAGCTAGTGGCCCACACCTGCCAGTGGTCAGCTGACCGGAAGGGGCAGGGCCTAGCTCACATATAAACCCCAGGGCCGAGGCCAGGAGGTCAGTTCTCTGCCAGCAGCCAAAGGGGAAGGAGCTCTCCCAGAGCAAGCAAACGGAAGAAGCCAGACTGCAGGAGCAGCTTCTGATACTGTTGAGGGATGGAGAATTCCCCAGTAGGGTTTGAATGATGTTATAACCGGGCAGTTTGAATTTATATTACAACCCAGGGGTTTGTGTTTTATTTATTGTCATATAAGACTGGTGGTTTGGGTAAGGCTATTAGGGGATGGAGGAGGCCCCATATGACGGCCCATGGAAGTGTGAGGATCCCAGCACCAGGGAGGGCACGCCATTTGGGGTGCACAGATCCTAGGCACCAGAAAGCCCAGGTGCCAGAGAGGCACTGAGTGAGACAGGGCTGCGGAGAGCCCAGGATGGACGAGGGGGCCAAACTGCAACAAGGCCCAGACCGAACGCCCAGACCAAACAATGTCGGTACCATCGGCAAGGTAAAGGGGTGATCAGAGACATGCATAGCCCATAAGGCTAAGGTGCCCCGAAACACCTATTTTACAATTAGACATCTATTTTGAAGCGGGAGGCACCAAGGGTCCAGGAATCCAGGGAGTCCAGAAAATCAGTCAAAACCATGCCCAAGAGGACTTAAAAGGCAGCCTCGCTATCAATCATTCAATCAAAACATGGCGGGCAAGAATCAAGGGTACCCATTGGGCCAACTTGGCATGGTAAGGGGGCCTTGGGGAGATCACGGCCATCCTGCAGGACGCATCCCATGACAGGGGAGAACTCCAGTAATAAAGGAACTGTTGTGCCATGCCCAAGCTGGGCCTGCAATTTAAACCAGGCCCTACTCATAAGAAGCAATGTGTCCATTCTCTAGTTCTGTTAATAACTTCAGATTCTTGAAGCACATCCCTCACCCTTTGCATGTCAGATCTGAGTTGCAGTAATGTATATGAATTTTCCAGGCTAAACTTAATTTATATCCTGCTCTCAGTCTAAGTTCTCCAGATATACCCGTATTATATCTCTGATCATGCAGCAGTTTGAAGCACTTTCCAGTTTAGTGTCAGACACAGATTTAATTAATTTGCTTGGTATCTATCTTCTTAGAATAAAAAATTGTTACATTAAATTAATACCTAATAAGCACTGATCCTTGTAGTACTTGCTAAAAACTACAAGTTGTGATATTCCTTAAGTTGAGAAACATTGCCAATTTTAACAGCTCGCCAGCTAAATATTATTTCATCTGATAGCACTGGTGTAAATAGCCAAGATATTTCTGGGGTGGTAATTCAGAGAAGCCACATACATTTACTCTGCTTCTTCCAGATGCCTGGGGTGTCAGTCTAAGTGCCAGGCAG
Source organism: Caiman crocodilus (assembly GCA_030014935.1). Lineage (NCBI taxonomy): Eukaryota > Metazoa > Chordata > Crocodylia > Alligatoridae > Caiman > Caiman crocodilus. The sequence continues at coordinate 106,359,410 of JAGPOW010003316.1, read as the reverse complement.
CTGTTAAGTGCTTAGTTTTGAAAATCTAACTACTTTTTACATGCCTACTTCTAGGTTTAAAAGAACTTCAGGGTATGTAGATAAACCTAAGAATTACATTGCTACTGATGCAAGCTGTTACAATTCAGCTGTTATGTCTGTATGCTTCTGTAATAATACAAGCATAACAAAGCCACTGCAACTTTAACCCTGCTTCATTCAGGGTAAATCGGGGAGCTTCAGCTAACAAATATCATTACAGCAGGCATGTCATAGATATGGCCTGCTGGTTGAATCTGGCATGTAGAGTCCTAATGTGGCCCTGGGTCCAGAGATGACTGACATACTGCATGTGGCATGTGCTGGTCTTCCACTGTTCATGGGGCCCAGAACACATACCACATACAGCACGTGCTCTGGCTGGCCTAGGACCCACACTGAACATGGCTCCTCCCCTCTCCCCTTCACTCATTGGCTGGACTGGGATATATGCAACATGCAGCACCTGCCTCAGTCCAGGACACGTGCCTTATGTCATAGTTCCTTAACCTGTGGTACGTGTACTCCTGGGGGTAAGTGAGACAGGCAGGGGGTACATGGGTACCCCAACGCTCTGTCTCTCTCTTGCCCTCTTCCTCTCTCTCTTGCCTTCTTCCTCCTCTCAAAACTATGGCAAAAAAATTGGTGCAATTAAAAAAAAATTAAATTCCTCAGTAATAATTTGGTGTGCTGTGATTTGCATGGCACTGGGTTCAGCCCTCCTTCGGCCAAGATCACCTCTATCTCGGGTACATACTTGAGTTGTATATCCCTGGTGTAAAAGGTGGCAACCTACCCACACCAAATCAGACATCTGTCGTATCATGACCTTATATACACAGCCATTCTTCCAACATATGGCACATATTAGTCTCTAAATATAAAATCCCCTGGAAAATCGAGTGTTGGGGTACTTATTAACATTTCCAGAAGTTAGCGGGTATTTGCTACTTAAAAAGTTGAGAAACACTGCCTTATGCAGTGTCTAGTCTGGCCAATCGGGGACTCATGCTACACATGGTGCAGCCCCAGTCACTCCAGGGCAGATGCCACATGTAGTGTGGATTCCAGACTGGCCAAAGTGGCCACCACATGCCCCAGACATCTTGGATCTACTCTGCATGGGTATTGCATGCAGTGCAGTCCTGGAGCAGCTTGAATGAGTGCTACATGTGCTGGATCTGGTATGGGGGTAGGAAAGGGAGTTGCGGGGGCTGGGCCCCTGTGAGGGCCTGATGAGTTTGACCCAAATCCAGACTGTGGGGCCAAAGGAGTTTTGACACAACTGTGCTAAAGGATTGTACACATAGAATCATAGAAAAGTATTGCTGTAGAGGACCTCTGAAGGTCATGTAGGCCAATCCCTTGCCTCAGGCAGGATCATCCCTATCCAAACCATCCTGTGCACATTCTTCTCTAACCTATTACTAAAACTATAAGTCCACTCTGTCCCACAGCTGCAAAATATAGCACCCTTTAGCATGTGGAAAAAATAGATCTTCAGTCTGCTGCACACTCCTGAGTAGCATTTTGTCCTGTCTTTTTAAAGCAGCTAAAATGTAACTTTTTTTCCATACCCACAGTCCTCTCTATTTGAAAACCTTAGCTTCTCCTCCTAACACACTGCAAAAACCACTGTCACATATCAGGCTCATGAATTCTTTTACTAATTGTTACATTATTTAATGAAAACCTACAGTGTTATTAGATCTAATTGTAAATGATAAGGGACAAAATATTTTTTTACATTTAACATACACACTCCAAACTGCATTGTAATTTCTTAGGGCAAGTGACAGCAGGAAACGGATCTTGGCAAAAGCCTAGGCACAAGAGAAGTTTAGAAATGAATTCTATCATCATATATTTTGAATGGTATAGCAATAAACCTAATAAACTGAATGGATCACTAAACAACTAGCTCTCACATCTCAGAAATCTTGGAAGAGCAGTGAAATAAGACAACAAGCACTAAATACTTTAAATGTTAAAAAGACCTCCATCTTTAAAAAATTATTTAAAAAAAATGTAACTATGTCATTTTTCCAAGCCATCTAATTTTCACCATCTCTGTGAAAAAAACTGTTTTAGGCAATCATTAATGACTACTACACAACTCGGTGTTGCTCACAATTTTCTAAAACAGTAGAATCAACTCAGAATTACATTAAATAAATTGTTAAGTTAATTTGCTAATGAACCATGGGCAGTGGGCCAAATTAACCTCTGATCTACATGTATTCCACCCCCCTGAGACTGCAGGGGGCTGCTTGCAATATAAGCCAACATATTTATCTAGAATTTGAACAGCTAGCATAATACTTAGGCCTATGATTAAAGGGGCACATCTACACAAACCATTAATGTACAGCAATAAACTGCAGAATGTACTGCTCCTGGGAAGCTCCCATGTGTGCAGTTTACATGGTCAACTGGACCACAGCACACTAAGCCAGCAGGCAGCCCATATACTGAAGCACCCTTGTGTCTCAGCCAGGTGGCTCAATGTCTATACATGCAGTGCTGCACGTGAAGAAACTCTGCAGAAGGGTATAACTTGTATTGGGGTGGGGTGCGGAGCATGTAAACAGTCCCAAAAATCTGTCATTCTTGACAGGCAATTAGCTAGTAGAATAATAATGTGTTAAACTATATTTACATGCTTTATTTGTATCTATCTATATCAACTTTGGTCTGAGATAAAATCATAAATCTAATAATTCAATATGCATATTTTTAGCTGTTATTCAGCCAGTTTGTACATAATGTATTAGTTAATAGCTTTGCACATTTCTACAAATAATTGAGGCTGCAGTTGAGCAAAGTGGTTAACTTAAGTCTATCTCTACATAAAATATATAAGCATCTGTTTAACTGCTTGCTTTTCTGAATAGCAAAAGACAAAAATTAGTTTTGTAATTGGGCCTTCCAATCAGGTAGTCATATTTTAATTGCCATCACTTGTATCTAGAGTTAACAGGATTGCAAAATTGTCCCATAATTATTTGTGGATTTAAAACAATAGGCTGAGTTTCAAAATCAGTTACAAAATTAGCCTAGATTCATTTTTAAAGGACATTAATTTTATGATTGATCTTGGACTGGACAGTAACGTAATTCTGGTATTTCCCAAGTTCAGGTGCTTAACTTGCCAGTTTGATAACATTATTCTAACAGTGTCTTTTCTCTAGTATTAACATGTAGTATTCTTAAATAGTATATTATTTACTTGTAAATTGTTTTCATTAGGTGTAGGATTGAAAGCAAGCAAGAATGTATAGAGTTAAAACCTAGCATATCTAATTTCCAATAAAATACAATATTTTTTAATAAAATGTATAAAAGAATTTAAATTGAAAATTAATTAAATATGGATTAAATTATTTGGTATTCTTGTCTGGAATTTTTTAAAAATCTCATGGGAGTAAGGAAGAGTACACCAAATGGAAGAAATGAAGCATGCATGAATGTGCAAAAAGAACGTTTTTTTAGTAAAAATTGATGGGGCCAGATCCCTTATGTCAGTTACATGGGTTTAGATAGAAACTTAATTGCACTTGTACCTGAGGTGATACTCTGAGTCCAAAACATGGTTTGTAGCCTTCCATTTTCCTGTACTTAATCACAGAACTGCCAATAAAGTATCCTGTTTCATGGTGAACATCAGAACTAACTTCTGCATTCCATGTGACTCTACTTCTGTCACTTTTCTTTCAGAATTGACATACTGTTTGATGATGCCTCCTACCTGCCTGTGATAATAATACACCGTCTCTTTGTCATTGTGTAACTGAATGAAAGGTATTCATTTTTACTGCAATAGAGGAAGAACAAGATTTTGTGACACCCACATTACAAGAGCAGTTTTTAAGGAAATAGAAAAACTGATTTCTGACTGTGTGTGAGAGGTTTTTTTTAGTCAGAAGTATTGCTTTTAATTGATGGCCAAAATTGTTTGAATATTTTTACCTTTTTTTTGTTTGCTTTGAATTAAGCCATTATCTGAAAAAATGTATGACCACTGTAAAATAACTTGATATCATGATGCAATCTTTTTTGTAGCTACATGAAAATGAACTCTTCCAAGGCCCTTGGTAGACATTTTATTTAAAATGTGATTAGCCTGTTAATCATGCCACAAACGGTAACCTTGCCACACATTCAAGCTAGTTAATGGTACGACAAAATGGCAAAAGAACCTAATTTTTTTTCCCACAAAATAGGTGTTATATTTTTGTGGCTGATTTCCATTGCATCTTAAATGGAACACATGGCAGGATAGCCCTGCAATGCAACCTGATGCTGGCTGCACAGCAGGGCTTGGTTGACAGCTTCTCTGTGTTGACCAGCTGACAGCCATGTGGTAAAGTTCTGCATGGGGCTGCATCCCATTGTTGTCAGGGTCCCAAATCAAGAGGAGCTCATCAGCTGGGCCAGTGTACCAAGTCACAGGATACCTCAGGGCTCCCCACAACCTGGTAGGTTGACTGCCTTGGCCCACAGTGCCTAGGGAGCTGTTGATCAAGGCACTTGACACATCCCAGCCAGGGGGACCCTTTTTCTGGAACCTTTAAAAACTATATGAACAACCCAGCTACACACATGATTTTCTGACATACCTGGTACATGCAAACCCCAGGATTGGGGAATCTCTTCCAGATCCTGGGACCCCACGTACAGAGAACTAGTTAATCGTGCCTTAAGTGAAATGTATATCAGAGGCCTTAGGATCAGAGGTTAGATCCCACCGTGCCATTAAATGAACATATGGTAGAGGCCTTGGTAGAATCTGCTTTTTATAAACCAAGTGCCAAATTTAACCCTGGTTTAAGGGGATAGGGTTAGATGCTTCATAGACACCAACTCTTTGTGTTGTGGGTGAACCTAAATATCTTAATTTGATTTAAAAAATGAATTTTTCTACTCTTTGTAGTTGTGAAGAATATCTGTGACACAAGTGATGGAGTGGGGTCTACCTGAGTGCTCCAACAACCTAAAGCAACAGATCTGATGGGCATAAACTGCTCTGCACCCAGCGCTGCCCAAACAAGAGGTCATGAATCAGCCAACAGAATAATCTAATTGGTTAAAAATCATGATATTATAAAAAATAAATGTGTAGATACTTTTATTATTTGACTTCCAGTTTTTGATCTGTAGGGATCCTGATTTATTTGTGATTAAAAATAAAAACAAACCAATTTGGAGATATAAAAACAGTAACCCCCAAAGCCACACTTTTCTGTGGTTAAAATGAGATGCCACCATTGTGTATGTATATGTATTTCATTTTAATCATGGAAAAATGTGGATTTTTGGTTAATTTTATATATCTGAAAAAAAATCCCCAATTTATCAGAGAAAACCAGGATCACTCTTGATCTGTTCAGGCTGATGTTTGGAAGCTTTTATAACTATGGGCCATATCACACATTATACTTAGAACACATTACGTTCACTTAAAACATGAGACTAAATAATGAGAGGTGAAGGGTGAAGAATAAAAAGATATTGAAAAGGAGGAGGAGCCAGAGAGAGAGACAAAGGAGAAAAAATGGAAAATTAGACTGTCAGTGAAAAGGGACAATGGTCAGCCTGCAGCGCACTTTTGCCATAACTCCAAGAAACAAATGAGGATCCTGAAGACCAGCTAGAGAGTGGATCCTCCTTGCTTCCCTGCATCAAGGTCTTTTTGCATGGTCCAGTGCTATTCAGTCTTCATCAGTGACTTGGATGAGGGTGTGAAGAGCACCCTGTCCCAAGTTCATAGACCATACCAAATTATGGGGCAAAGTTAACAGACCAGAGGGTAGGGAATAGATTCAGGTGGATCTGGGCAGGTTGGAAAAATGGGCAGAACAAAGTAGGATGCAGTTTCATAGTTTCATAGCTGGTAGGGTTGGAAGGGACCTGAGCAGATCACCAAGTCCAACCCCCTGCCTTGGGCAGGAAAGAATGCTGGGGTCAAACGACCCCAGCAAGGTGTTTGTCTAACTTCCTCTTAAAGACCCCCAGGTAGGAGCCAGCACCACTTCTCTTGGAAGTTGGTTCCAGGTCCTAGCTGCCCTGATAGTGAAGTAGAGCCTCCTGATGTCTAGTCTGAAATTACCCTCTGCCAGCTTGTGACCGTTATTTCTAGTTACTCCTGGTAGTGCTCGGGGGAACAGGGACTTCCCCGATATCTGCTGGTCCCTTCTGACTAGTTTGTAACAGGCCACTAGATCCCCCCTCAGCCTTCTCTTGTGGAGGCTGAACAGGTTCAGGTCCCTTAGCCTCTCCTCGAAGGGCCTGCCCTGCTGACCCTTGATCATGCAAGTGACCCTGCTCTGGATCTGCTCCAAGTTGTCCACATCCTTCCTGAAGTACGGCACCCAGAACTGGATGCAGTACTCCAACTGTAGCCTGACCAATGCTGCATAGAGGGGGAGGATCACCTCCTTAGGCCTGCTCGAGATGCATCTGTGGATGCATGACAAGGTGTTGTTGGCCTTCCTGACTGTGTCCCCCACACTGCTGGGCCACGTTCATTTTGGCATCAATAATGATTCCAAGATCCTTTTCTGCCTCTGCACTGATGAGAAGGGAGTTCCCCAGCCTGTAGGTATGCTGCTGGTTCCTCCTCCCCAGGTGCAGCACCTTGCACTTGTCAGTGTTGAAACTCATCCTGTTCTCATCCACCCACCCCTGTAACCTGTCTAGGTCCAATTACAGCCTATTCCTCTCTTCTAGCGTGCCCACTTCCCCCCTCACCTTAGTGTCATCAGCAAATTTGAACACAGTGCTTTTTACCCCCTCGTCCAAGTCACTGATGAAGATGTTGAACAGGGCAGGTCCGAGGACCGAGCCCTGAGGAACCCCACTGCCCACATCCCTCCAGGTCAAAAGTTACCCATCCATCACTACTCTCTGGGTGCAGCCCTCCAGCCAGTTTGACTATGTAGGTGTCGACACCACAGTCCCCTAGTTTTTTAATGAGAATGGGGTAAGAGGCAGTGTCAAAGGCCTTCCTAAAGTCCAGAAAGACTATGTCCACTGCTGCCCCTGCATCTAAGGATTTTGTGACCTGGTCATAGAAGGCCACCAGGTTGGTATGACAGGACCTGCCTCTAGTGAACCCATGTTGGTTGCCACTAAGCATAACCTCCCCTGCTGGCCTCTTGTGGACATGTGCCAGAATAATTCTCTCAAAAAGCTTACCTAGGATCGAGGTAAGGCTAACTGGCCTATAGTTTCCTGAGTCCTCCTTTCCCCCTTTTTTGAAAATGGGGACCACATTGACCCTTTTCCAGTCCTCTGGCACCACACCAGAGCACCACGAGTGCTCGTAAAGTCATGCCAGGGGTCCTGCAATGACCTCTGCTAATTCCCTCAGCACTCTGGGGTGGAGATTGTCAGCAGCAGCTCATTTAAATATGACTGGACCAGCTGGTTTAAATACATCCAGATCATCAGGACCAGTTAATTTAAATATGCACAGCCCCTCCAGACCCTCAGTTCAACAAAGACAAGTGCAAAGTGCTACACCTGAGCAAAAAGAACCAGCAACACACTTAAAGGCTATGGGATGACCTTCTCAGCATCACAGCAGCAGAAAAGGATGTTGGAGTCATAGTTGACTTCAAGATGAACATGAGTCATAGATGTGACAAAGTGATCAACGTGACTAACTGCACTTTATCATGCACTAGCAGATGCATGAAGAACAGGTCCAGGGAAGTGATGCTTCCCTTCTATGCGGCACTGGCCAGACCACAGTTGAAGTATTGGGTCCAGGTTTGGGCATTGCACTTCAAGAGGGATGTGGAGCATCTTGAGAGGGTTCAGATGAGGGCCACTAGTATGGTCAGAGGCCTGCAGACAAGGCCCTATGAGGAGAGACTGAGGGACATAGATCTCTTCAGCCTTCACAAGAGAAGACCGAGAGGTGATCTTGTGGGTGCCTATAAATTCTTCAAGGAAGGGCAGCAGGGAATAGAAGATGCCCTATTTACTATGGGACCTCTGGTGTAACTAGGAACAATGGCCAGAAATTGATAGAGAACAGTCTTAGGTTGGACCTTAGAAAAAACTTCTTCACAGTAAGAGTTGATAGAACCTGGAATGGGCTTCTAAGGAAGGTGGTGCTCTCTCCTACTTTGGGGTCATCAAGAGGAGACTTGACAAACACCTAGCTGGGGTCATCTAACCCCAGCACTCTTTCCTGCCTAGAGCAGGGTGTTGAACTCAATGCTCTTCTGAGGTCCCTTCCAACCCTAACATCTACGAATCATGTTCCATGATTCACAATTTGTCCTTTTAATGCTGGGAATAAATAGCTGGGGTAGGGGAGCTCTGGGAAAAAACTTTCAGTCTTTTTACAATTGCCCTTAAAATGTTGTTGGAGAAAGGGAACTAAGAAACTGTCATATTTGCAGAGTTCTGGGCTGATTTCTATGAAGCATTACCTGCTTCACAGGGAAGCAAAACTGCAAAAAGCATACATTTCTTGTTTGTCACTAAATGTCCATTTTGCACATTCCATTTCCACTTAGAATGAATATTGCAGGGGGGTGCACTTGCACCCCATTCCCTTGCCCCGTGTAATTCCAGGTCCACCCAAAGTTTAAAACCAACTGCCTGGAAATGGCAGCAGCATTTCTAGTCAAGCAGCTAAGGGAGTCACTTGTAGGGTGGCCATCAGGGCACCTCAAGAATAGAGGACAGTTGCATTTAGTGAAATTGTCCCCACCATGAGGAATGTCACATGTCTCCCGAGGCTGGCAGAGGTATGGTGAGCTGCCACAGGTGATGGCAGTGGTATGGCAGCAATGGGTGGGGCAGCTCCTGCAGAAAGCTGCAGTGGTGATGGCAGTAAGGGCAGGCTGAGCAGTGAGCTCCCACTGGTGGCCGTGGTGGTGTTGGTGGCGAGGGTGGAGGATGCTAAGCAGTGAAAAATAGAGGACATAAAGGCATCTGGTTTAATAACTACAGAGGACAGAGAACCAGAAAACTGGACTATCCTCTATAAAACTGGATGAATAATCACCCTAATCACTTGACTTCATGGCTAATTATAATGTATCTGATCCCGTTTAAACTCTTTATTACACTGTTTTTAACAGGTCTTGTAGGGCTACAAATTAGGCCTGAGGCATGAGGTCACACTGGTACAGTAGACTGCTCATGAGTATGAGAAAACTGGGTCAAGGGATGATCTAAGAATGATCTTAGACCAGGAATGTATGTAGTGTGCGTAAGTAAGGAGCTAGAGTGCCCTAGATGCCAGTGTTCTTGTATTAAGTGTTCTTTGTTACACTGTTGCTACTTACATTTAATAAACAGATTAATTCATCCCAGTTTTAACTTTTGAGCCTGTTCTTAATTAGCGGTAGCTATAATTTTGTTCCTCTGGGGGAAGGGGCTAGTAAGGTCCTGAAAGATGCTCCTGCTAGTCCTCTAATTAGTTCTCTGAGCCAAGATACATCTGGACCATGGAGTCTTTCACTGGTTAATTAGAGAATGAATTGGTCACTTAATTAATAAATTTGCAGTCCAACATTCTTTCTTTTTTTAAAATCATTTTGATGTTCCACCAGTGCAGCTATTCTGTTTTCTGCAATTGTGTTATTTGTTAGCTGCTCCTGGTATTGAAGCTCCTATTTCAAAGCCCTGCAGGTTGTTTTTAACTCATTCCAATGAAGTTATATTTGTTTTTGCTTCAATCTTAAATTGAATAATACAGCCCCTGCCCCCTAGCCTATTGGTAAAGACTCTAGTTTATTTTTAAGTGGAGAAAAATATGTGTTGTTTTATATATGATGCACCTCATCATCTGTACCATGCTTTTCAGAGTTGAAAGGTGCCACAAGTGAGTTGAGCAGCTAAGGGCTCTTAATTAATTAGAAAGCCGCTCTAATTAAAGTGCCACAGTGTCTCTTGTATCAGTATCCCTGCTCTTAAAATGGTGGCGGGGGCACTTGAACTAATGGTTGTTCAATGACTTTTCATTCAAACACTCCCACAGGCATTTTTAAGCATGGAGACACTGATAAATGAGACATTAAAGGTTGCTGGAGCACAGTAATGATCACACTTCAGAAGACTTGATTAATCAAATCTGCTTTGATGTGCTATAATTACAGTGCATTGAGGCAATCTTTATGCTGATGTAACAGGCACACAAATATTTGACAGTTCTATTGTCCTAGCCAGTAAGAGTTACTGTTCCTGGCCTGTATTGGAAGCAGTGTGGAGAAGCATCTGAATTGAGTTAAGGTTATGCATATGTGCTTGCTTTGTTCTTGTTCCATTTCATCTGTGCACAGTATTTTGTTTTTTGGTTTAGCTTATATAGTCAATTCCCAGGATGTGCTAGAGCCAAATAACACCTTGTGAGAATTTTGGGATGCATACACCTGAAAAATGCAATATCTCTTTATGTTTGTCATGCAAATCCTTGCCTTTACCAAAAGCAAGAAAAGGAAAAGGGAATAAAAGAGAAACAAACAACAAAACCAGATACCTTTGCATCTCTTCTTAGCCATTTCTAGGAGTCAGGTGCTTTTACTTTGATTGTTCCAAAAACACGATAGTAGAAACCTCTTCAAAAAATCAGAAGTTTTGTTGTATGTAAAAGTATTTAGTATTCAGAATTTATACAGAAGTTGCTTGCAAAAATAATCCATTTCTAGATTTCAATTTTAAGTAGATTTCACTAAATAGGTTAAAACTAAGATTAGCAAGCCAGTCAATTGACTGATCAAATATTGTCAGTTGATGCATGTTTTTGACTGGTCAAAGATTATAACTATTTTACAAAAAAACTACATTTTTTGCAGTTTTCTTGACGGAAATATGATTTGTTATTTTTTTGACACATTTAATGGAAAATTTGTGCTTTTTCTGTGTTTTATATGGACTTATTGGCAATTGTTTACAATTTTTGACTGATATTAGACCAGTCAGTTGATCAAGCTTTGACTGGTCAAATACTCAACCCTAGTTAAAACTTGAAAATATTTAAATAATTATGCATGTGGGAATTTTCCTTGATTTTTATTTTTTATAGAATTTCTATCTGAATTTTGGTTTCTTTTTTGTACTGCTATGAGGATGTATTTTTGAAATATTATTGAGATACATAGAACAGAGAAAGTAATATATAAAGTTAATAAGAGTGTCATGCTGATTTTAATTAGAGGCACGTCAACAACCTGACTTCCATATTAATACAGAAATATATTTCAAAATTATGAAATCGAGGCCCCCACAGTGAGGGAGGAAGTGGGGCTGCACTGGGCTCTTCCCCGTTGGGGGGAGTGAGGGAGAGGCCTGGGCTAGGCTGCCCTCAGGGTACGTGCAGAGTAGCTCTGGAATGTGGACTAAGGGGAGGACCTTGAGACACCCCAAAATTCACTGTAGTCCCCGTTCACTCTCACAACCACTGCTCCCGTCTGTCCCAAGTGCAGCCCCGGTCCAGCCCCACCCACACCAGAAAGAGCTTGGCACAGCCCTAGCCCCAGCCCACAGTGGCAGCCTACCTTTGCCCCATGTGCAGATTCAGGGGTATGCCCCCCATACCCTTCCTCACTACTTCCCTCACTGTGGGGACTTCGATCTGCCCACCCCCACACTCCTTCCATCTCTCCATGCCCCTTCCCTCCCCCCATGTCTTCCCCCACAACAGACTTACCAGCCAGACACTGTTCTACATCCTGCCGTGCTGCACTCCTGGCCGCTTGCATTCTGCACGTATGCATGGGTCATTTATCTGAAAAATTATAAGCCAGATCACAAAAGAAACCGACTGCTGATACTGTCAATTTTCCTTATATTGGTGCTGATCCAATATGGGACCAATGTATCGGCGCACTTCTATTCCTAAGCACAGTAACTTTCATAGATTCATAGATTGTTACAGGATAGAAGGGACCTTGTAGCTCATCGGGGCCAGTCCCCCTGCACTAGGCAGGAAAAGACAACTGGAGTCAAGAGACCCCAGTAAAGTGATTGTCCAGTCTCCTTTTGAAGATTTCCAGGGTAGGTGATCACACCACCACTGGAGGGACTTTATTCCATAGTCTGGGCACCCTGACTGTGAAGGAGTTTTTCCTTATATTTAGCCAGAAGTGGCCTTCCAGGAGTTTGTATCCCTTGCTCCTGGTCTTCCCCAGGTGTGTCCTGGTAAACAGCTGTTCACCAAGCTCATAGATTCATAGATTCATAGATGTTAGGGTTAGAAGGGACCTCAATAGATCATTGAGTCCGATCTCCTGCATAGGCAGGAAAGAGTGCTGGGTCTAGATGACCCCAGCTAGATGCCAATCTAACCTTTTCTTGAAGACCCCCAGAGTAGGGGAGAGCACCACCTCCTTTGGAAACCCGTTCCAGACCTTGGCCACTCTAACTGTGAAGAAGTTCTTCCTAATGCCCAATCAAAATCTGCTCTCTGGTAGCTTGTGGCCATTATTTCTTGTAACCCCCAGGGGCACCTTGGTGAATAAAACCTCACCAATTCCCTTCTGTGCCCCCGTGATGAACTTATAGGCAGC
>JAGPOW010003316.1:106321320-106339809 GCA_030014935.1 Caiman crocodilus | reverse complement strand
CTAGGACCAATGGTCACAAGTTACTGGAGAGCAGGTTTAGGTTGGACATTAGGAGGCACTACTTCACAGTTAGGGTGGCTAAGATGTAGAACCAGCTTCATAGGGAAGTTGTTCTTGCTCCTACCTTGGGCGTCTTTAAGAGTAGATTAGATAGGTACTTGGCTGGGGTCCTGTGACCCTGGTATTCATTCCTGCCATTGGCGGGGGGTCAGACTAGATGGCCTGCTCTAGGCCCCTTCTGACCCTAGATACTATGATACTATGATACCCCCACCCTTTTCTCTACACGGTCCCTCCTGTACAGGGTGTAGCCATCTATACCTGTGGTCCGGTCATGGGTGGAGTCCCTGCAGGTCAACATTATCCTTATAACATCATAATTATTTGCACTGAGCAGGAGGATGATCTCTTCCTGCTTATTCCGCAAGCTCCTGGCATTTGTGTACAGGCAGGCAAGTGTCCACTGGGGGGCTCCTTCCTTGCCCACAGATTTTACCTGGGCTGGGACAAGGGTGGGCTCCCTTAAGTGACTTGAACTGCTGGCTTTGCAAGGATTGCTCAGCGGGCCATGAGTGGTGGTAATCCCCCTGTTCCCCAGCGGGCTTAGTTTAAAGCCAGGTGGAGCAGATCAGCCAGTCTGGCTTAGAAGACCCTCCTCCCTAGGGGAGAGAGGTGGAGGCCATCTTTTCCCAGCAGTTGGCTGCCTCTCAAGCCAAAGAGTGGGCTGTGGTCATGAAAGCCAAAGCCTTCCTGATGACACCAGCGCTGCAGTCTTTGTTTGACCACGTGGATCCTCCTCTCCCTCCTCAGCCCATAGCCTGAGACTGGGAGGATCAATGAGAACACCACCTGTGCCCCCATGCCCTTTAGCTCTGCTTCCAACTCCCTGTAGCGCCTCATGACCCAGCTGGGAGTGCTCCAAGCTGTGTCATTGGTGCCCACATGAATAAGGAGGCTGACTTTGACAGGCTTAGGAAGTAGGCGGATGAGAACCTGATGGTGTTTAACACCAAAAAATGCAAGATTCTCCACCTTAGGAGGAAAAACCTACGGCATCTGTAGTGCTGTGCTGGCTAGCACTACAGATGAAAAGAACTTGGGGGTCATAATTGACCACAAAATGAACATGAGACTTCAAACTGATGCTGCGGCTAGTAAAGTGAACAAAATATTGGCTTGCATCCATAGATGCTTCTCAAGCAAATCCTGGGACGTCATTCTCCCATTGTACTCGGCCTTGGTGACCAAGCCATAAAACTTTGCTTAGACCTAAGAGACAGTAGGCGTCTAAGTGTTGACTTTTTTTGTGTGCAAAATACGTGTGTGTGTGTGTGTGTGTGTGTGTGTGTGTGTGTGTGTGTGTGTGTGTGTGTATCTGCCAAGTGAACCAGATTGGACACAATACAGAACTGTAAAGATGTGTGTTTATACACACACACAATCAACCTCAACCAGCATCCAGTTTTGGGCTCCACAATTCAAAAAGGATGTGGAGAAGCTTGAGAGAGTCCAGAAAAGAGCCACATGCATGATCAGAGGTCAGGAAAACAGTCCTTACGGTGACAGGCTGAGAGCTATAGGACTCTTTAGCCTGGAAATTCTCAGACTCAGGGGTGTTCTGGTGGCCACCTATAAGTTTATTGCGGTGCTCACCAGGATCTGGGGGAACAATTATTCACCAGAGTGCCCCAAGGGATGACAAGATCAAATGGATATAAACTCCTGCAAGACCGTTTCAGGCTGGACATAAGGAAGAATTTCTTTACTCTCTGAGCCCCCAAGGTCTGGAATAGCCTGCCATGGGAGGTAGTTCAAGCACCCACATTGAATGCTTTCAAGAGAAATTTGGATGTTTATCTTGCTGAGATCCTATGACCCCAGGTGACTTCCTGCCCCTTGGGCAGGGGGCTGGATACAATGATCTTCCGAGGTCCCTTCCAGCCCTAATGTCTATGAAATCTATGAAGAAAGCTTCTCTACTTAATTAGTGGAGATTAAAGAGATCTTGATTAGGGAGGGACTCTGGGTACAGTGCAGTCTAGCTTTCCATTAAATTCATTTATGGAGTGGTATGGGGATATGTTTACACTACTTTTCTTACCTGGCCAGAAAAGGAAGCAGAATTGTAAGAGCTCTCAGGGAAAGAAGGTAGAAAAACAAGAACAGAAAAAGAAAATATTTTGTTTTAAGATAGTGGTGCTCAACCTTTTGACCTGCCTGCCAGTTGATTGGGCAGGGCCCATCTGTAGGATGGATTGGGCTCTGGGGCCTGGCACGATCCCCTGTGCATTGGGATTGGTTCTCAGGGACCAGAAGCTGTCTCCTGTCATCCCCTATGCATTGGGATTGGGTCCTAGGGGTCTGGAACAAGCCCTTCCCATCTCCTGAGTGTAGGAATTGGGTTCCAGGGGTCCAAAACTGCCCCTTGCCTCCTGTTCACCGGGATTGGGTCCTGTGGGCTTGGCACCTCCCCTTCCCAGACCCCTGCACTAGGATTGGGCTCTGGAGCCTAGCTCCCTGCCCACGTGGCCCCGTATGTTGGGTCAGATGCCAGATCCAACATGAAGAGCCTGAGGCTCTCCATGGATCCAGAGATTTGGCAGCAGGGGAGCAGTGATATGACTACCCTGCTGCCAAATTTTCAAAGATATGGGGAGTTCTGTGGGCCACAGGTTGAGCACCCCAGGTTAAAATGTAAATAGTTTAAAATACATATATTTAAGCACTAAAGAGCTCAGATGACTTATTCCCTTATCATCATACATATGGAACACGATGGAATAAAGGCTGCATATGTGTTCACATTAGCAGAGATCGGGTTTTGGTTTTCAGGTTACATAGGCATATTGTACATGTAAATGTTTCTATGCCACAATTTAGGGCATGTAACCTATATAGTGGTATATGTTTCTGCTTTCTTGTCAAGCAAAGTTTTACAAACATTTTTAATATAAGAGTTATGTTTATATTAACAAATAAATAAGAAAAGTTAAAAAAAAATAACATGCAAATTTAAAACCTGGTTTAAATATATTTACACAGGATTTACTGATCGCTAAGTTAGATGCCACCTGAACATGTGTACATTTCAGCAGGGTAGCTCCCATTAGTATTGTCCCTGTGCTTGGATTTTTTAAAAGAATTATACTAAAAAAAATGTGGATGTTGTTACTGCTTAAATTCCCCTTATGGTTCTGCTTTGATGTTTTGCCCTAATTCATTAAGCTGGATTATAAAAGGTAGATATTTTCAGTTTTAAATGTAAATGAAATACATCATTCTTTTTAGTTAGCTATCTTAGGAATTTTCAAAAGAAATATTAAGGAAAAATATAATTTGATTTATAAAAAACATTTTAAAAATCTCTATAATCTGGGATCCTTCAGCCCAGTGTCTTTTTTTTTCACTATTTGTTATATACAACGTTGTTAACCTAAAAACATCTTTCCCACTCCCCACGCCTGCCCTCCAAATACTGTCAGCTCAAAGATGCTTTATGCATCCCCTTAAATGCAAATAGAATGACTAAACCAAATACAAATCTCAAGGGAATTCTTTTGGTTAAGTTTGTTGTCTCCCTTCCTCCTCCCCCCCGCAGTTCCCCGTATTACCTTGTTGTCTATCCATACGTTCTAGATTACAGAAATTGTCCCTACTTACATTTCTTTGTGTTTTTGCACTTTAGAATCCCTCCAAGCAAGTCTGTTGTATGGTTGCCAACCAATAATTTTTTTTAACTGATAATCTGCAATCTTTCTAATGATACCCAGACTTTTTTTACTGACACATGCTTTTCCTAATACATTTATACAAAATAAAACATGTAACTCTTCTGCCAGACTTTGCTCTGCTGACAGGTCCCAGGTAAAAGGGCTGGGTTTATGTTTATGGTTTTAACATCAACCATAGTAAAACAGTAAAAAAGTTTGGTTGCTGGTAAAAAGTTTTGAAGGGTTTTTTTTTCTTTTTTTGGGGGAGCGGGGGTTGCAGTCCTGTTTGACTGTAGTAATTGTTTTACACTCTGCTGTTTCCCTCCCTAAGAGCTCCCTATTTGCCCCCACAACCTGGTGCCCCTGACTGGACCTGGTACTATGGTGCCCTCCACCCATTCCATACCCATGCCAGCCCCACTACCTCTGTCCTGGCATAAACCCCGCAAAGAAACATATCTGTGACCCAGGAGTATTACAGGCAACTTGGGATGCAACAGCAGCAGGAGCAGCAGCAGTACACGGCTGAGAGAACATTTGCTCAAGTGCTGTACTTTTGCTCAGACACCAGATGCTGCTGCTGTGCTCTGTTAGCACTTCAATTAAGCTGCAGCTGCTTGGAGTTTTTACTGATAGCTAAAGATTTTTATGGACATTTCTGACATTTTAACTTGATTTTTTTTTTTTTACTGACAGTCAGTAAATTTATCAACAGTTTGCAGCCCTGCTGTCAGCCTTCCCTCAGACCACTATAACCTTTGAGTGAATGTACTCTAGGACTAATCCTTTGAGACAGACTTCTCTTATAAATAGAGTCAAATCAGCAGGGACAGAGTTAGCACAAAGCAAATATTTTCCTGCAGAAGGACTGGAGGACACCTTTTCTAGCCCTTTCCTAAGCATATAGTGACACTCTTTCACACCTCTTTCTCCTCCTATTTCTGTCTCTTTCTCACCTTTCACTGTTCTCTATGAACACAACAATGGATCTCTCAGATTCTCATTGTAACTCTTTTGCCATCCTGCTAAAAGCCAGACACCACCTAATTCCAATACTATCTCAGGTCTTCCTTCACCAAATATTCCTAGATGATAAGTGGGACATGCAGGCCCATATTAGAAGAAAAATATTCATTATAGTGGGGAGGGGACTAACGCTTTACTTGGTATTTTGAAGCCATGGTTGGGAACTACATAAAAATGGGTTTTTAATGGCTGGGCTGAGAGCTAAGATCTCTACCCCACTTCTGCAGAGTTGCACCTGTCCTGCCACTTCCTTTCTTGCTTTCCAGCCATCTTTCTTGTATCTGCTATTTTCCTTCCCTGTAATTTGCTATTATGGATTAACAGCCCCATTTGCCTTTCCTTTTTCCTACAAGGTCTCTTTTATAATGGTGTAGTTACTATCCTTTCCTATCAAGCAAGTATGAGAGAGGGCTCCAGGGAGACAAGAATAAGGTGTGAAGGAATAGAGCCCCATTTCCTCTCCCCTTCCAGTCGGTAAAATAACAAAACACCAAATAGGAGAGGGTAATATTCTTAAAGTTGTCACAGGATTTTCAGCATATACCCTTTGCTTATCTTAGTTATAATACTTCCATGTAAGAAATGCTTGTTCTTCTTTGTAACCCCAGCAATAATGTAAGCACAGTGGGGGCGAGGCAGAATGAGTTCAGAGTGAACAAGCAATTTTCTCCTTTCTTTTTCCTAGGCCATTAGGGATTTATTATCCGGTCTGCTACACGGATGTGTATTTTCTTGTTTAAATAATTTTAAAAATCTATGCAAGTGGGAGTAGTATTGTTATTATTTATTATTACTGAATCTTATTACTGCCTGTGCATGCAAACTATTTTTTCAAGATATGTTTTTATGAATCTGAATGCCTGATAGCAAAACCAAATCCTTAATATTGTATCTCACTGCTGTGTTTTGTTTTCACATTTATTTCAACAAGAGATTGGCTGCATTAGTTATTGTTAGCTCATTTTAGCAATTTAAGGAATGCTTAGAACAATTGAGCGCTATGTAATTTAGGAAAGAAATAAAAATACATAGAAGGAACTTTGCAAGATTTCTGTCTCATCAAGAAATGATTCAAAACAATTTTTATCATGATAGTTTGATGGAAAATGGTATATTTGATTTTCCAACAAATTGGCTGATTTGTATATTTCCATGTAATTCCTCTTCACACTGAAGGAAATTGTCAGCTCCCTGTCTTAACCTTCTGTGTATTTATGTGTGCATCAAAACTATGTCCATAGTTTTCAAACTTGTATGTTTGAAGTGGTGTTTAGGGATGTAAATACCTGATTGCTGTGTTTGAGAAGAAAACAGCACAAGGGAAATGCAGCATATCTAATTTATTGGACTGAGTAAAGCATTTGGTATGGTACCATCTGGGAAATTTATTATTTAAGCTGGAGAATATAAATTAGGTAAGTAACTGCTAAAGAGTAATGGGTAATGCTGAACTGGGTGTCTGTTGGCTTGTAGGGAGTTAACTGTCACTGTTCCTCTCAACTGTTGGGACCGGTTTTTAGAAATATCTCATTATTGACCTTGGCAAAAAACTAAGAGTGATGACAAAAGTAGCAGTGCTGATGACACAAAGTTGAAACACAGTGCCAATTAAAAGGAGGATCTGAATGCAATGCAGAAGAACCAGATGACCTTGAAGACTGGTGTACACAGTGCAAGGGCATGCATTTAGGGACTAATAGGAGGAATTTCTGTTATATTCTGAGTGATTATCCATTGAAAATGACTGAAAAGGAGAAAGACCTGAGTATATTAGTTTATCACAGGAGATCCTGTAATTTTCTACTGTGAAGCGGCTATTAAAGACAAATGTGATTCTAGTAGGGGTGCACCAATACAGATTTTTGGGGCCAATACCGATATCTGATTTTTAAGCAAGCATATCTGCCATTACCAATCTGATTTCTGATATAGCATGGAGAGCTGCATTCAGCTGATAAGCCTGTTTTGGTGGAAGGGGAGTAAGGATGAAGGAAGTGTGGGGGGCCAGATCCAGGACTTCACAGTGAGAGAGGGAGTGGGGCAGAGATTGAGACAGGCTCGGCAGAGTGGGGCACAGGATGGAGCTGCAGCTCATCTGGGAGGTGTGGGGGTGAGGCTCCTGCCTCTGCATGCACCCTGGGAGGGCATGGGGGGGGGTACCCCTGGATCTGCACGGGGAAGGGTAGGCTGCAGCCGCAGCCTGGGGCTGGGCCTGCGCCAGACTGTGTTTAGTGCAGGTGGTGGTAGTGCTTGTTACGAGGGCTATGGGGCAGGCTACAAAAATTCACCATAGCCCCCTCCCAGCACCACCCATTCCAAGTACAATCCCAACCCAAACCAACTCCCCACTCCCCGCACTGGGAAGAGTCCAGCGGAGTCTCACCCAGGGAGCCAACCCTTCCCATGCCCCATGCAGATCCAGGTGCACTTGCCCCCCTCCACCCTCCCAGGGTGCACACAGCAGCAGGAGACCCCCCCCATATGCCTCTGGATGACCCGTGGCTCTGTCCCACACCCACCCCGCCGTGGCTGGGCAGCAGTTGCCCCAGCCACACTCCCTCCCTCACCATGGGTGCCTTGATCTGCCCACTCATGCCTTTTCCCTCCCTCCTCTCCCCTCTTCTCTCCTCTTCCATCGCAACAGACTTACCAGTTGGACACAGCTCTCCACACTTCCAGGCTGCACACATTGCTGCCTATGTGCTGAACTGTGGATGCACACATGCAAGGGCATTTGTTGACATAATTATTGGCCCCCCATCAGGCCAATTTCCAATACAATCAATATTCTTTTGTATTGGTGCTGTGCTAATCCAATATTGGACCAATGTATCAGTGCACCTCTAGATTCTAGAAGTGGAGTATTATTGCCATTATGTAAAGCACTAAGGAGTCCTTATCTGACATACAGCAAACAATTCTGGGTTCCTGTTTTCAAGAAGGATTAAATCAGACTGGAACAGATGGAAAAGCAGACTATTAAGATAATTGTGGAGTGGACAGCCCAGCTGATCAGAGGAGCTTCTCTTTACTAATCAGGAGTGAGTAAAAAATAAGCATGAATGAATTTATTCTGGAATTTTAGGGAAGGTTTGGGAACAATTTTTCAGTAGGAGTACAGGGAACAAGTAACCCAACTATTTCTAGAATAAAGCTTGACCAGTTTAGGAAAGACATTTCATGATATGGCTGCCTGCTGCAGCGGGGAACTGTGCTCTAAACCAGAAGTTCCTAAAAGTGATTTTTTGAAATGTTTAAGTTTCAGTTGACTGCTGTGGATGCTTCTCATTCACTGAAATCAGGACACTGTTACTTACATCCCTAAGTATGGCTTTGGATGCATAACTTTGGGGAACCTGTTCTAATGTCGTTTCTTCATCAGAGCAGCTCAGCAAGCAGTAAGAACAGTATGTTAGGATTTTTTATTTTGTATGTTCACCTCTTTTATCATACACTACCTGCATGTTCTTCTAGATATGCTGGAATTAAAGCCACATGTGACTGGATCATCTCATGAGCCTAGTAATTGCTCACAGCCTAAACTTTATACCTGTGAAAAGAAATTGCATCACTGGGGACATATAGTTGCTTTTTCTCATCCTCTGCCACAATTAGTGTCTCTGATTTACAAATTATAGATTGAATGAAAATTTATGAATATGCTAAATAATTTAGAGTGACTTGTAATAACAACCAGACCTACAACCATACAAAAGAACCTGATATAAAAGGGAAAGCACCTGAAACAGTAGTCCAGTACTCTACTGTGTGTTGCTTTACATTTATTCTTGCATAATCATTGCAGAACAAGTGAAAGTAAATGTGATTATGTAGCAAAGTGATTCTGTGTTGCTGCCTTTTTATCGTCAGTGGTGTGTATATAGTGACAGTTTCATTCTGCAGAGTAATAAACTCCCTTAAAAATATTGAATTTAAATACCCTTTTAAATACCTATATTTTTCACATAGTCTGAGCCCCCAAATAAGACCCACATACCCACACGGGGAGGTGGAGGGGGGAGAGGGTTGTGACTCAATCTTAAGGGCCAGTTGATGATGTATTACAAAAGTAGATGCATAAATGGATTGTCAGGGACTGGAACGTGGTGGAATAAATAGTTCGCTTAGATGCCCAATAGGTAGCATAAAATCTAGCCCTAATGAAAGAATTGTTTCACCTAGTAGATAACCAAACCTTGTGACCATATCTGAGTTATTTGACTATTGTGTGGGAGTGGTTCTTCTATCCCCAGACTTTCCTTAGGTTCTTCTGATTTCATAGACATCTAACTTCAATTTGATACTTCAAGGATTAGTAAAAAAAAAAAAAGGACTGCATTGCACATATTGGATGTAATAACTAAGATTTATACACAGAGACAGACATATGTATTTATGTAGATGTGTGCGTATTTAGATAGAGACAGACAGATATTGCTATAGATGTATAATGTATGTACGTATGGCAGAATTCTGTTTCCCTTTGTGCACCTAAATGGCAGTTTTCTATCCACATACCCATTTTCTAGCTGTTTTTGTTCCTACCTCTCTACTGTGGATGCATACAGGCGAGCACATTAAAGGAGCATGCTCAGTCAGCTATGCATTAGCCAGGTACCCATATATGTGCATGCCTGAGAATAAGTTTGGAAACAGTAGAGAAGAGGGCAATGCCAGGTTTTGCAAAATCCATAAAATTGCCATTTCAGTATGTCCCTACTTATTGATGTGTAAGAGGTTTTGTCTGTAATGCTTTGTGTAATTTGGTTGACAAAAGCAGGCTGGTCACTGGTTAACCTTCTCTTGCCCTGAGATCCCAGGATTGCAAGTACAGAAATAAATTCAGAACTGTTGATATTGGCATGAATCCCAAGAGTCTGCAGTACGAATTAGCACAAAATTGTGTTCCAAGATAGTGACAGCTATAGGAATGCTCTCCCTGTATTGCTTTTGACAATAATATACAAGTTACCCCAAATCCACATTTTTCCATGATTAAAATGAAACAGCACTATATATAGATCTATGTACAGTGGTGTTTCATTTTAATCAAGGAAAAATGTGGAATTTGGGTAACATTTTTTAATCTGAAAATTGGGGATTTTTTTAAATCAGAGAAAACTGGGATCCCTGGTAATAAGCTTTACCACATCTTTCACTTCCTTTCCAGCAGGAAGAATCAGAACCTAGGATTTGAAATCATGTCAGTCCTTCACTCTCCTTGCTGCTAGGATTGTGATTACAAATTCTCCAGTGCCTTTCTCTTCTTTCTCTGCTACCTCAGATTCCTCCATGTCTTCAGTTGGTACTTTTGTCTTTTCTCAAGCCCATCACTCTTCTGGGATAAGGTTCCAATTAGCTTCTTGACTGAGGGGGTTAATCTTACATTTTGCCAGCACTGGTGTTCAAAGCCTCTGAGAACTCTGCTAGGGCTCTCCTGGGCGCTGTCTGTACAAGAGAAGAAAGATGAGGAGTGGACAGTGGATATGTCACCGTTCTTGTTCTCAAATTGCAGTGCTCATCACTTGCTTAGAAAATCTCACTTGACTGCATTGTCTATTCCAACGGACTAGTTGAGGCAAAATGCAGCAGCACTGAATCTGCTCCTCTGACATTTTTTACATTTTTCCCCAAAATGACAAACAATTAATAAAAGAGTTTATAAGGTGAAATAAGTCACCTTAGAGACTAATGAGTTCTCAGAGGCATGAGCTTTCATAGGGAACAACCTACTTCATTAGCAAAGATTTACAGTGTTTATATAAAAATATTTTATTAGATTAAATAAATGCTGTTAGATCATAAATAGAAGCTAATTTTAAATGACATGTTAATTAAATATTATCAGTGCTTGATAATATCACTAGAATTACCAATGGTAATGATGCCTTTTGAATTAGCAGGTATGCCTTTGTCATAAAATAAATGCTAATCATCTCAGGCGAGTAGGGGCACAAGAATTACCAGCATTCATCTTCGATACACTGGAGTCTGGATTGTGCTAGGTCCTTATAGCATACATTCTTCCACTGAACACCTAAGATTTCCTGGAGGCTTGTGTCTTCTTATGCACTGTCCATCTCACAACCACCTTGCAGTTTTATACCATTAGTTGTATACGAATTGCACAGTCTAACTACTTAAGTTTATACCATACATCCAAATAAATTATCCCAGAGCCATCCAGTGACTTCTGTGGATTATGCTAAGGAGAGCTTTGGTCCTGTATCTGTCCTGGGAAAGGCATCAGTTTTTTGCAGAGAAGGAAGTATAATAAATGGGATGTTGGGGCTGGAATAATGTTTGTTTTGAAGGCAAGTATAACAGGCTCAGGTAATCCACTAGTGTCTGATACCATGGTGGTCAGACTAGCTTGCTCACTGTCCCCAGTCACTTCTTTCTGCCTCCTACCTGTCTCCACAACTTGATCTTTAGGGTTTTTTAATAAGGGAGGCTGCTGCCAGACATTGGGTAGTCTCTTCCTCGGTGTCTTTTTTCAGGGTGCGATCCTCTGGGTTTCTCTGCCCCAAATTCTATGGGGTGAGCTTCTCCTTGAAGACAACCCCAGTTGTTTAGGGGCAATAATCATGGATTCCATTTGCCCCCATAATTATTCCCATGCTTTGCAGACATTATCAGTCTCACGAGGCATTTTGCCTCAATATATATTTTCTGGTCTGCTTGGGCCTCCCAGCCCTTGTCTCAGGCTTCCCAGATTCCACCCCCTTCCTCTAGCTTAGCTCCTTTAGCCTAGGCCCATTGCACCGGGCCCTGGTTTATGAGCTCCAGCCCTGCTCAGATTCTGGGCCCCTGACCCGTGGTTTTGCCCCTCTTGGGATATGCCCTCTGGCTGTCTCTGGCTTGCATCCTGCCCTTGCAGAACTCTAACCCTTGATGTGGTCCTCTGGCACAGTCCTGTGGTCTCCTCGTTTGCCCCTTATAGCCACTCCCAGTCCACCCGTTAACTTTAACACAAAGGTAAGTTACTTCTTGAATGGAAACTCCTTTTCTCACTGGGTAAACAATACATCAAAAGAAAATGAACTGCCATTTTCACATAAACCTTCTCACCCTAAGTAAACCTACATCACAGGAAAGAGTGAACTGTCCTGATATGTAACACTTCCTGAGCTCTTAGTCTTGGCCTTCTGGAGTACTCTGGTGCCTATAACACAAAAAGTTGCTGGCTCACTGCCCTTCCCCACAGGGCATCATCCCCAAACACTGCAAAGCCTCTGTGCCTCCTCTGGCTTCTGCCCAGGGCTTACATGTCTGAGAGCCCCTTTTCCTATCCAATTGCCTGTTTTGTCCAAAGCGCATAAAGGGGCTTTTAATCTCTCATTTAAAGGGCAGCCTTTACTCTTGCTGCTCCATCTTCTTGAAGTGATAGGACCCGAGCTCTCTGATGGTTCTTGCAGCCCACACAACATGTTCCAGCCTCTGTTTCTCTCTCTCCTCCTCCTCCCCTCAGCTGAGTAACAGAGTTTGAGTCCTCTGTTACAGCAAGCTACAGTAATTAATGCATATCTCCCTTCTATCATAAGTCATGACATTACTAGTCATTACGAGTTACATTGGCAGACACACTATGCAGTTATTATGACTATATTCATGTGTTGACAGCAGAAGCTTATATCCAAATTCCCACTTAGTTAACATACTGTTTTTAAATTCTTAACATTCATTTGATAGGTACAAACAAAGTGTCTTTTCATTAACATATCAAAGCACATTCTGATTGTTCAGGTTCTCAAGGCTGAGACTCTCTGCATTAATGACTTTTCGATGCAGGTGGTAGACCTTTGGAATAAAGAATGAGGAGAGTACAATGAATATGAAATACGATGACAGCAATTAATCTCCAGCAGTGGGTAGCACTACAGAAAGTAGTCACATTAATGGGGGTAGGCTTGAAATAAGGAGCTTTGATTAATACTTAGCACAGGCAAATGCATCTTTGTTCAAATTGGCCCAGCAGTGTTCACCCCATCCAGCATAGTGGACCAGATGACAGGCACAGGGCTTGTGTGTGAGCTGAATCCTACATGTGGCATTAGTCTACAAGCCTGATCCAGAAGGGGCAGGCACATGGCACCAGTCCATGGGTGCAATTCAGTGTATTGGCTGTAAAGTGACACCCTTGTGCCAAATCTAGCTGCATGACCCCGAACCCCAGATGCCATATCTAGCTATGGAGCAAGCCTTTATGCCAACCCAAACACATGCTGGCATGATCTATCATGCAGGGCTATGGCATCCAGGCTGTGAGGCTCCTCATAAATCCAGGCATTTGGCAACAGAGGAGCAGAAATTAATGCTGCTACCTCGTCCTTGTTGCCAAATCTATGGACCTTTCGGGAAATCCATGAGCTGGCAACATAGCTCCTTTGGAAGGATCTGACCTGAAGACCAGAGGTTGAGCACCCCTACAGGCAGATCCTGGGTGTACCCCACCCTCCACTGATTCTTGCTGCACCCAGACTTTAAAACCAACTGCCTGAGAGAGTCAGTGGCGTTTTTAATCAGGCAGTGCGTAATAAAAGCCAAATGACTTCATGGCTCATTGTCATCTTCCTGATTCCTGCTAATCTCTCTCTGCTTCACAGTGGTTAAGGACTTGAACGCTTCTTTATAATAGTCTTGGTGTTCCAGTCTTCGAATTATCCTTTCTTCTGTGTTAGTTGGCTCAAAGCCATTCCTGATAATGTCTTTCTTCTATTTCACAGCCCGGCAGACTGCTTTTAACTTTAACAAAAACCTTAACTCAGATATGGTAATGTTAACCTGGTTGTAGAAATAACCTACAGGGAAGTATTGGAGGCACTGTCAAGATACTCAAGGAGGCTAGATTTTGTTTTATGAATCAGAATAAAAGCTGTATATTTAACTATAATGACCATGGGACTAATGGCACAGCATCTCTTCACTATTTTTACTATCTTTTGCCAAGTTTGTAGTGTTTGTTAAGCTTTACAAATAATCTAGCTAATTAGTGCACATTCCAATAGTTACTTTTGTTCTATTAGTAAAGTTTCTAGTTTTTCTTTAACTGGAGAAAAATGCATTGTGATATATGGGATAATATGCCACACCATTGGCCCCGTGCTCTGCATTTCAAAATCCTAGATCTGCTCATGAACACCCCTATATTAGCTCATACACTTACATTTTACATCTGCCTTTCTGCTTTTGCATTTTTAAAACAGAAATATCATATTCTAGGACGATAACATTACCCCTTCTCAGGGATAGGAAGATCCTTAAGAGCAATATTACCTCTGATGCAAAAGATATCCCTCTCAACTGGTTTTCCTGAGAGGATAATTTTGAGACATAACCATGTGCCCCAAAATAACCTAATTCTCAAAGCATCCAACCAACCCCCATTCTCCATGAAGAAAGAATTCTAAAGTAACTCCTTGAATAGGATCCTCATAAGGTATTTTGTTCCTTATGGATGTATCTACATATTGCCCTATGGCAATGTTGTTACTGTGCCATGTTTTAGTACTTCCTTTTGGAAGTACTAAATCATGAAGAAGTAACTGCCCATACTGTCCTGTACACACGGTGTGCTGTTATTTTTAACAGCTACTTTGCTGTAGTGGCACGCTATAATGGGGACTGCTCTGCTATGGCAAAGTATGTGCTGGTCACATGTACGCTATGTTGCTGTAGTGCATTGTTACAACGATGTATCATCACATGTAGATGCACAAAAAAATGTAGGGAAGACCCAGATATTGGGGATAATAGGGCTTCTAATTATCATAGCATCATGAAACAGGTTTCAAGCTATTTGTAAAGATGTATTGCCTACCAGCCCAACTGGCTATTAAATCTTGCATTCTTTGATTCATAAATTACATTTTGCTAACTTTACATTTCATCCCAAAGATGCAACATTCTAGAAACACATGCAAGCAGTAAATCAATTAATGCAAGAACAAAACATATATACTTCAGGGATGGGAACTAAAGGTTCAGAATTTAAATAAGCATCCCCAAACCTGGATGTTTAAGTAAACTGGTGGCACTGTGTAGCAATCTAGATAGTCATTTATGTAGTGGTCAATAACTGATGGTACACAGAGACTGAACTCCTATCTCACTTAAAATAATGGTCATTCCAAGTTTGGACAAATATTCAACAATACATCAATCTTTGTTGATGAGCATTTTGTGTTTCAGTGATAAAACAGAGCATTTCCTGTGAATGGTCATCTCTCTGCCCTGATTTACAGGACTTAAATTCAAGAAATACTGAGAGAAAGGGAGTTGGTTTTACAAGCCAATGAAAAGTTACATAGTCATAAGGTAGAAACAATAAATGCTGGGAGAAAGTTTCTTGGTCTGCCATAAGAAAATTGGAGTTAGACAAAGGGATGGTTCCTCA
This sequence comes from Caiman crocodilus, assembly GCA_030014935.1. Classification (NCBI taxonomy): domain Eukaryota; kingdom Metazoa; phylum Chordata; order Crocodylia; family Alligatoridae; genus Caiman; species Caiman crocodilus. The sequence continues at coordinate 106,324,677 of JAGPOW010003316.1, read as the reverse complement.
TTCACTGCATTTGTATTAGATTCTGCTTTTCATCTTCTATTCTATTATTGAGCAGCATGTATATCTGCATATCCAGTAATGAGATGGAAATGATTTATGTGCAAGAAGGATTGTTTTTACTAGTTGTCATTGCCCCAAGACATACCAAAATGAGAGCACTGTAGGTTGGTTGGGAAACGCAACAACATTATTAAAGGCATAAATATCTATCAAGAGCAATTGTTAACATGTACTTTAACATCTAAAACTATCCCAGGAGAGGGAGGGGCATCAGCTTAAGAAAAAGCACTGTGAAATAATACAAATTTTCAAACTGCCTTTCAGTGTTCTTAGCTCTTTCATAGATTCATAGATGCTAGGATCAGAAGGGACCTCAAAGGATCATCAAGTTCAACCTCCTGCCTAGTCTGGAAATAGTACTGGGATCAGATGACCCCAGCCAGATGCCTATCCAGCCTTCTCTTAAAGACCCCCAAGGTAGGGAACAGCACCACCTTCCTTGGAAGCCCATTCCAAATTTTGGCCACCCTTACTGTGAAGAAGTTCTTCCTGATGTCCAGACTAAATCTGCTCTCTGTCAGTTTGTGACCATTGTTCCTTGTCATCCCAAGAGGCGCCCTGGTGAACAGAGCATCTCTGATCCCTTACTGTGTCCCCCTAACGAATTTGTAGGCAGCCACAAGATCACCTCTCAACCTTTTCTTGAGGAGGCTGAAGAGGTCCAAGTCCCTCAGTTTCTCTTTATAGGGATTGTCCTTGTAAGCCCCTAACCACACAAGTGGTTCTCCTCTGGACCTTGTCAAGTCTATCAACATCCTTCTTGAAGTACAGTGCCCAAAGCTGGATGCAGTACTCCAACTGCGGTATGACCAATGCCGCATAGAGGGGAAGTATCAACTCCTTGGTTCTGTTTGCCATGCATCTGCTGATGCATGATAAAGTGCGGTTAGCTTTGCTGATGATTTCATCACACCAATGACTCACGTTCATCTTGGAGTCCGCTATGACTCTGAGATCCCTTTCCACTTCTGTGCTGCTGAGAGGGTCACTTCCCAGCCAGTAGGTGTGTTGGATATTTTTGCACCCTAGGTGCAGCACTCTGCATTTGTCTTTGGTGTACTGCGTCCTATTGTGTACTGCCCACTTTTCTAACCTGTCTAAGTCTGCCTGCAATCTTTCCCTCCTCCGGAGTGTGCACTTCACCCCACAAATTAGTATCATCCACAAACTTGGACACAGTACACTTCACACTGACATCCAAGTCACTGATGAAAATATTGAAGAGTACAGGTCCAAGAACCGAACCCTGTGGGATCCCACTACCCACATCCTTCCTGGTCGGTACCGACCTGTCTACTACCACTGTCTGGGTGTGACTGCTAAGCCAATTTGCCACTCACTGGACCATGCAAACATCTATATCACAGCCGCTTAATTTATTTATGAGACTGGGATGAGAGACCTCATCAAAGGCCTTGCTAAAATCCAAGAAAATGACATCCACCTCTACTCCTGCATCTAAGCATTTTGTGATGCTGTCATAAAATGAAACCAGATTGGTCAAGCATGATCTACTTGCTATGAATCCATACTGGTTTCCCTGCTACATTATTTTTCCTGCTAGACTCCCACAGATATGATTCTTCATAATCTTTTTAAAGACCTTTCCAAGGATGGAGGTGAGACTGACTGGCCTATAATTATTCAGATCCTCCTTCCTCCCATTCTTGAAAATAGGAACCACATTGGCCCTTTTCCAGTCCTCTGGGACCTGACCTGAGTGGCACGAGTGCTCAAACAGCTGTGCCAGTGGTTCTACTATGACACTAGCCAATTCCTTCAGTACTCTCAGATGCTGCTTATCCGGGCCTGCTGACTTAAACCCATCCAATCCATCCAACTGACTCTGCACCAAGTCAGTGTCGACAGTTGGTGGGCTGGTGTCCCTCTGATGCCTGTCTAAGAGCACATTAGGAGACTTATCTTGATCCCTGTTAAAGAAAACTGAGGCAAAAAACTCATCGAATAGCTCAGCCTTGTCTCCCCTCTCTGTCACTAATTGCTGCTTCTTGTTTAGTAGGAGTCCTATGCCGCCCTGCACCTTCTTTTTATTCTCTCCATACATAAAATAAGACTTTTTGTTTTCTTTAATTTGTGTTGCCAGCCTCAGCTCTCTAGTTGCTTTGGCCTTTCTAACTGCCTTCTTGCAAGCATGGGCCAAGTAGGTATACTCCTTCTTGGTAGCTTCCCCCTGCTTCCACTGCCTATATACCTTCTTTTTTCCCCTTATGCTCCCCTGGATTTCCCTGTTTAGCCAAGGAAGTTTTTTGGCTCCTTTCCCCCTTTTCTCTCATACTGGGAGCATCTCCCTCTGCACCCAAAGGATTGCCTACTTTAGGAATGGCCACCCTTCCTGGACTCCCATCTCGCCAATACTCCTATCCTGCAATGTGTCATTGACTACACTCCTGAGCACACTGAAGTTAGCCTTCTTAAAGTCAAGCACTTCCACCCTATGCCGGATGGTGAGTTAAGTTCATAGGTGGTCACTGTCCCCAAGGTGACCACCAATCTGCAGCTTCTCTACTAGGTCCTCCCCCGTAGCCAACACCAAGTCCAGTAAGGCATTTCCCCGAGTGGAACTGTATACCTCCTGCATTAGGTGAAGGTCCTGCATGCAAGTTAAGAACCTAGGCGAATAATTGGATTTGGTTGACTGTTCCTCCCAACAGATGTCAGGGCAGTTTAGGTCCCCCATAACAAACACATCCTAGACTGTAAGGCCTCTGAGAGCTGCATCAAGAATTCCAAGTCTAGCTTTTCCTCTTGGTGTTGTGGTCCGTAGCAGACCCCCACCACGAAGTCCTTTTCCCCTCAACCTCCATGTACCCTAACCCACAATGCCTCAACTTTCTCCTCCTCTGATTCCATTTTGATTAGGGTAGATGTATAATGCTCCTTTACATAGAGAGCAACCCCGCCCCCTTTTCACCCTACTCTGTCCCTTCTATACAACTTGTAGCCGACAATGTGTACCGCCCAGTTGTGGGTAGGGAAACAACCAGGTGTCGGTTAGCTCTACTAAATCGAAATTATTACCTGCAAGCAGAAGTGCGAATTCTTCCTGATTTGTTCCTCATGCTCCTAGCATTAGTATAGAGGCACTTGAGCCCTCCAAATGGTGCCTTTGGTGCCCCACCCCAATCTGATGCCCAAAGCGCCCCTTGGTACTTGCCTGGGAGGGTACTGCTGCATGTCTCATAGTATCATAGTATCATAGTACCTAGGGTCAGAAGGGGCCTAGAGCAGGCCATCTAGTCTGACCCCCCGCCAATGGCAGGAAACGAGTGCCAGGGT
>JAGPOW010003316.1:106282617-106321220 GCA_030014935.1 Caiman crocodilus | reverse complement strand
TCCAACGGGAGGGATGTCCCGGTCCCCCCTCAGGAAGACAGAGGCAAAGAACTCATTGAAGATCTCCGCCTTCTCATTGGCCACGAGCACCAGGTTACCTGACATTACCCAGGGGCCCGACGTTACCCAGGGCTCTCTTCATGCCCCCCACATACTTGAAAAAGGACTTCCTGTTGTCCTTGATCTTAGTCACCAGGCGAAGCTCCACTCCCACCTTGGCTTTCCTAACAACCCTCCGACACGCCCGAGCACAAGAAGAGTACTCCTCTTTGAAGGCTGCTCCCTCCTTCCAAAGATAGTCTCACAGTTTGTAGGTTCTAGACTCTCCATCTCCTACCTCCCCATCCCCTGTCATACTTAGTTTAAAGCACGGTGTAGGGATCTTGTGCACTTTGACTGCCTGGAGCTGTTTTCTGAAATATTCCTGCCAGTGTATTAGCTTAGAAATGCTGAAGGTGCAAATGCTTATCTTAGGTTCAAAACCTTTAGTACAAATTTCTGATGCACAAAGCTGTTGAGTGTTTGAGAAGGATCTGAATTTCCTTGGCTGTTTGACTGCATACCACTTGGAGAATATACACCTCTTCTCCTGTTTGCCTGAGAGCATATCTTAGTCTTCTCTCAGGAATGTAAGGCAAAGTCAAGGTGGAGAAGAACATTTTTTGTGGGATGAAAATCATTGCTCAGTCTTGCTTTTTGGGGAAATCACTGGCCGCTGCAGTGGAGTATAGTGGCAGATCAAGGGAAATCATTTCTACTACTCCTAAGTTTATAGGAACTGTAAGAGATGATTTGGGGAATTTCCATTTATGAATGGTTGTGTAATGCTCAGGGACAATGAGGATGGGTAAAAAGATAGAAAAGCATGATTGGACTATAACTGGATATAGTGGATCTGACAAATAGACAACCTAGCACAAAAGAACAAAATATTTGTAAAACACAGTCTTGTACAGTGAAAATCATACAACATAGAACCTGTCAGAAGATAGTACGTAGAGAAGAGATGTTGTAGCAGTCAGCACTTTTGACACTGGAACCTCATTCTGGAACAGATATTACAGATCTTGAGGATAGAAGTCACTAACTGGGGGGGAATACCTGATTTTTTTTAGCAAGATTTGAAAACATCTCTTTCACAATTGATAGCTGAAGTATCCGAAAAAGCACAAAGGATTCTTCAGTGTTCAGAAAATGGGTGACTTATTTTGATCTGGATAGGAATACCATTTTACCCAGCAACTATAAATAGTCAGATTTTTCATTCAACTGCAATGTGATTTCCTATCAACTTGTTTTCAGTGCAGTGTTAGCTTGTTTTCAGTGCATCATTTTATCAGTATTGCTCATTTTTCTGAGTGTCAGCCAGGGTCAATAAGAAGCATCTTGAGATCATAACTGTCTGAAGAAATCTTAGGATATGATCAACAGATCAGAGGTTGCAGACTCATAATTTATTTATGTATTGTTCACTGTCGAATGAGTCATACAAACCTCTATTTTTATACCATGCCATCTGGGTTAATTTCAGTCCTGGGCTTTTTTTTCTTTTGCTATTGCAGCTGACAAAAATCATAAGATTGTTAGTTGTGCCCCTAGACTACAATCCTAACATTTAGATTTTTCTTGAATAACATCTTTTTTCAATTACAAATTCAGTCCATGTGAGACTGTTCTGAGTATACTCAAATTTAACCCATTTCAGATTGCCAAAAACTTCCATAAATCAACTAAGAGACAAACTGTCAATATGAGGTCTGCAGTTATTTATTCTATTTCAAAATACAGTAAAAGCTCTGTTATTCAGCATCCCCTGGGAATGGGGGATGATGGATAACAAAATATTTTGGTTAATTGAGTGGCCCCGGCTGCCGCTTCTCCTGCCATGTCAGGGACATCTCTCTGCCCCTCCCGTGGCATCACCACCCCTTCTGCCACATCACCGTCTATTCCGCAGGCCCTGTGGGCCCCATGGGACAGGGAGGCAGGCCCCTCACAGGCCTGTGCAGCCTGTTATGCCCCCAGGCCACAGGCTGCTTTGTCCCGGGCCGTGAGGGCTCGGAGAAACTGGAAGTGCCACAGTGGACACTTCTGCTTTCACTTTATCGTACAAGCCAGCATGCTGGTTGGTGGAGCATGCCGACTTGTAAGATGCCATATAGCGCAACTTTTACTACGCATGGATTTTTGGCCTCTCTTTGATATTTCAGATAGGTAACATCTGAATAATGTCAATTTTTGCATTCAACAACACATCCTCTTAATCTTTGTGATTGTAACTAGTTTTAATCTAGATTTCATCTCAAATCAAATCATATAAATGGGTTTCAGTTCAGTCATTATCCTCAGTTGAACACATTTAATGATACATTTGTTCAAATCAACAGCTTATGTCAAAATCTTCCATGTGACATTACTGACAGCAGCTGGAGCAACTGGTTGGTGCATGCTACTCATATAATCCGACCAAGTATTATAAAGATTATCAAATTGTATGAATGTCTCAGGCTAGAAGAGAGGTAGCAGGATTTTATTTTCTCATTGAGTTAGATTCATTATGTGCCAAAGAATGGTGAGGGAATGCAGATCTTTTTGCTGTGTAATCTTCATCCCAATACATTTCCAAAATGCATACCAGCTGTTTCATCAGTTCTCTGTTTTGTCTTTCAAATGGTATGAATATTTTTCCTGTTGATTCTGATAGTGCTAATACTGGTTTATTAACAGCAGTGTGGACTTGTGAAGTCCCGTGTAAATCAAAGATGGCTGAAAAGGTGGTCATTTGAGGAAACTTTATAATTAAATCCAAAGAAGTATCCCTCTTATATATTCACTGGTCATTTTTTGTGGTATCTCTTTCAATCCCAACCTTCCTACCAATTATTTACAGTATTAATCATTTTTCAGATGTGTTCTCTGTTTTGCTATACTATTCACTAGGATTTAAGGAAGAGGTAGTTATTGATTTTTTTTCAAGTAGAACTTGTAAGAACTACAAAATCTATAATGATAAGAAGCATTTAGATGAAAGTTAGGTAAGAATATTGCTTCAGTCCACATTCTCGGAAGTATCTTGACTACTGTAAGCCTCAATTAATTTTATTAACCGAGGGTCATATTTGAAAGGAATATATTATTTGGTCATGTTTCAGTTTCAAAAGCTAAAAGAATAACATTGCCTGGTAAGCATTTTGTCAGAGAAATAAAATAAATACTAATGAATCCTAAAGCTTATTTTAAAATGTTGTTTCAGGAATTTCTATTACATCACAATGTTGAGGGATCCAGTGTCACGGTACTTGAGCGAATGGAAACATGTCCAGAGAGGTGCAACATGGAAAACTTCTCTTCATATGTGTGATGGAAGAAGTCCAACACCAGACGAGCTGCCTACCTGTTATGAAGGAGATGACTGGTCTGGAGTCAGTTTACAGGAATTCATGGACTGTAGTTATAATTTAGCCAACAACCGCCAGGTGCGCATGCTGGCAGATCTCAGCCTAGTTGGATGTTACAATTTGACTTCTATGAATGAAAGTGAAAGGAATATGATCCTATTACAAAGCGCCAAGAACAACCTGAAAAACATGGCCTTCTTTGGACTTACAGAGTTTCAGAGGAAAACTCAGTATCTCTTTGAGAGGACATTCAACCTGCAGTTCATTTCCCCATTCACCCAGTTCAATGTTACACGAGCCTCAAATGTAGATATTGATGAGGGGGTACGGAAACATATAGAGGATCTGAATTTTTTGGATATGCAGCTTTATGAATATGCTAAGGACCTATTTCTTCAACGTTTTCAGTACTCTAAGCAAGAGGAGCACCAGAAGAACCGGCAAAAAAGGCGAGAGGAGCGGAGGCTACTGCGGGAGCAAAGGGCTCACCAATGGTCAAAGGAAGAAACTGCGGAAGAAATCACTGTTACAAAAGATTACAATAGTCAGGTGGCAAGATGGTGAAACTCCTCAGTCTCAGCCAAAAGAAACACAGATTGGAAAGGTTGTGTGACTGTACAACTTTGGTAACTCACAGATTAGGCAAGAAATGACTATTGTTTGGTAAATAAGACAAAGTCTAACCATAGGCCTTCTTTGTCTTAATATTTCTTATTTTCTGTCATCTAGAAGAACATTATGCTTCCTCAATGCACATTAATTAATGTTACTAAATGGTGATAGTATAGATCCCTATTCAAAATAAACTTCTTACAAGACCATAAACTCTGAGAATAACTTGACCAGGTAGCTCTTTGCTTTAACAGATGTTTACAGACTGTTTACATGCTTTCCAGATGCTCTAACAGACTCTTTACAATTTGAGCTACTGAAATTTGTGAAAATGTGAATAAAAAATTGAAGAAAAAATTTGAGTCTTACTACACTGTTGGAGATGGTCTATGTCATACCATTGTAACTGTATTATGTAGCTTTGCACTAAGTGAAACAGAGAAAACCATGTTGCTCTTGAAACATTTACAAGCTGTGTTTTCAATAAGAAAAAAAAGTAATTCATCCAAGTGATTTAATTACATTAAGCACTAAGTGGCACACAGGTTTAACATGCTCATTTTTCTCATGTGAAAGGCTGTAATCACTAGTGTTTTAGAAGAGAAATGAGTTAGCTAGTTTCTACCTAATTCTAGCAGATGTTGGTGCATATTACCAAATCTGCTAGTAGGCAACCTTCATTCTGAAAGCTTGGCAGAGGAATGGGACAGTTGTTGAAACTGAGAATTTCTGCAGACCAGGCTTTGCTTAGATTACTTGACTGATGGTTATGATATCTGCTTTGACTTTCACAAAAGGTGAAATCTATGAACAGGATAAAAGGAAAGATTTAAAAAAAGGGAAAGAGAAGAGGAGAAAAAGTTTAAGTATGAATCTGACATTTTCCAAATCTGCTCTAGAAGCATTGTCTATAAAAAGGTTCTTTTATATTGAGTGACAAGAACTAATATGATTTTCTTTCTAGAGACTGCATTGGCAATGATCTATCAAATTTCGATTTTTTTTTAAAGGTTATAAAAGGTGTGTGAACAAATCTTGCAATTTGTTACTAATATTACTGTGCTATCTTCTCCCATGCACAGTTTTACAAATGTATATATCCCAATGCTTGAGTTGAAAATATTCTAAAAATCTATAGCTTTCCTGTGCAACAGATCTTTATTTGAGTTTTTTTAAATGTTGACTAGCAAAAGATTTATAATAATTGATTCTTTCTTCATATTTTAGGTTCTTGGGACTAAAATAGTATGTCTAGTTCAGAGTTTTCTGCTGTTTGTAATGGTGTATATGCAAAAATAATTTTTGAGATACATTTTTCCCTTGTTGCATAAATCTAGCATTATGTGGGCCATTTTTCAAAGTGGTCTCACCATCTGTACACCTCCTAATTTAGTTTTGCATTTGTGAATTTTTTTTGCTTATCCCCCAGTTACTAAAATCAAACTACTCAATCTAGGTTCACAGATGTGAGGTTTAGGGGACAGTAAAGAAACGTTATTCCAAAATTATTTTGCACAGAGAGAGACTGCTTTTGAAAACTTGTCACTATATTTCCAAATGTTGTCTTATTTTCAGGGCACACTGATATTTTAGACTAACAAAACTCTTGTCAAAACATCAGTGGCAGTTAGTGCATACAAAAATGTATTGAAAACAGGAATTCCTACAAAGTGAGTATAACTAATACTAAATGGGAAAAAAGACAACCAACTTGCCTTGTTAGCTGTAGAGTGCAAGATTTTGTTTGGTAAGACAGCAGCATTTCAGTCCATGTTACTTCATCTTCCTACATCTCCACCTGGGCAGCTGGTCACGAGAAGCTAGGCCACATCCACAATATCACAACCCTATAGAGTGGCTGCTGCACTGCAGGCAATATTTTGCTACTAGGCTTCAGACAGAGATGGTGCTTTTCTGTCAGAGGTAAGAAGTCTGACTTTTCAGTGTATAGTGCTAGAGCACAGGGAGAAGAAGGACATGAGCTTGTGTTTTACTTCCCTGCTTCTTCAGACCCAACAGCAACTAAGTAAGGATAAGGAAGAGTGGATCCCTCTGACACTGTGGTGGGGACTGGGTAGGAAGGAGAAATGATTATGAATCTGAAGATGTGTTTTCTGCTTTGGAAAGATGGGGGAGGCTGCATTTATAAGACCTGGAGGAGTAGAAAAGAAGACGAGGATGGAGCCAAACATGAGCCATTAGGAGAGGTGGTCTGAGCTTGAAGATGCCAGGGGGAGGGGGAGGGGAGGAGATGGAGCAGATGATGGTGTTGGGAGGAAAGGAGCTTACTTTCTGAGCTGGGAGAGTAAAGGGTGCTTTTGGTTGGGTTGAGTGCAGAGAAGAGCAGTGTCACCTGATGTGGGCTGGTGCAGGTAGGGTGGAAGGAAGGGTAAGGGAAAAGAAGAGTTTAGAGAAGTTGGAAAAAAAGAGAGAACAAAAAGGAGATAAACACAGTTTTCTTCCCACCTGCCTTTTACTGCCAAGTGACCCTTATTTTTCACTCTGAAAGCAGGTGGATGCTCTTCTCCCTTCTTCCCTGCTGTTCTTTCTTTTCACCTAATGAAATTCCTCCCTCCCCCTCCCCTAGCCACAGTGATCCAGTGTTTCACTTCGACAGCATTGCCCTCCGGGGTGAGGGACGCTGGGAGCTTGCTGCCTGCAGCAACACCTATTACTGTGCATCCAGCACCCCCTCTCCAAACTGCTCCTGCTGTGAAATGGAGCAAATTCTATCAGGGACAATGAAAGCAAAGCCTCCAGGTGGCTGAAAAATTTGTTTTAAAAGTCTGGCCGTACATTAATATTAGGCCTAACCTTTTAGTCATTTATCTCCCAGAAGGGAAAACCCAGTCTCTGATGGCTGCTAGTGTGCAATGGCATTTATGTTAACAAGAGACATAATGCCTAAGATTTAGTTAAAGTTCATTCTTGCTGAGCCTTATTTGCACATAGAGGTGTTTGTACAGGAACAACTGAGCCAGTCAGGCAGTCTCTAAAGGTCATCAAGACTAAGACTGAATCCAAAGCCTTCCCAATGATGTCAGCAGCTTCAGAAAAACCCACAGTTAGTTCACCTTGAGTATTGTTATTAGCAGACATTCTAAAATAATTTATGCCACTAATCAGAGGAGCAGCCTGGATTCATAGCCCTGTACTCCAAGCTTACACTTCTGTAACTCCACCAATTTTCATTGTAACTATGTTGATTTAAATGAGTTCAGAATTTATTTTAGTGTGTTTATTTCCAAAACTTTGCAAGCACTATTTGAAAAAAAACAAGCAAAGATATTGGATCTCTCTTCACATTCATGGCTTCTTTTATTACTGAATGGAGTAAGAAAACTGTTGCCCCATTCTGCTACTGTGATGCTCCATTACTCACTTTCCTGTAATGCAGATGTTGTTGCTATTCTTCCACATCATGTATTCACTACTTGCAGCATATTTCCAGATACACTTGAATGCAGGTTCATGCTAGGAAAAATTCCTGCTGATATGTTGAGATTTGGCAGTTTTGCTTGGTATAAGAAGTGAACATATTGTCTGTGGCCTGTATTTTGTCAAAAGATGAAAATCAAGCCTATCTTCCCTGCATGCCAGAGTGTGTATACACACATTATCACACACACAACTTTGTACCAATACAGCATCTTTTTCTCTGCCCCAGTGCTTTTCCTTTGTGGCAGTGATGAGAATATAAAAGAAAATGTAAGAAAATCTCCATAGCGACATATGTTTTTGGTGGTGGTTAGTGATGCATTGAATCTAGAAAACTGGATCCAATTCCTCTGATGTTTGTGAAGATTTGTTTCAGAGCCAAACCTCACAGCTGTGCTGTATCTGTAATAGGCAAAACAGAACGTCAGGTTTGAACTTTGGGGAAATTCCTATATTTGGTTTCAGAATTGGCAGCTTGGCCCCATTTCTGGATTTCAGTCTCTTCCAATCCTGTCATCAAGTAATTGGGCCAAATAGAGCAGTGATATAAGCAGTGTGATAAGTGACACATGGGCTAAGTACAGACAGTCAAAAAGCCCAAGGCTGGATCGATTCAATCTTCACAGGTTAGTCTAAGGTGTGTAAATTGAGCTGGTAAGAAAATGAACAGACATTCATTTTTTTATTTCAGAAATCCAGCCACGTTTCTGTAGTGGCCCAGGCCACAGGCTGGGGGGTACTATGACATCTCTCCCTGCTTGGCTGAAGCAGATGGCTTAGGCCAAAGCTAGCCTGCCTGCCCTGTGAGAGGAGGTTTGTGGGGAAGGTACAAAGCATCCTGGGATGCTGGGGAACTAAGAGTTAACTTGAATCTGGAGGGGATCTGGGACAGAACTTCAGTAAACCAATTTAACCTAAACCAGTTAAGTCTGATACTACATCTATCCAGGCTTATCTTAAACTTGGTTTCAGCCATTTTGAACTTTGAATTTGGCTTATGTGCACTGAACTTCTGTTGTGTTACAGCTTTGAACCAGTTTCTGATCACTTATACTGGTTTATGTGTACCTTTTGTCTCTAGCCATGGAGTATAACCTAAACAAAAGTAATAGAAGTAACAACCACTATAAGCCAGAATTAAATTTGTTCCCTAAGAGTGTTTCAGTCTCTGATGTCAATTAGCATGGGAGACCTTCCCAGTGGTTAACCTTCTTGCTATAAGCACTCTTTCTGCCCCATTAATGACTTGTTTCTCAGACCCAAAGCAATTCTGATTAATGTCCATGTTGTACATTACACATTAAATACTATATGAATGCAAAATGCTCTCTGCATGGATTCATGAACTCCCTTGTGTTGGTTTTCCACCAATGCTATATGAATGACATCCCTGGAAGTCCTTTTGATTTTAACCAGGCTAAATGAGATCAGAATGAAGTCCCCAGTAAATCCCAAACTTCTGCAAATTAAGACAATGGAAAGTACTGTGCTGTTCAGTCAGAAAAAGAGAGCTGTTGTGACGGCACTGAAGACTACTCTTCCCTAATAACAGCAACAAGGTACTCAGGAAAGAGATCTAGAATTGTGTTTAAATGCCTCTTCTAGTTTGGTTTTGCAATTTTTTTCCTATGGATAGCAGTCAATTCTCTGGGTTATAACAAACATCACTTCTTGGCCATCTCAAGTAGTTTTGTGATTCACTTGTCACATGTCACCTGTCATTCTGATGAGAATTTCAAACTAATGCTGGAAGGAAAACCAGGACTTTTCCATCAGTTGTTGTGTTTAAGGTGAAAGGATAATTAATAGATTTTAAATCCCTAAGGGACTTCTTTGTTTATGTGCAATAATGTGTATGAACTCTGCTGCTAAAAGATTGTATTGTGAGTGGCCATATCTACTTTTATTGCTCTTTAAAAGCTAGTTTGTAGAACTGAAGATTTTCATTGGTGTAAAGCACAATTTAATGGATTACTTCATGTGCTAAATCATTGTGATGTCAAAATAATTGTTTCCCCTTATTTATCAGTGATTTTCTGGAACATGTTACTAAACATTTAAGAAACCTGTAAAAAAATAAATATGGAGAAGAAGTTTTGTGGAATAGTGCTGGTTCATGAATTAGTTATGAACAGGGGAAAAAAAAACCTGATGGCATTTAGAAATACTATAGACTCAGTATGCCTGGAATAAGGGACTGTAAAGGGAATATCTGGTGAGCACTGTTACAATTATTCTCAGAATTACTAGAGGTTGATGTCCATAATCGTAATTATTTAACAGAAAACAGAGGAAAACATGATTTTAAAAGTATTTCATTATCTTAGGACCTGATCTTAACCCCATAGAGATCAATTCAATGATTCAGTGTTTTGGGGATCAACTTGTTAATATTACATAGGTGGGTTAGAATTGCATTCTGCCACTAATATCACTGATGTTAACTTGGAATAATTTCAGTGAACTCTGCTGAACTAATATAGATTTTCACTGGCACAGCTAACAGCAGAAGCCATGTAGGAGTTCAGAGTCTATGTCTCAGGTCAGCTTTTTCTTCTGGCCTGGCTCAGCAATACAGACACAAGATGCAGAGTTGCTTCCTGTAGCAGCCACTGCTGGATGTGTGGAATATTATTGGACACTAGAGGGAGCCCGTTCCATCTATACTCTGTCCGTGGGAGGGTGGCTGCAATGCCTGGGGCCTTTGGAGTGAACAGACCAGAAGGTGGCAGGAACATGGGGAATTCTTTGCGCTTTTGGAAAGCTGCAGGTGCCCATATAGGGACAGGTGATAAACAGATGAACTCTGAGTTTTTCCTGGTTCAGCAACATTGAAGCATCCTTCCTCCTTCAATTCATGATTACTTTAAATTGTTGTGATACCTTGATTTCTAACCATGCAGTTCTTGTGACACTTTCACTTGAAGTTAATTTCGTTAAGAGCCAAGTCATAGTCTTGTAGACTAACTGATACGGCATTGAGTGACGAGAGCTATCCATTTCTATTCCATTTCTTTTCAAAACCAAGCCACTCATACTGCCCCCATTGGCAAAATTGGCAAAATAAAGTCGAAGGTCCATCCCAACCCTAAGTGGTCCACCAGGTTAAGGCAGGCCAGTTTCTTCACCCAGAATTGCATGATGGTTGGCATCACATTCAGTTGCCTTGGACTCCCCAGCCAAATGTATGCATTCCCATTTACACCTGGGTTGATAAGCCTAAACTTGTGCCTTTAGATCCTGCTCTGCTACCCTGATGTGAATGGTTGCCATTTATGTTTATGACTCTCCATTGTCCCTGGTTTGGGAGTGAGGTGACACCAGCCCTAGGAGAAGGTAGAGACCATAACCACTGAGCCATTCTGAGGTACTTAGGATTCATAAGTTTATACAAAAGAATCACAATCTCACAAAATGAGTGGGCGATCTGAATGTAATGTGACAAGGCTTGTTTAATGTGAATTCTTTTTGATTTTGCATTCTAACTTTCAGAGAATTTATCTTTGCAATCTAATTGGGACTCAAGGGCCATGTCTACACATGCCCCTATGCCACTGTTATTAGTGCGCCATCATTTAGTACTTCCAAAAGGAAGTAAAATCTTCCAAAAGGAAGTACTAAATGATGGTGCAGTAACAGCTCATACTGCACCATGACAGCAGTGCAGTTATTTTTAGTTGCTGCGTCACCACAGCAATGCACTATACCAAGGGAGCGCATTGCTATGGTGATGTAGCAGCAGCATCGCTGTTTTTGCCCACGTATGCTATGTTGCTGTAGCACATTGCTATGATAACATAGCATCACGTGCAGATGCACCCAAAGACAGCTAGTAACGAAGAGTTACAATTTATCTCTGGCTTCAGTTAGGAATAATAGTCCTGTTTTTCCCGCCTTTTATTTTGATCAACTGAGTTAGCACTGTAGGCTATGGATTGAATTTTTGACTGCTGGTTCTGACTTCTAGCCAATGCTTCCTTTGCCAGATTTAGTGAAGAGACATTTCTAACATTGTTTAACACATGCGTTCAAACTGTTTGTAAGTAAGCAACTTTAATTCAAATGTAAAATAAAATCTCATAAAATATGAACACAATGGAATAACTATTCTGGGAGGAAAATGTAAATTACCTTAGATCGTAATCTTGTGGCTCTCGTGTGAAATCATGTAGCCTCACATGCTTGTCAGGGTGGGTTATACCACTTCCAAGGCATTCCTGAGTGTGCCACTGAAAAGCAGCCCTCCCTTCATCCCCCCCCATACACTCCTGACCTACACATGCCAGACCAGGAAACAAGATGATAAAGCTGCCTTTGGGGTGTTCCCCTACAACTACTCTCATGCCACTGGAGACTGACATCTTTACAACAATGCTGGGTAGGTTCAGTACCTCATTTCTGGGTTTGTGTGCAGGGATGGGTGTACTTTGGAGCAGTGCACTCAGAAGTGTTTTGGGACAGAAGTGGTGTTGTAGGCATGATGGTCATAGGCAGAGGTAGAAAAAAAATTTGGGGGCACTGAGCATGTGTGTGCATCCTTGTGAGTGTGCCCCATCCTCCCCCCTTACCAGCAGATACGTCTGTGGGAGGCCACAGGGATGAAGGATGGTGTGAGGCAAGTGCTGGGGTGAATGGGGCCTAAACTGGGTGGGGTGGTGGGACAGTTGGAGCCTGGGCAGCTCATTCAGGGGTGCCAAGGGCCTCCTGCCACTGTATGCACCTTGTCAGAGGTCTGGGGGGCAGGTGCTCTGCATCTGTGCATGGGTTAGAGGCAGCTGCCGCTGTGTGCTGAGCTCTGTGCTCCACTGCCTTGAGAGCTGCAAGATGCCACGTGTATCCCACTGCTGGGCAAGCAGGAAGCGCAGCACAACCTAGTGGCAGCAGGCATATGGCTTCATGCCACTCCTGGGGCAGCTGCAGCAGCGCACAAAGCCCAGCACACAGCAGCAGCTGCCTCCACCCCACACACAGCTCAAGGGGGTACACGTGTCCCCCTGGCCTCCGCTGGGATACGCACAGGAGCAGGACCCCCCCCTGCACCCTGGACACGCAGCCTGGTCTCTGATTGTCCCACCACCCATCCAGGCCAGGGCCTCATTCATCCCAATCCCTGCCTCTGCCCCACTCCTCTCCTCACCACAGGGGCCTCAATTTGCACCCCAAGCCTCTTCCTGTTCACAGAATCAAGTGGTACTTGCCTGCTGCGCTGAGCAGCCAGTGATCCACATGCTGGGCTGCGATCCTGATGGTGTGCATGCCCCTGCTGCAGCTGCCCAAAGTGTGTGGCCAGGCTGCCTTGTAGTCCTACCTGCTGCCCCGCATTTGGCGAGGCTGAGCTCCATTAGTCCTGGCCTTCTACCACCTATGATGATGGTCCAGGTAATAGATAAGAAGCAGGATTTCTTTGGCAATATCTTTTATTGGACCAATTGTAGGAGACTGAGGAAGGACACTTTTTGTATCCCAATTTATCTAACGTCTTTTCCAACTATACAGATATTACCTAAAAAACCTTGTCTATGGACATAGTATCCATAATACCCTATTTTGTTCAAAGAGCTGTGTATCTATATTTTTCATTTTGTTGGCAGGGAGAGGAAGAATCAGATTTTCTAAGAGAGTGGTCATCATCTTGCAGAACTAGACACCTTGTTGGGAGGGCTTGATAACTTAGATTTATTTCCTTGTTGTTGTTTTTTCAAACAGCTGAGCTATGCAAAATTGGAAATTTCCCAATTCATTCTCTGTAAATGATATTTTAACCTTGAAGCCCTGTTTTCCATTTACCTTATGTAGGCCAAGGTGCTCAGGCTGGGGACTGTTTTGTGACAGAGCCACTATTTATTATGCTTATTGCATATTACAAGTGCAAAACAGCTATGCCTGCAGTCTGGCATCTCTGGTGACTAAAATGCTTACCACATCAGTGGCTCCTTTCAGCAGCAGACACTTTTTCATTTAACACCTTAATCTTGCAGCTTTAAAAATCCCTTACCCTGCAAGCAAAATGAAAAGATGTACGTAATAGGGCTGCGTGAAACTGCACCTTTCCGTTTCGACTTGCTTTTTGGTGTTTCAACAGAAAAGCAGTTTGTTTTGAATTTTATTTTGATTCAAAACTGCTGTTCTGTTTCATTGTGTTGAAATGGTTTCTCTGTTTTGACGTTTCACCCATAGGCTATAATGGGGAAGCTTGAAACAGCCTATAACATTGTCATTTCCAGAGTGATTTGGATGAAACTTGCAGGAATGGTAGCCCCTTCTGAGGTCATGAATCCTGCCAATTTTCAAGGAGATAGGCCTAGAGGTTTCAGGGAAACTGTACTTCGAAGTCTTGAAAGCAAAAAACTCTTATCACAAGTATGTGTTAAGCCACAGCGAGGTCAAAACTGCAGGCTAGCCCCTGCTGAGGCCACAAAGCCTGCCAGCTGGCAAGGAGACAGGTGCAGGGGGAGCCTGGGTTCTGAGGCCCTGCACCTCTGGCTGCTGACAGGCAAAATTCATGACATGGGTGGGTGATACTGTGTGTGTGTTAAGGTGTGCCCTCACTCAACTGACACCAAGGTAGAAAGCAGAGCAGTTCAAACCATGCTGCCTTTTATGCAGTTTTTCCATCCCTCCCCAGAGTACTGGGATTGGAAGGGACCTCAGGAAAGGATGACAGTCACTGGCCAGCTACACAGTCAATAATGAGATCACTCTTTCCCCCACTTCCCTCCTCTTCCCCCTCTCTCTTTTTGTTTTACTTTCTGTTCCCCTGCAGGCAAGCCCAGCTTGAGCTTTGAAACACGAAACATTTTGACTTGCCTCATTTCATTTCATGGCTGTTTCAAAGCTCTCTGTTTCATTTCAGTTTTGCCATTTCAAGCTCAAAATGAGTTGAATCAGCGTCAAAACAAAACTGCCAGCAAAATTTTGCACAGCTCTAGTACATAAGAATATAAGAATTGCCATTTACCAAGTCAGACCATGAGTCTATCTTGCCCAATCTCTTGTGGCCACGTGGGGGCACCAGCTTTTTCTCCTGGTGCTGCTACTGGAGCTGCTGGGCTGAAGCCACATGCTGATCCTCCCTCCTTGGTGAAGCCTGCCTGGCTTCCCCAGAGAAGGCGCCTGCCAGCTCCCCCATGGGTCTAGACCTCCACACCTGCCTGCTCCACCTGGGCTGGCTTCAGACTGCTGCTGCTGGTGGCACCACGCCATACACACCTATTCCTAATCCCAGCTCCTGCTGCTGAGCTGTCCAGCAGCTGGCCAATGGAAGGGGACCCCCAATCTGCCAGCAAGGTCCCTCCACTGCTTCATCCACATCAGCTGCCTCAGCAGCACCCCATCTTTGTCTCTTTTATGGTGAATGCTTTGTCCCCCCTCCCCCCATCCTACTGTTTGGTTTTTGGCTGAGCAGCCAGCAGTGTGTTCCCCCCCCATCACCGTGTGTGTGTGTGTGTGTGTGTGTGTGTGTGTGTGTGTGTGTGTGTGTGTTCCCCCACTCCTGGCCCCAGCCTGCCCAGCCACTTGTGAAGCCCCAAAACACAGTCCCATGCCTTGGCCCCTTCTCCTCTTCCTGTCCCCCTGCAGTCCTAGCACAAACCACCCAAGCCCTGGCTGCCACAACACTCTGCTAGCATAGTGCAGCCAGGCAGAGGCACCTGCATGAGCCCCCTTATTCCCTCAACTCCCTGCCAAGTGGAGGGGAGCCCCATGGCTCCCTCTCCCACCCTAGCCCATCCCGTCTCATGGCAGGGAAGCAGCCCCCTGCAGCCCCCAACACAAGGGCTGGTAATGAGGCAGGGGCTGTCCAGCAAGGCCGGGGGTTTCCCCCTGGTCAGGCTTCCCCTGGAAGGCCAAAGGCCCCCAAGACAAGGAAAAAGGGAAGGGGAAGGGGAAAGGGACTCAGGGCAAGGACAAGGGCTCCTTGGGAATTTCTTCCACACTTGGGGGTGGGAAAGGTAAAGGGACAGCTACCAAGCTTACCAGCACCTGAGGGGACCAGGTGGTTTTCACTAGGGATCACCATGCCCACTCAAACTGCCTTTGGCCCTGCCAAAACAGCTTCCCAGCTAGCAAGCCACATCTATGGCCAGGCCACTGTGAAGCAACCCACATCCTCCAAGCCTGGGCTCTCCACCACTGCTGCTCCTTCCACCTCAGGCAGCAGTGCCCCCTTCTCAGCCCTCACCCATAGGCATGGGGTGAGGTGCTAGCTGCTAGAGAAAGAGGGCTAGCACTTTGAAACTTAGTTTGGACAGTGGGGGCCCCAAAGATCATGGTGGCCTCCAGGTTCCACAGCAAGGGAATTTTCTTTCTTGACACAGAGTCTGCCACCCAGAAGGTGGTAAAAAAGGGGCTCTCTATGTGGAGTAAGCATGTTCCCATCAAACCCCTGGAGGAGCTGGGAACCTGGGAGGTCAAGCTGTGTCCCCACATACCACTTGAGCTCAGACATCCTTCCCCACCTCCTGACCCTGGGCAGAGTCATCTCCCCACTGGTGGGCTCCCAGGATAAGGGGAGGAGGCAGAAGAGAGGCGGGAGATAACACCTGCTCCCCTATCCCCACTTCTACTACCTCACTTTCCCTTCCTCCTTCCCCCCCATCCCCTGTCACACCCTTCCCCCCAGAACTGATCCACCTACAGACCATCCCATGGCTGAGTGGGTGCTGGTCCCCTTTAGGTAGTGCTCTGCTTACAAAGCCAATAGGAAGGCCCAGGTTCAGCTCAGACCATCCAACATGGGGGGAATCACCCTTCAGCCCAGCAAGATGGGGCAGATCTGAAAACCATGCCTGTTGGTCACCCCTATGCTGTGCCAGACAACCCATCCCAATGAAAATGAAAAGAGTTGATTTCATTGAGGAGGATCTGAGACAGTCAGACTGTTCTGAAGACAAGTCCATGGAGGAGACACCGCACTCAACCAATCATGACCTGCCCCCTATCACCACAGGCACCAAGGCACAGGCCTTGGGGTGGTTCTGGCAGAACAGCCCTTTCCCTCTGATCATTTGGGGGGGTGGAAGCCCTGGCCTGTGATCCCCAGTGGGGAAGATCCCCTTCCCCAAGGCTCTGGGGAGGGCACTGACGTCACCATGGTGCCCCTTGGATCTCCTCCAGATCCTGCAGAAACCACCCCAAAACCATCTCAAACTTACCTTGTGGTTCTGATGCAGTGGTCAGCAGGGGGATGCTTTGCGAAGCTTTGCCAGATGTTTCATTTCAACACTGTTTCTACTCTTTCAAGCTTGAAACAGTGAAATCAAAACTAAACGAAGGGCTTTAAAGCAGCCTCGAAAAGAAATGAGGTCACTCAAAACATTTTGAAAGCTTCAAAATGTTTTGAGTTTTGGAGCAGCAGCCAGGTGGTGGGAGGCGGGGAGGAGCCAGGGCTGTATTCCCCACTGGGCTGAGCCACATGGGCTGCAGAGTCACCCAGAGCACATCCCTGGCCCTCCCTGCCTCCCACTGCCAGGCTGCACTCCATGGAGCTAGCAGAGCCAATTGGAGCACAGTCAGTTCTCCCCACCTCCCAACACTGGGCTAAGCTCTGATCAGCTCTAGCAGCCCCATGGAGCTCAGTCCAGTGGCGGAAGGTGGGCAGAGCTGGTGCTACACTCCATCTCCCACCACTGGGCTGAGTTCCATGGGGCTGCAAGCTGTTGGGAACTGAGGCTGGCAGGGGAAAGCACTTCCCATCACCAGGCTCAGTTCCCAGCACTGGGAAACTCAGCCCAGCTGGGGGAGATACCTCGCCCAGCCAGGCACCATCCCCAGTGTTGGGAAACTCAGCCAAGCTGGGGGAGATTCCTCAAAACTCAAAATGAAACATTGTTCCATTGACACGTTGAAACGGAAGTCGAAGTGGAACACTGCTGTTTCTCACAGGCCTACTAAACACAGGCTCCTGACTTCCATAACAGCTTCAAAGTATAGGATGGAACAAGGAGGGGGGCAGGGAATTGCTGCTAGGCCCTGTGCCTGGAAATACTGCTGCAAGGCCTGTGCTAAGCCTGCTGATGCCACCCAGCACTGAGGTCACTTAACATTGTGACCCTCAATGTCCACAGCTGCAGGACGGGTCTCTGGAGGTGCCAGGTACTCTCCTTTGGGAGTGGCAGGGTACTTTGTGCTTTTTCTGCAGAAGACCCACACAACTCCAGATGCTGAAGTCAGCTTTCAGCTGAACTGGGGAGACAGAGTATACTTCAGCACCTCACGAAGATATCATGTGGCCTTCAGCCAGAAATCCTCCACACCATCAAGATGGTCCTGGGCCATCTGCTTCAACTCCAGGTCCAGGCACAGGGACTCATCTTGAACCTAAACATCCACACGACCGTGCATGACATAGGGATGGCCTGGTTCTACTAGCAGGGAGAGCACCTACATAGTATCCTCAACCTTCATGAGTGTCTGGTCCTTGGTGGGAACTTCAACATCACCCTTGAGGCACTGGACCTTACAGGCAGGGGGTGGAGTCAGACTGCTGCTGCTGTCCTCGGTGGTGTTCGTTCATACCACTCCTTTGTGGCCACCCTGATGACACCACCATCTTTACCTTCATCAGGTTGGAAGAGGAGCAGGTGTGCCAGTCCTATTTGGATAGAATTTACATCTCAGCAGTGAACATGGCCCAAATCCATGCCTCTGACATTAGACTGGCCCCCTTCAGTAAACAGCAGAATTCTACCTTACCTTCTGGGATGTCCTTGGCCCAGACCCCACCACAGTCTGGGATGAGTCTGAAGGGGAAAGTGATCTCCCAGTGTTGTGCAGGAGGGTCGTGCTTCTTCCCAAGAAGGGAGGACTCCCATGACCTGAGGAACTGGCATTCTGTTTCCCTCCTCTGCACAAACTACAAGGTGATAGCAAGAGCTATCTCGCAGTGCCTGAAGTCCATGTGGTAAACATGATGCACCCCAACCAGATGTACACAGTACTAGGGAAGAACATCTTCCACAACCTGTACCTGATGTGGGACCTCCTCGGTCTTGCTTGCCAGGAGGGCCTGTCAGTCACCCTCTTGTCTCTTGACCAGGATAAGGCATTTGTCAGGGTGGATCATGGGTACTTCACAGGCAACCTGAGGGCATTCGGCTTTGGTCCCAGCTTTATGCAGTTTTTCTGGGTGCTGTACTCTCTGCAGAGTCCATGGTCAAGCTTAACTGGACACTGAGAGAACTTATCCTGTTCAGGCAGGTAGAGTGTCATGGCTGCCTGCTGTCAGGCCAGCTCTATGCCATTGCCCATGAGCCCTTCTTGTGCCTCCTGTGAAAGCAAATGGTGGGGCTGATACTCCAAGGGCTGGCCATGAGGGTGATCCTTTCAGCATATGCTCCTTACTATCCAGAACACAGGCAACCTGACACAGGTGGAGCCCTGCCAGTCCATTTATTTCATGGCCTCCTTTGCCCTGGTCAACTGGGTCAAGAGCTTTGGCTTAACACTGGGCAATGGGTGCCCCAACCCATGCTCCGGGGCATCTGCTGGGGAATGGGATCGCTGCTCTACCTAGGGGTCCACCTGTCTCCCAAAACCTCCCCTTTCTACCTGAAAACTGGCATCAACTAGAGGTCACGGTGTTGAAGCACCTGCAGGCATGGACAGGCCTGCTGAAATATATCTCTTTTCATAAGGCGGCACAGGTCATCAACCAGCTGATCCTGTCCATGCTCTGACACCTTTTCAGCACTCTGTGCATGCCCTTGGAACTTCTGGACAGGCTTCAGAGGTGGGCACTGGTGTTCAGGGCCTGGAGGCTGGTTTGTGCCTCTAGGTCCCCAGACATAGTCACTCAGGACATGACCTCCTTGCTGACCCCTGCTAAAAAAACTCACAATTGACAGTACTAGCAACAGAGGTGCCCTGGTTGCGCTGGAGGATGGTCCTGGCCAGCATCACCCATATCAGGGACCTCCTAGATTATGTCAAGCAGGGGTGGACAGATCTTGCTGCACTGGCCTGGTACATGGAGAAGCCCACACTGCATGTGCCCTGCTGCCTACTCCAAGAGATCAAGGCCACCCTTCTGGACACTGCCCTCACCAAGTCTTACATGAGGGAAATCTCCACCCTCCCCAGCATCCCCCACTACCTCAGAGCTCATTATGGGGCCCTTGCCACAGCAGGCCCCATGGTGCTTTCCACCACACCATCTCAGCAGACTGTGACAGACCAAGCTGCTCCACTTTTGAACCGCCCATGACCACCAGCACTACATACTCACTATCTGCACCCTCCGCCATCCCAGCCTCACATCCAGCTCAGATGCCAAGTGTCAGGACACACTCAGTGAGGACAAGGGTCCTTGGTGGATGAGTATATATTTCATCTTGATACCATGAACTACCAGGGACCTCAGCTGGTGTTGGATACATGTAGCTGTCACCATGAGGTGTATCTGGCATGGTACACAGACATCTGACATCTTCCCCTTGTGTGAGCAGAAGGAGACCTTAGCACATGCCTATCTGGAATGCTCCAGGATGCAGCCCCTTTATGCCTCCTGCAGAACTTCCTACTGAGATTCTGGCTGCACTTATCCCTAGACTTTTATATTTGTGTACTCCAAATGTGTGGCCCCATCAAGTCCTGGGACCTCCTGCTCAACCTTCTCCTGGCTCTAGCCAAGATAGTGATCTATCTCACCTGGAAGGAGGCGCTAGCCAGAAGGACCCTCCCTTACCCCAACCCTCCCAGATCTGTGGGGGCATTTTCCTGTCCTTTGTCTACTCACACCTCCAAGCAAGTGTTCTACTGGGCAGTGTCCTCTGGCTCCGTGAACTCATTTGAGGGCCAGTGGACACTGTCTGGTGTGTTCTCAATGTTCCCTCTCAGTGCACTCATTCTGAACTTTTGACCTCCACTCCAGTCCCTGTTTTGTTATCATTTGTCCTTAGAAATCAGTTGCCACTTTCCCAGTATCCTCCCTTTTTGAGGAAGGTGTATGGTTTTTCTTGGTGGGCATTGGTCCACAAGCTTTCAAAATGTCAAATAGGCCTGTTTCACACCACCAGAGAATGGATGCTGAAAGGGAGAGTGAACTGGGCACAATTAGAGCTTTTTTTCCCACTGTTCCTCTCACTTGGAGCCTCCAACCTTTAAGGTCTAGGAATGTCTAATTCAGAAGCTGTACTCCTAGCTCCCATGTTCAATAGCTACTGATGCCCTTTTCATCCAAAAATGTGTCTAATCCTTTTTTTGAATCTAGCTGAACAAGGGGTACTCAACCTTCAGCCCACAGGCCAAATCTGGCCTGCAGAGCCTTGGAATGCACTCCAAGGGGCTCCCCATTGACTTGGGAATTTCGGTGGTAGAGAAGCAGTAGCATTTAATACTGCCATCCTCCCCAAGGCCAGAATCCCAAGCCTTGCATGGTGGGCTAGAGCTGAGCCAGGACCTTCTTCCCACATGGTCTGATCAGGGCCAGGCCACTCCCCCTTCTCTCTGTGTGCTGGAGTTAAGACTGGGCCATCACCTCTCCCCTCCCCCTGAACAGCCATTTCAGGGCCTGGCTGCCTGCAAATGTGGCCATCTTGCTACTCACCCCCTGACTTTTCAGATCATTTATTAATATATTTGTGAATATGTTAAACAGCACTGGTTCCAACACAGATGCCTGGGGGACATTGCTGTTTACTTCTTTCCATCCTGAAATATACAGAATATAGTTGGACCCTCTGGATGATGCCTTCCTCTTCCTATACCCCCTTTCACAGAAGAGGACCTTCCCAAGTTCCCAGATGTCTACTTCATATTCCACTTTTGGCATCTGCCTCCTTTTTGCCTCAGCCAACTAGGTGGTGTTAGCCTGCTTTAAAATTGGAGTTAGAGAAGAATCAGGTGTATAGATTTCAACTGTCCTGGGGTGTGTATTATTTATTAATAGTATTATTATTTAGTTTCTTGTAGGACTCAAGGACAAGAACCTTAACACTTCTTAAAACATAAGACCTTAGTTCTTATTTACAAGCCACTTTTGAAACTGGAAATATCTCATACCACAGCTTTAATATCTTGATGCTTTGCCTACCCCATAAATAATATGGTAGTATTGCCAAGGTGTTTTCAAGTCAAGGTTGTAAATAAATAGTTTACACTGGTAGATTCTGTTTAAAAATGTACATCCCAGAGCAAAGTCTTTACAGTTCTGAGTCTCAATAAGATGATATTACGAGACATTCTTGCTCCTTTGAAGTCAACGGAAATTCTGGAATCCTGAAGTCAGTGGGAATCTAGAGCCCCGAAGCCATAAACTTCTAGATCACTGGTTTGGATTTGACTCAATGAACAGTTCACCTTATATTTATTGGTCCATGTAAAATGAACTGCGGGTCTCAGTTCAGTTCTCAATGAAGAGGTGTTAATATCACAAAACCCTCCATTAAAACTGACTTGCTTGTTTGTCAATAGATTCAGCAGAACACTAAGAGTGTCTAGGCCTGATGACTACATCATATTTCTATATCTTTAGGGGGAAGTTCCCTCCAAATTAAGCCTGAGAGATGAGAGAAGTTATGAATTAAATTGCCTGTACTATACTTGTTCTGTAAAGATATGCAGTAATTTACTCACAAGGGAAGCCAGTTTGTACATGCACCAGAATTCCCTCAAAACACAGAGTACCACATTTATTCTAATAGCAGATGACCCTGATTATAAGACATCTCTCTAATAACTAGATTCTGTATATAGAAAATGTATAAATTTGTTATAATTTTCCAGGTATAGAATTAATTATTGGAGGTTTGCCCTGAATTTGGCCTACTCCCACTGTTGCAGCAGGAAAAATAAATGAGGGGTCAGGTAGCTCTTTTGCTCTCTGCTTCCCTCCTGCAACTTTTCAGCTGGCAGCCCCTTCCTCCTCAGCTTACTGTCAGACCCTGCTCTCCCTGAGCGCATAGAAGTGAGGAGCAAATTTGAAAACAATAACCTTGAAATAAACATGACTGTAGCAATTTTCATATAGTACCCATGCACTTAGTTCATCCAGAATTGATGCATGTTACCTTTTTTTGAAACTGCTTCAAGTTTTAGCCCAGGTACTCCACAAACACACTTTTGAGCAACGCTTTGGCTCATCCTTACATGTAGTGCAAATGGGGCATTGAAACTAGTATACACAGGATGCTACAGTGCCATAGTGATGCACCATGGTGCCACAGCGTCCGCTGGCAAAAACCGTGATGCCCCAAGTATGTCGCCATGGCACCATGCTCCATCATTAAAGTGCATTACTAAGGCCACGTAGTGGCCAAAAATAACTGCGTGGCTGGCACAGCACAGTATAGGCTATTACTGTCCCATCTTTTAGTACTTCTAAAAGGCAGTACTAAATGTCAGTGCATGGCCACGTGTAGACTCAAGATTTACTACATAGTTCATTGGGCTGGCCCCCAGCAGAGTCAACAGGATTTCAAGCCACAGTGATCCCATAGCTCAGCACTGCTTGTACATGTACTCCAGATACGCCCACACTCATGACTGGAACTGCGTGGTCTTGTCATGAGTCCCAAGATCCTCCAAAAATGGATGTGCAGATAAGGTGCAGGGCAACCTGGTCTGACTTCACCTCATGGAGGGCAGGGCCACACTAATCACATGTGACAAGCATAGCTCAGCTGTGGGAGTGAAGAGGAAATTGAAATGTGCAGTGTTGTGACTCCCGCAACTTGAAGAAGAGTTGTTGGTGAGGGGGGTACTTAATGGGCACTTCCATATATTTTATTGAGATGGGGTATTCAAAGCCTGTTGGTATCAAATATTGTCTTCTTAGCTCCACTGAGAGAATATTGCTTGAGATAACATAGCCAGGACACCTGATAGATAAAGATTCAGTCTAGGAGTGCAGGAATTAGATTACAGTAACTGCACTGAATAGAAACTGCATTTCTGGGCTGTGAGGTCTCCACTGGCTCTTCTTCCTTTTTTGGAGGGGGGAGAGAAAAAAATAACATCCTTAGTCAAACACACCGACCTCTGAAAAGTTCCCTGCTGTTATCAGAAATGGTCTAATTAGTGCATGCTGCCATGTAGCTTTCCACTTTGTTTCTTAAATATTAGTGAAACTGCTGAATCTCGGATTTAAAAAAAAATCTGGAAAGACCAAAGGAGTGTTGTTTTTTGCTGCAAAGAGCAACTTTGCATGTGGGGATATGCCCAATGATTTTAAGTTTAGCCACATTTCCGTGGCCTTCCCAAGTACCCCAGGGGTACGTGTACCCTGTTATAGCGTGTTTCTTCTGTGCTTAGCAAGCACAGTGGGACTCTGGCTGTGTCTCAGGGCTAAAGTTACTCTTGAAATACAAATAATTAAGAAGAGCACTAATAAAAAGGCCTTGGTAATAATGTATCAGAAAGGAATAAGTTAGTGTCTGTTGCAAACATGATTACTTCCTGGTGTTTAGATTTGATTTGGAAGATAACTGAAATAATGGGAGTTGTTTTTCCTCAGGCTATATCACCTAAATGGCATTTCCTTTTAAATTTACTCTACACATGACATCTCGTCTTCTCGCTCAACTTGCAGGATATTATTCCCAAGCTCTCTGAGTGATTATTTACCTGTTGGAACATTTACATTGACTCTCTGAGGATTACAGCTGCTCTTGGCAGATTTACTTTTGGATCCAATGGGCCAGGTTTTGAACTTTTCAGTTTGAAAAGGTCAGTCCATTATGGAAGCTGACAATTCTTAATTTTGTAATTTCTATGGGGAGCTGAATGGCACTGAATGAACAAATAAATTAGTGTGGGACTTACTGCTTTAACCATCTAACCATGGCCACTGGGGGAAGAAGTAATTTAATTCCAATAAACAACAAGGAACTCTTGATGTCTTTATGACAGTATCAGGCTGTCAGTGAGAACTGAAAGAAATTTGACTTATTAATTGTTAAAGTTTTCTGTGGACATTTCCTAGTTTGTCTTTTATGTTTGGCAAACGATAATATTTTGCAAATCTATCGTTTTCTCTGAGAATCTCAAAACATTCACATATCTCTCCTTGATGTCCCAGGAAAAAAAATTAAGTAGTTTTGTGGATGGGGAAACAAAAGTACATGGAAACAGAGTAGCCCCCTTTTTATTCAAGGAGTTAAGCCCAAATCTCTTGGGTCCCAGAATCATTCCTTCTATGGCTGGCAAAAAGTAGTGCAGGGTGGCACTTGAGTGACTAACTCGTTCACAGGGGTAAGAGCTTTTGTAGGCAAGAACCTGCTTTTTTTTTGGTGCTGGCATCTTTTCCCTTCCTGAACTGAGAGATTGTAATAGTTTCTGTTAGCATCCGATTTAGTAGGTTGTTGATTACAAAAACTCATGCCTCTGAACCAATTAGTCTCCGAGGTGCCACCTTGCCCTGCATCCAGCCTGATTTCAGATTAGCACAGCCAACCATCTCTTTCCTAGGTCTGGTAGAATTTAGTCTGATCTAAAAAGAGCTGAATCTTGATCAGATGGAAGTGTGGTTATAAACGATATCTTCTTTCTTGCTTTGGTCCAGATTATGCTGTTTATCCTAGTCCTGAGCAAGTAGCAGTGGTGAACAAAGAGGTCCAGGGCCACCAGGAGTAGTCATGCTGATTTAGAAGATTTAGCCCTTCCCAGAGCTCTAAGGAACGTAGGGCCACTATGACACCGTTGCTCCCACATCATCATTTAGTACTTCCTAAATGGCACAGTAACAGCCAGCACTACACCATGTGCACTGCTATGGCATCACCGATTTTGCCCACGGACTCTATGTTGCCATAGTGCATTTCTATGGCAATGTAGTGTCATGTGTACACGTGACCACGGTGGTTGTATGTGTTGTATCATCCCATGGGATATTGTAGTCTTCTGTTTGGTAGAGCCACAGGGACTTCCATATGTCTAGCCCTTCCCTCCCCAAGCACAGACACTGCACTTGCTACTGGCCCACATGGGGAGTGAATGGAGCAGAGAATTAGTTCCTTACACTCTCAGCTTTGTGGCTGAGCCCCAAGCCATTGTTAGTCTGATTCCTATGTATAATCAATCACGTCTGCTGGCTTCAGTGGCTGTTGCTAAAATCAAATGAATTATGAAAATGAAACCTGGGAGTTTCTGAGTTTGAAACCCAACTGCCACAATCCCTGTAACCTCTGTCTTGTAGCATGTTTGTGACAGTCACTCATGTGTGACAAGAAGAATGCCAACATTGCCCAGTGCTTTATATACACCCATAGTGCCAAGAGTGCCTATTTTGAAAAAGCTAAGAACTGTGTGGACACAGTGACTTCCAAGGGTAGCATATTAAACTGGCATCAATGAAGCAGTGGGGATGCACCTTTTCAGTATTGTTTTGCCAGTGTAATAAGAATGAAAAAAAACACCTCTCCTGGGGAAAAAAATCCTAGGTAGATAAGCCATAAAATTGTACCATTCTATATTCTTGTTCAATTTATAGAACCAGCACACATAAAGTAGACTAATCTGGATTATGAGCTATGCTTCATTAACTGACTGACTAATTAAGGCCCTGCTTTCTTCTTTAATGTACTGAGGGACATACTTATGTGCGGGTTAGTGGGTAGTTGAGGTTTTTTTCAGAATGATGGGGACTTTATTCTTGGATGAGTACTGTAGTATATTTGTGTGCTATTGGACTTGTATGGGCAGGATTACTGTTGTAATTTACTGGGTAAAAACTGCAGATTTACAGAATACACCGGCAGATAGCAGATGATTTCCTATGTGTTTTCTGTGGTAACAAAGACTGTAATTCTTAAAGGATGTTGATATTAAATTATTCCTTCCTCAGATTTGGAATGCATTGTATCATTCTATCATGTCACCTATTAAAACCAAGACATTTTATACACACACTTCTTGACTGTGTGAACACAGGAGAATTTTGCTGCATATGCCAATTGTGTTTTACTATTTCAGTTTTTAATATATACCTGTTTCAGGCACTAAGAGAATTGAGCTACTACTACTTATTTGTTATCCAAGTACATTAGGGAGGAGTCTGGATTTTCCTGGTGTGAGAGATATTCCTTGCATGTGGGGGGATGAAAAATCCGCCCATATTATTTATGTATGTTATTGAATATAAGTAAAACAAAAACAAGACATCTTAACTGGCAACTGGTTTTCACAGACAAAGTTTCTCTGAAAACTACTAGGTTAACTCATTTCTCTTTTCCGCAAAATTGTGTCTGTTTGGTATAACTGTGGAATGCATGATGAATATCACTGTGTAACAGAAAAGAGATGGCATTCCTTTTCTGTCTACTCCACCTTTGAAAGTCAGGTGCAAAAGCCAATGACCACTGTGGTGCAGGTCAACTATAGAAAGTTAAAGTGACCATGCACTTTCTCTGTGGAGACTTTACACTGTTCCTTGCTGTTTCTTTAAACTAAAACAAATAATCTTGCCTGAAAATACACATTTCCTCTCTAACTTAACTGCTGTCTCAGGGTTTGTGCCTGGTCCTCTGAATTTGGAATTGTATTCAGGGACCACCAGGCTGTCTGCAAGAATTTGGCTGAAGCAATAAATACAAAAATCCAGACATACAGAAAGGCCGCAGCAAGTGATGTAAGAAAGAGGGAGAAATACTGGGCGTTTTTCTATTAAGGATGATAATTATTTATTAAAAGATTATTATTAATGAGAACTACTGCAACACAGCAAATACATCAGTTTCACTTTTCAATAAAACTGGAAACTAACTCCAGTTCTTTTGCCTGGCTCAGTAAATCAGACTAGCATTAAGCCACATTCAATAAATCAGTGACTGGATTCATACAGCCTGGCAAACCAGTGAGGAATATATCAAGGGAGATTTGAGGGAACAATGGCAGATTGAATTTTTCAGTGTCCTAGGTATTTAGCAAGGATGATGCTTCAGGAATTAATAACTAAAGCCTCAAGAGCCTCCTGGAGAAAAAAAATCGTGAAAGGAGCAGCGATAACCATTTAAATAAAATGTCCCGTGTCTTGGCTTTTATGTACAGGTGCATGTCTTAGATCTCATGCCTGTGGTCATGTGGTCAGCACAAGTTCGGACACAACATGGGGAAGTATTTTCTGGCTATGATTCAGCAATGCCCTCCTTTGTGCTGTAGTGTTGTAATGGCTGTCACGGCTCTGGTGTTGATTAGGGAAGCTGCTGGAATAACTGATAGTATGTATGTACATGTTGTATCACTTTTGACTCAGCAGGAGGGATTTTCTACAGGGGGGAAATAATTTGTTGCCCCTTTCTATGAATACCTGTGCAAATGCAGTGCTTGTGGTTTGATGTATAGCTTGTCTAATAAAAGCATGTTCTGTAGCAATTATTCAAAACTGCTCTAGTGGTAGACACAGGCTATTACCTCTTTCATTTACACAGTAGCATCTGCATGTCGCTAGTCATACATCTAGATCTTGTATGTGCCTCGAATAGCATGGTATGATGAGCTTTTCTGGCCTGCTGTAATAAAGTATCATTTTGTGGTGAGTCATGTTATGGAATGGACCTTTGATGAGGGCATGTTGTAAGGCGCCTTCAAAGTCATGTCTGTTGCTTGCTGTTAGAATGAGCAAGATCAGCTATGAGCACCACATTTTCTTGCATACCCACACCCCTAGATAAGAGACACACCTTGTTTTTACAAGATAGAATTCAGAAAAAAACTTTTCCAGAGTCATGACCTAGAGCTGGCTTTTTCATGACTGCACTGTGCTACAAGAAGACTACCAGGTTTTCTGACCCTGTACAGTTCAGTGTTAACCTTTCCACAGCCGCTCTAAAATTGACACCATTTTTTGGAAAGCTTTATTTCATAACAAAGATTTGAGAAATATGTACTAGTGTTGTGGGTGCCCTTCTACTGCCCAGTGATGACTGTCTCTTTGGGAAGCCAAGCATCTGCATTCCCCACCTGAGAAGACATTTGGGTGCATGGTGTACACTCCCTGATTTTCATTATCATAGACTTTTTTAAACATTATGCTCTCTACTTGTAGTAATGATCTGGAAGACTATAATGTGCTTTATCTTCCATGCTTTTTCAAGCACTGTCACTCTTAGATCCCTAAATAATGAATGCACTGTCATGTCTCACACTTTTGTGTTCCTTTATCCATGAAGTGTAAGTATAGAATAATATAAATCTCATTACTTCTCAGAAAGGTGAGTGATATTTTCTTTTGCTTCCTTTTGCTTAATAATATTTTTCTTATATCACACAGGGAACTAAACCATGGCATTCCCAGTCTGAACAAGAGTATAAATGCTAAATGCTTTTGAAACAGAGTATTGGTATCTGGAGGAGGAGCATTCAGGATTTATATTCATACTACTTATCTACTGCAAGAGAAAGGGCTCTAAGCATTTTGATTTATGGAACTGGTCCTGAGTGATAAATTAGAGCACAGAGGTAATGAGCGAGCTGCATAATATGCACATGTGAATCCAATTTAAACATTAATTGATAGTTTTATTCAGTGGCAATCTTGTATTAATTATACATAAGTAGCATTAGTGCTACTAATGGTTAACCTTTTGTTTGATTTATTGCTGCCATCTAAAAAATGTATTGTGCTCTACTGTCACAAGCTATTTACACTAAACTTCTCCATTAAAATTTATTCAATTTTCAATCTTTATGCTGTCAGTATTTAAAGAATGTATACAAAAAACTTGTAAAATATGTACTAAATAAATTAAACACTACTTAAAGATACCATTGCTTCCATAGGCTGGAAGATGGAGAAAATTGATATTAACTGTGTCTGTCTTGGGGCACGGGATGGGGGGGGACGGGACTACTGCAGGCCTGGCTGCTAAGCTACTGTGTTACCAGTTACTAATCAATCATGATTCACTCAGGGACCAGCTCAATACTATTAGCTACTACATAACAAGTTAATTAGCAATGATTAACACCTACAAAACCATAGACTAAGGAGAGGAAATAATCAGTACAGACAATCAACTGCCCCAAGATAGAGAGAGTCATTTGCACAAGCACCCATGTCATAATTCTGCCTGTCAGCAGCTAGAGGTGGAGGGCCCCAGGACCCAGAAGCCCTGAACCTATCTCCTCGACAGCTGGCAGGCTTCGTGGCCTCAGCAATGGCTAGCAGGCCTGCAGCTTTCACCCTGCTGTGCCTTAACACACACAGTGTCACCCATGTCATGAGTTTTGTTTGTCTGTAGCTTGAGGTACAGTTCCCCCCAAGCCTCTGCACCTATCACCTTGTAACTTGTCAGGCTTTGCAGCCTCAGCAGGGGCTACTATCTCTGCAGTTTTGACCCAACTGTGGCTTAACACATACATGTGACATGAGTTTTGCTTTCACAAATTTGGGGTGCAGTTCCGCCCAAACCCCTGCACATCTCTTCTTGAAACTTGGCAGGCTTTATGCTCTCAGCAGAGGCTACCATCCCTGCAAGTTTCGTTCACATCAGAACTCCCCTCCCTCCAGCATTATAGATATTTCACTGATTCCCCAATATACCCTATGGCTGGAACTCCAAAGCGGCTCCAAAGCTTCTCTGAAGTGGTTTGGAAGCTCCGAACCACTTCAGGAAGCCTATAGAAGTCAGCACTTCTATCTGGACATGCTGCTTCGGCATCTGAAGCATCTGAATCTTCTCTGGATCCAAAGCATGGTCTGAAGCCTTGCACAGCCCTACTGCCCAGCAAGGGTGGTGTGTGGGGCCAGGGCATGGAGCAGGATGGAGCCACAGGCAGTTCATCTAGGTAGCAGATGGGGACACAGGGGCCATGTGTCCCCCCAGATTTATTCATGGGACAGCATTGGATGCAAAATGCCTGCTGCAGGCTTGAAGCTCCCTGCCTTGCTGCCCTGCCCTGGAAGCCCCACGCTCACTGCACCACCATGATAATGCACCCCCTGCCAGCTCAGCAGCACTGGAGGTTTTAGCAGTGTGGCGTTGTGCCCCTGCTACTGCTGAGCAGGCAGGGGGCATGCAGTCAGCATGGGGCTCCTAGTGGAAGGCAACTGAGTGGGGAGGCCCAAACCCACAGCAGGCAGCCCACATCTGCCGTGGCCCTGCTTGGCTCTGCTCCAGCTGTGGCAGAAGGTGGTGGGGGCTGTGTGAAACAGCACCATTTCATTTTGACTTCCATTTCACCATTTTGAAGGGACAGTGTTTCATTTCAATGTTTCATTTTGTTCTGAAGCAGTGTTCCATTTTGTTTTGTTGAAACTGTTTTGCTGTTTCAACATGTCACTCATAGACTGTAACTGGGAATCAAAATACTGCCTATAACGTTGTCATTTGTTGCTTGATTTCAATTAAAACAGCAGGTGTGGTAGCCCCTACTGAAGCCACAAAGCTTGTCAAGTTTCAAGGAGATATATATAGGGGTTTCTGGGGAAACTATACCTCAAAGTCTTGAAAGCAAAACTCATGTCATTTGTAAGTGTGAAGGCACAGGGTGGTGAAAACTGCAGGCATGGTAGCCCCTGCTGAGGCCACAAAGCCTGCCAAGGTTCAAGGAGATGGGTGCAGTGGTTTCTGGGAAACTATACCTCAAGTGCCTGACAAGCAAAACTTGTGTCACGTGTGTGTTAAGTCACAGTGGGTGAAGACAACAGGCAGTGTAGCCTCTCTTGAGGCCATGAAGTCTGCCAAGTTTCAAGGAGATAGGTGCAGGGGTTTCTGGGAAACTGCACCTCAAGCTGCTGACAAGCAAAACTCGTGATGTGTGACTTTGTGTGTGTGTTAAGGCATTCCCTCACTGATGCTGGGGCTTCTACATGACATAGTAGTGTGCCCCAATTAGGTCTCCTCCTTCCCTACAGCCTCATCCCAGTCCACCACTTTAAATAACAACAGGTAAGTAAGCAGCATAGTAGCACTAGCAGCATATCAGGCAGCCAAACTTTCACAGAGCCTTTCTTTCCTTTCCTGCAGGAGCTTCTTCTCCAGCAGCTGCCAGAGAACTCTCCTTGCCAGCCCCAGCCCTGGGGCTTAGATGTGCCCAGGGCCCTGCATCCTTTCGGTCAGCTGTCCAGGGACAGGTGCTAGGGGTGTAGTTTGTAGCCATCTTGGTCTAAGGACATGGCACTGGCAGACAAGTTTCTTTGGGTCAATCTGATATCTTTTAGTAGACCAACTGAATAGTTGGAAAAATATATCTTAGCAAGCTTTCGGATTGAAAAACCCTACATCAGGCTGAGGAGGCACCAACAGTTGGTGTGTGTGCTGTTTTTGGTTGGAAGAAGTAGTAAAGAAGCCAGAGGCTGGCATGCAATGCAGGCAAGAAAGCCAGTCAGGGAAAATGGAAATGGAGGTGTCAGACTGGGGTGGGGAGGAAGGGGATGTAGCAGCTCACTTAAAAGTGCAGCGGTACCTGGGAAGTCAGATGTCGAACAAGTTGTAGTGTGTCATAATTCCAAAGTCTGTACTGAGTCCATGAGTTTCTGTACCTAGGAGGTTGATGAAGTACCGTTCATAGGCTTGTTGTTTCTTCCCTTGCAGGACTCTTTGAAGAGCAGAAGTAAAAGAACAGAATAAAAAATAAAGACACTGCTAGATGATAGGCAGATTACAGAAGATAGAAGAAGATTATAGAATCATTATGGAACAGAAATAGAAATGTAATAAAAGAATAAAAATAGATTATACAAGAGAGAGAATGGTATATAGCTATAGATATACAGTATAGAATAAAGATAGAATATAGATAGAATAAATATATATAGAATAGTATATAGAGTAGAGTGTAAAGAATAGTTTTTTCTATATGTAGTTCTAGTTTTTTCTATACGTAGTTATTTATTTATTTATTAGAA
The DNA here is from genome assembly GCA_030014935.1 of Caiman crocodilus. Lineage (NCBI taxonomy): Eukaryota > Metazoa > Chordata > Crocodylia > Alligatoridae > Caiman > Caiman crocodilus. The sequence goes on along the minus strand of JAGPOW010003316.1, from coordinate 106,288,991 downwards.
ATGATATGAGGAAAAATAGATAATTTTATATTGATACTGTATTTTTTTACTATGTTTTATACTGGACATTTTGCTTTTTAAGACAAAAGCTTTTTATTTTTAAAAGATATTTATTTTTCTTAAAGGTATTTATTTTTTAAGAGCTATTTATTTTGAACTGTGTTTGATCATTTTTTTTTCTTTTTAAGGAACATAATAATCATGTCATGGAAAAACAAACAAGCAAAATAGTTAAAATAAAGGTCTCAATTTATACAGTTCTGTCCAGATGTGGTGTGTTTTCTTGCATAGGCAGATTGGGGTAGAAGTCCATGCGGTTTGGAGGTGTGGGGAGGGGAGGAACGCAGCTGGGTGTGGGGATCTCTATGGCCAGCTATGGCTTTGGGGAGATACATTTCAGGAGTGAGGGGATTACTGCTTTGCTGGCTTTCTCGTCTGTAATTGAGTACCAGAGAGATATGTGAATTGCTCACTGAACTTAATTCAATTTAAAGGCTTTCACTTATAAACATTGATGCATTGGTTTAAAATAAATCATTTTAATTTTAATAAACTTATTTAATTTAGTGAGGATTAAACCCTGCCACATGTACAAGCACCCTTAGAAATCGTTAAGTTTTACTTTCAATCCATCCACAAGTTTTCTCAGAATAAGAATAGTTTGCATTAGTCAAACCTGTATTTGGGAGATCTTTTATTTTCTTCTTCTAATATTTCACCTTCGCTGTCTCTGAGGCTGATGGCACTCGCACACGCTCATGCCATGGTACTCGCACACAACACACTCAGCCATGTTACTCCCTCACTAAACCACATGCTCAAGGAAACACCAAGGAAACATAGAGGGGATATTGGCCTCCCAGGCCCTCACCCACTCTGCATTCATTAACTCACTCAGGCTCAATAAGCCTTCGGTCTCCCATCACCTCAGATGTACAAGGAATCACACTGGTCTTTCGCCTCCCAGACCCTATAGCCAAGCTTCAGTCATACACTGCTCAGCTTCATACAGATAGCTTCATCCCCTTGGTCTGGCCCTTCTATAACCTGCCTTCACTGACACCTGCTGGTCACTCAGACAGCCAAACACACTTTTGTGCACATGACCTTCATAGCCCTTTCATGCAGCATACTATCCTGCACACAACACAACTGTCGCTCAAAAAGTATCAACTTAACTCACCTCATAGGTTTTCCCATCTTCTGTGTGGTCCTTCTGCACATGCTCACACCCATAAGTGGGTCACCCCTTCATTAAGGGTGAAGAGTTCACCATCACCAGGATCTGCTGGTCATCAGGCATATCAAGCATAGCTAAACTCATCACACAGGTCAGGGGACACATTGCCTTACAGGCTACAGTCTGGCATTCTTAATGATCAGACCAGTAGTTATAGGATCACTTTTTATAATTTTTTTTTGGTATTTTGGCACAAATGAAGGAAAATTAGGGAGCTCTATATGAACGAAACCCTTTTGCCCAAAATATTTTCTCATGGAATTGCATTGATCTGCTATATCCTTTCTAATAAACTCTCTATTAAAACTAAAGACTGAACTCCAAAGTTGATGACTGAATAATTACTATTTCACTTCTGGTGAGAGACTTTTTAAGGGCTGTTCTGTGCTGGGGAGTTAAGGAGGTCATATTTTTCACTGTAGACAGGTGATTTAGTAATTATTTTGACAAAATAACTACTTGAGTGGATGAAGAAAATTCTGTAGATATAGTGTATCTGGACTTCAGCAGGGCTTTTGACAAGGTCCCACATAACCTTCTCAATAACAGAGTGAAGAAACATGAAACATGGACTAGATAAAATTACTACAAGGTGGATAGATAACTGGCTCAAGCACAGGGCAATTATTAATTACAGGAGGTTTCAAGTAGAGTGCCACAGGGGCCTGTCCAGTGCTGTTCAACATGTTTATTATGATTTAGATGATAGAAAGTTTCTTGAGCAAGTTTGGGGATAACATGAAACTAGGAAGGATTCTGAATGTATTGCAGGATGGGAGAGTAAATCAAAAGGATCTCAGCAGATTGGAAAACTGGGCTAGAGCTAACAGGATGAAGTTCAACATGGACAAATGCATCATGCTGCATATCAAGAGGAATAATAAAAAAACACACATAAAAAATGAGGGGCACCTGGCTGGATGGCAGCTCTATGAAAAAGAACTTGGGAGTCTCGATAGACCACAGACTCAATATGTGTCTGCAGTGAGATGCAGCCACACAAAAGGTGAATGCAGTTATGGGATGCACCAATAGAAGCATTAAGTGCAAGATACAGGAGATGACAGTACCTCTGTACTCAGCATTGGTAGGCCTCATCTGGAGTACTTTGTGCAGTTCTGGGCTCAACATTTTAAAAAGGATGTGGAGAAGTTGGAGAGGGATCAGAGATGAGCAATGAAGATGACCAAGGGCATGGAAAACAAGTCATACGATGAGTGGCTGAAGGAACTAGACATGTTCATGTTACATAAGAGGTGCTTAAGAGGGAACATGATAGAAGTCTTCAAATACTTGAAGGGCTGTCATAAGAAGATGAGGAGCACCTTTTCTCTCTTGGTGCCAAGAGGAGGATGCAGACCAATGGCTTGAAGTTGTAGCAAAGTAGGTTTAGATTGGATATCTGGAAAAACTTCTTCACTGTAAGAATAGTGAGGCAGTGGAATAGATTGGTTAGGGGCTGTGGATTCTCCATCACTGGAGGTGTTCGAGAACTGGTTGGACAGCCACTGGTTGGGGATGATCTAGGCATAGCTATGCTTATGGTCCATCATGGGTATTACCCATGATTTTGGGATTTGCTGGTTACCCCCCTCCTCACTTTTTTTTGGTTTTGTATTTTAGGGTGTTTTTAAGCCTTCCCAGAGGCATTGGGTATTGACTGCAGCCAAGGCTGGGGACTTTGACTGCAGCCAGGTGCTCCTGCTGGGCCCAAAGCTGGAGGTTCCTGAATAGAAGGTCTTGCCCCTCTGCTCAGGGTCAAGCTGATCTCCGTATTTGTGATCATGAAGGAATTTTACTACATGCTTAGATTGGTATGGACTGTGGGGGTTATTGCCTTCCTCTGTAGCTGGGAGCATGATCTCTTGAGCATATAGCAACATTTCATAGAAACAGGACATTGGTTGCTGTGGTTCCCATGATTTACCTGTGCAAGGTTAGGGTGTTAGGTCCATGCTGTGTCAGGTTTGACATTAGTCATATGCAGATTTTAGATTATGGTTTGTATTGCGCAGTTTGGATAGGGACTAGATGATTTCTAGAAGTCATTTCTAGTCCTACTTCTCTAAAATTTTATGATGATTTTATGATTATTAGGATAGTAAATGTGGAATAGCCAGGCTCATTTTTTTATACTGGTTCATCCAAGATATTCTCAATGACACTGTCTTATCCAGTTATTCTAATCCTTTAGATAGAGAGGAAGTAAAGGGGACGGTCTTCAATGGGAGAGGAGCAATATTTTGATTACAAGATACAGAAAGAGCTGTGATCCGGTTTAGTCAGGGTTCTGATCTGGGTATCCCAAGAAAGCAGTCAACATCAAAGGTGTTCAAAGCCTCCATCAAGATGCTGACAGCCCTGTCTGCTGAGGTTTCTCAACATCCTAAAGGATTGGATCCATTCTTTCCAAAGGAGATCAGGATGATAGGTATGCTTACTTGCAAGTTAATGCCCATCTCCCTACTTGTGTGTACATGAACTAGAAGTAAACTTGCAGAACAAACCTTTGAATGTCTGTGTATCTATTAGCCCTGTCTCTCTGTTGTTGTTGTTGAGTTGGATAATAATACGTGGGTCTCCCAAGTCTCCCTTGTGACACAGTTGTTTAGATTTACAAGTTATTATCAAATAAATAAAAAACAACAGACTTTCGGTAAATAGTTGGGACCTGTTCATCATAGTACTGATGGCAGATAGATGATCATGCATGCAGTACTGTTCAAGTGTAAAGACAAACATAGTCACTGGGCACATCTATACGTGCGCCTGACTGTGCAGTCGTTACTGCACAGTTATTTAGTATTTGCAAGCACTAGTAATGATTGTGCAGTACCCATCATTACTGCACAGTTCTAGTGGCACATGGGTCATTTCCAATCTTACTGCTCAGTAGCAATGAGCTACTGCACAGTAGCATCAGCATTGTGATTCATGCCTGCTGATGCTATGTCCCTGTAGTGGTGAGCTATGTAGCTCATCGCTACAGCAACATAATGTTTCATGATTCTAATTACAGCCTGCTAATGAATAATTGGATTTTGGAAATAAACAGCCATTCATATAACTGGCCAATAGGTGTCATAATTTCCTATAAATACAGCTTCAAGATCATCAATTGATAACAGAACTTGACTTGTAGCAGGTGTAATTTTAAAAAAGTAGCCTTTTGTTTTTTAAAGCCTTATCCCTATTGAAAAAAACAACATGTAGATTTTGGAGTCTCTGGAAACAAACGTACTGAATGTCTGGGGAATGTCTGGTGAGAGTCCTTAATAATTGTCCTTTCGGGGCCATAATAGTGGCTGTAATGCAGGACCTAAATGGAAATCATCTTTGCAACTTATTTTAGAACATAGAGAACTGCTAGGAAGAACAACAATAAGTTTATCTGAGAGCAGTGAGCAGTAGGAAGCTTCGGGTCTGAATTTGGGCTGCAACCTGGCCCTTTTATGACACCTCCCCCACACACTTATTACACCACTGTGTGGGTGGGCCTATCCTGTGTTCTGGCAAGCCGCTATAGTCTGACAGATGACATGATGGATCACAAAGCTCCAAGTGACTGCCTTCTTTATCAGTGCCACACTTGTCTTCTGCAGCTGGTTGACTGAATTCAGTAACACACCCTCCCAATTAGCCCACAATTTTTAACAAGTAGCAATGCCATCCATTTAATTTTGATGAACTCAGTTTCTGACACAAACACATCATGCATTAGTGTATTCAAAGAACAGACACTTTAGATTGTCTTTAAGATTTGGGTAGGGTTTGAAATGCATTGGAAAAAATACAGGTGCCAGACAATAATCATTAGGGATATTCTTAACTCCAGAAGATGTATGTGTCTGCATATATGAATATGTATAATATGTATGTAATGAAAGCAGTCATCTCCAACTGTAACTCAATATAAGCATTTAAAATATTATACATATATTTAAATAAAATATTTCAGTTTGTGTTACAACTGGAAATTACTTTGCTTTCATATATTTTTAATCAAAATTCAGGTATAAAACAATGCATTCAAAGAAAAAGTATATTTCTGAAATGTTTTCTAGTTTAGGGATTCTGCTGGGTTTGTGTTGATGGACTAGGAAAGTGTGTTGATCCCATTGCACTGGGTAAAGCTTAATTTATCCAGGACACACACACACACACACACACGGGCACCACATGTCTTTGTGTGTATGATCCTATTGTTCTGGATAAAGGCAAAGGGAATCTGATCACACAGTAATGACTTAAACCCCAATCCTGTGACTGGATCTATACAGGATTGTGTACTGTATCGTGCAGGTCTGCATTCACTTCTCTGCACCTCATCCAGCTGTGCAGATCTCATTGTAGAAATAAGGTATTTGCCATCTCATGAGAACTGTATAGCAGATGAATTTATTTAAATATATCAATTTTTTTATAGGATCTAGCCTCAGTAGTATATAGGCTCTCTGCCCTTCAATGCAAATGTGACAGGTGGGCGGGACTTCTGGTCCTGACCCTTTGCACTGCCCCCTTTCCCCTTTTATGGTGTGTGATGTCACCAACTCCGCCCCCTGACCCCGGTCACATGGTGCATGACATCAGCAACTCCGCCCCGACCCCAGTCACATGGTGTGTGCCATCAGCATCTCCGCCCCTGACCCCAGTCACGTGGTGCCTGAGATCAGCAACTCCGCCCCGACCCCAGTCACATGGTGTGTGCCATCAGCATCTCCACCCCTGACCCCAGTCACATGGTGCGTGAGATCAGCAACTCTGCCTCTGACCCCAGTCATGTGGTGTGTGACACCAACACCACATGGTTCATGACATTAGAAGGACAACCCAGGCAAACCCTCAAAGCCCAACCCCCTCATGCTGCAAGATCCACCCTAGATCAAATGATGTTGTTATGGCCTATCAGGTCCCTGACCACTAAACAGAAGTTGAGAATTTGGAAGATGGTGTCTTTGTGCTATATTTTAAATTCATCCTCAAGTGTTTGAAAGCACCACACAGGTGTTAGTGTAGGGGTAAGTGTATCATAGTATCATAGTACCTAGGGTCAGAAGGGGCCTAGAGCAGGCCATCTAGTCTGACCCCCTGCCAAAGGCAGGAACAAGTGCTGGGGTCACAGGACCCCAGCCAA
>JAGPOW010003316.1:106255971-106267707 GCA_030014935.1 Caiman crocodilus | reverse complement strand
ACCACTTCTCTTGGAAGTTGGTTCCAGATCCTAGCCACCCTGACAGTGAAGTAGCACCTCCTGATGTCTAGCCTGAATCTACCCTCTGCCAGCTTGTGACCGTTATTTCTTGCCACTCCCGGTAGTGCTCGGGGGAACAGGGAGTCCCCCAATGCCTGATGGTCCCCCCTGACTAGTTTGTAAATAGCCTGTAGATCCCACTTCAGCCTTCTCTTATGGAGGCTGAACAGGTTCAGGTCCCTAAACTTCTCATAGGGCCTGCTCTGCTGACCCCGATCATGCGAGTGGCCCTTCACTAGACCTTCTCCATATTGTCCACATCCTTCCTGAAGTGCAGCATCCAGAACTGGACGCAATACTCCAACTGTGGCCTGACCAGTGTCACATAGAGGGGAAGGATGACCTCCCTGGAGCTGCTTGAGATTCATCTGTGGATGCATGACAAGGTACAGTTGGCATTCCTGATCGCATCCTCACACTGTCAGCCCATGTTCATTTTGGAATCAATAATGACTCCAAGATCCTTTTCTGCCTCTGTGTTGCGAGAAAGGAGTTCCCCAGCCTGTACGTATGCTGCTGGGTCTTCCTCCCCAGGTGCAGTACCCTGCACTTGTCAGTATTGGAACCTGTCCTGTTCTCACCCCTCCTCCCCTGTAACCTGTCTAGGTCCAATTGCAGCCTATTCCTCACTTCTAGCGTATCTGCATCTCCCCACAACTTAGTGTCATCCACGAATTTGCATAGGGTGCTTTTTACACCCCCACCCAAGTTGCTGATGAAGATGTTGAGCAGCGTGGGCCCGAGCACCGGGCCCTGCAGAATCCCACTGCCCACATCCCTCCAGGTAGAAAATGACCCATCCACTGCCATTCTCTGAGTGTGGCCCTCCACTCAACTATTGACCCATCTGACTGTGTAGGCATTGACACCACAGTCTCCTAGTTTTTAATGAGAATGGGGTGAAAGACAGTGTTGAAGGCCTTTCTAAAGTCCAGAAAAACTATGTCCACTGCTACACCTGTGTCTAAGGATTTTGTGACCCGGTCATAGAAGACCACCAGTTGGTCTGACAGGACCTGCCTTTAATTAACCTGTGTTGGTTACCCCTAAGCATAATCTCCCCTGCTGGCCCCTCATGGACATGCGCCTGGATAACTCTCTCAAAAAGCTTACACAGGACCGAGGTAAGACTGACTGGCCTATAGTTTCCTGGGTCCTCCTTCCTCCCTTTTTTGAAAATGGAGACCACATTGGCCCTTTTCCAGTTCTCTAGCACCACAACAGAGCACCACAAATACTCGTAAAGCCGTGCCAGGGGTTCCACAATGACCTCTGCTAATTCCCTCAGCACTCTGAGGTAGAGATCATCAGGACCTGCTAATTTAAATATGCCCAGTCCCTCCAGAAGTTCCCTGACTAGGTCTTCACTGACCCTAAGCTTGGGTGCACTTCCCCGGGGCCCTACGGGTGTCCTGGTGAGGGGGGTGACCTGGTCCCTGCTCAGAAAAATGGAGGCGAAGAAATTGTTAAATAGGTTAGCTTAGCTGTCTAGTGATATAGGGCAATCATAGTGACTAGACAGTCACCTTGCTGGGGTCACCTGACCCCCAGTTATCTTTCCTGCTTGGTGCAGGTGGCTGGACCCAATGATCTTCTGAGGTCCCTTCCAGCCTTACCATCTATGAATCTATGAACTCCAATAGTTGGAAAAATTCTTCTTGGTCTAATAAAAGGTATCAGACTTAAACTGAATTCAAGCAGAAAACATGTAATGTACCTCAGCTAAATAAATTCATGTCTAGGAACAAGGCATGTAGGTCACAATATCAGGATGGGGCAGAATTTCTGAACCCATGGGTTATAACCCAAAATTGGGTCACAAGACTAGATCCAAGGGTCTCAAACAAACATCAAAAAAAGATTTGTATTTTGCACATTTTTGAAAAAATAGATGCTTCCTGTGCTTCACCATATGTGAATGTTATGCATATTAGTAAACAGGGATATGGGTTTTTCATTTGCTGGAAATAAAGGCAGATTTTTCTTCTTTAAAGAGGAAAATTATGGAAGGAAACTATGGCTTTTCTCTTGCAGACTGGCAGTTCCAGCTTACAAGGGGCTGCTTGGCACTGGAGGGAAAGCAGGAGAAGGGTGATCAGGCAGGGAGCACCATGTGCATGTGCACATGCACACATGCATGTGACAGCTGGGCAGTGTGAACAGCAGCTCCCGCAGCTGCCCATGAGTAAGTTTATGGAATGGAGGGAGAGGGCATTGATGGCATGATGGGGACAGAGCATAGGCAATACATTTGGGGGACATGAGAGGCATATACCCCTCCCATATTTGTGGGCCCACAGCAGACATGGGGCTGCAGATTGGCTGGAGCAGCATAAGCAGGAACCACCTCTGCAGCCCAGTGGGCAGGACCCAGGACAGGAGGGCAAGACTTGTTGCTGCTGCCACCAGGACCCCCGTGCTAGATACACCACTAGCAGTGCAAGGAGAAATGGATGGGGGGGCCATGCTACTCACTCCTCCTGCTGCCAGCCACTCATGCACTGGGATGTGCCTGTACCCCACTGCCATGATGTTTCTGCCACCACCACTCTGCTCCAGCTATGGCTTTACCTCAGAGAGGAGCTGGAGTGGTGGGCTTCCTGAGGGGAATGGTGGCAGTGGCCAGGCCATGGTGGTGGGGCAGAGCCATGGCCCAGCACACAATCAGCTGGCAGCGGCAGGAAATGGGGGTAGTGTGGCCCTCCCCTGTCCATTACTCCTTATGCTGCTGGTGGCGTGGCTATTATGGGGGTACTGGTAACAGTGGTGGCAGCAATGAGTAATGTCCTCCCATACCAGGTCCTGCCTGCTGGGCTGTAGAGGCAGCTCCTGCCCATGTCAATCCTGCCAGGCTGCAGCCCTGTACCTGCTGTGGGTGCACAAATCTGGGGGGGGCATATGCCCCCATAATCCACACCCCCATTCCCTGCCCCACACACTGGGGAAGCTGGACCCTGGGGTGGGGGATCAGGGGACAGCAGGTTGGGAATGAGGGGCACCAGCAGGGCCTGAGAGGTGGGGAGCTTTGGGTTGGGAGTGAGGGGTACTAGCAAGGCCAGAGAGCTGTTTTCTACTTAAACTATTGACTACGGGGGCGGGCAATTATTTCAGGTGGAGTTTTGGCACTGAGTTTTGGCACACCATCAAGGGCTGCATGACATAAATTTTTTAGGGGCCCTGTGGGCTGGATAGAATGGCCTTGTGGGCCACATCCAGCCCATGGGCTGCATTTTGCCTGCCTCTGATTTACTGGTTCTGGTACAAAAAAATGTTTGAGAACCACTGGGACAGGAAACTAGATCTTGGGAAGCAATTACTCTGAAGATTACTTAAAATCATGGCACTTAATCAGCTTCCCATGAGCTTCTAGTGTGATGCTGAGGATGAAATAGGCAATGCAATTATAGGATGTAAAAATCTCAGAATACTGAATAACCAATGTTATATTACCTCTTCATTTGTCACTGGGAAGCTGTTACTAGAATACAATATCCAGTTCTGTTGTCCACAAGGAAGATGTTGGCAAATGGGAGAAATCTGAGTGAAGAGCCATGAAAAGGAGGGAAGGACTGGAAAACATACCACATAACAAAAGGCTGAATGATCTCTCATGTCTTCTAAATCAAGGGGCAGCTTGATTCATGGAGGACTTGATTGTTGTCTGTAAGAACAGATGTAGTTGTTAATAGTCTCTTCTTTGTAGTGACTAAAGGTGAAACTAGAAAATTCAGAATAGAAATAAACTGGACGGGAAGGGTAATATAACCAGACATCTGCTGGGAGGAACAGGTGGCCAAAACAAGCCACTCATGGAAGTTCTTACACTGTGTGCAGGACCTCTACATAGCCCAGGTGGTGTCCAGTCCCACCAGGGGTAGCACCTTGCTAGACTTGGTCTTAGCAACAAGGGATGATCTCATGGGGAACCTGTGAGTACACAGTAAATTGGGAGATAGTGACCATCACTTGGTAGAGTTCACTATCCAGCGAAGGGTGAGAAAAATATGCAGTGAGGGTAAAGTGTTAGACTTCAGAAGGGCCAACTTTAGTAAACTTAGAAGCCTAGTTAGTGAGGTGGCAGAACTCAAGAGCATCAAGCAAATGGGGGTCCAGAAGGGTTGGAGATTTCTCAAGGCAGTGATTCTAGGGGCACAAAAGGAGTCTATCCCCTTATACAGGAAAGGGGCTAAGGGGATAAAAAGGCCCTTTGGCTGAACAGGAGCTCCAGGAAAGACTGGAGCAAAGAAAGTGATTTATAGGCAGTGAAAACAGGGGGCTTCCACCAAGGAGGCTTACACCTCCCTGGCACGCTATTGCAGGAAGTCAGGCAAGCCGAGGCAGGACTGGAGCTTAGGCTGGCTTCAACAATTAAGGACAACAAGAAGTCCTTCTACAGATACATAGCAAGCAAAAAGAAGGTGCAGTCATGGTGCTCCAACCAGGTCCCTGAGGACTGGAAAAGGGCCAACATGGTGCCCATTTTTAAGGGGAGAAGGGATGAGCTGGGTAACGTTAGGCCAGTCAGTCTTACCTCTATTCCTGATAAAATACTGGAAAAAATAATCAAAGAGCATATTTGTGAAGGCCCAGCAGGGGAAACGATGCTGAAAGGAAACCGGCACAGGTTCATCACAGGTAGATCCTGCCTGACAAATCATATAGCCTATTATAATCATATCACACACTGCCTTGACACAGGAACTGAGGTAGACTCCTACACTGTCAGGTGGGTGGCTAACTGGCTTAGGTACTGCACCCAGAGAGTGATGGTGGACGGGACGCTCTTGGCCTGGAAGGAGGTGGGCAGTGGGGTCCCACAGGATTCGATCCTTGGACCGGTGTTATTTAATATCTTCATCAGCAGTTTGGATGTGGGTGTGGAGAGCACCCTCTCCAAGTTTGTAGATGATACCAAATTATGGGGCAAGGTTAACACACCAGAGGGCAGGGAGCAGATTCAGGCTGACCTGGGCAAGTTGGATCAATGGGCAGAACAGAATAGAATGCAATTCAACAAAGATAAATGTAAGGCACTCCACCTAGAATAAAAGAATCCCCAGCACACTTACAGGTGGGAGATGACCTCCTCAGTAGTTCAGAGGCTGAGAGGAATCTTAGTCATAGTTGACTCCAATATGAACATGATCCTGCAGTGTAATGAGGCCATCAACAAAGCCAATCACACCTTGTTGTGTACTAGCAGATGCATAACCAACATATTAAGGGAGGTGATGCTCCCCCTCTATGCACCATTGGTCAGGCCACAGTTAGAGTACTGTGTCCAGTTTTGGGTGCTGCACTTCAAAAGGGACATGGAGAATCTGGAGAGGGTTCAGAAGAGGGCCACTCACATGATTAGTGGCCTCTGTAAAAGACCCTATGAAGGGAGGTTGAGAGATCTGGGTCTCTTCAGCCTTCACAAGAGATGGCTGAGGGGCGACTTTATAGCCACCTATAACTTTATCAAGGGAGGACAACAGGGAATTGGTGATGTGCTATTTACCAGAATGCTCCAAGGAGTAACTAGGAATAATGGGTGCAAACCAGTTGAGAGTAGATTTAGGTTAGACATTAGGATGAAATTTCTTACATTGAGAATGGCTAGAATCTGGAATGGGCTTCCAAGAGAGGTGGTGCTATCACCTAACTTGGAGGTCTTCAAGACGAGGCTTGATAATCATTAAGCTGGGGTCATCTGATCTTGCTTCTCTTTCCTGCCAGGGGCGGGGAGTTGGATACGATGATCTGTTGTGGTCCCTTCCAACTCTACAGTCTATGAATCTATAAATCTATTAATAACCATTGGAATCTGCTTCCTATTCAGCATTGTTCAAATGGTTCTCTGAACAGAAACCACATTGACTCATAGTAATAAACCAGGTGATGATTTGTTTTTTGGAATTCACCATTTCATTTGTGAATTGTCCTCTAAGCAATGCATTATTGTTTCTTTTTCCTGATGTTAATAGAAGCTGAATCTTTATTATGTTACTTCCCCCAAGGTGAATCATGTTTTGTGACATAACACATATTCACTCTTTTTTATAGTGAAAAGGTCCAAAATTCATTCTTAACATACATTCATCTTAACAAAGCTTTGCTCATGTAAACTTTTGCAAACAATAAATAGTGGAGGCTTCTCTGTTTGAAAACAGATTTCTGTGTGATTGACCTGCTCTGTACTCACGTCAGCTTTTTATTTGTGTTTAATTCTAGTTTGTTCTTGTTTGACTATTCATGATGATGAAAACTAAGAGTTCTAAGGGCACTCTCTCTCTAGTTCACAACTTAATAGTAAATCAAGGTTATGATCTTAGATGACTCTTAAATTGCATGTATTGTATCTAAATATAATAATTAAGCAAACTGAACAAAAAGACACAGTACTGTATCCATATTGTAGTGTTTCACTGAGCCACATACTCAGGTTGAAATACTGGCATATTTACAACAACATTTATACAAGCAAATTATTATATAAAAATCCCATACTTGGAGACAGGCACAAACCTGTTTGTAGGTCAGAAGATTACTTTTAATCACATAGGCAAATGCATTATTTCCATGGCACAAAGTCAATCCAGATAACCAGGTGCTAGCCAGCATTCAATATACATAAACAAACCAGGGTGGTTAGAGATTTGTCATATCAAAGCAAAACTTTATTCAGTCAAATTTAGCAAAAAATTATATCTGAAAAGTCTCAATGTTTTATTAGCCCAATAACCAAAACAACCCCTTTCCACTTGCATCAAATGTAAGAATGAGCAAGCACAGTCTCCGATTTAAGGAAATTGAGATAATTTCTAATACTTTTATCTTTTAAAAACAGCTAAATTATTACATTTGAGTACTAACTCCCTCTCTATGTTTGTCTGTCTATATGCATGAACAATTGGTGACTGCATGGTTAGTAATGTAACCTATTGTGGAAGTAAGTTTAACTAAGCCTCTTACTTGACTAAGAGGAGAGGCAAAGAGAGAGAAAGAGAAGAGAAAAAGATGCTGATGCTGTGTGTTTCAAAATGTTCTAAGATAAGAAAAAACCTTCATGCCTTGTTTTGTCTGTGTGCTGATGTTAACCTTCTCCTTTCCGCCGAACTAGAAGCTGATAACTGTTCCCAAAAGATAAAGTTTTTTTAAATAAGTAAACTGCTTATGCGTGACAAACAAATGATCAACATCTTTCTGTTTCTTTCAAGGTTGCTTTGTCTGAACCTGGCATCTTTTCTTGCTGTCTAAAGTATAAATATGCTTGTAAACTTGTAGAGGTCAGAGTTCCTTTGAAAACTCTCCCTGTGATCACCTGTATAGGTTTAAATAAACCTAGATGGCTCTGCCAATTCTAATACAACCACAATGTGAAGTTTGATTTCTTTCACAGTTTGGTGCCGTGACTCGGATAGAGACGCCCGGAGTGATTTGTTGAGATACAAACCATCTCCTCACTGATGCCCTGGCTAGCCAGACTAAGGTAAGAGACCTTTTGAAATCTCTATTGGGACTTTTCAGTGAGAGACTGCCTGTGTGTCTTCCTGTTCGCTGCTTGAGGCTTACCCTATCCGACCCTTTTGCTGCCAGAATGTTCAGACCCACTATGTAAGTAGGAATTGTGAATTAAGGTTAAAAAAAAGAGTAAGAAACTGTGTTGCTGTTGTCAGTGAATGTATTTCCCTGTGTGAATTGAGTTAAGTTCTGCAAAGAACTATGAGGCTTCCTGAAGCTAGGAGTAGACCTGTGTGAATTGAGTTAAGTTCTGCAAAGAACTATGATATCTTTCTAAAGCTGGGAATGAAAACCTTGTGCAGCTGCCCCGAGGACACCAGACTGTGTGCTCTTCAAAAGCAAGGGTGCAAAGTGGAAACTCTTAGACTGAAGGAGTTCAGGGTTGCATGACAAATTTTCCCTACCCCAACTCTCAGGAATGAGCCGTGTCTAACAGTGAGCAACTGCATTGTGTGCCGGTGCTGTGGATGTAAGCCACAGCATTTCTGTGCCACTAGCAAATCTTACGTCCTGACCAGACACCCTCAATAAGCCTCTCCTGTGTGAAAGACCTGTGTGAACTGAGGTTAAGGATATGGGGAGCGGAGGGTCTAAAGACGTACCGTCTCTGCCAGAAGGGACTCCGGCATTGTACATATACACACACCATGGCCATTAGAGTTGTAAGTTTCTAGGAAAATGGAATTAGTATACCATAGATGATGCTAGCTTGCAATTTCCCCTGGAGGGAACATTTGATTTAAGTAAAATCCTTCATCTCTGTGGAGCCCTTGAGTCGAGGCAGTAAAACACCACAGACTCAGTGGGATACATTTTTGATTGGTATGCAGAAGATTCCAAAAGACATCAAGAATCTCAGGTTCACAGCCTTAAGGACTCCCCAAAACCCCTAAAATCTCAGATAAAAGAATTAAAACAGAAAAGTGCACCAAAAGGGGATCAACAACATTATGAGCACCAACACAGCTTTATCCACAATTGACTGAGAATGAATCTGCAGAAGATATAATTGACTTTTTTAGTGTGCCACCCCCATACCAATCCCAGGAGGTCTCCTAACCCCTGTTAAGCAATTCCTCAATATCAGGGAAGACCCCCAGAAGTTTAGAGAGGAATTGAAAACTGTAATCAATTGTTATAAGCCAACATGGGCATACTTAAACCAATTAATGAGAAGTGTTCTGCCCTCCAAGGTCTGTAACTGCCTCATCGCACAGGCTAATTGGCCTCCTCAAGACCCCAAAATGGGAGGTCACTTGGTAGGTGCCTGAGAATGCTTCTTGAGGCCATGCTTAAAATCTGCCCCAGGAAAACTAACTGGGCCAAAATAAATAACTAAGCAAAAGAAAGGAGAATCCCCAGCGGACTACATGGATCACTTGAAACTTATAATTAAAAGACATTCTAGCATTAAAGATGCAGCTGAAACTGCCCCAGAAGCAATTGCTGCTTTTGTTCAAGGATTTCTTCTAAAGTCCAGAAACAGCTGTGTATAATTGCTGTAGGTTGGCAAACTAAGACGCTTACAGAATTAGCCACCATTCCTAATCATTGTACAGCCTGCCAAGAAAAGAAAAAGGAATCTGCAGAAATTAGGCTAGTGTCTTTACAAATACAAACTTTTAGCAGAGGTAGAAGCCAAGGTTTCTGTAGAGAACAATTCAGAGGCAGGGGACGTGGTCATGGGATGGGACGAGAAAAATTTCAGTCCCAAAATAATGGCAGTTTTTCTTATTGTGGCCAACCAGGACACTGGAAGGCTCAATGTCCTCACTGGTCTGGCCAGCTGGGGATAACATTTAACTAGCCACCACATCCTCTCACTCAATTTTCTGTCCCAAATTAAGAAGACTCCTCTTAGCCTGAGAAACGATAACATCATCACAGCTCCACTTCTCTCACTTAATCAAGAGGATCCCTTTGTTTCCTCTTTAATAAGTGATACTCCTACAAAATGTTTAGGAGACACTGGCACAAGTCGCTCTACTCTCCGAGCTGAAAAATTTTCTACAGTCCCCGCCCTCCTCTGCTGTTGTAAACTCTGTAGGAATTTCTAATCAGATAAATCCTTATCTTGTTTCCCAACCCTTACATTTTTCTCTTGGTCCTGTTTCTGATCAACATACTTTTCTCCTCAGTCCTTGTTCTGTTAATTTGATAGGCAGAGATTTGCTTTGTAAACTCAGCTGTACTATTTATTGTTCTCCTAATGGTGTTTATTTGAATTTTCCCTGTGTTCATGAAATGGCTGTACTTGTTACTCTAGCTAGCTCACCTTCTGAGCCTGAGTCCCCTAATCTTTCTGTGTTACAGGAGGAAATCATAAAGGCTGCCCCTCCGTTTCTCTGGTCCCAACATGCTAACGAAGTAGGGCAAATTCATACTGCCCAGTTTGTAAAAATTAGATTAAACCCAGCTAAGCCATTACCTAAAGTTGCTCAATACTTTTTACACCCAGAAGCAGAAAAGGGAATATGTCCTGTTATAACAGTTCTTTTGAAGCAAGGTATCATTGTCCCAACTAAAAGCCCTTGTAATACACACCTATTTTTCCTGTAAAGAAACCTGGAAAAAAATACCTATTATTTTGTACAAGACCTCCGTGCAGTAAATTCTTCAGTTTTACCTACTTTTCCTGTTGTGCCAAATCCAGCCACTATCTTGTCCTGTATTCTTCCTAATGCCTGTTATTTTACTGTTGTTGACTTGTGTTCTTCATTTTTCTCTATCCCTATATACCTTGATAGCCAGTTTCTCTTTGCATTTACCTATCAGAGACTTCAGTATACCTGAACTTGATTGCCCCAAGGCTATACTGAATCCCCTTCTTTTTCCTCAAATTTTGAAAAAGGATTTAGATGACATAATATTTAAAACAAATTCTGTGCTTGTGTAGCACGTTGATGATCTGCTTTTAGCATTTACCTCCCTTAAAGCCTGTATAGCTGATTTTTTAACTCTTCTCACCTATCTTGCCCTAAAAGGCCATAAAGGCATCTAAAGAAAAGCTACAACTTTGTCTCCCTTGTGTCCACAACTTGGGTCATGATATTTCCGCTGGAGAATGACTGCTTTCTTCTTCCAGGATAGAAGCTATTCTTAAAATCCCTAGAGCAACTACTGTGTCCCAAATGCGTTCTTTCCTAGGCATGGCTGGCTACTGCCACCAGTGAATACTTAGCTATGCCTCTATAGTCAAGACCCTGCAAAACCTGACTCTTGCTAATACCCCTGAGCCTTTGCTGTGGACTTCAGAAGCCGAAGCTGCTTTTGCCTCTATTAAACAAGCTCTGTTGCAAGCTCCTGCCCTAGGCCTTCCTAATTATACTAAACCATTTATTCTTTTTTGTCATGAAAAAGACGGATTTGCACTTGCTGTGCACATGGAAACAAGCACCATCCCATTGTTTATTATAGCTCTGCTCTTGACCCAGTTGCCGCTGGACTTCCTCCATGTCTTCATGCTGTAGCTGCAGCTGCTATTACTGTTAAACTGTCCTGTACCCTTGTATTAGGTTCTCCCCTTACTGTTTCTGTCCCACATGCTGTAGCAGCCCTTTTACTAAAAAATAAAAGTTAACATCTTTCAAATGCTAGATTGACTAAGTATGAAATATTGCTTCTTTCTGCTGGAAATATTACTTTAACTAGATGCCCTTTTTAAAACCCTGCTTCCCCGTTGCCTACTCTTTTAAATGGTAAACCCCACAATTGTAATGCTGTTATTGCCCACCTAACAATGCCCCACACTGATCTAAAGGACACCCCCTTGCAAAACCCAAATTTAGTATTTTATGTTGATGGGTCTTGTCAAAGAAACTCAAAAGGTTCTCTTGTTGCAAAATAAGCCGTATCTTCCCAATATGATGTTATAAAAAGCCATCACTTGCCCAATGTGTATTCAGCTCAAGCTGCTGAGCTTGTGGCCCTTACCAGAGCTTGCACCCTAACCTCTAGTACCTCTGTTAATATTTACACTGATTCTCGATATGCCTTTGGTATAGTACATAATTATGGTCAACTTTAGAAGCAAAGAGGCTTCCTCACATCAGGAGGTGCCAAATAGTAATGGTCCATATGTAAATGCCTTGTTAAATGCTTTACAGTTACCTTCTGCTGTTGCTATTATTAAATGCCAAGCTCACCAGAAACCTTATAATAATGTTACAT